>JBBMJY010000013.1:16254896-16291421 GCA_037833715.1 Toxotes lorentzi
TGTGTGTGTGTGTGTGTGTGTGTGTGTGTGTGTGTGTGTGTGTGTGTGTGTGTGTGTGTGTGTGTGTGTGTGCTGTGAATTTGTCTGTGAATTTGAAAACATGTTCTCAAGCCTCTGTGTGTATGTTTGTGTGTGGACGTATTAGACAGGCATCCATTCATCTTTAGACCAGTATAGACCCAGTCTGTGCCTATTCCCTCGTTGCTCATTGAGTGCAATTAGAGCAATTTGACTGTGATAACCCCTTCACAACGGCCTATTAGAACCATTAACTATGCAATCTTCACTCTTTGGTGGCGTGGCCTATGTGATTACAACTATTCAGTCTGGATGACAGTGAAGAAGGGGACAGGACTGTGAGGTAGCTAAACCGCTGAGAATCTGTGTGCTATTCTCTGTGCCCTGTAAATCAAGTTACTTTTGTTTGAAATTGTCCATGATCCTCCCCCACGTCAGCCATTTCTTGCGTGTCCACTCACTGGTGAGTGCAGCGTCTACGTCATTCAGCTGTAACCCCATTAGTCAGTCACAAGTGACTGAGCAATAAGGTGGAAAGAATAAGTTTAATCATTTCTGGTTTCTAGACTGTGGTGACAGAGAGAGCTTGCAGCTTTAGAAAACACAAGCAAAAAGGACATTGTACATAGAAAAAAAATGGAAATGAAGACAATGAAAGCTTATTTAGAAACACATCAGTTATCAACATATACACAGGAGAAAACTGTGCAAGAAATTTGCTCTAAAGAAATTTCCATCTAAGTCAAGGTGAGACTGTACACACACTCATCATCTTATAGACTGTATTCTTGTTTCAAAACTTTCCTCAGCTGAATCTAAGCCGGTGCTTTTTTTAAAAGGCCTTTGTTGGATTTCAGTCAATATCTCCAGCAGGGTTTCCCTCAGTGTGAAAGGTTAAAGTGAAAATGTTAAAGTTTATAAAACTTAAGGGAAACTCAGCAGTGGCTCTGCATATAATTCATGAGTGAGCAGACACTTTGACTTGTCATAGTGGGGAAAGCAGGGCTTATTAATAACAACAACAATGGCTCTGTTCCATTCAAGTGTCCCAGTGAGCTGTGACAGTGTGCCACTGTGCCAGCACACAAAATAGCTGGTCCCTCACACTGAAACGGCTAAGTGGAATTCGGCAGTCATTAATTGCTCTTGTGCTTTTCCTACTCTGATGATCAAAGGGTTTTATTGTTAAAATAGTCATCACACAGTAGAAGAAACATTGTTAGGACATTTGTCATCATCGCTGATGAATGGCTGACCTTACAGTACACTGGGTGTCTGGGTGTGTTCATCAGTCTTCAGTTCCCTCGTTGCTCATTGAGTGCAATTAGAGCAATTTGACTGTGAAAACCCCTTCACAACAGCCTATTAGTGCCTTCAGTGCCCCCTGGAAATATTTCCAGTGTTTTCCTTTATGATGTTTCTTGTGTTTATGATGTTTCTTGTGTTGTTATACGTTTGTTTCTTCTGTATTTGCTTTTGTTTTTTTCTCACTGTGTATTTTGTCTGATCAGTGAACATATTTTCTTCATTTACTTGATCAGCATGATTTATTTTTTCCAAAGTCTGGGTGCCTCTCAGTCACCGTGTCTGAACTGCTACTATCTAATATTTCCATTTGTTGTACCTTATTTTAAGGAACACACATTAGAAGTAAAATGTCCAAAAGCTGAGTTTATATGGCACAGATAATACAAGGCCAACATGAGCATCTGCAATAATTTGAATGTAACGTTGCTACATTTGGTATTTGCCCTTTATTTAAGATTTAAGCAGCTGTAATCGTTCTCCGCTGCCTATCATATGGTACCCTCATATCAAAGGACAGGCTCCTCAGCTAAGTTAGCTCTTAGTTTGCCACTAATTACTAAGTAACCTTATGGAAATGCCTTTGAGCGGAGGTTTTTGGCTCTGGTGAAATTAAAGTGTGATATTTATAGTTGGCTTTGGATTGTCGGGCTTTGATAGCAGAAGGCATGTGGTGTGGGAGTAGTTTACTTTGTCCACAGTGGTGGTTAGTGCACTATCATGTAGTTTGTAGAGTCAGTTAGTCTATTCTTTGAATAGAATTTGAATAGATGGAGTCTGCAGGATGGAGCAGGGGTTTGGTTTGTAGGTTCACTGGGTCACACAGTTTGATTATACTGCATAGTACAGTATAGGACTATGGTGTTGATGGACTGACATGTCATGTTTGTATAGTGTTTTTTGCTTTTTTTTTTTTTTAACAATGAGAACACAGAGAACACAATAGACAATTCAAAAAACAACTTTGACAATGTACAGACAATTACACACTACACAGGAGGGGACGCATTAATTAATTAAAATAATAAAATAAAATAACTAAATAATAATGTAAAAACTTAAAATAACTAAATAGAATAAAATTAGATTATAAAATTAACTGTAGCGGGTTATCAGCACTTGGTCCCCATACTCAAGAGGTCTTAACAAGAGTAAATGATAACATTCATATTTTGCATATTTCAGTTTATAGTCTGATTAATTAATTAAATTAACTAATCACACTGAATTATAAAAAGTAACCATATTTTATACAATTTACCCTCCTGATGTGTCAATGGAAAGTTATCAGCCAGATTTCGGGGGTAGGGGGGTGTTGCCTGCTTCCAGCTGTGAGATATTAATCTGTGTGCCAGCAGACTTACAAAGGCTGTCGCATTATACTGTGAACTAGTTTTACCCATTTTAGGATCTGTAACACCAAAAACTGCTGTTAAATGTTGTAGGTCAACAGTTCTGTTCAGTACTTTAGACAAAGTTAGAAAAATACTTCTCCAACAATTCAACAAACTAGGACTGCTCCAAAACATGTGTATCAGCCATTCTGGCACGAGCCCACGGCCCTCGCCTGAGGAATCCATATTTGGGAATATTTCATCAAAGTTTTGGCCACATAACACCTTAAATTGTGTGAGTGTCACAGACAGACAAAGCATGGATCCACTCCAGGGCCTCCTCCCTCTGTTCCTCTGAAATCTCCAATTCTAATTCCTCTGCTGCTTCTTCCATCTACTGCTAGATTAACGTGTTACTGGACAATTCCAAACCTGAAGCACCTGCAATATATTGACTTATCTTCACATAAGTGTTCAGTCCACTTGAATAGTTGAGTGTTACAATGCAAGTTTAAAAAAATCTTTCCAAAAATGACATAATAACTGTCAGTACGGTGCCAGTTTCGTACTGTAGTTCTCCTCCAAACCCAGGCTCTATCCCAGGCTTTTCTATCCACCCAGTTTCCTCTCTTACTTCCGGGGTCGTCGGCACCAGATAGAGACAAAGCAGCTCTTTCTTTGTCTGTTTTGAAGTCGTCCCTTCAGCGGCTGGATGCTAATCTGACTGACCATCAGCAGCTTCTGTCACGGTCAAGGAAAAGACAGATACAGAAAGGCTGAGATAGATAGCAAGGGGGTGGGGGGGGGGTGGCATGGAGGGTGATGACTGGACCATTTGGCATCCGGTGAACAGAGGAGTATTGTGTGCCAGTGGGCCACTGTGGAACAGACTGCGTCTTTACAGGATGAAACTGGTGTTAAAGCTCTAAAATCTTGTTGGGGAGCTCTGCCAAGGACACATTACCAACCATACACCTGAGAACAAAATGCTCAGCGTCTGTGCACTGCAAATTCAGATCTGCAGGCAAAGATATTCACACGTTCACAATGTATAAAGGGTCAGTTCCAACTTTTCAGAGTTTTCTTATTCTACTACAAAGCATTGGCTGTTGATCTGACAGGAAACTGCAGAGGAAAGTCTCATGTGAAGTGTCACAGGATCATGCTGTGAGCTGAATGAACACAGCAACACTAGTCACAAGGTCAGCAGGGGTTAAAGGTTCAAGGACAATGTGAGGAGGAAAATATTCTTACTTTGGATCGATGATATAATTTAGCCATTACTCTGCATTCTACTCGGCCTCGACTCACAAATATCAAATTAAAATTTAATCTCTAAATGACTAGATTGCATCTTAAAATTATGCTCTTTAGATGTGTTCCTATAAAATCCTTATCCCTTTTGTACGTGTCCTGGAAAGGCCAAGAAGAAGAAAATCGTGTGTGTATTAAGCTTTAAAGAAGATCAGAGTGGATCCAAGTGGCTTTGTTAATCTACCTGAGTCTCATATTACCTGGCTTTTTCCTGGACTGACTTTAAGCATTTAGAAACAGTGGATTGCACAACAGGTGCACAGAATTAATCATTCACATTATAAAACGTTACTGGGTAGGTTTATGTAAGTACCTGACAGCTCTGGGTGGAAAATTTAACTACAGTGTGTAAAGAAAAAACAACGGTTGTTGACAGAGTAAAGGAAGATGTAAAGGAAACATCTCGAGCACCTGAAGTTAAAGTGTGTGCACAGATGCAATGTGAACATTATTTCTGGTCTGAAGTGTATCACACCCATCCCAGTGCTGAAGTCACTTTGTGTACACATAGAGGCACAGACACAGAAACCTGAGACCAGGTCAGATATAATGTGATACTGCATAAAATCATAAGGTTAACATCCCCAGCACCAGCTTGTGCTGAAGTCCTTGTGTATGTTTTTTAAACAAAAAGTCTACATAAGTTCTACATACGACTTAAATCTTTCAAAAAGCTCCACTAGTCTTTCAGATTCTGTGAAGTTGTTGGTTTTAGGTGTGATCGCTGGGCTACTGGTGTTCTTCCACATGTTTGAAAGCTGTGACACAGTTATAGGATACATCATTTTACTTAATCAGTGGACAGAAAATGTCAAAGATTAAGCCAAGAGGTCAGCTGGTTCTCTTAGGCGTGGGTTTGAAATCAGTTTATTGTGTTAGCCTGCTTAGTGCTGGGATTCTCAAACATCATGGAGCTACACAGCACAAATTACATTCCAAGCAAACACGGCAGCGGCTGATTTTGCTGAGTAGCACAGCTTCAGCCAGAGGGAGGAACTAATAAACGGTGAGCTCAGCTTCTGAAGTGTTTGGAATACAAATATACAGTCTGAGGCAAATGATTCGAGCTCCACCGACATATCACTTTACACTGTAATCTGATAAGATTCAGCCTCTGTATGCTGGTATGTGTCATAGGTTTATTTAAAAGTTGGGTTTAGCTTGAAAAGCTTGGAGACGACCTTCCTGCTGGACTGCAGTCAGGTAGTTCTGGTATGTCAGAACATTAATTCCCTTACCATCAACAGCCTAGCCTTATATGTCCCTGGATGGATCCATATTTAATACTAGAATGGCACTCAGTAGAGCGCAAACATCCACCAAGATGAAAAGTGCTCTACCTTGAAATGTTAAGGAAAGTGATGAAACCTTTCTGGATATGCAGCTTAAACCAGATCCTCACCAAATTCTACTGGGTTCTTCCCTGGACTATGTCCCATCCATCAGCCAGCAGCCAGGTGACACAGGTCAGCGCGGTGGATGGAGAAACCACCATGAGACAGTGATGATGGACAGGACAGGTTGATTGGTGTTAATCTGGTCTTTAATAAGCACATGAAGGATTTGAGTCTAATACTCAGACTGATGAAGAGCCTCGTTTTCGTGCAGCACATAAATGGGGTAACTTGGTCTGAGGACATCCACACAACAGTGTTTCATTAGATGTGGATAGACTATAGAACACATAAAGAGGCATGGAGGCAACGACCTTTTGTGACACATCGAACCAGTCTGTCAGCTCAGTCGGTGCATGGATTTCATTACCATGAATAGTGACACCACATGGCCCATCTTCTGCTAATGGTCACATTTTAAGGTATGGAGATTTTTTTTTTGTCATCTCTATTAAAAAAATCATAGTGAATGAGTGAACTTTACACTTCTCTCCTCTCGTGTGTCTGTTTGGTAAACGGCTATTCTTTACTGTGGTACTGGCCTTTAATAAGCTTTCATTATTTTTAGAATATTGCAACTTTCAGATTTTTCTGATCTTTCTAGTTTTGGGTTTTGGTTGCATATTTAAGTGCAAAGAAATAATCATTCACATAATAACAACTGACTGACTTTGAACACTTAGTGTGTGTTAAATAAACCGAACTGGATGGGTTTATGGAAGCACCTGACAGCTCTGGATGAAAAATATAACTGCACTGAGTAAAGAGAAAACACTGGTTCTTGGCAGAGCAGAGATGTAAAAGCAACATCTCTCGCTACTGGAGTTAATTTGCAGTGAGTCATATCAGCTAATGTCTTCAGAGCAATGAGCTGCTTGTGTTGCAGAGAAGATCAGATCTCACAGAGGGTGTATGGAGGCAGGTGGAGATGGTGACAGAAAAGGCCTGAGGGTTGATGGGAGGTCTCTGCTTATCGCTTCCTTCGTTCCTTCTTATCCTCATGTCAATCACCAGCACGGTTGTACCTCACACAGGTGTGTGGAGACTGAGCTGAAGGGAAGCTTTGATGTTTCTAACATGATCTGCAGTAACATTTGCACTTCAGCAAAGGCACATGTATGAATTTGTCATAATGTGGAGCATCTTCATCTTATCTTTATTCCTTGCTTCATGCAGGAATTGCCTGTTAATAGCAGCAGTAGCTCTTGGCAGGGAATTAGAATTTTTTAAGAGGTTATTAAGTGAAGCACTCTCAAATTAAATTTTTATTCACAATCTAATTTGGAAAAGTAAATTGTCAAAAAGTTCATTTTAAAGGAAAATAAACTATTAAATAAAACCAATTAGACTTAATACTTACCATTCACATCTGATGCCACAACACTGAATATTGAAGTTATTCCAACAATCTCATCTGAAGGCTGCAGCAGGACTGAAGAGCAAACACAAAAGTCCAACAAATGGATGTGTCCAAGCAACTGTGAGAGAAATGCTTAGCACTTATGTCTGTCTGCACACATCACTGTCCGCTGAAGGTCACTCATCAGTTTGCTCTTTCCTGTCACTCACATTAGTGTATAGAGTGTTTCTGTAAGACCTTGGTCTGACCTAAAACTGGAAAAAGGAATTTCCCAGTCAAGGATCAATAAAAGACGTGAACATGTGCTGCGATTTTTCCACTTTGACCATCCGTGCTCATACACATGTTATTATTCATCCCTAACAGTTGTTTTAAGGTCAGTGGAGCCTAATAAAGCCTGGAAAATGCTTTAGCTGGTGTGTGTGATTTAGACAGCTGCAAGTGTGAAGTGCAGAAGTGAATGAGCTGTTGTGTAATGAGGTATTACAGCACTGCGGTGTGGGCACCATTCACAGAAATAAGGATTATCTCTGGTAGTGATAGACATCCCAGTCACACCAGTCCTGTGTGTGTGTGTGTGTGTGTGTGTGTGTGTGTGTGTGTGTGTTTGTCTACATTTCCATAACAGTGCCATCACATAAGCAGAGTTTTCACCCAGAGTAATAATTTGAACCTGATTTCATTGTTCAGTGGAAGTCTTGCAGTGTGCTCACTGCCTGGGAATCGTTTCTCAGCACAGCATTACCTCATTTACACTGAAGATAGCAGCCAGGTACTCCCCCGCTGACTCGTTCAGAGGTATCTCGGGTTTCTCAGCCAAAGGATGATAAGAATACGTTATCAAGAAACCTTCAAGATGTATGAGTGTGTTTCAGTGACGACTACTCCCTAAATACAGTTTCGAAACTTTCCTGAATCTGGGCGATGTGGATTGTAAATGTGAGGTCAGAGTGGATTGAGTTGAGTCTTTATTCCTGAAGTTTTCATCGTGAAGCAAACGTCCCGTTCTCTCTCCTGCGTTGGCGAGCTGACATCAGTTCCAGAAAGTGTTTTAGTTGTTTGTTTAGCGTCTGCAAAGTTCATGAACGAGGTGGTTCCCTCCTGATTTGTGCAGAGTCACTGTTTTCCCAGTGTGGGTCTAAAAGTGGTTTCAGTGATATAAGACTTTGGCATCGAGTGAGGTCAAGAAAAAAAACAGTGACGCAGCAGCAAAGTTCAACAAAATTAGTTTTGCTGATGCTGGCATCATAACAACCAAGTAGTTCTTTATTTGGTAAAACCAGCAGAATTTCTGTTACTCTAACACACAACAAAAAGGAAGTTGTATAATGTGTAAACAAAGTTCCACATCAGTTTTATGGATTCATTCACTTCCACAGAACGGAACCTTGTGACACTGGAACCTAACCTGTTCAAGCACTTGAAAGGTGGAACCATTGCTTCTCCTGTACATAAATTGTAAGAACTTTAAAAAAAAAAATCCTCTTGTTGTTTCCAGGCATAAGAAACTAACTGCTTCCTCATGTTTCTGTTTTCCCTGACAAAGCAGCAGGGAGATGAGAGGCAGCCTGTGGTGGAAAGTGATACATTCTGCTCGAGTGGAGGAGGAAGTGCTGGCTGTATGTCATTGTGTGATCTGGGAATGTGGAGGAGAGCGGAGATGAGGGCGCTTCAGAACGGGCAGACGGAGGGAATTAATGGAGAGTAGTGTGTTGGCTTCTCCTCCTCTGTGTGAATATGATTGTCAGCCTGCTCACAGGTGCTGCTCAGCCACTTAGAAAGGCTGTTGTAGGTAAGGGATCAGTATTGGCAGGATAAAATGCCTTTCGGCTCACAACACAGCAGCATCTGATGCATGTGACAGAGGAGGTCACACAGAACTGAAAGGAGCTGCAGAATATTACCTCAGTTACAGGAACAGTGAATAGAAAGTCTGAATCTTTGATTCAAGCAGAATCACACACCAGTGACACATTGATCCACTGTGCTGTGAAGTCCCCTGATGACCCTTTTCACCGCATTGTTACACTTGAGTCACTTAAAGACTTATGGTATTTAAATGAGGTGAGCCACGGTTAGAGTTGGGGGGCGCCACTCTGTGATTCTCAATTGAGGCATTGTTCTTCATGCCCTCTCCCCACTTTACCCACACTCTCTTCTTCCTAGCAACCAAATGGGGTTACACACACACCCGTGTTTCCAGTTATCATTCTGAAATGCTACGTCCTGGGTGTCAGGATGGAGGAATGTGTTAAAAGGCAGTAAGAAGTAACAGAGAGATAAAATAGCAGGTCTCTTGACGCAGTAATTCAGCAGACAGATAATTTGTTTCCTGCTTTTTGTCGGTGGATCTTTTTGTTCTCTTTCCCTCCGTTCCCTGCATCGTGTGAATCCAACACACAGACTTTCCCAGCAGCAGAAAGCCGTTGAACTTTACTGTATGTGAACCTCCACTGATCTCTCTGTAAATACCTCTGTTAGTCTCTTTTCCTAAACTTCACAGTGTCTCAGAGTCTAACTGCTAATTACAAGTAATAACTCGCCCGGTGTTGGTTTTGTTTTCATTCTTAAGAGTGTTAAATTACCAGCAGCGAGTGATTCAGTGCAAACCCAGGAAAGGAGGACTTAGGATGAAACAGCAGTGTTTTATTTTAGTCTTGGAGATTAGCAAAGGCTCTCACTGGTCTGGACTGTCAGTAATTATAACTAAACAAACACCCTGAAGTTCCCCTCTCTGCTACAGGATTTATTTAGTTATTTGGATTTTCATCTCAAATACCACAAAATCATCAAGGCATGACACAGTGAGTGTCAAACAGTCAACAGGTCTTCATTTTCATGTGCGGAACAGACCATCTTTTTATTACCCCCGTACCTTACCACCTGTTTGCTTCATGCACAGCAGACACCGCGTGGCCATTATAACCTGCTGCACACAGGCCTGTTTTTACAAGCCATTACCTGAGCGGTGTTACTCTGCTTCTAAAAAAACACATGAATCGATCTTCATCTAGAACACAAACCCTGCACAAACACACATATGGATGTGATGCAACATCAGCCTCAGTGCTTCTTGTCTGATCTTGAGTCCAAGTATGAATATAATGGATCAAGTCCTGTGGAGCCAAGTGAATTTTCTGATCACGTTGTAATCTCTTGTTCTTGCTCTGACAGGTTCACTTATCTAATCATCAGCCAGGCGGGCAGGACTCTGAGGCTAGACAGGCACTTTGTAATGGCTGCTGTGAGGGTCCCTATCAGGGGGAGCAATCCAGATGGAGGCCAAGACGGAGGGCTTGGCCTCCATACACACACATACACACACACACACACTTACAGGGGTGGGGGGTCACACGTATCACACAAGCAGTGTGTCACGCGTACACACTGCTTGTGTATATTATGACACTGAATTGATGTGATTGATTCTGTAGAGTGTGTGCGTGTGTCCATGTCAGCCTCTCAGGGATAATAAAATCTTGACAATATGATGTGTTGAGGATTATTTAGGAGTTCTCACACACACTTCACAAATTCCCACTGAAAACCATCGTATGGCTTTAAAAGAGCATCTGGTCTTGACCTGACAGAATCCTCATCAGGACAGAGGTGATAAAACGGACTGATTACATCCGGTGCTCTGTGTGATGCATCCTCATTGACCCTGGAGGTGGAAGTTCACAAAACAGAAGTAAACATTATTGTATCACGTAACGGGCCAGGTCACAGCAGACATTTTGACTTGTACTAGGAAAAGCGCAGGTGTTCCTGTTAACATTAACTACGGCTCTGTTCTGTTCAGGTGTCTCTGTAAACCATGGCAGTAGACCAGCAGGCAGGATACAGGAACTGAAACACAGAATGCACCTTTAATTCAGGTTGTTCTTTACAGCTGTGCTTTTCCTGTTGTGACATGTCAAAATGTCTGCCATGAAAATGGCTTATGAAATAAAGTGTCCACCCAGACAATAAAATATTAAAAATGAATAAAATAATGGGCTTACAAATTCTAACAGGCAGTATAATGCAGCTGAATCTATAAATAAGATTAAATAAATGTGTTATTTCAATTTTGATCCAATGGTGACATCATTAAATATGGTTGCCAGACATGTGTGAGTTAGGGTTTGCTTTATGAAGAGTGTGAGGTGGCTGTAAGCAGAAAGATTGACTCACTTCCCTTTTTCTTTTTTATCTCAGCTGTGGACTTTTGTGTCCCAGTAAGACTCATGGAATTTTAAAAGCTGTGTCAGAGCCCACTTCCATGAAGAATGGGCCGCATAAAAAGTATCTGAGTATCTTATATCACGTGTGTCGTATGTTTGTAGAAAAATTGGAAATGTAATCAGACCTCAGTAGAAACATTACAGTAAAATGTCTTATGGTTGACAGATTCATGTTGCTATCTCATGATTTACTGTATATCATCACATCGCTCATCCATAGAATCCATGATCTGCCAAGTTTAAGTTGCAGTATTTATTCATCCTGGGAGAAATGGTTAGAACTGCAACTTTATGCACAGCTCTGATGCTGTTGACACACACGTCCATTGTTCTTGCTCGTCATTGTCAGCGATGCTCTGAATCTCTCAGTAGACTGATGTTCACAATCTGTTTCTCCTCACACACTGTCAGTGTAAATTGATAATGATGTTGTTAGACACACATGCACACGTTGTGCACGGACCCTCTCGTGCATCACCGTGCACTGTTTGACCAGTGTAGAGTTTCATCTGCTGAGGTAATACTCAGAGAACAGAGCTTAGCCTGCAGAGCACTCATGTCTATTGATGCATGCTAACCTAATAGTTTCCATGCCAACAGTCATCATACTAAAGCTCGTGTAAACGTCTAAAAGAATTTGCGTCGTTGTCATCTCCACCGTGTCAACCGTAAGATTCACTGTGTTGTACAGAGGGCATGCTGTGCTGGGTGTTGTTTCACAGGACTTTGAGAAAATGAAGTGGGCTGACTGTTTGATGTCACTGTGGTCTGCTAACATGCATGATGTACCTTCTGGTTAACACAGCTTGTTAAATTAAATACATTTACTAACATGGCAGCACGAAGCCTTAATATCAGTGATGACTTCACTGAAACTTGAAACTCAAGACCACATTCCTGCCAGCACGTACCTTGTAAGAGATGCTGGGTTTTTCCAGCTTTCCTCTCCTAAACCTTATGCAGGGTTGTGTAGGCTGCATCCATGTCCACTTGAACTCCCTTTGTGTCATTAGGGTCAGTGTGGGGCTCAGCTGCTAGTTGCTGCAGCCCATCTGTCTTTCTGGCTGTGAGTTCTGGTCCGAGTCAGGTCTAGGTCATCTCGTGGACTTGCTTCATTGCTCTCAAGGGGATCATATGTCCACATGATTTTGGGGGAGGTGGTCAGGGTTAACCCTAGGTCCCCTCTGCTGAGAGGATGCTGCCACCACCATGTTTCACCATAGGGATGGTGTTAGCCGGGTGGTGACCAGTGCCTGGTTTTAACCAGACGTAGTGTTTTGAGTTGATTGTGGGACCTTATATACACAGGTGTCTGTCTTTCTAGACTATGACTAATGAATTAAATCTGCCACAGGCAGCCTCTAGATACATCTCAAGGATAATTAAAACAGTCAGGATCTGCAAAGGGCCTGGATACTTTTCGAAATGAGAGATTTCAGTTTTGATTATTATTAAATCTACAAAAATGTCTTATTTGTAATTGAGTGCACACTGATTGGTAGAAATGGTAATTTGATCCATTTAAAACTGAATGTACAATACAGTAAAGTATGCAAGTAAAGAGTATGTGGGAAATGGGCATCCTTGGTTTTTAAAAAACATTCTACTTCTGATTAAAACGGCATTAGTAACATTAAAAATCAATTCACACTTTCTGTGTATCTTCGTCTGCCCTTGGCCTGTTTTGCACTTTGTAGAATCTCCCTGAGCCAGTGTTGGTATTCAGCAAAACTCTCTCACTGTTTTTTTTTTTTTTTATAGCTACTCCCTTATTCACAGGCACAGACATCATTTAAACCTGCCCCTTTCATAACTGCTTCTTAAGAGGCCTTGGCTGTCTTTGTGCACTGCATGGGAGGGCGAGGGAGGGTGATTGAGGACGAGGGAGCATTGAGGATGCTCAGTGGTTTGGAATCCTCCTAGTGTGAGTAACAGTGTGGATGAGAGAGCCGTCTGCCCGGCTGATTTACACCTGTGTTTGTGTCCTGTGCAGGGGGGAGGAGGTAGCGAGGGCAGGACTGTGCCCTGTGTGTGGTGGTTTACAGGAAGAAGCGGCTCCAGTGGGTGGCACGGTGGCCCAGAGAGACAAAAGTCTGAGATGATTGTAGGATTTGATCACTGGATGATAAATGTGGTACAAAATGGCTGTTATTGTGTTTCTGTTTTGGCTGAAAACACATTTCATCCTGTTTTTGAGGGAGCTGTGAATTGTTTCTTTTTTGTGTGTGAGGAAAACCACTTTCCAGTGTTAACCACAGATGTGGCTGCATGGTTGAATCCTCTCTTCTTCTCTCTGTTGCATTTTGCTTTTTTCATAAATGTCTTTGCTTACATTCTTACACGCACAAGTAATGCAAATATCGAGGAGAGTACATGGGTTCAGGCAGAGCTCTGGTTAAGCTGCTGATTGCAAAACGTCTTCCAGATTTGATCTTTTCTTCAGGTGTATGTATTGCATAGGATAGTATGATGTATAGTTCATCACCTGCATATATCAGATATCTGGAATTAACTATCTGTACTGTTTTTAATGGACAGTCTCACTTCAGGGCATCTATTTATTGCTTTAATGTCCAGTCTCTGGCAAAAATGATGCAACAGCACCAGCTGGGTGGCATCTAGTAATTGTTTGTTTTCTATCATAAGCAGCTTAGCAGGAGGATTAGCAGTCGCTACAAGTACTGTTTTTGTGGGGAGGGATGGCTTGCGTCTTATTTGCTTAGCCAAAACATGAAGGTTGAGTCGAGGGATGCAACTAATGATTATTTTTGTTATTGTTTGATCTGCAGATCATTTTTTTGATTAATCAATTATTGCTTTAGTCATCATATCAAATGTTAAGAAAGAAAAGCAGCTATCACAACTTTACAGAAAGTGTCAAAGTGACATCTTTAGATTTGCCTGTCTAAAACCCAAACATATTTTATTCATTTATTTAACTGCAGATCCTCACATGTGAGGAGCTTGAACAGCAAATGTTTGACATTTTTGGTTGAAAAAAATGCCTCTAATTATCAATCAGTTATCAAAATACCTGCAAACTAGTTTTCTTTAGAGCCACTAATTGCTTAACTGACTAACTGTTACAGCTCTAATTAGCTAATTATTCTGTCTCACTCCCAGGTGTTATTATCCCGTCTCAGAGTTGGCAGGAGCCAGGAGCACCTGTGCTGCTGTGACAGCTGGGCACGGCTCTTTGGCTGCATTGTCACGGTAAAAAATAGCGACAATAGAACAAAAGAAAACTTCAATGCTGTTCAAAGACCTGCAGGTAACAGGTGACTGTAGCACATGCACATGTGCTGCTGGGACAGGACAGGGACAGGACAGGGACAGGACAGGGACAGGACAGGGACAGGACTGGGGCAGGACTGGGGCAGGACTGGGGCAGGACTGGGACAGGACAGGGACAGGACTGGGGCAGGACTGGGGCAGGACTGGGGCAGGTCTGGGGCAGGACAGGGACAGGTCTGGGGTAGGACTGGGGCAGTACTGGGACAGGTCTAGGACAGGACAGGGACAGGACTGGGGCAGGACTGGGGCAGGACTGGGGCAGGACAGGGACAGGTCTGGGGCAGGACTGGGGCAGGACTGGGGCAGGACAGGGACAGGTCTGGGGCAGGTCTGGGGCAGGTCTGGGGCAGGTCTGGGGCAGGACTGGGGCAGGACTGGGGCAGGACTGGGGCAGGTCTGGGGCAGGTCTGGGGCAGGACTGGGGCAGGACTGGGGCAGGACTGGGGCAGGTCTGGGGCAGGACTGGGGCAGGACTGGGGCAGATTGAGATCTGTTTTTTAAATACAACTTAATCTGGGAATATTCTTAAAATCTGAAATGTTCAGTCTCACTTTTTTTTTTTTTTAATGGCAGACCACTCACTCGCATAAGTGGCACCTTATTCAATTCTCGTAGTTACTGAAACAGCCCAAAGTGGAGGATGATCCCATTACATTTGTATTTGAGCTGGAACAGCTCAGGATCTTTTTTTCATCACAGGACGGCAGAACTGCACAGCATTTCCCAAAAAAACACCTCTCTGGGGATTAACTAAATAAAAGCCCTATTTTTAGGCTGCTCCATCACAGTTAGAGGGTAGTTTTGGTTTTGTAATGCAGTAGCTGATGGAGGTGAACGTCTTCCTGCTGAGTTTGTACTTGAATGAGATTAAATGATGAGTGGCTGTAACTCGTGTCTCTAACTGTCATTTAAATGTTTATCTTTCTTTCTCCGGGGAACGACAGCACGTATCGTTGGTAACCTAACCCGGTGTCCGACTTTGACCCTCTTCATCTGCTCTCTGTCTGTCCTGAGGCTCTACAGTACCTCTGCCATCTGAGCTCCCATCAACACCCCTGTTTAGCACTGATCAGAATCCTGCTGGTGACGCAGAGGACACAGAACAAGGGCTGGATATGGAACCTGTACACTTTCTTGATGCCAGTCACAATGTGTCTGTAGCACAAAAAAAAAAAACATGGTGACACATTATTTACAAATTAAGGTTAATGAATTCTTCAAATCGTTAACACACACCCTGAACTGATCTCTTCCAAATGAGGACAAAAGTTAATACGAGTGATAGACAGTGTTAGTTTCACCTCAGTGTGTTGTACATTTATTCTTCAATCATATATTTACTTTGTCACTGTAGATTCTGTTTGCGTGAGACAACATTCAACATTTGTTCAAGGTGTAAAGTGTGTAAAAGACTGACTTCTTTTGTTTTTTAAAGCTGATACTCAGCACAGCTCAGGGGATGTCTGCGCCATTTGATGTACTGCTGTCCGATTCGGTTCAGACATTCATGCTCGCCTCAGGATGAGGGAGGTTTTCACTGATCGAGTGAAAGTTTTGTACAGATATTCATGATCCCCAGAGGATGAAACCCTCTCACTTTTCCTTTAACAACACTACAAGGTGTTGTTTGCAGTTTTGAATGAGTCATCAGCTGTTGGTTGGATTGCCATGAAATTTGGTTCAGACATTGCTCCAGACGAACTATAATAACTTTGATGATTCCTGATCACATTCCTATCATCATCAGCTGTGCTTTGTGTTTAGAACAGGCTCACAGAGCCGCTAACATGGCTGTAGACTCTTTGTGTTGCTACTGAGGATCTTGAATTTATCAATTGTTAATAAAAAAAAATCTACAGCATGTAACATTTTACAGTTTCTTGTCCAAGAAGCACAAGGACAAGAAGCTAATATCAGCTTTTCTCAGGACTGCTGCGTCAGCCTGGACGTTGGCCTGACCAGTTTCGTGCCTCCAGTCTGAAATTTTAACACAAATGCTTGTTGATAGTATGAGGGATTATTTTTAGCAGCGGTGATGAGTGCACACTAAAATGAGTGCACACCAAAGTGGGCCAGACAGCATTAGGTACACAGCCTGCACGTGGACTGATGGGAGTTCTTGATTTCTAAATTTCTTTTTTCCTCTTTCACTCTTTCTTCTTTACAATATCTTTGTCCACCTAACCTTCTCTTATATTCGCTTTTTTCTCTGCTACTTTTTCTTCTTCTTCTTTCTCCCCTCTCTGTCTCTCTATCCTTTGACCAGCTATATCAATTATGCATCCGTTAATGGGCTCACTTCCACCTCCCATTGTAGCTCTGTCATCTCATCCTGTAAACACACACAGCAGGTGTGTGTGTGTGCGTGTGTGTGTGTGTAAATGTGCAGGGGAAAGGGTGTAGACCTGACGTTACCATGTCACCTCCGTCTGTCTGTTGCATCACTGCTTTCTTATCTTTTTTTTTATCTTTTCTGTCCATCTGTCCATATGTCAAACCAGCTGCCTCTCTGTTTCTATATGTGTTTTCTGCTCCGCCTCGGCCCGAGCGCTCCAGGTGGAGTAATTCACTCCAGTAATATCTGGTGAGGATGTAGGTTACCCAGCAACCCTGGCATTTAGAGAGACTTAGAGAGACAGATTAGTGAGGCTTATGGCCACCTGCCTTTCTCTCTGTCTCTCTGTGCCTCTCGTTGCAGGTACGTTGCCATTTGCTGCACAAACCAGTCGCCTGAAAATCTGTCATCATCTAATTAATGTCAATGGACGGTGGAGTTAAATATACATATGTATTGTTTGTATAGACGATTAAAGTCTTGGCCTCTTCCTCTCCATAAATAAATAAATACAGTTTAATTCAGGCACACTGAGTCCTGCAGGGCTTAAGTAAAGCAGTAAAGCACTCACATCAATGATATTTTTTGATTAAGCAAAGTGTGTTTTACTCGTCCATTCCCCGCAGCACTGCTACCACCAACCCCAATCCATCCATCCTCTCTTCTTTCCATCTTGCTCAGGAGTTCACAGGATAATTCATTCTCCCATTTCATGTCTAGGATTAATTGAATTGGTCATTAAGGATTCCACATGTGACCCCACACACTGTGAGTGTGAGTGTGAGTGTGAGTGTGAGTGTGAGTGTGAGTGTGAGTGTGAGTGTGAGTGTGAGTGTGTGTGTGTGTGTGTGTGTGTGTGTGAGACAGAGAGAGAGAGAGAGAGAGAGAGGGAGAGAGAGGGAGAGGAATGTGTGAGTGGCGACTGATAGTGACTGTGGCCTCCTCTCCCGTTTAATGGGTCAGACAGAGACAAAGAGTGTCTGTGTCTTCATGGGAACCAGATGAGATGAGAGATGAGAGGAGGACAAAGAGGTGGAAGAGGTATTAAGACAAGGAAATGGTTGAGAGAACAATGTAGTTTTTAATGGTTAAAGTTATTATGGATTCATTATTTTTATTCTATAAAAATGTGTCACAATTCTTCAGAGCCCATAGTAACACCTTCAGACTGCTTCTTCTTTTTGTCCACTGAAATATGTATATATATAAATGATACTGTGCATGATTTATTTATGCATTTGTTTATATTACTTTTATTTACCCAGGGGCTCTCTTTGAGATACACTATTTTTTTTTTTTTTTTACAAGAGAGACCTGAACAAAATGGCAGCACAAAGTATTAAACATAGTCACAGTCACTTACAGTATTCACATATAACACCATGAAGTACGACACTTGACTGTTTACTTCACTGCATGTCTGCCGTTTGTTTTTATTTCTCATTACAGCAGCTATTACCTGAAAAGGAGGAAGTTAAATCATCTATCAAACAGTTTCAGTGCAGTCGTGCTTTCACTAAAACATTACACAGTCAAGATGCTGATATGACACGATTTCATTATAGAAACACAAAACAGGCTGCTGTGTGTATCTGACATTCTGCTTCCAGTCTGTGCCCCCCCCCCTGCTTTTAGTAATAATGGGGCCCTTGCAGGCAGAAAATGTGCACACAATTATTCACGCACAAAAAAGCACCAGTTTAGACTTACACTGCCCTCTGGAGATATTAGTGAGCTGACCGCTCCACCTAGTGGCTGTTTGTTGTTACTACACTTTGACAGGTCACTGCGCTGTACAGTGTGTGTGATGTGCAACAAGTCTGATTTTGGTGCTGTTCCACAAAATAACCACAATAAGTGATTAATTATTAATTAAGAGTTTAGAGTTTTGTTAGGTCTGATTTCTGTTGGACATTTCAGGAACACACACAGTTATAGGGACAGTCAGGGGATTTCTGTCACACAGTTGTGTTAATATTAACACTTTTTAGCCCTTAACAGGTTTTTTCTCTTTGGAAATTGGAGCAGTTGGAAAGGAAAAATGCTGTAAGGCTGTGTAAGAAGGATGGAAAAGTCTCAGTCACACTCTTTCTTTCTGTTTACAATGAGTTGTAGTGCGAGCTAAAAGAGGGTGGAGCAGTGAGAGCCTGCAGGCAGGCAGAGAAACTCGAGTTTCAGGTCTGTTCAGGTGAGCCAATACACCTGCATGCGTGCGTCTTCCTGTGTGGGAGGGCTTACTTTGTGTGCGCTGTAATAAGTGAGTGGGAGTGCCTGCTGCTGCGTACGAACCTGTCTCTCTGTTGCAGGAAGAGAGTGAGCTGGTAAGTCCCTGTAGAACTTTTGTGCCTTTTTCCTGGTTGTTTTCATGACCTGTGTTTGTTTACCTCCTTCATGTGTTAGATCAGATCAGATCTACTTTATACTGACTCCTAATTGTGCTTTAACAGATGAATTTCTTCTCATTGGTGCATGGGTCTGTGATTACAGGAAGGTTGTAAGAACAAAGTGACTTTGACCCCTGATTACCTATTGTTCTCATACAGTTTATATTAATTAATGACTTAAAACATCAATATAAATGTACATAACACCTCCAGCGTAATCCTGTCTAGTGAAAAGCTCTCAGCTGACCTGGGGCTGTGAGAATCAGGAGATGGAACCTGTAAAGTCTCAGACACTTTGACCACAAGCATTCACTGTAACTCTGCAATAAATATCTAAGACACAAGAGACTTATGGTTCATCACCTTTGATTACCTTAGAGTGTCCTGACTCATATTATCCCATATCAGTGAGCCCTGAGTTCCTGGTATACATCTTTCCATTTCTCTTGTAAATTAGATGAATCTCTCTTAAATGTGTTTTTTTTTAAACACTCCAGCGGCTGAGAGAGAAGAATGACTTCAGATGTTTTAGGGCCTCTGGAACGACAGGTTGACCTAAACACAGATTTATATCTGTGTGTGTATGAACAAAACACACGTACATACACATAAGCAGATGTATTTTATGTGGAAAGACTGGATGCTTATGAGCAACATGTGGCACAGTGCTGATTCTGTCTAAGCTGTCAAAAAAAATCCACCTGAGAGTGAGAGAAGAGAGCTCACTTTTCCCGTTTCTCTGTTAACCTCTCACACTGACCTTTTCCTTGTCATGGGTTAATAGCGTTCATAGATATTCCACATTTGCTCCCCCGATCTGTTTCCATATGCTTTTTAGTTGAATGCATATACTTCATTCCTACCGCTCATCGTTATTACTGCTCCTCCGCAGCAGTCAGTCATTCCAGGAACACCAGTCATGCCAGGTACCGCCGAGTCTTAATTTAAGCAGCTCCAATCCCTTGTAAAGCTAACAGCTATTAACAACAAGTCGTATGGCACACGCCTGAAAAACACAGCCCTGTCCTGCCAGCATCACGCGCCTCACACTTAATAGGAATCGACGGGGTGACATTTTGGCAGCGCTGCACCGAGGCAGGAGAAACACATTATTCAACAATGCGTTTTTCCACAGAAGAAACAGAAAAGGCAGAGGGCTGCCTATGTAACCCTGGCATCATGAGGATTTTTGATTTTCTTTTCTTTTTTCTCGAAACGGTATTTCCATCTCAGAATTTCATGTGGATGAACATTCCCCTCGACCACGGTTTAATGCACTGCAATTATGCACAGCCCATTGAAATGTAGTTCCACTGTGCGTCTGTGTGTAAATGAATGTTCGTCTTTACCACAGTTGGATACACTGAAATTATACTCTTATGATTGTGTCATGTATGGTTGTATGCATGTGGCTGTAACTCTATCTACTTCTGTCTGTCTGACTTGGCACTTTGTGGTTCCTACAAGCCAATATGATGTAGAGTAGCTGAAATACAAATTGATTTTACATCCAATCTGTCTTCACAGCTGCCCCATACTAACACCCCAGAGCTGAAGCTCACCAGTTGGGCTTGAAGTAAAAGACCATAGTTTTCCATAAAAGTAGCAACTTCAGTAATTATTTAAGATCTACATGATCGTGCGTCTCTCTTCTTTCTGTTTAGCCATCTCAGACATCTCCTTCCTCTTTCTAAACGCCATCACATGGATGTTTCTTTTAATGGACTGGACCACTGTGTGCATTCTATCACCACAACATTTATTAGAGCGCACAAGCACATGTGAAAACAAGATAGTGTACCCTTCAAGATGCGGCTGTTAATTAAACTCTGAGGCCTTGGATGCTTTCAGTGGTGCAGGCTTATGAAGTGGGAGGCAGTGGGCTCAGATAAAAGGATCTAGGTAATGACTGGAGATGGGAGAGTTGCAGGATGCAGTTTTTTTTTTCTTTTTGCATTTTTATTTCTTTTGTCGCAGAACCAGTTTTTTATTAATCTACTTTTTAAGGTGCAGCTGGTGGAGTATCAAACCACAGCAATTTAGCGGCACCAATCAAAATGTGAATAGTCTTGTGAGATTTTTAATTTTCTTTACTTATGCATTCATCAGATACTCTCTCTGTAATTTTGGCAGTTTGGAACTATATTATTTTATATTTTAAGTTCTTGTACCACTGTTTGTGTTTAGATAAAATTTTACTCTTCTGTTTTTGTTTTGGTACCGCTCCCTTAACTCAGGTTTTACTTCAGCCGTAGTCTTCAAATGAAAATGATATCCAGACCAGATTATAGAGATCCATGAAGACAAAAGCAGCCGCACTTTGGTCAATAAAACCTGATCTCCTTCAATTTGCAAAAGATAACTGCAGAGCCAGAGCTTCACAATGTTGCAACAGACAGTGCAGAATTGGAAACCGGAGCAGGTGTCACACAGGTCGCCAAATAGATCTATCATCTGACCAAAGACCAGTGTAGATAAACTCATCAGACTGGAGTGAATCCGCAGACGCTGAAGCTGGTGGATAGCTTTGGGGAAAACTGGTGCTTTGAGCTGTAACCGGAGCTGGTGTGACAGGGGTAGCTTTGGATGGGCATCTGTCATGCGATGAAGAGGATCGGTGTCATTCATGGTGGCCCAGTAAAAGCTCGGGCCAGTAGTTGGCCTTCCTGTCACTCGATGTGGGACAATCCGGAACAGAAAAACCCAACACCCCAACAGGGCTCCGGGGAGGTTTTGGCAGTGCTGATTGGAAGAGTTGACCTCTGCTGTGTCTTCTGTAGCACTTCCTGACCAGGTCCAGATGGAGGCAGCATGAATGCATAACCATTCCACCCAGTAAAGCCTGTGAATGCTTTGGTGCATGACATGTTTTTCTCCTCGTTTCTTTTCCTGATGAGGATCTTGTTGCCTTTTGGCCATTTGCTGTGATCTTTCCACCGTCCAGTCCACTCTCAGGAGGAAGGAAGAAGCAAAAGCTTTAATAGTAAAACCGATGTACATTTCTGAACTCAGAGCAGAATTTCAGATTGTTGGTTGGGGCCTTAGACGTGACAGGTCTTGGCGTGGTTTTCACTGTCAGGCATTCACCTTCTGACTGTTATTTCTCTCACTAACTTCATCAACATCCAGCTGAGAGTCAGACGGCTCCGCCCGTGGTTACCCCCGGCTGGACGGACAGGCTTGTTATTGAAAAGAGAAGAAGAATAACAGTCTTCTACACCTCTGTGTTTCCATCCTTCCACCTATCAGTCCATCACCCTGAGCTATTTTCTCTTTAAATACTGATTCGACCTCAGGTTTCACTCACTGAACAAGACTAAGCAGACACAGACAGCGTCTCCTGACATACATACATACCGCTCTTTGTTCGGGAGAGGTGCTTCAGGTTGTGTCCCAGCTGGGTTTTCAGGATGAATACTCCCTGCAGTGGTGAAAGTTCCCACTAGATGGTGGCAAAACTGTTTGAACAGGTCAAACTGCACATGGCTAGACGGAGGAATATCTCATTGCAATTAAGCGTATCCCATCTCTTGTGCACATGGCAAAGTGTCCCTTTACTCCCTCCACGACCATCTGATATTGTGTGATCTGCACAGACATAGTTAGAGCTTTCTGACAGTGGGGAATGTTTCTTTAAGTTTGTCTGTTATGATCCTTTTGGGCCATGTAAAAAGTCCCAGGTGTTCCCGGCTGTGCAACATGCTTCCTGGCCCTCAGAAAGCCCCCCAAATGGAAAGATGGATCCCTCCACAGATTGGGGGATATGTGGTCATTCCTCTTTGAACGCAACAAAAGGCGAAAGACTGATATTACATTGCAGCATACTTATTCGTGGCCCCCCTTCATTCCTGCTTCCCTTGTCTTTCCTTAAGTCTGTCATTCCAATCACAAACTCTTATGACAAAACCGTGCCGTAGCCTCTCTGTGAAACACTGAACTGATTTAGCATGGGTCAGTTCTCCTGGCATGAACTCAGTGGCTGTTACGTTCTGTCCCCTGTTCAAACTGGCCTGCTGGAGAGATTTTGTGGTCGTGGCTCGAGGCGCCGCTGCCCTCCTCTGCTGGTCCTCTTAACCTATTTTATTGACGTATACGAAGGGTTGAACAGCACCGAACTCCGATTTCCCCAGGTTTTCCGCTTGTACTTTACACTCGTGCAAAGCTAATGCAAACGACTGACAAATCTGGCCTACAAATTGGTGCTGGCATGACATCGTAGCAGGATTTGGAATTCGTCTCCCAGATCGCCTCTCGTTGGAAAATCAATCCCTTTTTAAGTGCTGTTTGATGAATGCACCATATTTTGGACATCTCAATCCAGAAGAAAAGATATTCTTTTTCTGATATGCTCTCACTGGCTTGCTTACCTGCTCACTCAGGCATCTTCTGGACTGTATTGTCTAGATGTTTTTTCCACAAGGCTCCACCTGGGGTCCGCGAGGCCCTGAGGTGAGTTCACATCGCAGTATGTCCGACAGGCGTGGTAACATTTTGCTACGTGGGCTGCCGTCTTGACTGATTTGAGCTTCAGTCTGTGAGTGTGTGTGTCAGGATATAGTCACTGTTGTGCAGCTGTCAGCGCGGGGGCTGTGTGAGTGATTCTTTACAGAAAACACATTTGTAATCAGTTTCTGATCCATCCATCCGTTTCCTCGCTGAGGTGGACGTGAAGTCACAGCACGAAGCGTGTGACCACCTGACGGTTGAAGGGGCTCCCAGTGAGCTGGAAGAGCACAGGTGTCTTGGCTCTTCCCGTCTCCAGCCTAGTGGGTCTGCGTCAGAATAACCATAATGCACTGTGACTCAGTGTCTGCTCTGAGACAGCTTTTTACAACACACTTATCAACATGGGAGACACAGAATGTAGCTTATGTCACTTCTGGTGTTTATCTTGAGCATTTTCTTTCAGTGAGGTGAACGGCTGACAGGACCCACAAGGCCCTGCAGTTTAGGTAACGGAGTTTGTTTGGCCCAGGACTCATGGGAGCTGACATATAACGGATCATTAAACTGCACGCTGAAAAGGCTCATACCTAATTGTTTTCCATTTTCTCTTTTTTAGATAAAGCATTCGTTCTGGCAGGACTTAGCTGGACTCAGGGACCTGTTGAGGTTACTAGTGGCCTTTTTAAAGAGGCTGTAGTATACATTAGGAAGAGGTGGGTCGGCTACAGGTTCAATAAGTTTTGAGTGTGTCAAGGCCAGGGAAGGGCAGATTACTTGGGACTGAGGGCATCCACTGAGACCCCTCAACTACTCATACACAGATTTCAGTTTACTTTCCACCCTGCAGACACAGCACCTGCCAGGGCTGTCGACCAGACTAGTCCCCTCAGAGGATGAAACAAACTCAAAGATAAGTTCATGGCTGGGGCGCCGACAAGCTCTTACCTACTCTGCAGGACACATTACACCAGACAGGGTCCAGTTATGAGGTTGTTTCTAACCTGTGTTTGAGTCTCTTGGAGAAAGTCTAAGTAGCATGTTCCAGGGTTTTAGCAAACTCAAGACATGAATGATTGAATTCTGAAGTCTCAGAAGTTTTGTGACTTAAGTCTAGCTCCAGTCCAGGTTTCAAGTCTCCAGCTCTACTCTAATCTATAAGGCACATATCAATGCACATTATCTGTGTGCCCGTGTTGTGCTTCAGGAGTTTATTGTGTGCTACTGTGTGTTCGCACATGTTCATCCACTGCAGGCGGAGATTTGAATGAGCCACAGACTTTTTATTTGTATTCTACATCCCCTTTCTTCCTGTTCCTGCTCTATCTGGCTTTCCAGTTGAGTGGCATTATTTACGAAGCGATGCTTTTCCACGCCTGTTTGATTTTTCACAGGTCTGTTGCATTCGGTTGCTTACTTTCCCCTCAGTGGATAAGGTTTCCCTTGTTTCCGCTGGATGCTGAATAAAGTGTGGGGTAGCCGTGTGTGCGCGTTGCGTGTGTGTCTCGGAGTGTATGTGTGTTTTGGCTCAGGTACAAAGCAGGATGTTCAGCAGCTTAGGAAAAAAGTGTTGGGTTGTAAACACCCAGAGTCAACTGTGAATGTACTGTCAACACACACAAACTCAGTGAGTCATTCACTGCCAGTTGTTGGCTCAGGAGCACACAAATGCATATACAGTATTTGCTAGTATGATAGATATTCATATCCATGGCTACGGGTAGCTATGATACCCCATAACACACACTCAAACAGACACACAACACAGTAGCTGACTGACACACACGTGCACGTGGCCATTCTGCCATTTGACAAGTAGGCGCTAAAATCTTGTTCTCTTGCAGGGCTCCATGGCATAAAGCCTGTGCTCAGATTCAGCTGCTCCCTAGGGAAAGCTGCCGAGAAGCCCACTACTCTGACGTCCTGCTGTCATTTTCCACAGCCTGAGGGGAACCAGGAAGCAGCCGGCAGGAGCCATGCCTGCCCTGGCCACCGGAGCCGGCCATGAGCCAGGTACGTACCCCTCAGCCAGGAACACAGTCTGTGAAGCAAGGTTTTCTGCTCATAACACAAAACCAGTACAGTGAATTCCCAGCAAAAATCATGAAAGTATTTTTGCTGCTGTAATTCGCATTTTAGAAAGAAAAGAAAAGAAAATGAATGTAAGCACCGAGCGTAATCCCAGCCTTAAAATGAATATATCTTTATTCAGATGTGGTGTGCCCACCACTTTAAACCTAAATTTAATATCAAATTAGAAATGAATTACTCTCTTAAATCGCCTGCTTTTGAGGACTTTCTAAGACTGTGGTTGGAAAATAAACCAAATAAATATTTTCACTTAATTTGGGAATTTAATTTTGAAAAACCAAAAAAAAAAGTCGAAGTATGAGTCCCATGCTCCATCTCTCGGTCTTTTTCTCAGTGTGTGATTTCAGACTGAGGAGCACGTCAAACTTGTCGACACAGAGACAGCTGCCAGAAATCACCACCTCTACCCTCAGGAACACGATCCTCCTCTCAGTCTGGCTTAACGGCCGGCTACATCATCACACACACACATGCAAAGGACTCAACCCAGCAAAAGGACAAAAGGAGGACAGACATAAAGTCCTGCTCTGATGGATAAAGAGTGTGTGCGTTACTGCGTCCAGACTTTTAACAGAGTTACTGTAGCCCCCGTCATCCTGGAAATTTGCGCAGACAAAGTAGAAAGCCAGACCATCAATTACGATTACAGTCATTTTGGGCAATTACCGGCGAGGGCTCAGGTTTCCAAATAAAACACGTAAAGACTCCTCCGGCCCATCTCCTCTGCTTCTCCCTTGATGGTCCTGTGAAGTTGTGTGTGCAGGTGAAACATGATGAACATTATGGATGAACATTAGGTCACTGATCTGCAGGCCTGGTGAACTCACAGATACCTGTGGCTGGCCTGGCGTTGTACATTGTACCAGTTTACACAGAATACTCATCATATCTGATATTAATTCCAGATCAAGAATTTTATATTTCTTTTTTTCAAGCAAGCTGTTATTAAGCAGATAAAAACACAAGGGCTTATTGGATCTTCAAAAAAGGCTATGGCTCCAAATTTTCAAAATTTTTTGGACAGTTGCTGTGCAGGAGGCAAACAACTGGGGACAAGGTTAGAGATTTAAATTCATAATTATTGATTTTGAGGTAATAGCTTCTGCCCAGAAGGACCTGACCACTGGTCAGTGACACGATGAGTGATTTTCTGCTTTCGTGTTGTGACGTGTCAGTGACATGTCAGTTTGTGCCTCGTGTATTGCACAGGCTGTGTCTGGAAAACATATCTGGCACAGTTGGTCGTACAAATGAGGCAGAGTGAGAAAAACATTTGTAAAAGAACGAATATTAAACATATGGATTTACTGAGGTGGTGTAAAGCCATTTGTGCGCCTGTTGATTTATAGCACACTGCAGTGTAAGATTTAGTGTGTTGTGTATTATCAGGCAGTGTCTGAATTCATCAGATAACTGGAAACAGTCATCTTTGCATTATTTCATTTACAGCAGAGGAATCTGAATTAGTTGACATGTACTAACATTTTAGAGGCACATCAGCTACAGCAGGAACCTCAACATAGTCCTGGAGCTTTGGCTTGTAGGTAGCAACACCTCAGCAGACAAGCATAAATCCACAGAGACAAACAATACCTCCTCCTCATGGAGCGGCTGCCAGTAATTACAGAGACGTTACAGCATCCTGCCAGAAGCATAGCTGCTTTTCTTTAGCAGTTCTGCCATCTGCTGACCCCTCAACACCAGCCTCTCTACACACACACACACACACACACACAGAAGATGAAGTACTGTGCTTAGGCTTTTAACATAATGGGTAAAATATTATCATTAATATAACTGTTCTGTTGTAGCAGATCTCCTGTTTCATCACCACAGTTGGGAGGGAGAAAGAATATGTACGTGTGTGTGTGTGTAGATCTTATTAAAATGCTCATTATTGGAGTGTTTGGAGAGCAAACACATGGGCAGACAAATGGAGCAGGCACATGTAAGATCATACCATCTCTCCCCTGTCTTTCTCTCTCTCTCTCTCTCTCTCTTTCTTCCCAAATAAACAACAGGCCTCTGTATGAATTAGAGGCTAATAAATGAAACCAAATAGTGAGAAAATAAACTTGAAAAACAATAAAATGTTGGAAAACTGGCCTTGAACTATGACCGTGGGGAGTGCTGGAGAGGTTGTCGTGGTGATTGGGTTACTGTGGACTCATTTCACTGTGTGATTTTTAGTTTTCTTTTTTTTTTTTTTTAATAAATGCGGTGGAAGCAGATTAATAACAAGGTTTTAGTTGGTGATGCTGGCCCTGCTACTGATGTCTCAAACATTTTGTCTAAGTGTATCCAACCTCTACTCTCCATCCTTCAACAACTAGAAAACCTTACCCCGAGCTTTAAGAGGTTGTGACATGACATTTTCTTGGCTGCTGTTTTTGGGATCCAGTACACAAACTCACATTAATTGACTTTCTAACCAGGCGGCCAAGAAGAGACAGAAAATAAGCTTTTAATTGTGCAAACACTGTACAGGGCTGATAATGGGTAGGGGTCTGGACAGGGACATTCTGGTGATAAGTCAAACCTCTGCTCAGATTAACCTTAACACTCTGTGTAACCTAACCCTCCCCCTTCCACCAACAAAGCTATGCAGCTGGTCTCCTGGTCTGTCTCTCCTCCAGACAGCTGCTGTTTAGTCATTTCTCTTCCTGTTCAAACCTGATGGAGTTTTGTTGTGGGCTCAGTCGGGGACAGATAACTGTTACGCCTCCGCTCAGTTTGGCTCAGCTCATCTCGGTTTATCTCAGCTCCCACTCAGGGATGCTCAAATGGACAAACCCAGCCCACTCCTCTGTCTGCTACACTACATCTATCTCCCCTCTGAACTCCATTAGCTGCAAGGTTAATTTTCAATTTTTTTTTTTTTTGCACTGTGTGGGTGTCTGTACTTTGCTGCGTTTATATTGTGGCCTACCAAGAATCTACTAACCAGCACAGCATCACAGGATGTCCAGTCAACCTCAATGACAAAGTGATGCGTCCATGCCAGAAAGACTCATAAACATTTACAGGGACACAATAGATGAGGAGCTTTCTCAGTTGCTCCTAAGGTCTCTGCTCTCTCATCAGAAACCCTCAGACGCAGCATCTGGTTTATGCCATTGAGAGGTCAGTAAGCCTCCTGAAGTGAGAGTGGGTGTTTGCTCCTTGTAGCCCCATTTCATCCCTGCTTCTGGAGTTATGTGGATGCAGTCTTTTGGTAGAGTGGTTCAGCTGTGTGGGGAGAGGTAGAATGGGGTGACCGTGACGGATTAGAGCGAAGGACAGCAGTGGGCGATTCCTTGCTGCTTCTAGTTTTGTGTGTTTCAGTCTAATTCAAGATTTGCTTAAATTGTTCCTGACTTCATACAAACAATGATGTTTCCAGTACAGCTGGGCTGATATAATGATAGATATATATCGGTTTGAGGCTGTTGAATCTATTGGCACCAGTAATAGATAACTATATGATGTTATCAGATTCTGATAACAACATTCTCTGTTGTTGTATGTATGTTGAGTAAATCATAAATGGACTGTGTTTATATAGAGCTTTTCTAGTCTATCGAGACAGTGTCTGTCTCATTCACTCATTCACACACACATTCACACACTGATGGCAGAGCATCAGGAGCTGTTAGGGGTTCAGTGTCTTGCTCAAGGACACGTCGCCCTCTGAACGAACTGAGATCGAAACCTTAAAATAAGACGGCTCTACCTCCCGGGCCATCCAGATATCTAAAAATGTATTTTTTTATATGATATTTATGATCATGGTCCTACTGGTTAATTCAGTGAAAGAGATATTCACTGGTATGAAAATTTAAATGGTTGTGATGTGCTGCAGAAATCAGTTGACGTTACATAACGCTAACAGTTTGCTGACATGCCATCCCCCATGTGCCACTACCGTTACATGGTGCCCCTTAAATCATACATCTGTGAACTCAAAACCCTGCACTCACACTCTCAAACAGGCTCTTCTAAAGACTCTGATGCCCTTTTATTAACCTTATTAAAGTTAACAGTGTTATTCCAAGCCGTACCTGCATGTTCTATCAAGGTTTACGGTCCCTGCACAGCATTTAAAGATAAGGGTGGTTCAGCCATGCACAGCTGCAGAGGAGGTGGGCGACACTCGCATGAAAGGCTACACATGGAAATCTTTCGATGGGACAACTCTTTTACCAGATACGCTAATAACTTACTGGCTGCATCTGTGCATGTTTGTGCGGGAACGACAGATGAGCGATTCCAGCCATCTTAGCCCCTCCAATCTTGAACACCCTCTGTTGGACAAGGCGATGGCTGTATAATGATACTGGGTAATGAGATGCAGATATTCCCATGGTGCAGCACTGTGTGACTTCGTTGTGTTGTTGCCATACATACAGACTCTTGTGTAGGACAGATGCATACATAGAAACACAAATCTCTGAATAATATGATAAGAAAATGGCCATATTGTTTTTTTCAAGGTTAACAGTAAATTTTTCCATCCTGATGTCAAGAATCCTGAGCATCTGGCCTTGGCCGGTTTCAGCTCGTGGGAGACACTGGGGAGGGTTGGGGGAGGACTTTTGTCTGTGCTGGGGTTGGGGGGTGGCGGTTCCTGTGGGAGGTTCCAGCCATTTGTCGTGGTCCCTGGCCAGTAGCCGGCTGTGTGCCGCAGTGATACAGTACCAAAATATGAGGATTTGTTGCCACTGGAAGAGCTCCCTGTTTCCAGTTACATCAGAACTAAAATTTCCACATCATTTTACCAAAAAAATAAAAACACTGTCAAAAGAAGCAGATGTAAAAGAAAGAAATCGAGTGAGTGTGACTGAGAGAGGAATGATGACTTTTATTTGTTTGAATACGAAGAATTCTTTCTCTTTTTGTGGAGGTAGGATGACATCCTCCACTGCTCCCTTCCAAAGCACACAGGGTACTAAATCGGTCATTGGCGGGCAGGACATGCTCACTTGCATTAGAAAGAACCTGAAAAAAAGCTTTACAGACCATGTGCTTTGTTTGACAACCAGGCAATGGGATATTGAGTAATAGTCTGCAACTTTGAGACAAAGAGAGAAAGATTTAGAGTGTAAAGTAAAAGCACAGATTGTCAGAAGTGCTGTTATTAATGTATGATCAGAACGAAGCCTTTTAGGTGGGATTGGCATGTCTGCCTCTGATATCCCTAGACTGCTTGCTAGAAGTAAGTAGCTGGCCACAGCTTTGGACAGAACATGCAGGCCTGTTCCAGAAAGGCTGCTGTTCCATTGCCACAGTAAGCAGAGGTGGCAGGTCATTTGGATCTGGCCAGCTTGTTGTGGCTGCTGTTTTTTGTCTACCATGTTAGAGAGATTCTAAGCTTAGCCGGCTCTGACTGGGCCAAACAGCAGCCTTTCATCTCCATCTTGGGAAAGAGAAGTTCTGGATGACCACTGCCAAACTCAGCCTTCCCACAGATTTCAGGACCAACAAACACTAAACTGGCACTCCGCTATATTCTCCATCCTCCACATCTCATATATCTGTCCTTATCCGTGAAACTGTCTCTGTCATCATCTTCTTGTCTGCCCAGATGTTCCTAACCTTTCGTCTTTTCTCCATGTTAGTTTCTCTCCCAGTTTGTCTTTCCTTACGTTATATATCACTTGTGAGTTTTCGGGAAGTGGGGTAGGAGGGCAGTTTAACTACTCAGACTTGGACAAAACACCAAGTTCCCTTTAAGTTATTTCATTCTAGTTCTGTGTGCAGGTGCTTCCACTCAGGCCTCACGTGTCTGCAGTGTGATTGTTAAAACTGTTGTCGCTGAAACGCTACTGGCTTCTCAGGTTGTAGGTGGACCCTGCAGACTATATGTATTCAATTATGTTGATTAGACTTGTCCTTTTGTCCTTAGCTCTGTTTTCAATGTGTTGACAGCCCTTTGAAGTATGAAGGTGTGACGAAGCATGGAGCAGAGGACGGGTGAGGCGCTTTCTACGTGATATTCAATGGCATGTTGAAAATACGATGATATAAAGTAAATCCTTTTTGAAAAGCTTGGCCTGTCCTGGCTCTGAAACGCAACTCTGATAAGGTCCTGCAACCTGGATTCTTTTTACTTCCCTGAGTGAGACATGATCTCAGCAAGGGCCACGGATTCTTTGTAGACCCTGAAAAGACATACATTGAGGGTTCAGCCTGCGGTGGTGAAACAGCCGATATGATTGGAGTGACGGTTGATTGCACCTGGACCGGCCCTCTGTACTTGAAGTCATTTTTCCATGCTATGGAGCCCTAACAGCTTGCAAAACCTACTCGCTCCTTTTTTTTCCTTTCAAATGACGGAGTTATTCAGAGACCGTGACACTGAAACATCATTGAAGACGATATTGGAGGGCTCCATCCCCTGACCTTTCTTTTAATGTGGAGAAGTGGTTTGGTCTTTGGAGCTGGTAATGGGAGGCTTGTGGGCTTGAATGTAGCGCAGACTCCTGCTGTTGTGTTCTTGGGCCAGCCTTATATATTACCCCTGTCCACGCACTTCCACCGGCTCCCGCTGTTGTATCCCAAGCAGAATGCTGCTGGGCTCATTGCAAATTACGTTTAAAGATCATAGCATCTGCTCAGCTAATACATCTTGTAATACTATATAATTTTATGTCTAGTAGTTGATACCACACCAGTCGAATGGTCACTTAATCCAGACGAACAGTGCTGCCTCTGCCATTCGCTGCTCCTGCCTGCTACTTCAGTAGAAAGAAAGTCTTAGAGGTGGTCAGACACAGGCAGTCTTCAGGACACAACAGAAGCTGCATGGACACCGGACAGGACATATTCTGTCCTGTCCGGTGTTGGCTGTGAACAAAGGGCCCTAAATACTTCTCCTTTTGTTTGGCACCTGACTCAGGTTAAATCTGTCTTCCCACCCACTGTCTGTCTAAAGTTTCTCCCTTCAGAACAAAAACCTGTTTGCATAAGTGCAGGAATCATCATCACTGTAATTTTTATTTCTTGCTGTTGCAGAGAGCCGTGACTCTGTGTTGTGTTCGTGACCTCATCTTTGTGTTTAGTGTCATCGTTCTTCATCTGTCTGCACACATGCTTTAATCAGATGTTATTTATGTCAATGTGTATCTCTTCCTTTATCTTGCCTTGTTATGCTTGAGGCAGCCTTTCCTCCTCTCTCAAATGTAGAATAAGGAGGTAAACAAAACCTTGAGTAGCTTAGGCTACACAATCTGCAGCTGCTTCTGTTGATGCCACCCCTGTCTGCTGCCGTTTCTCTCCACAGATGGCCCTCTGTCATGTTGACAAGGCTGTGTTTCGATGCTGACCTGCTAAAAAAAAATCCCACATGTTGTCGCAATTCCCCGCAGTCTGTTGAGCCTCATGAACATTGTGCTCTCTCTATATGTTCCCGAAAGATATATGAGGAAGGTCAATAACTCATTCAGCACCTGGGAGAAAGTGCATGGGGTGGGGGGGCCCAGCATTCATGTCCTGCTCTCAAACAAGTTCATTTTCACCGGACAGACAGTTTGTCTTTCTGTGTGTAGTTTGGTTAAAACGAGGCCCCTCAGAATCCGTGCTGTACGGTCCAATACGTGAAGTTATGGGCCGACTGATTTGTCTCCCAGCAGTCTGTGTGCACCTAGTGTGGTGTGTAAGTAAACAGTGCTGTAGTTACAATGTCACGGTGAGGGTTTTTACATCATTTACATTTTACAGTCATGCAAACCCTGTGTCGTTAGATTAGTCCCTGTAATTTCCTCATATCGCACTGCTCTAGAAAAAACCCCTGAGGTCGTTGACCTATGTGACTAGCAATTTGATGCATATCATGTTTAATGCATTTTATTGTCTGGAATTTTTTTTTGTGTTTTACATAAAAGGAATCTGTGAAAAACACTGTTATTTTCTTAAACCGCTGTGGAGGTGTGGGCGTGAGAGGGGAAGTGCTGTTTGGCAGTTAAAGTGGTCACTTCCTCTGTACGGGAAGCTTCGGAGGCCCTGGCCTCTCCGATTTCTCGGAAGACTCTTTCGGCCATCCTGCGCAGGTCCAGCCAGGTCCAGCACTAGCCACAACAGAACGTAGTAGTCCACTACAAGACACTGCCAGGTCCACTACACACAGCCGCCGCATGAGAGGGTCCAGAATAGTCTGGCCAAAACAAATCAAATGAGTCCAGACCAGCCCTGCAAGAAACAAATCGGTCCACCCTTTAGTGGTGAAGAGTTGGCGCAGTTTTGTTGCCTTTCTTCTTCTTCTTCCCCCCTCTCTCATTTTGTCTCTCACTGTCTGTGCTGGACACGGTTTGTGATGTTACAGATATATACATGTGTCCATACATCGGGCCCTGGATTTATTTCTCTCTCCACTTTTTATAGTGTCTACACACAGTGACTTTACCACTGTGCTTGTTTTTTGGCTCATTTCCTCTCTCTCTCTCTTTCTGCCTCCATTTCTCCTCCTCGCTTGTCCACCCATACAATCTTGTATTTAATTTCAGCTTTGCAGAGTCCTTGTTTAGCTCTTGGATCCTCTACAGTTCTCTCTGTTGTTGTTTGAAACTGGGTTTTCTGTGGGTCACGGGGTTCAGCCTGACACATTGACCCCAGAGGGCGAGCACAGCGGTAGCTTGGCTTTTATTATTTCTGATCAGTGATGTGTTTCCCATAATGTGCCATTTGCACACATCACGCAGCCTGTTTGGTTCTTCCCAGCGTGGACAGGGAGGAATTGTTGTCAGAAGGACTAAAGCATTGAATCACTGAGAGTGTAGACAGGAGGGGAGACTTTGCACCTGGGGAGAACAATGCTTTGGGAGTCTCACTCTCTCCTTCCCTTCATCCCCTCCTACCTGTATCTGAGCACTGCCAATAGTAATGACATTACCATATCCCCCCCCCCGCTCTCACCGCCCTTCCTACACCCCTCACCTCATCCTCTCTTCTGTCTTTTTAAATCTTTTTTTAAATATATTATGTGAGATGTTCTGCTGGGAGTTCCAAGTTGTAAATGATTGAGGAGGCCAGCTGCCCTCAGACAGGCCTGTGTTAGCTCGAAAGTTGCTGGTGATGAGGACCACAGAACCAGGCATCAAATGATTATATACCAGGGACGGTATCACACACCGAGCTCGAGTAAAACCACGGGGGTTGCTGTAATAAGACGGCAGCACATGTGTTGTGTGGAAAAAAAAAAATCTCTCTTGTTCAGTGGCTTTTTCTCTCCTTTGTTATTCTTCTTTCTTTACCACAGACCTCTTGCAGCACTGAGGTGTGAGGCGCTAACACAGCACAGAGTCCGTGTTGTGAGCTGAAGAACAGGGCAGGATATGTTGACATATCCTCTGTGTCTGCTCAAAGATCTCAGAGAGTCAAACCCCAAATCACCTGCAAATGGAAAGCAGCGGGTTGAGAGTGGCAGATGACACTTGATCTATCTGACTGCGCAACAGCAGCAGCAGCAACCGTGCATGACATGAGCTAAGTTAGTCAGCCGTCGCTCTCTTGCCAAACATCCTGAGCTGCCAGCGCACACTTGCTTTAACCCAGTCCACCGGTCCGCCAGTTCAGTCAGTCAGTCATTCGTTCAGCCAACGACGTCAACCATTGTTTTCAATCAATCATTCTCAGCTATGAATTACTTCAGTTGCGCCTGTGGTGGTTTTTTCTCTCTCCTTCCTCTCTTGTGCTCGGTCCTGTGATGAAAGACACTCTCAGAGAGGTAGCCAAGTCGCTCAAGTTTGTTTTGACGTCTCGATGGCTCCGCCGTGAATGTGTTTAGAGTTTCTTCACATGATCAGTGCTGGTTCAAAGGGTTTCAAGCGCTGTGCGGTTGTGTTTGAGGATTTTGAATCTGGGGGGCCTTTTCTGGTGCATTAGTGAAGAGGTCTTTGATGCATATAACCCAGCTTCACTGCACTCTGTATGGGCCTGACCTTTAATATATCTCCTGGTTTAGTGGATTGCGGCCACGTTGAAGACCAGAACAGAACAGCAAACAAGTATCTGCTACTACTCTCCATCAGCTGCGCTCCAAGACTCTGTTGTGTTTGGAAGGAACCCTGCTCACTCGCTGGTTTTGTGCTCTCTCCCAGAGTGTTTCGCCTCCCCTCTGCCTGATCTTGAAACCATCAGCTCCCCAGTCTGTTTCTCTTTAAACTGAATCTGAAATATTCGTACCTTTTATAAGACGGGTTAGTAAACCCCTGAAAGGCCTTGCAAATTTCAGCAGTGATACGGTAAATGGGCCCGCTGATCCATGCACCCCGTTTCTCTCACTGTCAACAACAAACTTCGCTCATGCTGTGGTGATGACCTGTGTATAGGCCACATAAGCCTGGATATAAGTCTGCTGTCCTTGTGAGCCCATGACATCAGTTGTTATACAGCCAAGCCTGTTCAGCTTCACTTAGCCTCAAATTCAGTTCTTTCAAGTGCATGAGGTTATTTCAGAAGAGTTCGATTCCACCTCAGCAGCCACATAGAGAATTTATCCCGAGCACTTCTTCCAAAACTTCTGTTTAGCAAACACACGTGCACTTTACTCCAAAGAGCTGATTGTTTACAGGCAGGGAAGATGTGTGGGGGAAGCCTCCTGAGGCATGTGTGCCATGTGTTTAGTTTTAAAGAAGAAGGTTCATATTGAACTTTTCAACTGATCAAAAAGTGGATTTTTTTGTTGCCTGACGTGAGGTTGTTGGAGTTGTTTCTGATTGAGGACAGCAGTGTTTCTCAGAGAACAGGAAAGGCTGGGACAATAGTGGGAAGTAAAGGCTGCGGGAAATTCTTTGTTGCCTCCATGTTTCCCTTCGCTTCCAGTGACAGCAACATTAGAGTGTTTATTTTTATTTTTTTCAGCTAAGAGTAGCTTGTAGCACTTTCAGGCGTCTTTATTTAGGTGTGTGTTTGAGTGAGTGTATCTAACGAAGAGATAAAGAAACAGAGAGAACATCCACAGATAAAAATGAGCGGGTATCCTGTGTGTGTGTGTGTGTGTGTGTGTGTGTGTGTGTGTGTGTGTGTGTGTGTGTGTGTGTGTGTGTGTGTGT
>JBBMJY010000013.1:16291521-16302033 GCA_037833715.1 Toxotes lorentzi
GTGTGTGTGTGTGTGTGTGTGTGTGTGTGTGTGTGTGTGTGTGTGTGTGTGTGTGTGTGTGAGAGAGAGAGAGAGACTGAAAGCTCTAGTGTTGGCATTTATTTTTATGTTTACGCGTTGTCTTCTGTGCCTGTCTCTTGTGTGTCTTTGAGGTTACAGGATATGTATTCCTTCACACGTACAGCACTTCTGCTCTCATGTATTTGTAAACTTTGTTTTTGTAAACATCTGTTCCTATGCATGTGTTTTTTTGTGTGTGTGTGATCTGCATGCATGCATTTAAACCTCCCACTGCCAAGCCGACCCTCTGTTTCCTCTTCCCCTTGTCCAGGACTGTATGAGCTGCTGGCGGCTTTGCCGTCCCAGCTGCAGCCCCATGTCAGCCGCCCAGAGGACAACACCTTCCTCCAGGACATGTTTGGAGAGAGGAGCCTCCACTCGCTGGTCAAGGTAAAACAAAAACAAAAACAAAAAAATGAAAAACACCTCTTTCTTTTAGAGTACAACACTTAAGTTTTGTGTAGTGCTTTGTTATTTTCTGATTTTAATACACATGTTGGTCTTACCAGAGCACTGCAGATGCCAAAGAGGAAGTTCAAACCCATCAGGGTTGAGGCACTTCACTTCTTTGTAAATCACACAAGCACGTTATTTTTTATTAGTTATACTCACATTATGCAATTCAAGTTTAAATTCAGTCAGTGATCTCCTCCTCCCCTCTCTTTGGAAATAGAATCTCCCTTGAATGCTGTCTGCCTCACCCACCTTCACAGTCACATCCTTCCTCTCGTGGGACAGGACAGAATCTGATCCCTCTCTCCACTGACCCCCACCCCTGAACCAACCTCTGCAGTTCAAATAAAAACACACACTTGCACCTTTGTTCGGCACTGCTTTATTCAACCTCCTTCCCTCCAGTCTCATTCATACAATACTAAGTTTATTGTCATTCCAACAGCCTACCCACCCAGATCTTCTAACTCCCCCCTCTGCCAGCGTGAAGGGGCCTGTGGTGCAGTTACTGCCTGTTAAACTAGATAGCTGCAGAGTTTGGGGAGAAGATGAGCACACTTGATATCTTTATACACTAGCAGACAGACAAGGGTAATGAATGTAACACATTCTGTCTGTCTGCCCTAACCCCATCTTCAGTTGGGATTCTCTGCAATCTGCAGCCAATCTCCTCAATCTCCTGCTCTGGAAAGTGAACTTGAGGTTTACTACATGGGGTTTCTGTACCGTAAATCAGCTTCTTTTTCAGTCACTATTCAACCAGTAAAGATTCGTAACAATGGCGTCAACTCTTTCTCTAGTTTTTCGTGATATATCTGCGAATCCTTTATTGGTCATTTAATAAAAAAAAAAAGAGAATCTTCTCCGATTGTTGGAGCTACATTTGACAGTGTCCTTTGTATATGGTCTCCATTTTGAAAGAATGTTAACACGGTTTTCGTGTGCTGGCATGATATATTTCCCCCCTTTGGTGTTCTCTGTTTCTCTCTGGCCAGAATAATTATGTCACGGAGACCACTGAGAGAGAAAAATCGACATAATTTTCATCCCCTCCCTCTAAAGAAATCTTTTCTGTGTAAGCGTGTTTGTTCAGGATCCAGGGTTATAACGCGCCAATGTGAGCATGTTAAAGTGCCTGAATTATGGCATACCTCAGACGCTGAAGTAAAACCCTGATGTCGGGACTTGAGGAAACCAGAAGGGTTTCATTTGATGCCTAGATTGTTATGGATGGCCAAAGAATAAGGCATCTTGAACACAGATAATGATGGGCAGGGCCTGCGCATGTTCAGGCTCTCATTCTTGCTGGCCCCAAAGAAAACACAGCGTGGTGTGGGGCAGATTGAATGATGCTAATGAAGGTGGCGTTATATTTCTGTGATATTTAGCCAGGCATAAGGGTGGAGCTCCCAGACTTCACCTAGCCCTCTAACCACCCCTGATTATGCCTTGCTAATCTTTCAAGAGGAACTTAAAGGGGAGAAAGTGTAAGCGCTGTTCAGATCAGAGTGCCATAACCTGTGTCCAGGCTCACGTCTCAGCGAGGAGCTGGAACTTCTGCTCATTCATGCTGAGAGGAACCAGCTGATGATGTTCTTCAGGCACCTCAATCATATGGTCCCTGGATGCTCTTCTGTAGAGGTATTCCAGTTACATCCAGATGGGAGGAGATCCCAGGGTAGACCCAGAATATGAAGGCTTAGAAATCCCATGAGACCTGTGGAGCTGGAGAAAGTAGGTGGGGAGAGGGAGTGTCTTGGTTACTTTGCAGACCTTCCTATCAGATAAGTGGTGATGGATGGATGAATATATGAGAACAAGATTTCTCTGCAGTACCAACCATACCTATGGCAAAGAATAAGGCAGATCTGGGACATAGTTTTCGTCTTTCTCCGTCCTAATTGAGCGTGGCATGTCAGATCTGCTTGTGTGTATGAAAGAAGGGTTGAGTGGTAAAACTCCCTAAATGCTATTATGAAATTTGAATACCACTTTGTTGACGTGGCTCTCACTTTGGGGCCCGTGTCAGTACAATTCACTAAGTACAGTATCCATCGAGATCTAAGCTAATGTGACCCAATTCGCTATTGCTACTGTGGCAGAATAAATACACCCAATACAATACAGTTAGTGCGGCCTTGAAATGATCAAATACGTCAGTGTAACATCAAAGGACCACATTGTTTCCTCAGCAGAATGAGTCCGTTCCACCTATTTTCTTACTCTCCTTTCTTTTTTTTTCAATGAAGAGAAACTGAGCTGCTTTTAGCGTCTCTTATTGTTAACGTGGAGGCGTAAGTGGAAACTGCCCTTCTCCAGACAAGCAGAACTATATGTTTCCTCTGCTTTGTACTTGGTACTGAGACGTGAGCCAGCCTGTCATCTGGCGAGCCAAATGGACAGACACGCAGACTTTGAATCACACAGAAGTACAGAACAACCATCTCGCCTTACAGCAGAGACCAGCACTCAAGATGCAACATTCAGGTGAACATGGCTAACGTCAGTGGCACACCATTAATAAACCTGTAATTGTCCTTTTCCTCTAAAACCCCACCACCAAATCTCCACAGATTCCACCTTTTGCTCCACCAGGCTGCGAAGGGGATACTTTGGGAAAGGCTAAACAGCAGAGAGAAAACACACACATCATGTTAATCTGACAGGCTCTGCAACTCAGGTCTCTCATATGGAAACACTCAGGCCTCACCTGGGTAATTATGGAGCATCAGTTACTGGTCAGTATGTCAAGAGGGAGAAAGAAAGGACCAGAGGAGGACGTGTCAGAGATGGAAAAAGACAAGAGGAAGAGAGAATTCAGACCCACACAGAGACTTAAACCAGACTTAGGTCCTTTCTGTCTCTCCTCACCTGCCCTCATCGGATAGTTGGGACAGCCTCTCACATCCCACACATAATCCGATTATGTCACAGAGATGAAACAAATATTTTCTAATATCATCTTTCAGCAGGGCCGGGGGGGCTCAGGGGTTCGCCTTATTTTTGCAGACTTTTCATCGGTACAACATCGGAGCTGACATGAAATGTGAGTACTGGCGTGTGTAGCTAGCATAGCTAAAGCGACGCAGACAGTTCGCCTCTTTTCAATTAAAGGGAGTTACTCAAGTGTGCTTTCTATAAATTCCACCACACTCACTGTTCCACTGCCAAGTTCCCACTCCACAAAAAGCCACAGGAAATATAATACAATATTCAATTTCCACCTGCCTCAGGTGGGGCTCTCCTTTAAGACCAAGTTTCTGTCAGCAGGCCTTTAAGCCAGGCCCTGAGATCCCTCATTTTGTGGTCAGTCACTTTTCCCTTAAATCTGCGCCTGTTAGATGCTAATAGGCTTGGCACTTGCATTGTTGTTACACACCAATATTGATGTGGGTTTGCCAGTTTGTTCTTCAGTGCTACAGGACTTTAATGACATGTAAAGGTGCTGCGGCTGACGCTTGTACCCAAGTGGAAAGTTTTAGCTATTTTTGATGAACGAGCTCATTTGCAGACAAACTGGACTGTATTCCTTGAGTACCAGACTTGGTATCCCATGAATAACTGGATCAAGCTCTAGGTAGCGCTCCAAGTTTTATGACTCACCCTGTAATGTCCAACAGCTCTACTTCATGACAGCAATCCTAGACCTGCCCTGTGGGCACTATCTTATCCTTTCCACACCTCAAAACGTACCTTGCTCCTGCTCCCTGTTACCAAGGACGATCATAAAAAGGAAATTGTTCTAAACCTCTCTCCCTGCAGCAGTCGCTCTCTGTGAGTCATTTAAGCCCCACACCCTGTACGCAGCAATAAAACTTCCCTAATCGTCTCTGGTTCAGGACTCTGTAAACCTATACCACCTCAGAGATCCACTCATACTGTCCTCCACTCGCACGTCCTGTGTTCACCTCTGGGGCCTGTGTTTAATATTTCAGGGGAACAAGAGCCCTCATGGGGAGATAAGCAAATACCTGCAGGTTGCTTTGGAGAAGGGAGCTCCCTTCCTTAAAAAGAGATGCACTTCATATTCATCTCGCCTCAATTCACTGTACATTCTTATATTTGTACTGAAGAAGATTGTGGCTTTGGTATGGCAGTGATTGTAAATTAGAGAACTTTGTGCAAACTTGCTATTTTATGCTAGAAACTATTCCTTTTGACACGAGCTGGGTGGTTATTTATGGTTCGGAAACCTCACATAAAATCTGAAATGAATCCCCTGCCTTGCAGTGTTTTGTGTGAGGTTTTCAAAGGAGTTTAATGGTCGATTACAGCATGAAATCAAAAGATCATGCTCAGTGTCCACAAACAAACAAATTCCTCTGAACTGAGCCGGAAGAGCCTGATGAATAGATGTAGGATGAAGCCAAAGGCAAGGGCTTGATAGGGACAGGGGGAAGAAGGAGGGAAACTCTTCAGTAGAGTAGACCAGCTGCAGTATGGCCTGTTGACTACTGAATAACCTTAAAACTCATTGACTTGAACCATGTCTAGAGCACTGAGGGGGACAGTAAAAATGAGCAGAGGCCTGCCGATCCACCAGTCCTCATTCTATCAGTCAGATGTCTGTATTGGTAATCAAGGAAAATCTCTGGAGTGAGCCCACAGCCATTACTCCAGGTCACTTTGGTTGACCTCGATTTGTATTCTTTAGGAAAAAGAAGGACTCAAAGTGAAACCAGAAGGTCTAGACGATACAAAGCCAATCTTAATAGGACATGGAGCAAAGGAGCAATACACAAAATATGGAAAATGAGGCTCATGGTGCCATATAGTGTATTTATGGCTCCCCGATGGCCTGGGAACTGCCTGAAGACATCATGGGCTCACCTGGAGCTTTTAAAGGTGGTCTGAACAAATTTATATGCTTAATTGACTGCCTGAAAAGCACTCAAATGAATCTGATTCAGTAAGTCAGATACATTTGTCCTGGCTTTATGCCCTCAGTCATTCATAATACTACTTCTTAACCCAAGAGCAGCTACACGTCACGTGAACTAGTTGGGTAATTATTAAATGCCACTTCCCTTTGTTTTATTCTGTGTGCAGTTAGTGGCTGAAACACAAATGGAAAACTTGTAATGGGGATTTTAGCCGTGTCTCAAGATCGTCTTCGTATGTATGTACACCAGTGTGACCGTGTCCTGCTCTGTCCTGGCTTTACAGAATACACAGTGTCTGTGGAGGTGTGCCAGGGGCCTCTCTCCATGAGGAAATGTATCCCTCATCTCAATGATATGGCTGTAGTGATTGCTGGCCAGCTGTCCTGCCCCCCACCCCCACCCCTCGTCCTTTGGATCTACTTCCAGCTCTTAATCAGCTGTCACATTCTCCAGGCCTTTTCCATGTTTCCACAACACAGACAGACAAGCTCAGGCACCAGACCCATGTGTAGGGGGTCTTGGTCAAGGAAAGGTGCTGGGTTTGCTTTCGTTTGTGTAAATTCTTCGTGGACACAAAACAAATCATTTGACAAATTTGTCTGTTAATCCGTTGTAGGGCTGTAATCGATGATTATTTTCATTATCAATTAATCAGATTATTCTCTGGATTAATTATTTTCTTAATTAGTTGTTTGGTCTGTAGAACATTAGAAAATAGTGAAAATGAACATCATAATCACCCACAGGGAAGAGTGATGTCCTCATAATGCTTTGTTCATTTCACCAATTTAATTTTCTATAATGTAAGACTGGTAAATGCAACAAATCTATACTTTCAAGAAGCTGGACCCATCAAACATTTGATAGTTTTGCTAGAGAATTGACCCAAATAATAAATCGATCATCAAAATAGTTAAAACATTTTTCTTGGTCGCAGCTGTTGGATTAATTGACTAGTTGTTGCAGCTCTAATCAGTTGATAATGCAGAGTCATGAACACCCTGAATGCATTATTATGGGTTGGAATCTCATTCCAGGACAAGAGCAGCTTCATTTGACTTCTCTTCTCAAAGGGGGGCCAGACCGACAGAATCATTGAGGCTTGCTCTGGAGAAACTGGTATTCACATAAATTTTAGTTGATCAACTGACACAGAAAACTGTCTGAAATGAGGTATTTGGTGGAGCAGATCCATGAGGAAAGACTGTTAACTTTACTGCCTTTGTGTAAACTTTGTAACCACTAATATCAGCATTGACTGGATGTTGTCGTTTTCTAATAGCGACTACGTCATGACACTGGGCTGAATCTTGAACTTAAGTTAGCAGGACTGACCAGACTGATGGAGAATGATACTGTCATTTGCGGGATTATTCACAAACCACAGCACAATGTCCAGGACCTGATGCCATCCTGCCAGGGCTAAAGCCAAGACTTTGCAAACTGACTGACTGCGACAGGAGAAAAAGCAAATCTACGCTTTTCTCCTTATGATTCTTGAGTAAACATATCATCTCACAACTATTCCAGTTGTAACCCTGCACTTCTGTCTGTAAGGCCCCCTCCCTGTCTCCCTAGCTTGGTCTAGTCTACCAGGCCACGGTGGCTTGAAAAGGTGTTTCAAGAGATCGGACCCGGGTGGAGGCCCGATACTGGATCTGCTCCGGTGGGTAGATATAGAAACAGGAGTGGGAGAAAGATCGTCAACCCTAACCGGTCCGATGTGAAGTTTTCTGGGCGCTGGACATTAACCAGAGGCCTTGAGCCTCCTTGCAGGACTCAGAAACAGAAACCCTATCCAGCCCTGTAATCTCCAGACCTCTCCTTCTCCTTCCATCAGCAAACCTCTCCATCTATCAAGCTTTTGCTCTCTTGCACGCTCTCTCCATCTTTGTGTGCCAGACTCTTCTTGCTGCAGTGCGTCTGGATTAGTGTTTGTAAGGCATGATTTTATTTTCCTTAGCTATACCTCCACGTTAACGATCGAGGCTCGAGACGGTCATTGTTCTTCTTTCTGCTGCATTAACTTTGATCATGAAGAGAACATAAATACAGGTTGGATTACTGAATTCATCACTGAAGGTTTCTTGAAAGGTCTCCAAGGTGTCTGACCCTTAACCTCAACAGTGATCCTTCGCAGTGGTTGGAGTTTATGCCTGAAGAAGATGAAGATGGATGGATGTTATGTTTTTGTTCCAGTCCATTCTCATTGGAATTTTTTCATTTCAATTGTTACCCAGGTTGGTGTTTTTCTTCATATTTCTTCTCCACATGTGTTGCTGTGTGTATTTTAAGCTCGTGGGATATTTCTGGAAGCAAACACAACTTCGTCTGAGGCCTCTGTGGAGACAGGACACTGCTCTTATTGTAGCCTTTTTTTTTTTTTTTTTAAAGCTCAGTGAAGGTGCTTATTCATTCATCTTTACTCTGCCTGTGCTTCAGGCAGCTCTCTCCCTGAGTTTTAATCATTTTGATCCTGACTCTTCTGCCCTATTTTACATCGAAGCACTACATTTCTCATCAGAGAAGCTTGAGAATCCCAGTCTTTCATTCAGCTGTGTGTCCTGGAGTTGCGCTTCGGTTTGAGTTAAGCCGTCCTTGGCTGTAGTACACTGCCTCTCACTGTTTTAAATTCCACCAGGCCACTTCTGCTGTTTGCCAGGAGCACTGCTGCCTCACCAAGGGGACAGAGAACGTGCTATGCAAAAAGCGGGGTAATGACTTTAAAATACATTACTGCGTCATGGACAGGCACTTGGAAGGTGTCCTGAACTGTAAATAAAAGCATTTCAATCTCGCATTTGCTCACAGAGCACAGGAGAAATTCCACAGTAACTAAGTAAGTTGAGGTGGTGGAGCAACAACTACCTAAGCAGATGTCACTAGTACTGAGGTATGTTGGAGCGCTGAAGACACTGGCAACCTCTCATTTATTTCATCTGTTTTCTTACAAAGATGATCAGGACAGATGAAGTAACCGGAGCTGCCTGCCCATCCTTTTACGGCCTTCTACTGTAGAAGAACAGACAGAGGAGTCAGAGCACAGGGTGGAGTTGTTGGGACTTCATGAACACTGGACAGTAACTGTTCAAATATGACGTGGCTATGTGAAATTAAACAGATGAAAATTTCCAGGAATTGCCCCAGAGTGGCAGTCTTACATTTGATGCCATAAAACACAGAACATAAATTTAAGCATTGGAGTCTCCTTATGCTTGTGTTAACACCTCTCCAAGGTATTCTAATTTTTATCTCTGTCTCCAGCCTCATCACAACTCATGCAAGTTCCTGCATCTCTCTGAACCACTGCAGACCTACTGTACTGCTTTCTGTTTTTGGCACCATTAGCCGAACATCCCAACATGTTGTTCTAGGTTCCTCAAGTCACAGCATTTTACGCTCTACAGCTGAGCTGAGCAACCATCATCCTCCCTCAGGCCTTCAGCAGATTACCTCCACGACACGCCTAATGCACCATGTTTTATAGCCGAGTAATGTCGGCTTTACACAGGGATTTGAACCTCTAAGCTGACCTTGAAACATGGCAGCCCTGTTGGCCAAGACACAGACCTAACAGGCTGTGATTTAGCACCAAAGTCTGTGTGGATAAGTCAGGCTGAAATAGCTACCTGTTTAAGGCCAGCAACTGGAGTTTTGATGGGTGGGGAGGGGCATGCATACGCAGAGACATTTAACATATAGTTCTGTAGCATTTTTCTTAAAGAAAGTCATAAAAGTGCCTCTGGAAGGATCGCATTAGCTTATTTGTGTTGTATTGTGAGTGACATCATGTTTTGGGTTTCAGGACTTTTTTTCTCTGGTGGTTATCAAAGACAGATGACAGCTTGAAAAGATTTAAATGAACTCATCTACACATGTTGCATTTATTTTTTTGCTAATCAGAGCTTCCTCAAAAAGTTTTTAGCCAGGGGCCAAAAATGACTGAAAAACATTTCCAAGGGGAATGTCATTAGAAAGGACAGATCCCATCCTGTGATTGTGTAATCTCACAGCATTCCCCTCACTCCATCATCCAGAATTCACAGTGTCCACAGTGCTCCTACTGCAGAACGCTTTCTAGCTAAAAAACATCTTTTATATGGTGAGGAGGAAAAATGATGTTTAAGAGTCTTAAAACAGATGTTTTAATTGCATACAGCATCTGTAGCTGCTCACAGTGTGACAGCAAACAAACTGCTTTTCTTGTCACTTTCTGTCCTACTGAATGATCTTCTGTGGCAAATTGTCACTGCTCCATCTGTGTGTGTAGATGTGGGTGTATAAGCTCCCACATGTGTGGACTTGGCCCTGCAGATACCGAGCTGGTCCAGGGGCTTCTTTGTCACTCTCTCCCCAGCCAGAGGGCCTTCTGTTCCACCATCGTGCTGGAATGCTTTCTGGGACATCCAGCTGGATCTCCAGGCCCCGGGCCCAGCTATCAGTCAGGCCCATGGCCTAGCTCCCCTTCACCATGCTGGGCCGAGGAGAGACTCAGGAGTGGCTGTTGGGAGGATCGTCGTCCCTGTCTGTTCTCTGATAGGACCTGACAGCCTCCTGTAGGCTGTCAACACAATCCCGCACAGCTGCTCTTAAATCTCATATGGGATGGTTGTAGTGTTTTTTGTCTGTCTGTGTGTGCGTAGGCTGCAGCACTAGTGTGCGACTGTGTTTGACAACGTGTGCGTGGGCACAAGCGTGCGGTTGTGTGTATAAATCATTCCATCTCTGTTTCACATATCAGCTTTTGAGTGATGAAGTGTTTTTGTGTGTGTAAATGAGTAAACGTTAACACACGAGTCGGGCCTACTTTCCATTTTAGAACCCCTCCGGAGATACAGCTTTGTCTCTCAACATTGTGCAGTTGCAGTGTTGAAGCTGATAAGGAAATGTTTAGCCAATTCAACCTGACTGTTGAAATGATTTGGAATCCTCACCGGGCCGCAAGGGCATATCGAATATATGGTGGAAAACTGGATTGTTTGTACAGTGGCTAAGCTAGATGAAATACTTAGAACACTCTGTTGTGCTCAGCTGAGGGAGTCTTGTGTGTGTGTGTGTGTGTGTGTGTGTGTGTGTGTGTGTGTGTGTGTGTGTGTGTGTGTGTGTGTGTGTGTGT
>JBBMJY010000013.1:16302133-16317286 GCA_037833715.1 Toxotes lorentzi
TGTGTGTGTGTGTGTGTGTGTGTGTGTGTGTGTGTGTGTGTGTGTGTGTGTGTGTGTGTGTGTGTGTGTGTTCTTTTGATCTAGTGTGAGTCTGTGCAAGTATAAGGTGGTGTAGATGGAGGCTGTACATGTTTTCGTACATGTGTGCTTACAGCTGTGCACATGGGTTTTTGTGTGCACTCCTCTCACACGTGTGTGTGTTTGCTCAGCGAGGCCTTGCTGTGGCCTCTGCAGCCCAGTGTTGACCTCCTTCATCTCTTTCTCTCTCCCTCACTGATGAACACAATCTGTTCTTTCAGATCCACGAACGGCTTCAGCACTACGAGGAGAGCAAACCCGTCCCCGTTCTGGACAACGCTGCAGCTCTGGCCCAGAAAGTAAGTTATTTTTTCGGGAGGAGGGCTTCTATTTATTTGGTTGCAAATACCGCAGGGTAACAAATGAATGGAAAAAAATCAAACAGATTTAAGTTGTTGGGCCACCGTGCCACCTCCAAAACAGCTCCAGTTCTTCTTGGCAGAGATTCCTCAAGGGATGAACATCATTCTTCCAAAAGATATTCTTTCATTTAATGTCAAGCTCCACTGCCATCGCTGTGGTGGCAGAGAACTGAACACATTTACACTGAAAGTGGAAGCAGAGATGTTGTGGTAGATAAATCCTGATTGGTCCATTCGACAGATGAAGGTCGTCTGTGTGTATGTGGAAATTATTCCGTGTGGCAAACGAGTCTGACACTGATTATGACACAAGGCTCTGGAAAAAAATAACTTGAATGTTCAGCTTCTGTCTGGATGTGAAAAGAGCTGTTTCCGTTAATTAAACCCAGCAGGAATTACTCGCCAGTTTAAGATTCAGATCATCAGAAACATTTGATAAAGACCTAAAACATTTCAGCCAGGAAACAAAGTACGCAGTTACCAAGCTATCACGCGCTCACCATCAGCTGCGTGTAATAACAGCAGGATTGTGGATTTTATTTCCTGTTTTTATACAGAAACTCCAGACCACAAGTTCCAAACCCTCAGCTCTCATCCCAGTGTGTGTGCAGTAGCCTTGACATTGTTTATCCTCAGTCACCTCTTACCCTGAAGTGAACTCTGCACTGTCCCCTTCTCAGTTCGGTCTCTGTCACAGAAACGCTGCACTGTTCCTTCTCTACACCCACCGCCAACCCTGCCACATGCTCTCAGCCCAAATGTCTCGCCATACACTGTGAAATCAGAGACAAACTGATCATTTTCTGAGGGCAGAGACCGGATAGAAGAACCACTCATTCAGAGTAAAGCTGCAGATGGATGGATACGCTGTGACGGACGACAGCAGCGAAGTACAGATGATTGAGTCTCGTCATATAACAGAAATCAGGGAAGGAGAGAACGTGTGAGATATTCAGATTCAGAGACAGGAAGCACCACAGCAGCATCACCTGTAGCGTACAGTCTTTCTTCATTGGTTGTCCTGTTAATGAGAAGTCATCATACAGACCATAATAGTACCAACAGGACCAGTGATGATGATTTTCTTCCACTGGCCCAGCCGCTCTCCTCAAGCTGTGAAAGATATTTAGTCTGATTTATTACATAAATGTCCAGTATCCGGACATTTGTTACTGTATTGTTCGTCTGCGATATTTACTGAAAGCCACGTGTGCACATAAGCATGCAGTGCCCCGCTCACATCCACATGTGAACACACTCACACCTGTGTAAACCCAAGAAGCAGCCTGGCACGGTGAATGGAGAGGAGGAAAAGCCCTTTTACTGGTGTGTGGTTTTGTTTGAAATCCTCAGCTCTGTTTATTGTAATCAAAGTGCCTGTGACTATTCCACCCCTTCTAAAGAGCCCACAGCCATACATCATCCTAATTAGTACTGAGTCAAAGGAAAGACGAGAGAAAGAGGGGCTGAAGTTCTTACAGTCGGTTAGGGTAAAGCCCGAGGAGGAGAGAGTCCAGAGTGTCCTGAGACTGTCATGAAAGAGAGGCCGTCTTGTGGTCTAGAGTGGTTTTCCTGACCTTGCAAGTGTCAGAGCAGGAGCCAGAATGTTCCATCCTGGAGGGTTCACACACACCAATGCAGATGACAGGACGGTCCCAAAACAACCAGGACCCTTAACCAAACCAGGACGGCTGAGCCTGAATCTGCAGGAACAATATTCTCAAAAATACATTTTATTGCTCTTTTTCTTTCTGAGTTTGTTCTACCCTGCTGTTAGCTCTGGCAAAGGACGCCGCTAACCAGATAACACCAGGACAAGAACTCCTCTAGATTCAAGCAGACAACAGCGTGTGAAGGATTGTTTCAGTTTGCTCTGCCTCCCCAGGTTGTGGCAAGAGTCCACAGACTGTGAAGAGACCCCCAACAATCAGCTTCCATCTTCCCTCCCCCTTACAGATTTTCTTTCTCCTCCTTTTTGTCAAATTACAGACTTTCAAATTTATGCTTCCTGGTAAATGCCCCGCAAAGCGTCTCCCTGGGATTATCAGGTATCGGGATAAAGCCCAGAGATGGCGTATCAAAGCGTCTCACAGCATACCGCAGTCCTGAGTCCCCCTTCCTTGGCCAGTCAAAAAAAGAAATCTCCCAGCCGCGAGCGTTGCAGTGTATTTTTAAAGCGGATTGTTTTTCACCCATGTCACTGCTCCAAATGAACGCTATTGAAGTGGTGGCTGAGGACCGAAGTGCAACGGGAGAGATCTACAGTTAGATGAAATTCATTTCGGGCTTGGATTTCGGGTAATGGAGCCTTAATTTATCGCCTAACATAAAATGACACTTCCACCCTCGTCTGCCCCCCGGCTGCACTGTCTAGCACGCACAGCAGGTGACTGCCACCGCTCAAGCAGCCTAGCGCTGCCAACGCCGCCTGTAACGGGATCGATACTGGGCCCAGGGAATAGGTGCTGTATTACATACACATAAAGACATGTCAGTAGGTGACTGTACACACACATTTATGTCTGTACATAGACCTTCATTACTGCACACGCAGTCTCCTTCCAGCTCTCATTAAGGCTGAAATAGAAGCACTCGTGCCTCATTGTGGAATGTAAAATACCACATTACATTAATCTAAAGGGGCAAATCAGCCTCACACATGCGGCTGCACTGAGTCAGTCGAATCTGTCTCTGTCACAAGCTAAACACGCCACATCAACAGTAAGCTGAAGGCCAGCATCACCTGAACTGAGCCCGTCTGTCCTGGTGGCTCACATGAGTCCTTCTCCCCTCTAAACACCCGTTCCCTTCCTCTGGCGAGCTTCCCAACAGCTTTATATTCACCCAAAGGCCTGCTGTTACTCAGGAAGACCACTGGGTGCCATCAGAGAGCACCGGTCTGCAATCCATACCTACAACTAGTAATGGGAAAGACACACACACACACACACACTCACTCACACACACACACACACACACACACACACACAGAGGGCTTAATCAGTGTCAGGTGGCTCTTCAATGTTAGCTTTTACTGTTCAGTAAATTATGGCTCCACGAGCCTTTGGTTGGTCCAATGTTTTAAAAATGTAAATGAAACTCAGACCATAGACCACCAGAATATGACACAGTTATTGTTGGATGGAGATTTAATCTGAGAATTTAAGATGTATAAAAAAAAGAAAGAAATAGCTCCAGTTTCGAGTTTCAGGGTCAACAATGAACCAAAAATGGTCTTTTTTGTTGCAGCAGATACTGATGCAATAACTGGTAACATCTCCTGTTCCTGCAGATGGAAAAATGTGGACACTGAAGGCAACCTGTAAGAAAAGGCTCCAGATAATTAATGAGAAAATTAACGATATAACTGCAGCGCCTGCCATGACATTTAACAATATAACTTTCTATTTTTTTTTTTTTTTTTTTTTGAAGGATAATCTATCAACTGCTGGTTTATCATGTGTCCTTAGTATAAAGTTCAACTGTCTGAGTTACAGGCTCATAAAAGCATGCAAACATTTGACCTTGTTGTTCGAAGCGTTAAACCGCCTCTTACAGCTTTTGTTTCTTATTGTTTAACTTCATTTTAATCTCGTCTGTCTAATTTTTTATGCTTATCCAATTTAAAACAGAGGATTTAAAACATAGCACTCATATACAGCGTGCGGTGTCATTAGCATGCCTGCAAGTCATTACTGATGGCTGAAATACAACTGCATCTTAAATCTTCCACTGATATACTTTATGTATTTTAAGAATGACCCCATTAAAAATACATCTGGATTGAAGCCACTCTCAGAAACTGCTTTCCTCTGATACTCCGTCTCTTTAAATTTGATTATTTGCTTGAGAAAAATTCATGTATTCATTATTTCCTTTTTAATTTTATTTTTGTAAGAGTGTGAAAGCCAGTATTTAGACCGTGAGACTTTAAAACTTTTATTGAAACCTATAAAATATAATAATAGGAAAACATCTTCATGCATAACTGTGTGAAATTGAATCACAATGCTGCGTGAGAATGATGTCAGGTGAAATGCTTACTGTAGTAAACCAGTGTATTATTGATCAGTTACACTACAAATCGAGCCAAAAGGCATTTTATCCCTCATATGAAATGGGTGACACAGAATTTTAAATAAAAGGTTAAAATGTTTTAATAGTTTTAATAAAAACTATTTGAGAAAAAAAAGCTTGATAAATTGGCAGCTAGATATAAAAGCAGCGAGCCCTTAGCTGTTCAAGGTCAAGAGAGAGCTATAAACTGACATGCTGGGATCAAACTTATCTAAACACTGCAGCGCCTGCCATGACATTTAACAAATGAAACACACACAGTCTCAGAGGAGACCAGCATCATTTTTTTTCTATGATGGTCTGAGGATGGAAAATGTGATCCTAACAGCAAAGCACGAAGGTAGAGAGCAGAGTGTGTAGTCAGATATGTCCCATCTGTCCTCCTCGCTGAGTTATGGGACAAGGTGCTTTAATAGGACAATATGAGGGAGTGGAAATGTACAGTTCTCCGTCCTTCTCTGCCTCCCTCCCTCGCTGTAAACAGCTCGGCGATGAGATGATGGATGATGCTGTATCAGAGTGAGAGATGTTCCCTCACAAAAGACCTTGACCCTGACTCACCTCCAGCTCTACCTTCCTTTGTTTTCTTTTTTTCATCTTTATCTCTTCTTCTCATCCTCCTGTTACACATGCGGTCTCCCTCTCTCTCTGCATCATTTGCTCTGACCTTGCTCCTTCAGATTCAAGTTTCTTTTTTATTGTGTATATTTGATAAAGTGAAGTACTGCAGGGTAGAATGAGGTTCAGCGAGAGGAACCTTGACCACTGTGACTATTCATTAGCTCTTAGAGGCCCCCCCACTCCCCCAAGGGAGAGAGGGATTCTGAACCAGTGGAAATATTCAAAGGACCCCCCCACCTGCTCCCTCCTCCTGCCACAAGGTGAAGTGACATAGCGTCCTCCCTAACCCCAGTCTGACCCTCGGGCCCCTGCCTTTACCACGGCCTCACCTCTGCAGCCTTATTCCCACACCACAGGGGTCATTACTCAAACAAACTGTAGGTTTTTCCAGCCTCTGTCATCATCTGCCTCAGCATCACACTCAGAGGAGTGCGCTGGGTTTTTAGGAGGTCTCCCTGTTCGGCTTATCTGTTATGTGATGACAACAGACAACGATCCTCGTGTCTTTCATGCATCTCTGCTGCTCTGCTTTATGCAAAGACGATCAACAACTGCAGCATGTGTTTAAATGTATTATTATCCCATGAGAAGATACGGACTGTGCCGTCTTGTTAAAAATGGTTGGATGTCATGAGTTTACTGTAGGAAACACTGAATGTTGTCCAGTGACCAGTCAGAGTTTCATCCTCTGTAAAGACATTTGTAGCTGTAACACGTTTACTTATTGAAGTAGACAAATGAATAAGTTGTAACCTCATCTCCCATTTAATTTTTTGTGTATATGTTTTAAATTAATGTACAACACCCTCAATTCATAATATAATATATAAATAAAATAAATGCAATAAAATTCCAGAAAAAATACACGTATACCTGATTACAATTGGTAAAAACGGATCTTTATCGAAAGCTTATGTTTATGTTAATGGAAAAATCAGCTTTATAACACATCACATCATTACTGGATTTTTTTAAAGCCTTAAATATAGAAATGAGTATCAGCTGCACAAATCCTAAATGGGCCGGCCGAGTAAATGTCAGTGTAATAAGATGAAGAGTTTCAGGTGAAATGTAAAAGTTTTCTGAAGACTATGGATCAACGTCAGGCAGCTTCTGCCAGTGCTCCAGATGTGACTTCATTCTTTTGTTCATAGTTAATTCACACATGAAAATAATTATTAATCACTTTCTGTTTCTTGTTTTTTTTTTTTTTTTTGCATGTTTTCTCTTTGGATTTCAGTTGAAACAGTCTCATGTTGACCATCAGCTTCATCCCGTGAGCAGGGAAAATAGATCCTGTTTGTCCCAAACAATTTGTTATTGCTTCATAATATTTTACTCCAGTTTTAAATGTATTTCTTAAAAAAATGCTAATCTTCATTTGATATTATTTTTAAGTAATGAAACCTTCCTTCAAGCTGTCATTTTATTATGGCTGGAACAAATTCCTTTAATCCATCAGTTATTTTCTTGATTAATCATTTATACATTAAAATGTTATCTATAATTTAAAATGCCCATCACAGTTTCCTTGAGCTCGAGGTCACTGTCATCTTCAGATTATTGTTTTAGCCTAAGCAACAGTCCACAACACAAAGGTATTCTGTTCACAGGGATGAATGTTTGGCACTTTGTTCCAAAAATAACTGAGTTCACTATCGAAATAGGTGCAGACGAATTTTCTGTCTGATCATTTCAGCTTTTACTTTTCATTATTCTTAAAATACTATGAAGCCAAAATGCACCAGTACAACTACTGAAGGACGCATGAAGGATACTGAAGGATTACTGTGGTGATTCAGTGAGGGTTTTCTTCTCTGAAGTATGCTCAAAGGCTGAACTGCTCCACCTGTGGGACAATTCACATACATGTGATACTGAAACACACATAACCTCATGGACAGTATGACCATCTGTACACACGTGTTCATGCACCATGACGGTGGATGTGTGGCAGCTCTCCCTTCCACACGCACATGCAGACACCTCGGTCTGTGATTTCCACTGGAGCTCTTTGTGTCGTCGGCAACAGATCGCAGTTGAGTACAAGCAGGTCTTTGTGTGGGACGACTCGCTGCTCCTCTCCACGCTCACTCCACATCCAGCAGCATCCAGCAGGACTATCCATAAATCAGCCTGCAGACGCAGGAGCGTGGCCTGGGCTTTAGAAGCAGAGTCACTCGTCTCACAGCTACCAGATATTCATCATGAACGTGGTCCAGCTCAGTCCCCGCTGCTCTGAGATGCTCTCACAGTTCACACTGCTTCCAAGAGGAACGCACTGATTTCTCTGGTTCCTGAGATTTTCATTGAAAAATGATCCCACTGAATGTTAAATTTAGTCAAAAGAAAGGTGGCAACAAGTGGGACTTACAGGCCCTGTGACGAGGTGAGACCTGGTTCATTACAGTATTACCTTTGCTGTACAAGCACAGCCTGTACCCTCAGCTGTTCCTTTTACTTTCTCTCTTTCTGTTGATCTTCACAAAGTAATAGAATCAGTTTAGTTTCAGTAGTTTTAATTAATAATAGAAAAATAAGCCAGATGCTGCAAAGGAGCATCTACTGAAATGATTTCAGTCATTAGCAGACAGCACGTAGCCGACATGCATGCACCTGCACATCAGAGCTGCATCTGCCCACCTTGTGTCCGGCTCTGTCGGAGCATTCCTCCAGTTTTTCCTCTCCACTGTCCCCAGTAACCGATGGAGAGACTGGTGAGTTTCTTTTTATCATATTTTAAGGTCTTGACCTTAAAATCAATGAAGAAAACTGTAGGAAGGTTCAGTTATCTTCTTCTTTTCAGTGCTACAGTATCTCACTTTCAGACCTTCTGCTCACCACGATCACTGTAATACTGTGAACACGGCGTTTGCTCAGCAGTAGTTTCCTGGTCAGTGCTGAGACAAGGCACTGAATGAATGGAAGAATGTGAACAGATATGATTTGACCCCAACATCACCTGATCGTGCATAAACATCAACACACGAGCTACAGATCATTATAAATCACAAACTGTTGTTATTTATGGCAGAGCTGCTGTTGAACCATTACATGTTAATGTGAATGTTATCAGGGCAAAAAGACAGGAAACTTTCCTGAAATAAATTAAGCACAAAAAGTCTTATTTAAAGTCTGTGCTGCATCTATGGGAGAACGTCTACAGAAGACAGTGGGATTTTTAAGTTTCCTATCAATGTGTTTAAGAGACTTTCCTGATATATTGTTCTGTGAATGCATTTGAGTGAACAATCTGTGTCTTCTCCTCTTCAGATGTCTGAGGAGCTGGAAGGGAAACCAGCCAGTGAAGAAATCAAAGAGCTTCTCAAACTACTGGCCAACCCCCACATCAAGGTGAGTTCGACTCCTGTTCTTCTTTACAGTTACAACCACATGTCCTTTTTGTGCACGATAAGATTCATGTCTGAAAGAACATCAGAATATCATGCTGTTCTGTCCACCACAGAGAGCATCAGACACAGACCTTGGCTTGTGTTCTTACTGATGCCATTACACAAACAGTTTGTAACAGCACAGACATTAAAGTGATGTGGTTATCATACTGTACACAGAATAATCCAGCTGTTCAGGTCCAGTCCGTTCTTCTTCTTGTCCTCTTGGCTGCAGCCGTTGGCCTCATTAGCCAGATGCAGACAGCTACAAAATAAATTTACACATTTTTGTTTTGAGATGCATAAATCTGGTCAACCATCAGGCCCTCCAGGTGTCAGGCAGACAGAGCTGTCGTGATGTCTTGAGGGCTAGAAGCCTCCTTTTAAATGCACTGTCATCGTGCTTATTAGGGCTCTGCCAGAAACAACAGCTCAGTACGAAGGAGTCCTCCTCCTCACCACAACACACACACACACACTTAAGGTGCATGCAAATATTCAATACCTCTCAACATCAGGTTTGTGGAGAGACTCAGCCTCCCAAAAGGATTAGGCTCAGAGGAGGATTTCTGAATGTCTGTTCTAGTGAGGTAATGATTCATTTCTTAAATTCCTCCAATATAACTGTAAGTTTCTGATAAAAGAACAGTCACACACACACACACACAGAAATGTTTTTATGTGATTGATTGAAAGGTATTTACAAAGATACACAAATAAGTATAACGAAGGTCAGCAATCAGCACACACAGTCCCACGTAGACCTGTAATGGTGGATACACACTCAGACACACACTCGCAGCCGCTACCCTGAAGACAAATGGTCAAAATATATCACAGCTTGCTCTCCTACTTAGCTACGTAGGGACGTTGTGATCTCCTTTGTCTCTGTCAAGCCTGAAGTGAAATGCGCCGGCAAACGATCGCTGCACTCGCCATGAAGCATGCCTGTGTCAGAAATGCTGCGTTTATTATTTTAATTATGCTTACGGTGAAAGTATTTGGCGTGACGAGGCTCGATCCATCAAAACACTGAGCTCGTGAAAGTCATCGATCAGGAAGCTCAGCAGCTTCAGCCGGTGAGGTGAGGAGAGGCGAAGGTAGGAGACGGGGCCGAGGGCCACGTGTACTCGCACTCTCACACTCCAACTGACGTGGATCCGGAGGCTGAAAAGGCGTCCATAGCTAAAATTCATATTTGACATGACAGTAAGTTGTAGGCTGTCAGGCTGAATTAGAAAAAAAAAACCTGCTCTTTTATAGAAAGTGTAAAAATCATCCAATCCCCTCTGAGAATATGTGGCTCACGGAATTTGAATTTTTTATTTCTACAGTATTTGGGTCACATTCATGTGTGGAAATAAATTTAATAAGCACCACATATTTTCCAACTGGACTTTGATCTAAACAAACAGATTGGAGTTTTACAGTTCATTGCCATTTTCTTAGAGTGCCTGCTATTTTTCCCCCTTTAACCTTTTATGCTATGGATCCTGCAACTTCACGGCCAAATCTACAGCTTCAGAGTTGATCTGAGGGGTTTAACCGGGCTGCAGTGATGTAGAACTGTACTCCACGGTGTGTCAGTACACTGTGACATCACTGTTAGGTGTGATTACAGGTGCCTCAAACCTTTTACTGCCACAGATTACACAAATTACTGCCTTTCAGCCTGGTGTTGAATTGCTTTTTAAACACAGCCCAATTAGATCAGACTGCCCTCACTTACCAAATGAAATGACTGAGTGATAAACCTTCTTCATTAATAAGAACTCATTCATTAAAACATTAAAAACATCCCAATAACCAGAGAAATCCTTCAGCACTGGTACCAAGTCCTCTCTCCACCTTCAGCTTTGTCCACTCAGGAAGAGCGTCACCAATATTTACTTGTTTTCACTCCTTGTTTATTTTTCTTTCTGTATTCCGTGCTGTTGTTCTGTTCTCCCTCCACCTCCACACACCGAAACTCAGCCGACCTCAGCTCCAGTGCAGAATGAGGTCAGCCAAACAATTCTACGCGAAACCATGGAAAATATTTGGCTATTGCTTCCTGTGCTGCCGGCCGTGCACCTCGGCAGACTGCACTGTCGTAAGCACAGAAGCAACTGAGGACAGGAACCTGCTCATCAAAGCAAAGCTACGCAGTGCGGCAAGTCAAAACGTTTCAAGGGTAAAACTGAAGTTACAGTCAGTGCTGTGTTCAGAGAAAGCTGGGCTCACCTTTTATGGATCTTCTGAAAAAGTTGTTTATATGTGTAGTGTTCTGACATAAATCTTTTTTTTTTTTTTTAAACTTCTGTGATCTTCAGTATATCAGGTTTGGAGGGAAGGCGTCACACCTGGTTTTGTCAAGTTGAGTGTTTGACATCTGCATGTGTTCACACACTTGCACATTTTCTCAGCTTCATGACCTCTTCTCTTGCATGTTGGTTTAAGTCCATCACCAGGTTTTGAGCATGTGGGCCTTAAACCACGGGTCTAAACGCTCCTGCTGGCTTCAGCAGGAACACTGGGTCAACAATAGATTAGTTCCAGCATCCTGGGCTTTTAATGTACCATACTGGGGTATGGAGGCTCTTACCATTTTCTTGACATTGTGTCTCAAACTGTAGGCAGCATGTGGGCTTGAAGAATAAAGTATTAAAACGTTGCTCTCTTTCTCTCTCCATCTGTCCTCCAGGGCACTTGATACCGTACCAGCCAGCCCCAGTGTAAATCACAGGGCCGGGGGTGTAAAACACAAGCAGATGGCTGCTGCCTTTGAATGGCGTCTCTGTGCGATAGTAACTGTATCACTCTTAATTATGGCTGAAATGATCCATTCCTAGGGTGGGGATATAAATCAGCCTCTTTAAAACTTCCCTCTCTCTTTCTCTTCTCTTCCCTTTCTTGCCGTTCCCCTCTGCCACGAACTTTCTCGTTTACGATTTGCACATGAAAAAACAACTTTCGCCCACATTAGCTCCCCTCAGCAAGACTAATATTGACAGTGATGAAAGTGCCAATTATGATGGTCGGTCTGTTTCCGCCAGCGTATACGGAGGTAGGTGTGTGTATGCATTCTCGCAGAACGTGTTTGACTCTGGGCGGTGTGTGCTGAGGTTCAAGGCTTAGAGAGGGTGGGTGCGAGTGTCATATCCCAGCAGGCCTACAGCGGCGCCTCCAAGGCAGAACGCTCACAGCAGGGTCCCTCCCGCCCGGGGAGAGAAGTTACCCTGCACCGATCCTGCGCCGCCAGCTGAAAAACGAGCGGGCCGGTGACAGGGCCGGGGGCTTTAATGAGAGGCCAATGCCAGGAATGTACGGGCAGGTTTATTTAGTCAAGCACAGTGATCTGTTTTTCTAGGATCCCTATTATGCCTAATGAACACAAACACACGAAGCGAGAGAGGACAGGATGCCTGGAAAACAAGGGTGGTTTCGCTTCCCTTCATCTCTCTTTCCGTCTCTCGCTTTCCTTCATTCTTCCTTCCTCCTCAGGCCTCAGCTGCAGGGCCTACACAAGGATATAACTCCAGATTTGATTAGGCAGCTAATCCACCAGCACTGAGACCTAACAAGACCCACTGACTCATATCAGCCCAGGAAGAAAGTTTCCATATATACAGTGTGTTGTGTAAAACATTTGAACCTGTGTAGTACCCCATGTCAACAGTCACCAGCCAGGGCATGTACCATGTGCTATTGATTAGCATTGAGCAGTTACTGCTCCTTCCTAGAAAGTTTTTACAAGGAATTAGCTGTGGCTCTGTTACGGGTTGTCAGGCGCAGCCATGGGGGAGAATGTGGCGGCGGAGAGCTGGACCAGATTTGAGGAAGTGCCATCAATGAGAGGACATCCAAAGGTCAGGATATTAGGCCTGATGGATATAGTTCAGAGGAAACAGCAGCTGGCAGGTTAGTGGAGGAAAGGTTGAGGTGAGCATGAGGAGGGAGCACGCAGGGAGAGACAGAGCTCAGTGAAATTCTTCCATGGAAACTCTCTTAACTTTTCAGCATTTACTCTGTTTTGTACCATTTTTTATTACTGCAGAAACAAAGTTTTCTCTGATCTAAGTCACATCAAGTCTGTGAAATGTCAGAATGTAGTAAAAGATGCCCATTTCAATTTCCCAACGCCAAAGCTGACACATTCACATTTCTCATTTGATTAATTGATAATCAAAAGTTTTTTACTGGGATAGGAAACAGAGAAAAGCAGCAAACTCTCATTCACAAGTTGGAGCCAGGAAATGTTTGACATTTGAATGATGATTTTTAAGTAAGTAGCAATGAAATATAATCCTCTACAAAGGCTAAATCAGTGATAAAAATGATTGTTGATTAATTATGTGTCAATGAAATGACTGTTTCAGTCTCATTCTAGGATCTAATGCTGCACAGTTTAAGAAAAACACTGTAGTTCTTGGGCACCAGGCCCGTGCAGGTGTCCCACCCTGCTGAGAGGCTGATGGACACCTGACTGACCCACATGTTGTCGCGACACAGATCAGGTGCTGTGACTGACAGTCAGATACCATAAAGAGCCGCAGCACCACATGTATCCAACCTCAGACTCCTAAAGATCTCCTTTCTCTGGGCTTGTTGTCACTGTACGGGCCAGCTTTCACCAAAGGATGTTTTCAGAAAACTGTGGGAATTTGATACAAGGCCACATGAAAACAGGCTTTCTGGTACCCCCCCACCCCCACCCAGAAGAAGGTAACAAAAACAGAAAAGTGATGGTGGCCACAAAGTCAGAAGCATTTTTTCATAAATAGTAACCCTGTGATATTTTATTCAGCACTGAATAAAGTGCTGCTTCTGTTCATTGGCTTTTGTATGTTCACGTGTGCGCTCAGAATTGTGTATAACATCATAACATTGAAGAAACTGCAACTGAAAAGTCTCTGTCCATGACCTAACATGGTGCTATGAACATAATTTATTTGTTATATGGAGCACAGGCTTGAGGTCCCATTCCCATTCAGTTTGCTTTTATTGTCCTCATCTGCAAACAGTTTCTGTTTCCACTGTTCCAAGAGAATATTTCAGTACTGTATTGACAGCATCCCCAGACATACACAGACTCAAACACAGAGTGTGTGTTAATGTACGGTGCAGATGAAAGCCAGGAACACAATGTTAGGCCTGTTCTGAGAAAAGCACAAATTGATGCTGGGGAAGATTTTGGGAAAATTCCATGAAAGATAAAACTGAAGAAGAGCAAACAAGAAGAAGAGAGGATTAATGACATTTTGACAGGAAGACCAAGAAAACAAGAGAAATTCAGGGAGGAAAGATGAGAAAGAGCAAATGTGGAATTAAATTTCTGTTCTTCTGAGATTTGGACTCTTTTTTTTTGTCTTGTCTTCACTGTTTGAGTGTTTTATTTTAGATTTAAAACCATGTTAAGGTTCAGTATCAATATTAGATTTAGAGCAAAAGTTGACATTAGGTGTCAGGTCAGGTGAGTTAAAGAAAAATTATGGTTTATTACAAGTTGGATATTACTCGTATCACTTGGCCTTCACGTTTATTGGTTATGATTGCATTGATTGCACCCACCAAACAGTGGACAACACAGGACAAGAAACGCAAAGAGTCAGATGATCAGACAGGGGTACGAAGCCAGCAGTTTAGAGGATTACTTCAGAGTCAAACCAGGATGTTTCTGGATTAATGGGAAGTAACGATTGACCACGTTTGACCAACCTGGAGCTTTGTTTAAAACTGGTGTGATTGACTGAGTGATTGTTGTCCTGTTTCTTGACCTTGTGGACTTTTTTTTAGCGGTGTTTTTTAGCGGCACAGATCTCAGAATATAAATTCAGGGGAAAATGATGCCTTTATTAAAGTTCGTCATTAGAGATGATGGGGAATGACGTGTATCAAGGGCCTCAACCCTGGGACGTTCATCAGTCCCCGGGTTTTCCTTGTGAATTAATGTAATCATTAATATTGATAGGAATGATGATTAAAAATACAAAAGTCAGACTTGAAGTGTAATAAACCAGAATCATCCTTTAAGGTTGAATAAAAAGAACCAAGTTCTCAAAAGTATAGAAGATAAACTGTGTGTGTGTATTTGTGTGTATATGCTGGTCAGCTTGTCTCTCAGTGGATCCCAGCCACAGAGACCCAGTTATGTCTCCTCCTCTCATCTGCTCCCACTTAGCAACATCTTGAACGCTGTACTGCAGCATGCTCCCATGTCATAAAACACACTGATCCTCTTCTCACTATATCCTTCTCTCTCTCGCTCTCTCTCTCTCTCTCTCTCTCTCTACTTTTGTCTGGCACATTAGGTGGAAGATGTTTTTCTCACTTCCCCCCCCCCCCCTCCTCCTCAACCACGGAAAAAGCAGCACGCGTCCAGCTGCATCTTGGTCCGGACACGGAGTCGTTAAATAGTTTGAAAAATGAATGTCTCAATGGCATCATTCTTGTCTGTGTCCCGTCTCTTTTTTATGTCTGCTTGTGAACGTGTGAAATATCTGAGGCGGCTGAGAACTTCATTACTTTGAGCTTGCCGCCCGAACAGTGCGGAACATCGCTTCTCAGAGTGTTCGCCACCATGCCCTGGAAAGCATCCGTAGTAAAAACGGTGGCCAAAGTAGCCCCCCCCCCACCTCACCCAG
>JBBMJY010000013.1:16317386-16348984 GCA_037833715.1 Toxotes lorentzi
ACACACACACACACCTCACCCAGGCTTCCACTTGTAGCCCCTGGTGAGCAGTGGTTCAGGGTCCTGGGCGGGTGCTGGTTGCCTTTAATCAGAGAGATGTATGGAGGGAGAGCGTGGGCCTAATGACAATTAACGCATGTAGCTACAAGTACTGGCCCTGAATGCTTTCAAATCCATCACCCAGCACTTGTGTGAGACAACCCAATTCATAACCATCCTCCTTACAGTCTCTGCATTTTCTCTGTCCTGCTCAGAGAAAGAAAAGACAGATTGAATTCTTAATATCGTGTACTGCTCCACTTGCTAATGAAATCAGGGTAAAGCTAAGGCCTTTATGGTTTGACTGATGACCCTTGCCTACTGTTTCTTTCCTCCCATCAATCCCTCCATTTTTCTCCTTGTTCTAGAGCCTTCTGACAGTCCACGACACAGTTGCAATGAAGAACTATGACCCCGAACTACCTCCGCTGCCTGAAGACATCAACGACGATGAGGATTCAGTGAAAATCATAAGACTGGTTAAGAACAAGGAGCCTCTTGTAAGTAATCATTGTCATTACTATAAGTCAGTCATTTTGAAAAAAAAATCATGTATTTGATCTGTACTTAGTGGTTTTCAGCAGATCCCAGGTTTTTTTTTTTTTTCAAAGTCAACTTTATTGTCAAAACCATATGTACAGGTCATACACAGGTTTTGAAATTGCAGTGCTCCCTAGGCCCACAGTGTTACCCTACACAAAAAGACAGTATACACATAACAATAACAATAGAGAAAAGACCTAGAAGAAGAAGAAAAGACTTGTATATAACACAAAAATTGGTGTGACACAAGAATTTGTGTGTAATTTTAGCTCAAATTATGTAATTTAAGCAGCAACAGGGTTATATAGCAGCAGCTGATGTTTTGGGGAGTTAACAGTTATAGCGACAAACCATTGGCTGCAACATCACTGGTTCAAATCAGTGAATATCAGAGACCTTGTGTTGTATGTTGTTCCCTCTGTCAGCTTTCAATAAAGGTGTAAAAATACTTAAATATGTCCAACACAAATTCATCATCAGGTTCTTTATTATTTGTAACATCATTATATTATTAAAGTCCTGTTATCTGGGCTTTGTTCACTAATCCCTGACTATCTGTAAACCTCTTGTATCTAAACAGGATCACACCACAGGTCAAGCCAATACCATACATGCTTTTGCTTTTGAGGTACTTGCTTGTGGAAATCCAACCCACAACCTTGAAGTTGTGAGCACACCAAAGCTAACCACAATTACCCTGGTCTTGGCCATGAGTATTTTCAGCCAGTCTAGGCTTGGTGTCTGTGAATGGCTTCCTTTTCTATCCTGGTCAGTGTTGCTCTCTTATTGTAACATGCCTCTCATGTCCGTGCTCCTCAGACGTCGTCTCAGACAGCAAAAACCACCCATCTGTCTAGACCAAGGGCCCCAAGTGCAGAGCAGCAACATCTTGGCTGGCACTCTCATTTTCACTCCACCCCTCGACATCCCAGGTGTCTGCGTTGTTAGATGACTGCCATACCAGGCATTCCCCTGGCTTTGTCAGCTAGTAAGGCACATTTAGGAGTGGGCTTCTGTAACCCCACCAAACCTAATTGGTGGTGTTTTCAGTTGAGGCACATGCCTTTATTTTTTTTTTTTGGCGTTCTTGCATGATTACCCCTGTTGCGCCTTTGTTGTTATTCCTCAGTTTTCTTGATTGACCTCAGTGTCCTGCAACACATAACAACTCAACTGCTCAAGCCCTCAATGGCCTGTGAAAGACCTCCATCTGTCATCGTGGCACTTTGTTGTGTGCTGAGGCCCTGCCCACCTTTGATCTGTGCCGGACGTGTCCTGGCCCTGGCTGCCTCTATTTTCACTTTGTGGTTTTCACCCTGACCACCATCTTGGCTCCAGGCCGGCGCATGCCTCTTACCACACCCTGGGGAAAGGAGAACACACCTAAGCCATTTTTGGGTTCCTGCCTGTTGCATGTTCTGCGGAGCTGCTGAGCGTAATAATGTGGCTTGGAGGAATTCTCGCTCTCGCCTCACAACACATATTGTCGCGGGCGCTTCCTGCTAAGGCCCGTCCCAGAGCCTGATGTTGAATCACATTGCCTGAAACCATAATGTGATTTACACCCGTCCCAGTCAGCTTCATCATCTCGCTGGTGTTATTCCATTACGTGAGTGGATGCTTTTTTGTCTAAGTGATTTGGCTCCTGAGTTCATCTGAAACACATTTACGATGTGTGGTAGTGTGTATTATTGCACAATATTGAAGGTGTTAATTATGTAGAATATATTTTTGTAGCAGTATAGTGGCTCAGTTTATAGGTTAAGGGTGCAAACTGGTCATTGTGTTTTTTCAGTGTGACTGTATCTAAATAGAGAAGGTGCTGTGCCACCACTGTTCTTTTAGGGGTCAACACAGGGTCAGTTTTCTAAGTACTCCCCCAGTGTAAGAAGTGTCATGGAGCATTTTTCTCCAAATACAATATGTCATCAGTAAAATCACCAGACTTTGACAGAAAGCAGTTTACCAGTTTAGGTTTATGTGCATTAGGAAAAAATGCATTTCATCTATAAATGTACAAGCAACAGCTGCTGAATCTGCCATTGCAGCGAATTTCACAGCAGTGGGAACTGAACAACAAAGTATTACACATTGGAGTAATGGGAAGTAGGTTTCAGCCCAATGCAGTGGAGTGGTTTCATTCTTAGGATTTGTAGCTGCCCTCTCGCTGCCCGAAGGACCTGCAGGGCACAACTGCTGCCCATAATCTCCTGTGGCTATAATTTAGGCCTGACCATGGTGTAGACAACAGCAGGATCATACTGCAGGGCATGGTTTTTCTGCGTATGCATGAAAGAAAACAATGAATCACAAAAGACTATTGCTATTGTGTCTGTGAGACATCTCAGAAATGTCATGTGTGACGGTTTTGTATTTGTACTGAGGACACAAAGGAAAGGACAACTTCAATCACCTGAGATTAGAACAGACTCTGGCTTCTTTTTGGACATGTGCTCTGAACCTCAGACTCTGTGCTTGCATCGTTTGTCATCCTATTTGTATTTGCACACTCTTTCATCAGAGCCTCTGTTTTGTTTTCATTGTTAACAATTCATATGTCCCAAGAGAGTAAAGCTGTTTTCTCATTTGAACTCCGGCCTAAACAATAGTTTAGGTGAGGGTTGTCGTCTGGGTGGAGCCGGGCAGGAGGCAGGATCACATCATCATCACAAAACATCATCTCGCTCGCTCGCTGTGAATTCTCCGAACACAGGGTTTGGACCAGGGAGCTAGTAGAGCAAAGTCCGTTTAATGAGTTGCAGTGAATGTGTGAAAGCACTATACATCTTACATTTATCAAACAGTTCCAGGGGGAAAGGAGCAAATTGCTGCAGTTATACAAACTTACAGGAAGAAAGCGGGACTTCTACAGTGGCTACGATATACTGTTGTATAGCTAAAAGGCTTTTCACACCAAATTTATGCTCCATAATTTGTCATTTTTGTGCACATTAACCTTTCACACCCTGTCAGGGGGAACTTTTTTCAAATAAGCTTTGCAGAGGAAAAAAGAGACACCTGTGAACATACCTCACTCTGTGAAATCCACACCCTTCATGTATCTCGTTTCTTGTTATCGTGCTTTCTTTGCTGCAGTCTATCAACATTTAGCATAGCTCACCTCCCCCACTGCAACATTCAAACATTGAACATAGAAACTTGAACTGGCTCTGATTAAGAATATAATTCAGTGTTCCAGCACAACAGCTCCTTTTCCTCTGTAACACATAAATACATACATAAATGTGCTGACATGGCAATGACACAGTCAAAATTTGGCACTTAATGTGAAATGGCCTAATAGTTCTTATTAAAAACAGTACTTTGTCGTCTGTGCAGGTGAAGTCTACTCTGTTTTTGTGGACCTCTAATTTGACAGTAAATTCTGAGGCTCTGCTTTTACCTCTGGCCCCTAGAAAATTGTCAACCTGCAGATCTTTAAAGGGAAACGGACCCTAATGAACAGTTAGATCGTACATTAAGGAAACAGCCAGTGGGTCAGATGCTCGTGGTGAAGTCACAGCCATTCCACTAACCAATAAAAAAAACTCTAATTTTGCAGGGTCCTCATTCACCGCCGCACCAAATTGATTTGGATGTGCCCTTTAACTTGCAATTTCATATAATCAGCCTGAAATTCTCAAACTTGACATCATAACAACGGGGCTGTACAATATCTAATTTCCTTTCCGTCTGTCCTTACTTTGCTCTTTCGTTTTTCGGTTTTAGTCTTTCTCTCAGTCTGCTTTTGTCTCTAGTTCTGGACGTTGCCGGGACTCGTCTGTAGTTAGCAATGCAGGCCCCTTTCCTTGTGACTCATCCATTAAGTTAATTGTGATTAGTTGAGTGGTTTGTATTCAGTAGCTCTGATTAATTGCTATCATTTCTCAGAGCGTGACTTCGTGCCAGATTTTAGTGAAACAGTAAAAACTCTATCGTCCAGGACAGCCTCCCTCTTCTTCTTCTACCCCCTTTTTCTGTTCTACTCCCTGCTCTCCTGCTGATTTCCCAAACCGGCTGATTTATTAGCTCAAGCGTCGGGCCAATTAAAAAATTGTTTGGAGCGCAGCATAAACATGTGCACACATAGAGAAACATCAACTCAGCCATGACCTTTTATTGAAAGACTGTGTTATTTTGGACAAGGTTACAGAACAGGGGGTCTAAATTTGAACGTTAAGGAGGTTGCGTCAGGGCTGAGTATGTGGCAGTGGAGCTGATTTACTGGTGAAGTTTGCCTCCGGTGATAAAGGGCTGGAGTTCAGACTGACTAATAGGAGGACTGTAGACAAAAGTTAGAGGAAGCCAGAATGCAATGCAATTCATGTCCAGATCCAGCAGTTTGGAGTTTGGATCAAGAGGCCTAAAACATGGGCTGCAAAAACGTCCACTTTAAAAAGGTATGTAGCTAAAGCTTTTGTTTAGATCACCATTCATCTAGATTTAAGTGTCATTTTCTTGGTGCTAGTGTAGTGAAGTGTCATATATGACCATTTGTAATCACCTTTCTATGAATTAGTGTCTAAGGAACTTGTTAATTGACATTTCTTTGCCTTGGAGTGACTATGTGATCCCAAAGCATCCTGGAAAATCCATGTCCTCACACACAGAAAAAAATGTGAAGTAGCAAAAGATGACTTCGAACGCCCAAAGGCGGGTACACCGCAGCTGCTCGGGGTGACCATCGCTATGATGTGAGGACATTAGAGGCTGACAAGCCTGCTGTGGTCGGCTCTGTTTCTCTCATTTGGCTGTTCCTGAAGCCCTGTGACGCAGATGTAAATAGCAGACTTGGAGATGCCCGCTGCGTGTGCCCCACTGTGTTCATGTTCGTTTTAAGCATCGTTCGTCGGCTCGCTCAGTGCCACTCAGTCGGTGTCGGACCTCGTCACTGTTCATTCACTTCTCCCACTCAGTTCATCTTTAGTTGTCGTCCAACTAACACGCCATCGCTCTCTCTCAGAGCCTCTTGCTCCTGCTCTTTAATGCATCTGGTTTGGCTATCAGGCCCGCTCTCTCTGGTCATTCTTGTGCATTTAAAGTCTTGGCAACACATTTTATTTGCGGTGATGTGAAGGTATTAGTGCTTTGAAGAGGTTGTAATTTAATTATAATGCATTTCACTGTCCTTGGAGTAATGAGTTACCCCTTCTCTCTTCTCTGCCACGTCCATATGACACCTGTTGTATTTTGTGCTCATTTCTTTCACATTCCTGTTGTGCCCTATTACCGGTGCCATACTGGCACTCCATCCATCCTCTTTTTGCTTGTTTCTTCCATCCCAGGTTGTTAGGCATCATTAGCAGCCATAAATCCCTGCTGCCAGGAATGTGACAGGATCAATATCAGGCTCTATCGCTCTCCTTCCTCTCTTCTTCTTTTTTTTCTGCTCTGTGTTGTTGCACAGGATTGGTTTTCCCATCATGGCTGGGTGTCACTGGCTGTAACTAAATGGAAACATTAGACTGCAGGGCTTGTGCCATCCATTTTGCAGTGCCAGCCTACATAGCGCTCTGCCTGGCTACAGCAGGCACCAATCAATACAACTATGCTACCACTGGGCTCGGCCACCCGCCGCCTCAGCCACTGGATACCAGTGGATCAGCTGGACTTCTCATTATAGACACACAAATAGCACTGGTTCGACTTCATAGCTGTAGTAGTGGGTGCACATACTAATATAGATGACATGTCCAACATTATTATTGTAAAAGCTCCAACTGCATGATTGATGTCGGTGGATTTTCTTTAATAAGGGAGTTGATAATTGCAATGAGACAGGAAAGTCTTGTGATCGATTCAGCTTGTGAAGAACTTAGTTTTCCATGAATGGCAGCAGCTGGAATGAACTATTGGCAATTTTACATGCCATGCTTTTCTCATCTGCGGCAGACAGGCCTCCTCTTCGCTCTGACACAATTAGGACGGTCGGAGTGCCGCAGCTCTGATTCCATTTGTCTGGAAGCTTCACAAACACATCCATTCAGATAGGTGCCGTCAGTGTCCTTCTCAGCTGAGACTGAAAACCATCCACGTTATGGCGCATTAAGCCTGCGCGGCCGTGAACGTAAACAAACACAGGTTTACGGGATGAGTAAAGTTTGAGTATTGCTGAAACGTTCTTAATTGAGAAAGTTCTAAAAGGACACGACTACAGAGACGTATGTGGTTTTTTTAAAGTGATTTCTCTGTTGTCTGTTTACATCAGAATGTGGAAAGCAAAGGGAAAGTAATGACACTGACTGGGAATTAATGGAGCAGCTAATGAGATTAGAGCAGACAGCACACATGTTAGTGTTTTAGAGATAGACCCATGTGCTTTAAAAGCAATACATCTTTCACTTGATGGATTAGGCCTCAGTGTCTTGGGAGTGCTGCAGAGGAAGATGGAGCACCACCTTCGAAAATGTACAGACAAGTGGAGAACACTGCTTTGGTTGACTGCCTCACTGTGTCGTGGTGTGTGTCCAGCACTAAGTTCAACTTCTAGTGTGTGTGTGAAGCCTTGTAAGCATGTTTATGTGGGTGTAGGACTGTGTGTGCACCTTCATGTGTATGTGTTATTATGTGTTTATAGTTATTTCTGTGTTTGATTTCAGTTCTTTTGCATAACCAGTGTTTTGTCTGTGCGTGTGTAGATGTGCAGCCACACTCTTCAGTGTTCATGTGCTCAGGGTTTTGTGGGTTTAGTTGAATTTTAGTAAACTACAATGCAAGCTGTTAAGGGTCACTTTTTAACTCACTTTAACTTTTTTAACTTTAACTTTTTAAATGTTCTTTAAATTCAAATAACTAATTATAACTAGTTAATTAAAATACTGATCACTGCATTTTATTTCTTACCACATATATTGTATTTTATAATTTAGCTAAATTATGAAATTTAGCTGTGAGATTTTCAGTTAAAGGATTAGAGGCCGACTGTATTCGTCAGAGTGAAACACAATATTCCATATTATTCCCAGCTGCAGAGCCAAACTTACATCAAAACTTGAAGCTGGGAATAGAGAGACCATTTGGACTGCACTTCTTACAGCCAAGAGATACTTGCTGAAAGGATGATGTAATTTTATAAGCCTTTTATTGGGTTTGACATATCAAGTGAGTAAAATGCATTTAACAGGTTTGATTTTGGTTTTGGACGTTTAATGCCCCTCTCATGAGACCCCTCTCTCCTCTGCTATCAACACCTAACAGAGGTAAAATGCCAAATAGTCTGAAAAAATATGTGGAGAGTACAATTTTTATTTTATTTAGAATATGTGTTATTATCAAGTCATATTAGTGCATATAATTCAATGTAAATTAAGTTTATTAAATTAAAACATTCAATATATGAAAATGGAAAATCTGTTGATTATTTTTATGGATCACGATGATATAAAAAAAACAACAAAAAACAACAATATTGCTCAAAGCAAACAGCCTGTGTTTGTTTGTATGTGTGTTCTTGTACAGCACTCAGGTCCAGCGGCTGTTACACCACCACCCTTGCAGCCTGTTGAGTTGTGAATGTGAAAACACGCACAGCTTCCAAAGCCACATGTGAGGGATTCCCAGATCCTAATCTCACGGCCCTCTTAAATAAAACGTCTTCCTCCCATCATGTGTAATCATAAACGTGAACACACATCCCAACACTCCTGCTCTTTTCCGCTCAGCGTTCCGAGAGCCAGAGAGCTCGGAGGCTGAATGTGGGCATTGTTGCCCGTCGGGCCGGGTGCTCCTCAGCGGCCCTGCCTCTCAGCCTGGTCTGGAAATGAAAAGTGACATGTGAAAGTGCTGTTTTCTTTAGTTGGGATAACTACAAGGAAAACGCTAAACAATCCCAGAGCAGAGATAGACCTGTCCCTGTGACACAACTGTCTCTTTGTATGCGCTCATACAGCTCACGCAGGGCTCTCAGACAAGAAACACACACACACACACACACACACACACACACACAGTACATAGTGACTAAATATCTGGCACCGTCCAGCTTATAGCAAAGAGACGATGATTCCACTCAGTCTACATGGTGACTCATGTGGACAGTATGGAAACAAATACACATATTTGGTGAGATAGCCACACATTTACACACAGACTCACACACCCAAATTCACCGGCACCTGTCTGAAGTACTGAGGTGGGCTGCTAAGTGTGTTTTCATAGCAACAGGGGTAATGACTTGCTTTAACATTAAGGTTTAAAGAAGCAGAGGAGGAAAAGGAAAGAGGGGGTGGAGGAAGACAAATGAAGGTAAGCCGTCCCGTCAGAGGGCCCTCTGCATTACACTGCCTGGCAGCTTCTCCTGGAATCCCTCCTGCTTGCCATAATTATCATAATAATGACCCGCAATTTTCCTTTTTCTCAGTATACTTGTTAATTACGAGTGGTAGGTCAAGACCGAGGTTAAGGAAATAAAAAGGGAAACCAGAGCCTGGTTTAGTCTGAGAGGCAGACGAGGAATGAGGGAGAAAGGGTAGGGTGGGAGGAGAAGCATTTATTCGTTGCAATCACAAGTGATTTAATAAAACAGGTGGAAAGGCATGCAGCGGGTCACCCAAAGGGGATCAGCCTGCAGTGGGAGCTCTGTTGCATCAGCTAGAAAAATCATTTGACGTAAAAACCTCAAGTACCTTTCACTGCTCTTTGGCTTCTTTCTTTTTTCTTCCTCTTTGCCACAATAATGTGGATTTTCTTCTGGGCTCCTGGTCATTCTTTACAGCGCTGTATTAATCTTTATAGAAGACCATAACACTAAATGGATTTTCTGATCATGACCGAATACGCTAATATTACATGATTTTACTCCTTCTGAGCAGCACTGGAGTCTCTAGCATCTGAGAAAGTATGCAAGAACTCATAAATATGCTGGGCCCAGAACGGTCATGTGTGTTGTGTGGGGGGCTCTGTGCCATCTCAGTGAGGTAAGATGAAATGACACACTCTAACACCAGATATGATTGGAGGTAATTGTATTTTAATGTCCAGGAGGCCCGTTCCCACTTTGTATTTGGTTTTTCCATGGTCGACATCTGGTGTGAAGAACGCCAGCATGTGTTTCCACTACACTTGTATTTATACCTCTAAACATACCAGTCAACACGGCAGTCGGCAGGAGTTTATTGTCGCCGTTACACTTTTGCTGTTAAGTGACATCATGTCAAAACACGTCAACCTCTCTGCCCGGGCCGCTCGTGTTTGTTTTCCCTTGTCGCTCTCAATTTGGAGGGAGAAATAATGTTTGTCAAATGCCACAGCGTTGAGTTCGGTACATGGGGCGATGTTTTGAGTGGTCGTTACGGGCCGAGGGCTGGGTGTTTGAAATGGAGCGACCTGCTTGTTTTCCCTGCTGGGTTAGGAATAGTGGAGTGGCATTGTGAATTGTGGCCAATAGCTAAGGTAAAGAGATCCTAGGATCCTTCTGCCCCACTGAAGCACTTCCTAGACAGGCCACACATTTCCTCCCCTAGACCCCGAGACTTATGATGAACCTGGAGCCAGCCCTCTCGTCATCTGTACAACCATAGCACAAGCCAGCAAGCTTCCATCAAGTCATCCAGCCATCCATCCAGTCCATCAGCCAGAGGGCAGTCCGATTGCCCCATAAGGACATGGCTTGCCAGAACCTCATTGCAGCCAATCCCAGCCGAACTAGCATGATTAGACATCCAACATTCAGCTTGACTTACTCCTCTTATCTGCTGAAGTTTCATGGCACTACTGTGTACTGACAGTTCCCTGGACAGTCTTGCCTCCATTCCATTCCGTCTAATAAACACACACTCTCATACAGGAAGGGATCCAAGTTTGAGTCCCTATTCTCTCTTTTTTTCTACACTGTATGAGGTGTGAGCCATTTGTCATCACATACTTAATGTGGCTGCCATGTCAGTATGTGTGCTTTGGTGCAAGCACTTGGAGGGGGGATGGCTTGATATGGACAAGCGTCACTCCAGTTCTCCCCATCGCAGGGCAGAGACTAAGCCGTTGCATTCGGGCCTGCCCAACAATAACAATCAGAGGCATTTATGTGTAAGAAACTGAGGAGTAGAGCTAGGAGCAGTGGCTGCATATGGAGCTGATCACGTTAGGAGTGGAGGCTTCGGATCGCCTTACTGATGACTAATTGACCACAGCTAGAAGGCCCTCCTCAGTCCAAAATGACCCCCCTCTCGTCTCTGTGTATTTCTGTGCTTTGTGCCCTTCAGTGTGTAATTTCTGGAGCCTTGCTCTCTTTCCCTCATGTAGACGGCAAACTGCAGCGATGCTTGACAACAGGAAGAGAGAATCAGTCCCTAACATTTCAAAAAAGCTTTTTCATCATCTTGCGTGCACACCATGCTATCTTTTTCCATACAAATAATGGAGTTGAGCCACTTGATGGTTAAGTGGTGCCTTGTCTTTAATTGCTAACATAGCATAGCTCATTCATCAGGTTTAGTGACTGTCCAGCATCAATCATCCAGTCTTTCTGAGGTTTCTCTCAGGCCTGTTTGGCCTGACTTCAGGTAGAAGCCCACAGCTATGCTCTCATAGAAACACACACGCAGACACACTTGCATGCACACAAAAACATACCTACACATGCTGTCACTCATGCGTGTATGTGCTTTGACAGACATAGAGACATTCCCCTTCTGACTTCCTGCACTGTTTCCATGCACAAGGAAAAGTCTGAAATGGCTTCCATGTGCCAGTAGGCGTTGAAGGCTCAGTGTAAACCTTGTGCTAATGCTTAGCTGCTACACCAGAAAGCCCATCTCAGTGCCTGAGGGTCTTTACCAACCTTGTTTTTTCCTTATGTATGCCCCCCCACCTGTGCACATTATGCAGCTTATTTAGGTTCTACGCTGACTGTTTATGTATTTGTTTAACAGAGCAGGGACTCCTCATTAGCGGTCATGCAAGGCTGAATGCTGACGATAGCACCCATAGGGTATCAAGGCACAGGGGAAGGTGGTGCTGAGTTCAGGAGTTTGGATTCGGCCCCCTCGTTCCAGCTGCCTCTCAGTGCTTCCAAGGCATTCGTCAGGCCTCCAGGAGAGGCTGTTATACCCCTGGAGGATTGAGAGAATGAAGGTGGACTGTGGATTGTAATGAGGTAAAAGGGGAAGTGAGGTGCACTCAAAATAACCAAGGATCAGGAAAAGTGGGGTTGTACAGAATGACAACAGAAAAGCATGAATATGTGAGGTGATGTGTGTTTAAAAGAAACAGCCATGCAAACGTCTCCCAATGACCCAGTGTAGGTTCTTAAGCGCAGCTTGGAGAAGCACGTTTCAGCCTTGAGAAAGCTAAGATGCTGCCTGTGTGAAACTGAGTCACTGCAAAACCACAGAAAGATCAATCTTTGCATCATTTTGAGGTTTTTAATGATCTTTCTCCTTTAAAAAAAAGTCAATAATTCTACCAGTGGGGTGAAATAATTCCAGTTCTGTGAGGTACAGTATTACTGTTTTCTTTTTTGGCATTGAAAAGTTCAGGATGATAGGCAGAACTTTTCATTTATCTGGGCAAGAAATTCCAATTATATTCTAATATACGTTATTCAAGGATAAAGGATTTGTTGAGCTGGAAATTAGTTCCAGTGAAAATGTCTCTGCAAACAATGCCAAGTCTTCCTTTTTTTAAAAATCTTTATCCCTTTCTCTTTCTTTGTTGCTTTCACTCCCTCTCTCATTCTTTTTTCTTGTCTTCTCTCATCATATCCCTTCTATTTATAATTGGCTTCTTATTCATTCACTCACTAAGTCTCTCAGTCAGAGACAAACTCACTTTCAGCTCAAACCCCCGCTCATATACCCACTGTCTACCTCTTTTTGCCTCCCCTCCAGTCAACTTGTCAGCCCTGACTCTCCTCTGGTCTTCCACTTAACCCTCCAGTTTGGCTCGCTCGTGTTGCCACTGGAGCGTGTTGGCCTCCTTCAGCTTTTCTTATCAGACAGAGCTCATTTGGCTACTACACCAGTGCTGAGTTCAGACTGGAGCTGGCCAGATTGAAGGGAGGTTCCCCCTCCCTTCATAAATCCCCAGCTCCCTTGCTGCTGGCTTGGCTGGCCTACGTGGGCCTATTACGTTGGAGGGCAGTGGGTCAGATGAGAATCGCAACGTAAAAAGGCTTTAAAATGACTGCAGCTTCAAACAAGTCTGCTTAGAGAGTCAGTGAGGTGTATAGGGAAAACGATCTTGGGCAAATTTGGAAAATACCCATGTTTGTTTCTCAGCTTGTGTTAAAACACATAAAGTGTGGTGGTTTGAAAGGGAATAAAATGATCTACTCGCTTCCCAGAGATCTAGGTTCACGACCCCATCCTTTTCGTGTTTGCATGCTAAATGTGCTGCTCTATAATCACCATTGCCACTTGCAATAAAAGTCGTAAAAGTGGTGTTTCTAAATGGCATCAGGGTTTCAACATGTGATTTAAGCCATATGTGTCAAAACACGATTTATATCTACACACCATATGTGAGCAGATTCCATATATAGCCATAGACATGTGGTGTGGAGTACGTCTGTGGAGTTTGTGCGGCCCATTGTCATCGCAGTCTTTGAGTCCAAGGCTGCCTCTCTGCTGTTTAGTTAGCCTTTACACTGCCACCAGCCACCAGGGACCCCAGGGACACAATAAAAACATCCATCATACCGCTGGCCATCAGCCAGCTCGAAGAAGGAGAGACAGAAAGAAAAAGAAGAGAGAAAGTTAATGACCACATGTCTGAACACTCCTGTGAGATTTCCTACAAACTTCCCATCTCAACCTGTTGTCTGTCCCAGTCTGTCTCTTTCCCTGCAGTGCTCTACTCTTTCAGACGCACACACAGAAAGACCTCTCTGTCTGTCTGGGGCTCCATTGCATCACAGACAGCTGCTTTAAGTCAGACTGCTGGGGTTATATGTGACCCTGACACGGGGGTCTGACAGTGCCTTACCCTCTTGCTGACCCGCTCCACTGATTTCTCTCCTACTGCACTCTCTCTCGTCTCTTTAATTATCCCAATTATTCTATTAGATCCACAACTTTCTACAAAAATTACCGCTGTCTTATCCTCATGCTTTACCCCATTTCCATCTCTGCACCCACCCCAAAGGCCTTGAGGAAACCATTATCCAAGAGGAAAACCATTAGGTGTGAATAGGTCGTGAAAATAACCAAGATGACATGCTAATAGATCGGTAAAGTGGCACAAACCAGAGGCTCCTTTGGTCTTTGAGGAGGTTGTTTTGATATCTCCTCCTGTGCTTCCCATTGATGGTAGTAGGCAGAACTACTTCAGGCCTGTCAGAGGAAGGCAAACAGGAAAATATCACAAACCAGAGGGCCATGTTGTTGCACTCCAGTGGTCGACGCAGGCGGCATTGGGTCCGGACAGCTGAAATAAAGCACGGCTGGTGAACGGGGTGAAGAGGGCTCCTATCCCATTCCTTTAGGGTTTTTTTTTTTTTGCAATAGAAATAAAAACAGTCTTTGGGGATGATGGGAATAGCAGCTAGGAAAGGGTGGAAGGATGAGTTTCAGCCGGGAACTATGTGTCGACTAGACAACACACTTGTCTGGTTCGTGCCGTCAGGCCCGAGCGAGGATGACACTCACGTTAAGTTGCAGTTTGCTCTCCTGTTACATCCTAAATCCCAGCCAGGCTGGTGCCTAAACGTGTTTGTGGGAGGGCTGTGACAGGTTGGCACCCATTAAGCCTATTGTTTTATTGTAAAAGGAAAAGACTATTTTGATTTTCTGGTAAAGTCTTCACCGCTTAACACCGTCATTTCAAATTATGAAGCTGAAACACTATCCTCTGCTCTGTGTGTATTTTTGGCTGAGCCCCAAGCACATAAAAGAGGACGGGGAAGGCTTTAGCAACTGTGTGTGTTTATGCGTGTTTTGAGTCAAATACTTCATACCTGCTTCACCCTTACCGCTCTCTGCCTAGGCCAGCTGTTTTTGAAACATTCTGTCACTAATACTGCAGAGACAGAGTGATTCACACTGCAGCAGTCTACCCATCCTCTGACATCATTCAGTGTGCAGTTGTTGGATAATTTCACTTGCATGGTCATTGTATTGTTTTTGTTGATCTCTTATTGCTTCTTTGAAGAAATGTATGCAAAGTTTAGTTTAGTGCAGTGAAGTGGACACTTTGATGTAAACCCATCCTTCAGTTTAAGCGATCCCTCACAGTGTTACCTCTGGCCCGTACTTAGTATTCAGTCTTTGTTCTCCTCTCACATAGGTACAGACATAAGTTAAATGGAAAGTGCACAGATCATGATTTTAAAAGAAAGGGGTAGTGAGTAAACTGGACCGACCATGCCATCATTCCTTTTAAAAAAATATTAAACATACACCTGAGAAGTTTCTACTCCCCTAAATAAGACATCATAGATGTGTTCTATTTGTCATTTAAAAGAAAAAGTTCAGTTTCATTTTAAATTTTTTTGCTAACAATAAACATCCTGTTCAAGTCTCAGAATTTTGACCAGACACGCCTGAACTCTGCCACTTTGGGTTGTCAACATATGACATGATATTTGAATTCTGCTCTTTTATTTCTTTGTAGGGAGCAACAATAAGGCGTGACGAACACACAGGAGCCATCCTCGTGGCCCGGATCATGAAAGGAGGAGCAGCCGACAGAAGTGGTTAGTTCCAACTCTTTTTCTCTCTTACGTGGGTTCAGCCATGTGAGACTGCAGTCAAGTCTGAAAGTGATTTACAGGACATCTACATTATGTCCAGTGTGCAACAAAGAAGGGATCTATTCAGGAATTATCTATGCACCTGAATTTGCCAGTTCTGTCCCATAGATTGTTCCTTTCCATTTAGTAATATGAACATGAATGACAAGTACTGTGTACTGAGCTCTGCTATGTTTTCCACATGTTTTCTGTTTGACTTTGTATTCATTCTGTCCAGTCTATTTTTCAGCTCTGCCACAGTGAAGCCAAAGGCAAATTTCCACATGTGTCGACAATAATGTTTTGATTCTACTCCAATCTAAAATGCCACCATGACGATAAACATTAATTTGGTGTACGGTACACATCCACGGGCTTTGTAAGCACTGGACTTTTACACAGTAGCTCACTTATATTAGGACATTAGAATAATGGAATATCAGAGTGATCATAGATAAGCAGACTTTTTGTTTTTGTGTGGTAGGACTGATTCATGTTGGGGATGAACTGAAGGAGGTCAATGGAATACCTGTGGATGACAAGAAACCAGAGGAAATCATTCGTATCCTGGTAAGCCTCATCTGTTTGACTGCATTCATCCCTCTGTGTGTGTATGTGCTGTCCAAGGGCTTCTCCCATGTTTCAGTTCCACTCCCTGGCGAAAATAACATTCCTTGTTTGTGATGGCAAAAACCTCCCCTAACTCATCCAGGACCCCGTGCCTCCCGTGGCTGTGTTGAAAACTAAACACTGGCCTTTCTCTACAAGTCTTTCCTGGCCTTTAGACCGCATGCATTGAGCCACACGGTCCCTCTTGGATGAGATTGATGCTTAGTAGTTCCTCCAGCAGGGTCTGCCGCAGGCCTCAAATGAGCTCTGTCATGGGCTAGGACTCTGCCAGGAGGGACAACTGGAGAGGAAAGAGAGAGCCTCTTAAACTCTGGAGGCCTTCTCAGACACAAAGGCCTTCAGAGCAGATGACAGCCCCCCCCACAGACACACACACACACACACACACACACACAAATACACGCACTCTCTCCCTGACAAGCAGAATCATCCAATTGTAATAACCCTTCCATTGCTGAAAACTCAAATCGTGCTTTGCATTATGGGACTTTCATTGGATTAAGTGCTTTGTGAAATATTTGCAAGGGCAGATGACTGCTGTTTCCTTCCCCTCTATCTCTACCTAACCTGCTGTATCTGTCTTGTCTTTCCGAATATTCAGGCCCAGTCACAAGGAGCCATTACCTTTAAAGTTGTTCCCGGCGTTAAGGAGGAGGCGCCAGCCAAAGAACCAAAGGTAAGCTCTGTCCTGGCTTAATCATTAAGTTGATTGGGTTACACTCATCGACTTAAAAAACAGAGTGAACTTGCTCTGCTCCAGCATGATACCTTTTTGTTGGATGTAGAACATTGTTTTTCAGCCACAGTGAGGAAATGATGTATGTACAAGGAAAGAGGAGAGCTGCATAATGGTAATGAGAAGGGAAAATACGGTAACCAGGCCATTTGTAGGACCAGGGTGTCTTCTTGAAATGTTCTTGAAATGATCAGTACCATAAACTGTAGCAGACTATGGTAGTAAACTGAATGTGACGTTACCCTATACTTCAGGGGCATGGACTACAAGGAAAACATCATAGGCTTTTTGCTGTTACGCTAAGCTGCAGCGGTATACAGTGCCTCGTAGCCATCCATTTTAAGGGTAGTTTAACTGTCACTGCAACCAGCACTGCACTCACCCACTGGGGTGTTGATACACCATTTCTCACACGCTCATCTATCAGTAGCAGACAGAAGCTGGATCCACTCCCTTGTTTTGTGCTCCAGGGCTGAAGGCGGTTTATCATTATTCACAGGGCAGCCCACCCTGCATGTGTGACAGAGGCTTTGAGGACAGGGTGGGCCACTTACATCCTTTGTCATCATGTAATGGTTGAAACTGTCTGGCTGTTTAAGGAACCCATCTGAAAAATAGTAGAGCAGAGCCAAACACTCAGCCACTTCTTCATGAAAATAGCCTGTGCACTTAGCATCAGGTAGTGTAGATGCATCAAAGGGCAGCTAACTGGCTGAAGACGTCCGGGCCAAAATAGCTGAGCCAGGGGAAGAAAAGTAGCAGATCCTAGTGTGTAGATGTATGAGTCTATTCTGCTGGAAGGTTCAGTAGCCAAAGCAGCTGTTATGACCCAAACAAAACATCTCTGTCTGAAACATAACTTCACTGCATGGCACTAAGCACCCTTTAAATCAGTAGGACATCGAAAAATTTAATCTCATCCTCCCTCTTCCATGTTTTCTTTCTCTCACATATACACACTTTCCTTAGCTCTTCTTTTTTTCTTTCCACATGTACTGAGGTGTCTTAGGAGTGATAACTCATCGTGACAGAACTCAATTTGGACAGAAGATGAAGCAAGGTGCTTTAGTTTGCGGCTCACTACCCACAACAGGAAAAGAAGTCAGAGATTTTTCCACTGTAAGGTCCAACTTTGTGTTGATGAGGTGTGTCCCACCCTCACTGCCAAAGCAAATTAGACCAACTCCCTAAAGAAAGAAAACAACCTTTCTTTTCTTGATTGCTTTGTTCCTTGGTGTGGAAGGATTAGTGATATTAGCTTGTGTTTAGAATTAGAGAAAGGCAGCGGGTAAAAGCGAGCACTTCCAACTGGAGTCTCTCAGGCGGGATATTTTAAGTTTCACCACATTTGGAAGATGGTGGCAGGGCTTAGTCTGTTCGAAGTGTTGATGGAACAACATGGAGAGGCAAACTTCGCCAGCAGCTGAAGGTTTCGAGCTCTGATTGCTATGACCTTTCTAGAAAAATCAACCTGAGCGTTGGCGAAGCACCTTCTGTGTTTGCCGTGACGACTTGGAGTTGCTTGAAATGGAGAGAATGGTAATTTACAGTGAACCATTGCTTTTTCCTGTTGTGTCCTCAATCCAGCTCTTTGTTTTTCTTCTCTGTCTTCTCCCTCCTCTGCTGTGTGTCCAGGTGTTTATAAAAGCACTCTTTGACTACGACCCTAAGGAGGACAAAGCCATCCCATGTAAGGAGGCTGGACTTCCCTTCAAAAAAGGCTCCATCCTTCAGATCATGAGCCAAGATGATGCAACCTGGTGGCAGGCCAAACTTGAGGGTGACACTAATCCGCGTGCCGGCTTAATTCCGTCCAAACAGTTCCAGGAGAGGTAAGAAACAACCCCAACTAGACCAGCCTCTTCTGTCTGCTGTTGCTTCTTAACAAGGTCGGTCCAACTGTCTTTGCTGCTGTCACAGTCACATAAGTTTTCACCCTCCTTCACCCTCATTTTTTTCTTGCTTCACACTGCCAAAATAGTCTGGATTTCCGCACAATGTCTGGCTCGAAATGAGTAATGACAGAAAATGATAGCGCTGGTACTGATCCACTTTGGACTGCAAGTGGATGGAAAATCGCACATCAGTGTGCGCTCGGACGGCCGCACTTGATGTGCAACACAGAGCTCAGGAGGCCGGGGCAGTTTCTTGGCACCAGCCAACAGCACCCGAGGAAAAAAAAAACACACACACACACATAAAAAGAGGGAGGGAGAAGAGCAAAAGAAGAGAGAGAGCATTTCGCAAACATTCAGACTGATCCCTGTAGTTTTGTCAACAGCAAGTGTGTTTTTCCTCTACCTCCTTATTCCTTCATCTCCCATCTTTTCCTGTTTCAGCTGACTGAATGAAACTGGTGGATACTGAAGAGTGGGTTCTTTGTAGCGTAGCAGGGAGTGTTTATTATTCTCAAAGCAGTCATGAAAACCGATGGTTTTATTGGACCTCTCTTTTTCCTCATCCTCCTCTCTCTTCTTCCAGGAGATTTGCAGTGCGACGACCTGTTGCGACTCTCCCATTCCAGAGGACCTCTAGCAAACGATCATGTAAGCATATATTGGCTGCTGTAAGGCCTCAACAAACCAGAACACAACACAAGAAAACATCATCGCACTGCAACCAGTGGGTGGGCTTAGGAAAGATAATACAGAGGAAGGGATAGTAAGTAATGAAGTGTGAAAGTCAGGAGTGTTAGTCAGAAGTCATCCCTGCTCTCTGAAGCCACTGCTGAAGCTCGCTGTATAGTTGCACTGCTTCACGCCTGTCATCAGAGGAAGTGTTGTGTCTGGATTTACCTTCCTTCTTATTTTCCCGTCTGCTCCATGTTTCACTCTCAGTCTTCCTTTCAGTGTCTTGCCAGACTCTCCTTCCTCTGTCCCCCTCTGCATTTCCATTTGTTGACGTGGTACGTTGCACTCTGGTAAACCTTTCTGAGCCTTTACACCTTCCAGCCAAAACACAAACCAGCCTACCCATCCATCTCAGAGAGCCTGGTGATCTAATACTAGACCTAAAGATGTGATAGAGATACAACCCTGCTCTGTGGAGCACATTAATGTAACCTTATCGTTCCAGCTTGTACAGTAACCTTAATCGTAACCCTGGCCAGTCAGTACAGTAAAGTTAGGGAGAACGCATCAGCTGGAGTACTCAGCAGAAATATAACAAGGCTCAATGTAGGAGATCAGGAAGTGAGGGATTATAGCTAAATTACCCTTATAAATCAAAGATTGCTGATTGTTTCATAATGAAGACAGAAGACATGAACCACAAGCAAAGGACAGCAGCAGAAACAGTTAGAGATGGCTTAAGCAGATCCTGGTTTTAGGTTTAAAACTAGAAAAGCAGTTCATTACTACAGTTAAACTGCACACAGGCATCAAGTGTTTTGCATCAACTTTGAATCAGCGATTCCGATGTCTTAACAGGGGGTAATTCCAAACACTTTGCTGTCACATTTAGGGTGACCAAGGCCACTGTTATAGGATTTATAGTGCAACCAGCAATAGATCAAATTTTTAATGACTCACACACTGTCCTTCCACACTGTCACACAGTTGTCCTCTTTTGCTGTAGACCAGTCAAATCAGACACAACTGTCTTCAACTAAGAAACCTGCGACTGCTGCATTGACAGGAATGTTGATTTTTGATGTAACAATGATTGAACACCTTCACCAGCTTCACTTGCATCAGCCACCAAAAACAATTGTATAATAGGCCTAAGGAGTGTGCAGTAGACTTCAATCAGTGTGCAAAACACATACATCTGTCTCATCCAGCTGCTGAGTCCAAAACAGTCACATTTCTTCGTCCCAAGGACAATTTTGTTTTTCTTACATCAGAGAAAATATGTTTCAGGCCCAAACTGGCCACGGTTACTCTTTTTCAGATTGCACCCACCTGTTGCAGCTGCTGTTAATGCGGCTGCTGTTTATTCAACACTCATTCGCAGGACTTTCCGTTGCACCTGACTGACAGTCTCCATAAGAGATTCTCTCACATGGAGTCTCAGAATGACGAAGACATTGGTTATTATTTACAAACAGCTGCCAAATAACAATTTGATTTGTATAAGGTGAGCTGCAGTGCACGAATGGAAAGCCATCCAGCTGGCATTGTGGCTGTTCATCATAGGATGACTGCTTGTGCCTGCCTGCAGGAGGAGGCCATGTTGGGCCAGTGTCTGCTGTCAGTCTTGCACAAAGTGTGGGCCAGCCCACCCCAATCAGACTTAAGCCTTCAGTTCACTCACATCACTTTCCTTGATTTTTGCACAATGACTTTAAAAGAAACCAAACAAAGGTCAAGACTTTCCCTCCGGCAGCAGAAACTCCTGAGGTGACAGTTTGTCTTGTACAGCTTCAATACTAAAATAATTACAGGCATCTTCCATCTGTCTGTAGACTATTACAAGTTATCCCACTACACAGATTCTCAATAGCTATTCACAAAATCCTCTCTTCTTTTCTCCTTCCAACACACCTCTCTTCTCCTGCCTTACTGTGTCCCTTATTCACTTTGTCTTCATCTCTCTGCCTGCTGTCAATCACACACATATCTTCATATTCATAACTTCATATTTAGACCTAAATAGAACACAGACTCTCTTCTGCAATGCCCAGCTTCTCTCCCTCCTTTCGTTCCACATTTCCCAAACATATGAACCCTCAGAAAGATACACTACACTTGTACTTGGCTTTATAGGCCTGCTCTGGTCTCACAATGACCCCATTGAACCAAAACCTAGTTCTTATTGGCCGTATTTTTCACTGTAGATTACCACTTTGAGACAGACATGTCCATTTGACTACTTGTTTCCCTCAACATGGCAGTGAGCCCTTAATGTAACGTGACTCTTTCAATATGTAGCTCTGAAATAACCGACAGAGCTACGCTGACCACCTCTAAACTTAGTATTAGTCTCTTTTACCTCAGATTCAAGCCCTCGGTTGAATTATGGATGTTGTCATTTCCTGGTTATGTTCAACCGCATGCTGGCATACAAGTTGCAGGATGGCCAAAAATAGCCTGCTAAATAGTTTTAGACAGTGCTGTACTGTTCCCTTACTATTTCATTTTAATGGTACAGTTCCTCTTATGAGTTATGGGATTTGTAACGCCCTCCCCCACCCCCACCCCACCCCCCTCTGTGCACAGTGGGCAGGTGTAAAATGTAGTAGAGTCCTCTGCAACCCCTATCAAAGGAATATAAGTCTCCTTTTGAGCTGCAGCAATACTTTCCTCCCAATGTCACACACACTGTAAGGATTAGTTGTGTGTACAGAAGTAGTAGGAAGTCCCTTGACATGGCCCTCTCAGGACTTGAGGATTAACTGGGGAATGATAACAGTTCACTCTTATGTTCTTGCAGAAACGAACACATTCATTTCCCAGTGTTCAAAAAAAAAAAAAGAAAAACAGAAAAATGTTGGATCCAGTTGGGAGTGTAAGCAACGAGGTGAGTGAATAAAAGTGAAGGGTGTAAAAGAAAGTCCAAAAAGATGGGATGCACAGACAGAAATGTGAGGAAAAAAAAGATTTTTGATGGACTGAGAGAGGAATAGATGGAGAGAGAAGCAGTCGAGGGGTCGCGTTCGGTAGCAGATGTGGTCTCGTGGAGCAGTGGTGGCCGACTCAAGATGGAGGGAGGCAAAGTTTGGATGCCGGCCCCATGCAGACTGGCCCGACTGCACCCCGGGGTCATAAACTACAACCTAATTGAAGGATACCGTGGAGACCCCACTGTTACCGAGTGGAGAAAGAGGTGGTGATTGAGGAGGGGGTCCTTTTCTCTCTCTCTCTTTCCAGCCCGGGAGCTCCGTCGGCTGGAACAATATTGGTCTTGGCGAGGGGCTGCGGCAAGCATTGCCTAACCGTGTCCATTTACGCCGAACATTTGCAAGATATAAATAATCCCTTTCCTGACTGTTGCGCTCGCCACTCTCATGGATGCATTCCTTGGTTATGAAACTGATGTTTAAAGTGCCATTAGTTTCACTGTTTAAGCCAATTATTAATCGGCTGCGGGTTAGATAAACTATTTTACCTCTGTACAGGTCAACCTGGCATACCTGCCTTGTCCGTTTTTACCCACCATCGATACCTGGCTCTCCTCCAGCTTCCCCATCTGCTCTCTCAACATCCTGACGGCTCTCTTGGCTTTCTTACAGCATGTCTGTTCCTCTGTCTGACATGCAAAGCTCTCCACTGTCTGATTGTTTGGTTTGCTTTGCAGTCTGCCAAACACGTGGACACACTTATCGCTCACCTTGGGGTCTTTCTGTGTCTCCGTGCATTATAGTGCTATCCTTCTTACTTTTGCTCTCTCCACTGAGCGGCTGAACCATTTCGAAATGGTGCCCAAGATTGGTCTTAAGTGGCCCTGAACCTGGCCCTGTGTTCAATTTATCCGTCCATTTCATTTTTCAACTTAAACACTTACAGCACAATGGGTGCAGGAGAAAAGTTCCTTTTTACTCTCAAAGGTTAGGGCCAGATAACCCCGTAGATACCACCCTTAAATTTTTATAGATCAAGTTGTTATTTTTTCCTCTGCATTAAAACTCCCTGTGTACTGGTTCATTGTCAGTATCCCAATGTTACTCATAACATTTTGTGATATATATAAAGTCAGCCTTTTAATGCAGACCAGCTCTGCCCTGTCTTCTATTTACTCCCTTACCCTGACTTTGAATAATCAGCTCTGCATTTAAAGGCCAAAAGATGAATGACCTGTGTCATCCTGTGTCATCTGGAAAATTCCACTGGTCTCATGTTGGTTGTTTAAAAAAGAGAGAGATATGGAGTGCAAAAGAGAAAGTGACAGTGTCCACTTAGTTCAAGGAGAAGGCCATCTGTACGCTGGCTGGTTGTGAGGGTGACATCAGCTCATAACTCAGGACCATTTACAGAGTGCTGACTTGGGGTCATTCCTTTGTCTCTTCCTTCCATGTAAGGAAATAGCTGAAAGATTTTCTAGCAGCCGTGCAAGACTGACACACTGCTGGACGGTGGACTGTGCCAGGTATAATCCATTGTGTTCCAAAGTATAATCCAGTAGAGTCAGAGAAAAAAAAGTTACCTACACGTTTTTTTTTTCTGAATCTAATGAGTATTATGACTCAGCTGTGTCACGTTGCCAAATGAGATGATCATTGATACCAAAGTGCTAATGATGATGATGATGATGAGGACTATAACATGGATGGGACTGATTCAGCATTTGCCCGAGAACACTCTAGTCTCTAACTGCAAAAATCCAACAAATTAGCATCACTACCAAATTTATTTGGCCAATAAATCACCCAACTGTCCGTTAAACATCCATCCAAATAAACTGATTTAGATAATCCATCTAAAATAATGTTTACAACCAGTCTGGTTGTTTAACCACCCGTCATGTTTCCAGATCTTAGTATTTCCTGTGCTGAGTTAAATGTTATCATAATCCACTAAAAGAACATCCAGAATGAAAAAAATAAAACCCCAAACATAATGAATGTGAATTATCATTTAACAAACTTTACATCCACTCATCTCTCTCTATTTGCATTCATCTTTTCCCTTCTTTCCAGCGCTACCCTCATCTCACCTCTTCCGTCATCCTCTGTGGTGAATCTTTGGTATGTGGGTGACATGTGATATACCCCTAAGCGTGCGTCCCATTCCAGGGGGGGAGTCTGCCATGAAGCATCCAGTAAGGCTGGTTAGCTGACTGGTGGTAGACTGGTTGACTGTACTGTCTGCAAAAGCTGGCAGTCTGGGCGGCCATGGCTCCCTGCTCTGGGTAAATAATAGGCTTAGCTGCCATCATCACTGCAGGCCTGGCTATCCACATGTACTCGCATCGGATCATGACTTCAGCTCGTTCTCACTGCTCTCAAAATGTTTCTTTGGGCAGGTGGGTGAAACGTACTCTCAAAAAAAGGCAAAGAACAAGGTTTTGCTTCCACCATTTGAGCTTTCTGAGATAGACACTGCCCCATCGATTCACATTCTGCAGCGTTATCGCAGGGTGTTTCATTAGACGAGGAATGTTGGTGTACAGGGCTTTAAGGCCATTAGGCATTGTGAACCATTCCTGTGGCAGATAGGCACCAGATGAAAGCCTTCCAGAGTGTAATAGCACTTGGAAGGATTTTAGATGTCTTTATCATTCTCATATTGTCCTTGTTGTTTCCTCTTTCAAGTGCCGCCCCCTCCCCCCACCCCCACCCCCCCTCCCCATTCTACTCAAATTGCGGTTTAGGTGCTGGTTCAATTTAAAATGTCACATTACAACAAGAGGAGGGCAACATCAGTACAAACAAGACACGTTTGTCTCCACACTTCAAAACCATCACCCCTCCTTAAGGCCAGACGTTTTTTAGCACAAAACAACCTTTGCAGTGATTGGTCCTGACTGCTGTTTTGGCTAGTCATTAACTCCAACTGTGACGCAATATCTCCCTGAGCTGCCATGCGCTCTGGGAAACGAACAGTGCCATAAGGCGAGCCCCATACTGTGTTAGATGGTGTTATGTATGTTTTGATTTAACCCACTTTGGCCAAAATGGGAACATGTGAAGGGGAGGAAGCATCTATAAGTGCCTCCAAATGTTAACGGCATCTTGAACCAAACAGACACACACAGGCACACACAGATCCTTTCTCAGCTACCAGTTTGAAGCTGTTTGGATGGAATTCTTGCTTCAATTTGAATGAGACGTATCCCTACAATATACATTCCCTCTAAAAATTCTAGGTCAAAATGGCCAATTTAATATTTTGGTCTGAATGGTTGATCAGTGTTTATGAGCCTGTTGGGTCTTTTGAGCCTAAATATGTTTCTCTCTGTGAAGTCTCACTGGATGCACCACAGACATCTACCACAGACTGTGTCTCACTAGGTAACAATGGATATAAATGTGTTGAATCGAAACAGAAACGGTAGAAATATTAATTTAGTAGAGTGTGGAAGTTCATTCTTATAGTTCAAGAAACTCAAGGTCCTCTTACTAGCTTTTTCCACAGTCTTTCATGGTCTCCATCAGCAGATGGAGTTTGCTCAGTTGTCATTGTATGACCTGGATGAAAACTCATCCATTAAAACTAAGCTCTCCATGCTGTGATGAAGATTGTGAGATGCAGCTGAAGTCCTCAGAAAAGCCAGTAATTGGCCCTTGACTTAATTTCTAATCTATTTATTTTTGATGTAGTTATTTTAATTTTGTAGAGACAGTAGCAGTAACCATAGAGTAGCTGATGTAATTGTATGGTAGTGAAGTTGAGCATTTTTCATGAACATCACAAAATGAAATAGAATCAAGAGCTGTTTCAAGTTTGTTCAATAAAGGACTCAACTCACATCAAGATTTTAATATAGAGTTGTCACAGTGTTGTTTTCTAGTGTTCCTTTATAATACTCATTCACAAAGCAATTAAGATCTTAACTCTTCTTTTTGTCTTTTGTTTGCTTTTCTAAGATGATGTGGCGATAGAGTTTGGTAGGTTTCCTCTTCTTATTCTCTCATCTCGTCCCTCAACTTACTCTGTGTAATCCAACATTTTCTCTAACTCTGACTCATTTCCATTCCTTGCTTCTATCATGCTCACAGCTGAGGAGATCGAAGGTACTACTTGTCTCACATCTCCCATGGCATAGGGCTTTACCGATGACTGATACCGTTGCATTATATGAACAGAAAAACCATTTGTGACTGGTTCCCCTCCATAATTTTTCTGTGTAATGAAAGGTCTGCCTCTCACCTCTGCTCTCCATCCTTCCTGTTTTCATTTGGCCTGTCCTCTCTTATCAAAGCCAATTGCTGTGAAAAGGAAACATCAAACGTCACTTTCAATTTCTTCTCCTAAAACCATGGAGAGTTTGCAGGTTATTGGCTCTTGCATTGTACAAAGCTTCATCTTTCACCAGCTAACGTCTCATTTTAATTAGAGTGGACATCGCTTGGAGAATCATCCCTCCACATGTACACCTCCAGTAATCCTGCACCTGCCGAACTCACTCAAAATAATGAATGATTCATATGCTTCCTAAGAACATCCAAAGCAATGGCCAGGGATGTAGTGGAGCATAAACCAAAATTCTGTTCATTCAGATTTTTATTTGTAGAATAGGGTCTATCCACATTTTCTGGTTAGTCTAGGTCTTGTTGAAGTAAATTCAATGTTTTATTTGTAGGGGAAAGGTCATTCGTCTCATGATGATTATTGACCAGAGGTTATAGTTAACCTCTCTTCTTTTTTTTACCACTACATCAATGGTTATCACTCTGGAGAAGCTGGACATAATCAACGGAATCTCTACCTGATTTCTGTCTTATGAACTGTACCTGTTCTTCTATGGACTTGTCCCGTTATCTTTCCAGTGTGGGGTTAGAGAGGTAGGTGCCTGTTGCTCTCATGTCTGACTGTTCTCTCGAACGTGATGTTATACCTTTCTTCTGGCTTCTCCTTTCTTTTCTTTTCTCATCACCAGAGGACGCTGACTATTGTAGCGGATTCCACCTAGGTGAGAAACGTCTTCTTCTCCTCCCTGTTTTCCCTCTGCCCTCCTGATGTTGCCGTTTCATTGACGCATAAACAGTGAAGACAGTGGCAGAGATTGTGTTAGATTTCCATGTGTCTTCTCCATTAATGCTTCCTTGACTCTTCAGCCCTTCCCTTCGTAGATAAACCTTTATTTTCCGTGCCATGTTACACAGTGAACATTGTTATCTACTTTTAATAATGTACTTGACATATTCCTCTAGATCCCAGAGTGTTTTTGGTACAACTGATTCAACTTGGGCTCCCATGTAAAAACAAAAAGAGTATTTCTGTAGTGGGACACTAGCCTACACTGTGCTATTTCTGCTCCCTTGTTGACAGCATGAGTGCACTGGCAGATCCTGTCATGGATTTGCAGAATGTAGTAGTTATCCTGTTCTGCCTCTGCTGTGGGTCTGAGGACATCTTTGAGACTGGTTCTGGATGGATTTGGGTTAAAAGGATGGCTTGTTTTCCACGCTTTGTTCTGGAGGTCCGGCCGAGGGCCGGTCTGGTTGATGTGGTCACAGTCAGACTTAATGACAATTACCGTGGCCCGCTTTGGTTCGGCAACCCTTTCCAGAGAGCTGCTTCCAATTCTCTGTCTTGTACAGAAAATGTTCCCCATCGTGTTTTTATTACCACTGTCATTTTCCCGACAAATCATACGGTATCGTCCCTGTGGAGGACCACAGGCCATCTTAACTGGCTCATACATAAATCCTGTCTGTCCATCTCTCTTTCTGTATCTTTTTCTGCTTCTCTCCCTCTCTCTTTCTCTCTCTCTCCCATTCGGGCTATATTGAGATGTTAAGGTCAAGAGGTGAACTAGCCTCAGAACTCTCCTTGCACACTACACCATTTAGACTCCAGATTTCACAGGATATCCAGTGCACACACGGGTTTATAAATACGAAGTTTGAATCATGTCTGCCAAGCTCAATCAGGGTCACTTCCCAGGGCTGAACTATGCCAAACACCAGTCTTTTTTTTCTCCACTCTTTTCTGTCCCCTTCAGGCTTGCCCTTACTGTCACCCTGCCTCCTCTGTTAGGTCAATGACTTCAGCCTCTCCTCTTCCTCTTTGGTACCCAAACAACATCCAGGACTCTAGCGGGTTAGCAGCGTTTTTGGACTCCAGCAGCCCAGAACGAGGTTTAACTGAAATGAGAGAACCTCAGGAGGCAGAGAAAAAAAAATTTGAGTTATAATAACATCTTCTCTATGAGAGTACTTGCTGCATGGCTTTTCTGCCTGTTGGATGTGGTTGTATGATTTAAAGTTGGCCCGTCCCTAAAAGTTTGAAATCCTAGAACTTGCAGATGCTTTTGCAATGCTACTGAGGTTGCATGGGGAAATAGAGGAGGCGGTGGGAGGGGGTAGGCAGTTGTTGTCCTTAGTTTTTGGTTTGTTTTCCCTTCATGCCTCTCTCAGTGATGCAACGTCTGTGAGGTCCATTGCCAAAAGCGATCCTCGAGCACTACTCGGGGGCGAGCATATTCCTCTGCTCTGATGTTGCTTGATTTTAGAGCCAGCAGACTAGAGAACAAAGCCCAACTTAGGAGGAGGAAGACTGTGTCCCATGATACCTTCTTATCAAACCTTTCTAGAAAGCAGTGCTTAAAGATAGTTTTGACACTCAGGGTGCATTTTTTTTGTGTGTGTTTGCTGAATATGCACCAAGATACTTGTTTTTCCAGTCATCCATCAGTGCACTCAGCTCAAATCCTAACCAGAAAATCCATACACCTGTGTGATGGGAAATTAATTCATAGGTATAGTAACATTTCACATCAATGTCATAATCCCAAAAGTCACACACTGAACATCCAAAGAGAAAGACAGTGGATGGATGGAGGGCAAGCAAGAAGCTCCAAATCAGTTAAAGCTGAACGAACAGGGGCTGGGATATCTATCAGCCTCTCACAATCCAATTATGTCCAAGTTATGGAAAAAGTGTTATAAACTGAAATAAAAAACGCTCCATTTCAAAAATGAGATGAGTTCATCAGGCTCCAGGTTCAATAGTTGTGGATGTACAGGAGCCAGTACACTGGAATTAGTGAGTTTTTCCCCCAGTTCGGGTCCAAACAGAGAGGAGCCTTACTTTATAAGATTGAAATGATATGCATTTTAATGGATATCCAACATTTGGATACAATCAGAGCAGGTATATGCACTGGCCTGACAGGTGTGCTTTTATCAGCTTTAGCAACCAACCGTTCCAGTTGTTCAAAGAGTCGGAAAAGAGACGTGGAATTTCCTTGATTTGTGGCTTTGTTGTAGAGCATCTTCCCTGTCTGAACATCAGACTGATGAGACAAACAGGAAAGCAGGCATTTAGCCTCATTACTTTTGGCACTCAGCATCGCCTTTTGGCATGTTGATAGGGCCTTCAAGGACTCCAGTAAAAGCAGAGTAACTTGTGTGTGCGTGCAACTGTTTTTTTTTTCTTTCTTTTTTTTTTTTTTTTGCCAACACATAAGGCATCAGGCATCGTTTTGAGACGAGACATTCCTGAGCCCAAAGAGCTGTGGGATAAGATGGAGGGGAAAAACAAATAGCACTCGACACAAATGGACCACTCGCAGCCAGGTCTAGAGCGCTATTTCACCGTATAAGCCTGTAACACTTGGGTTAGGTGCCACTTTCCAAATGCTTAGTGCGATGGCCATGGAAACTACTCCCAGAATGTGTTCTCCCCAGATAACACTCATGAATTCACCACTGTGGACTGCAACAAGTAGATATTTCAAATGTCACACCAATGAACACAACCTTCTTTCTTTGATTGCAGTTATTACGAGAGATGTGAAGTACATCAGCTGTATGCAGCTGAAACGTGCTTTGTCCAAAGGTTGGAACAGCTACTCTATATGTACGCTACCACCGGAAACAATTAAACACTTTATGCAATCAAATATCCCAAGATCAGCCATGGAGTCCTCTTTACTACTGCAGCATAATCATTTTCACAGATGCCTTTTAGCAGTTGTGTGGAGGGAGCATTTGAAGGACACACACATCTGTCTGGATATGTCCTTGCTGTCCTTTTTTGCATCCTCCTCTCCAGATTCCTCTCCCACTTCCTCCCCTCTTCTCTCCTGTTTCTTCTTCTCTCCTAATTCCTCTTCAGATTCCTCCACTCTACAGAATCCAATTCTTCTGATTGTGATTCCTGTTTCCTCTTCTCTTGTGTTTCTTATCCTCTCCTCTCCCAATTCATCTCCTCTCCTAATTAATTTCCTCTTCTCTTCATCTTTTGAGTCTTCTTCTCTTTCCTAGTTCCTTTTCCTGAGTCCCGATTCCTCTCCACTCCAGACCTTCTTGAATCCTCTGGAGGCGTTTTATAGTACATTTTATATGAACCACAGTGGCATGGCCCAACTTCTGTCTTTGCAATGATCTCAAATCTTTAGAAATCCGGGCATATTTGGCCTTGATAGTCTAGCTTGCTTCCTCGTGTTATGCAAGCACAGCAAATTGATGATAAATCAAGCAGAGCAGGCCTTCTGTCTACCCCAAGCTTTTGTATTTTTGTCATTATGAGCAGCAGCGCTTCTTTCTCTTTTCTTCACTGTTGGGGTAATAATGGCTGACAGTGTGGAAAGCATCCTCCACCTCCCTAACTCCCTACCATGAGCCTTCCTCATCCTTTCCAACCAAGCCAGTAATGGGCATGCATAATGAGACCGAGAGAGCCGGTAATGCTTCCCACATTTGGTGCCCACGAACGGGACTTAGTGTTACAGCGTTAAACCGCAGCGTGTGGCATCGAGCCGAGGGCATAATACTCACTTAATCTCCAGCTGCCATGCCTAGTTAATTCCATAGATGTCGTCTCCATTAGTCCTGAAGAGAGAGGGCCCCCACCAGGAGAGGCAGCACGGTCTCCTGTAGTTAGGCCGTGGGCCTTAGAGAGTGGCCCTCGCTGTACTGGGGCCTCAGAACAGGTGGTTTCACTGAGCTTGGCAGTGGTTTTTTATTCTTCTCTGTGTTGTCATCTCACCGATCGCCTACGCGTGACGTCTGGAAGACCTGATGCTTGTATTGTTCTCAGGCTTCTCCTCTTTCAGACAACCATTGGCAAATGCATGACTTGAGTCTTTTTGAGTCGTCTGTTATTTTTTTATGAACATTCGTCTCACTGCACTGTATGTTTCTGTGTTTCCTTTCTTTTACAGTTGTAGCCATTTCTTTTACAGATGCGGGGTTGTAGCAATTCACAGGATGTTAGTGTCCGAGTGGGCAGTTTGTATTCACAGTTTGCAGAAGCCTCCGGGCGCTTTCTTTACGCACATGCTGAATTTCCTACGTGGCTGTAAGATATTATCACACTGGAAAATGGGCTTGCAGGACTGCTGGCAACTTTCACGCAATTGTGTGTGTGTGTGTGTGTGTGTGTGTGTGTGTGTGTGTGTGTGTGTGTGTGTGTGTGTGTGTGTGTGTGTACAAAA
>JBBMJY010000013.1:16349084-16445249 GCA_037833715.1 Toxotes lorentzi
GTGTGTGTGTGTGTGTGTGTGTGTGTGTGTGTGTGTGTGTGTGTGTGTGTGTGTGTGTGTGTGTGTGTGTGTAGTCACAGCTTGTGTTTACACTGTGTTAAATATGCTCATCTTTTTTTCCCCCACTTTTTTCATGTTTCTGTTTCACTGAAATTACTGTGAGTCGATGTGTCTGTGTATGTGTGCAAGAGAGAAAGAGTGAGGGAAATCGTGTGTGTGTGTGTGAGTGTGAGTGTGTGTGTGCGCGCCTACATGCAAGTTTTCAGTTGCAGTTCTGGCAATTACCCGGTCATGGCCTGGTGCACATCATTTTGAGGTGCGTGTGTGTGTGTGTGAGGCTTAAGCAAGGAAACTTTAACTCCACATCCCTGAGCACATAACGCTCTTTTGCAGAAAAACACTCCAAGACACTGCCACTACTCAGCTCTCATTCCAGGGATATTCAAAACAGAACCATTGTCAACAAATTTCAATTTGTCCTGTCAGGCCGTTGAAAGAGATATTGGATCTCAGTGCCACACATATCACACATTCCTTCTGTACTTGTAACTCTCATGCTCGAATCATCCGGTGACAAACGTGTTCGTGCTCCAACATATCTGAAACGTTTCATGATGAACAGACAGACTTTCTTCATTTGAACAAGACATGAATCATTCCTTAATTCTGGATCAAATTAATTTCCATTCCCTCTGTCAAATTCAGTCTGCATTAGTACTGATGAACAGATGGTTGTTGGGGGTTTTGGTAAGGGATGGGACTTTATTTGTTTACCCCTGGGCAGCACCATGATGGGGGGACAGGAGAATTCTCCCCATTGGCTGAATGGAGACTGAAAATGAAGTGAATCTGAGGGACACTAGTTTATTGACGGATGGAGATTTATATTAAGTGTTCAGCCTCAGTATGAAACCCTGTGCACCTGCCTTCCCCGTGGAAAGCAGCAGAGAGTGCCCCTGGTCTGAGCCAGTGAGATGGCAGCTTGTCAGACAGAGAGGATTAATGACTTTGATTGTATTACTTAAAGCCCAATGAGCCAGTAGTGTGTTTATTTTGTGATAAATGACTGACCAGAGTGGGTTGTTGGGTTTGAACTTTCAGAAAAGTGAGGTCTCGCTTTCAATAGGAGATCACTAACATTATACTCTTAATGTTTATTGTAATGATGTCAGCCCTGTGGATATTGGTTACGGTTTGATATCATTACAGGAGAAATGCAGATGAGTGGCGTACGCTTTCCACTGTGTGGCAGAGGGTAATACTCCCTGGGTCGGGGTGGAGGGGGGGTTGGAGGGGGTGAGCGTGCTGAATGAGTAGATTAACCACAGGAGAAATGGCACAGACAATGTAAGCCCCAACTTGCCCACAGTGGAACAAAGTCTGCCCCGAATGTTCAGTGCAACACTATATTCAGTGCTCAGGCGTGTGTGTGTGTGTGTGTGTGCTCATGCAAAAACATTATTATTGTGCTCCAGTGACTTACAGTGTGTTTCATTTGTAACTCAGCATCGGCCCGCAGCTCCGGCCCTTATTAAAGGGACTGTTTGGAAAAGAACAAGCTGAGAAGAATGCAGACTCTTTCTCTTTGCTGCATGTCTGCACAGCCCCGCACTGCTTTGAAAATGTTGTGGAAAGTATTAAGGGGGCGGGTATCAGGAGCTGTTTCAACTCCTGATTCTCCTCTCGGTCCATAATTTTCATGCTGCCTTAATCTTACATCATATTTTTGAGTTCATTAATTACTGATTAAGTGAAATAATGAAAGAGAAGGCTGAAAACAGCCATGACCATATGCAGAAATAGGATATTAGACATCCTGGGTTCTGGAGATTTACCTCTTTTTAGTTTCGACCAACATCTGTCATAAATATGAAACCGTAGTCCTCAAATTAGGGGTAAATTCCTCCTTTTGATACTGTCGTAGATCATCAGATCCAGGCGTGTGCGCTCTTGGATCGGTATGTTAAGAAGCCCTTGTGAGGGCAGTCCGAGGACACGGTGCACACCATAAACCAATCAGAGAGGACAACTGCTGTAGAGTGTCCCGTACACATGAAACCGTTGTCTCACAGCCAGACAAAAACACACACACACACACACACACACACACAAACACACACCTCACCACTGTCTAAAATTGCAGTGTGAATGAATTGCAAATCATAGCCTGACAGTTAACCATTAACCAACCAGCAGTAGTTTCACATACTGTAGCAGTCAATTACGCGATGAGAACATCTAGTTCCTTCTGTTTCACACAGTGAACTTAGCTAAAATCTGGATGTAGAGACAAGAACGAGGATGAGCCATTCCCACCTTGATTAAAACAGCAAAGTACTGCAGCTGACGAGAAAACATCCAATAATGTTTTCAACGTAAAACCTCACCACAGTCATCAAGAGATATGCGTTTGCTCAGAAGAAGAAAAAATCCATTACATGTCACCAGGGGAAAAAGTGAATAAAGTGTTTGAGTGTGATATCCAGGGAAACTGTTTGGCTGAGCGTTGCACGGTACTTCTTTCACCTACAGCAAAGACAGCTGTCATAAAACTGAGCTGCACAATACAGTATGAGGTATTGGACATAGAGCTGTGTGGAGGTGTTTGCCAAGACACTGAAACAACCATAAATCGAACTGCACAGCTGCGGGCTGATGTGTACATACAGCTACGGTGGAATTCACACACCCTCATATACACACACGCTGACATAAACTTCTTTTTTTTTTTTGGTATATTGTGGATTAATGTGTTTCTTTCCGTCTCTTCTGTCATTTCATCCTGACCTCCAGCTGGGTTCAGGAGAAGCTTCCGTCTCAGCAGGAGAGACAAGAAGACCAACAAGTCCATGTACGAGTGTAAGAAGAGTGAAATGTACGACATGGCTGACGTGCCCACGTACGAGGAGGTCACCCCATACCGCAGGCAGAGTGGAGCTAAGCACAGGCTGGTGGTCCTAGTAGGTGAGTAGAGAGTGGGACTCTTCCAGCTTACCTCACTTTGTTTTTGAGTTTGGGGCTGTTCTATTTCTGTGAAACCTGGCTCTGTAGAGACCATAGATTTTAATAAAAATTCTCACCTTCCAGCCTGGTGACAGATACAGATCACAGAAACGACTCTGTGACTCAGAGCGTTGCAGCTCCAGACGCCCCAGGTGGCCCGGCCTTGCCCTCCCATGACCCCCAGCCCAGAAATGAGCTTCCCAACCCAGGGACTCAGTCAGAGTCATCCTGGGCCTCCTCAGTTTAGATTTTTAGCACTCAGTGGAATCGACGGAGCAGACCTCATATTAATCAGTCACATTTAATACTTTCATTTACAGCGCGGTCCTTTCAGTTTTTCGAGCTGATGGAATTGTTAACACTTGCCTGGAGGAGCGGGTGTTACAGAGCTCTCCAAAGAGCTTTATAATGTGCCAAGGTCTTGAAATGAATTTAGCGGCTTCTCATTCTGTATTTGTGGCTGGAAGACGAGTGTTGCCAGTGAATGGTGGAACAATATGAGAGGCCAGGTGCAACAGCAGAGACTTGAATATTTCTCAGGACCAACTGTACCATCGGTGACTTCTAGGCTTTTCCACATTTTCCTTTTTAGGTTTGTTACTTGTACCAAAAAAATGACAAGAATGTCCCAGAGACAGAGATGGAACAAAACATTCAGTAAATTTTCAGCGTGATTTCTTCCAATCTGTTTCCATTCATCAAGGGAAGTGATTCACTCAGGGAGTGGGAACTCAGAAGTCTGTCTTCATCTTTTCATTTCAGATATTCAGCAGCAGTTTTTAAACACTTGTGAGTTTAATCTAGAAACGAAAACCACTGGCAACAAGGTCTCACTCCTTTCTTTTTTTTTCTGTTTCCTCACGCATGCTCTCTGCAGAGCGGCGTTCCTAGCCCTGGCCTGATTAACCGGGCCTTAGTTCACTTAAATACGCCACACGGAGCATGGACTTCATCAGGCGTGTTGCTAATTAGCGAGCCCATTTTCCTGCCAGTATGTCACAGCCTCACACAGAGGATGCTGAACCTCTCCCACCTGCCATGCTAATGTAAATATTTTCAATTAACTTCCATAATTTGGAGGACAACCTATGGACAATTTCACACGTAACGAAGCGGAGGGCCAAGGAAAGATCTGCTTTATGTTTCTCTGCCTCCCTCTCTCCTTCTTCCTCTCCCCAGAGTCGCTTGATTTTTCTTATTAGAAATCTTTTCTTTCCAGCTCTTTTCTCTCTAACTGTTCTTGTTTTTTTCTGTTATTCAGGGACACCTCATTCCTCTATATAAGCATTTTCAAATCACTTTCCACTGGAAGTAACTTCAACGTCAGACCTGCACTCAGACCATTTTCAAACGCAGCAACTGACCTTCATCTCAGTTGTAGAAGGCGACTGACTATTTTCTTGGCAACACTAACTGTCACTAGCAGATTTTTTTAATCTATACTAGCCATCAGCTGTACTTCAGAGAAGAAGAAGTGAAGTCTGCATTATTGTAGGACTTGCAGACAGGACGAGTCATGCCTGACTTGGCCTCAGTCCTGTACTTTTTCTGCTCTGCTCCAGTCTTTTCCCCCAACATTATTTTTATATCAAACATCTCCATCTCCCAAAGCTTTTCAGGACCGCCTGGAGGCGTTTTCATTAATGTGGACGCACAGGTCCAGGGTACCAACTAATGAATGACCCGCTGCCCGCCTCTCGCACACGAATGGAGATCAGTTTCAAAAACAAATCAAGATGCTTATCTGGGATTTTATACATTTGAAATCAGACAGCCAATGAAAACATATTTTTCGATGCTGCATAAATAGTTTGACCCGGCCACTGATGGTTTTGAAAGAAATCTGATTATTTGACCTGACAAAATGGTGTGCTGATTTCCACATTTCCATGTAACTTGACCCACTGAACTTCCAGTAGGATTTTGATGAATTGAAAGTTTTTAGTTTGGGGTTTAGCCCTAACATCTTTCGGATACACTAATACACTTATGGTATCCAGATATATAAAATTGGAGCTCTGTATTAAGACTTCCCCCTGTTGAAAATGTAGTAGTACTGGATTGTAAATGATCTGTGGTTACCACATTGCACCACTGTCATCTTTTAGGTGTGGAAGCAGCAAAGCATTGTAACATCGCCTGCCCTGGATGTGAGGCAGGCTGGGAGGTTTGAGGCTGGGTCGAGGCTCCAGGGGCCCTGAGCTGGGCCTCGTCGGGCCTGGCCTCAGCCTTCCTGCACAAACTACATGCGATGCGCTCCACATTTGGCCTGGAAGTTATTAAGCTTGCGATATTAAAGGCAGCTTCTCTAATGAGTGCAGTAATGAAGTCTGACACTTTTACTGGCACAGCAATCTGTAAGGCCAGAAGAACCTTGAGAAGGCCGGCGTGAGAGACAGATGGAGGGAGAAAAAAAACACATAAACACAATGTAAATACTGCCGCTTAGTCCAGAAAATTTGAGAGTTATGCCTTTTTTTATTGTGGCGTACAGATTTATAATGTTGCTGTTGTATTGGAGCATTGTTAAAAACAAACAATGCACAAAGAGGTGGCGTGTTCAAGGTCAGACGGTGGAACAGGACCAGAGGGCACTGCTTCTGCTTGTAAAATACCTGGTGGTGGGCTCGTTGGACCCCCTTGGCAGGCGGTGGTACAGCTGGAATAAGCTTTAATCGTCGTCTGAGGTATTCTGAAGAAGGCCTGCTGCCATGCACCATTGATATCACAAGTGGCAAGCAAGGGAGCGATGTACAAGGTGAAAATGGTTTTACGAGCATGCAGAAGTGGGGCTGTTAGTCATTCCAAGCGTAGCACAAACGGCTCTGTCGGTCCCCTGTGCTTGGGCCCTGATATCCACGGTCAGATTTAAGCAAACAGGCTTGTGTGGAGGTTTGTGGCCTGCCGGGTGGACTGTCTGCACCACTGTGATAGGGCTCATAAAAGTGCCTCTATTACCACGCTCTGCCACCTTCAACACCTACAACAACACTGGTCCACTGCCTTGTTCAAACAGCACCGCCACATTCCTCCTGAGTTCCCGAAACAAATTCAAAATGAACTCCATTTCCTCATCTTAATAAATCACCCGAGCTCTCAGCCCCCAGGTTCTCTGACTTTTTTCTCCTGCTGAAAAAGTCCCTCTCCCCTGCTAAGATTGATTGCTGTCTTCGCTTGGCCATGTGCTTGTTTATGTGAGATGGTAACCACAGAATGCCTCGTGCCGTTGCTCCAGAGAGGGTCGGGGTATTTTTCTCTATTTTTTTTTTTTCTTTTGGATTCACAGTGCAGCGTGTGTGTGAGTGTGTGAGCACACTGAGGAAACAGCTTTTATCACTTACAGCAGTCGCACAATAGGACTCAAAACCATGTGTTACTGGGTGCAGAAGGAGAGGGAAAGCATGGGGTGTGAATTTGTCTGTGTGAAGCAGAGATTATGCTCAAAGTAGCTTCGTTGTCCACACCTATTTAACAGGTTGTGGATCACTCCCAAACCTTCACACCAGATGAAATGTAGAGAACGAGCACAGATAGCACAAGAGGAAGCAGGAGCACTCTTTCTCTTAAAAATACAGAGCTTGTCTTTTTTAAATGTTTTTTCCCCCCTCTCTCTCCTTCTCTTTCCACTAAATCCGTATCACTGAGTGAACTCATTGTCCATTTGTTTTAGAGGAGCAGCCTGCAAAACACATTTGCCTGGAGAAACAAATTTCCAATACGGTTTGATGCGATTGTAGTGCCTGCCCAGAACGTCAGGCATGCAAAGAATGTCAAGCCCAGATCAAGTGCTGTCTCTAACTGTCCACACACACTGCAGAGCTGCGGTAAAACACTGAAGCTCAGAGTCATGCACTTGTAACTCCAAAACTGATTTCTTGTCCGGTTTGTCAAAGACACTGATGCCAGTCGGTTCAAATTAGGATGATGTAGCAGCCTGGTAACGAACCACCAAAACACTGCAGGCTTCAGAGACAGAGGGAAAACCAAATCCAGCGTAAACAAGGTTCTTACATTTAGAAAAACATCTTTATCTACGTATCTGCATTTTGCAGGAAATTAGGACCTACATAGGTTTATGAGATATTTGTTCAAAACAGTCCTGTGAAGCTGCCAAGTGTTCTTTGTTCCTTAATATCAAATTGAACCTATTTCCTCAGTTTGATTGAACTTTACCATATCCACATGTTGGCCTCCGTTAAATTCTGGAGGGTTACTCAGCCTTTGGAGCCACAGATGCATCAACAGTCAATACTCCAATAGCTTCTCCTGCCTTCTCCCACTCATTGCCTCATTTTCCCCGCTGGGAATGTGATGAAAAATCCAGCGACAGTAAGACTTTCTTACCTTCGCTGTGAGTCCATACTGGAAGTTTAATGTTCTGCCAAAGTACAATGAGAGAGGACGAACTATGAGAAAGACGAACTGTAACTGCAGGATTCCTGCAGCTTCGTCATATTAAATCAATTATCTTTGCTCAAAAAGGCTTTTGCTGGGATGATTGTGTTTTTAATTTAATATTAAATTAAATTCACACTGTGGTGAATTGATTTCATGTTACATAACAAAAATACTGGAAGAGTCACTGTTTCTTAGAGGAGAAAAAAAACAGTGACTCTGGTATAGAAATGCTCTGAGCCTGCTCTGAACAGCTGAAGAGAAGACAGACTTTATTGATACCAGAGGGGAAACTTCCATTACAGCAGCTTATGTAAAATAAAATAGTGTTAGATATGTAACAACATCTCACACTACAACTCCCATTGTAGTAATGTTGTAATTGTAATAACAGTACTGGTAATATCGAATCTCAGACAAGGTGCAGGTGTGCTGTTTAAAGGGACAGTCCACACATTTACAGCAGAGAGCCTGTGTTATAAACTGGGGTCGTGGGTTTTAAAGACGTGGGTGTTTGCCAGGCAGGGAGGGTGATGTGATCAGGAAGCATCATGTGAAGTGGTTTTGGAGTTCTTTCATTTAAAATCCATTTTTAATCTCTTTGTCTCTTTTTTCCCTTAAATATGTTGATAACATGTTAATCTTGATGCATAAATCTGTTAAACTGCTGATGGCAGTATATTTAATGTGAAGAGGGTTAAGACACTGAGCACGGCAGTGTGACTGCAGACAGGTGGTGATGGTTTCTGTGACTCGCGTCATGTTCATGTGTTCATGTGCTTCTGTGTTTGTGTGCTTGTGTAGGACCCACAGGTGTCGGCATGAATGAGCTGAAGAGGAAACTGCTGATCTCTGACCCTCAACACTTCAGTGTGACCATCCCACGTAAGTTCGCTCATCTCTCGGAGGTTGAGTCAGAACCTGACTGTGCGTCTGAGCCTGTGGTCAAATCCAGCATCAGCTGAGCCTCTTCCAGTAGATTCCATCTGTCTTCCAATCTTTCCTCTCTGCTTATGTCTTTCTTTCTTACCTGTGTGTATGAGTTTGTCTTATGTGTGAATGTGTGTGTGTTTTATACATTGTTTCCACCATAAGCTTTTTACCAGACCACAGTTTTAGATGTGCTATTTATTGGCAAATTGTAACGTGAATGAAGACACCGTTTGGCCTTCTCCACACGGTTCACACAGTTCAGAAGAAAAGCAGAGGGACTGAGAGACACTAGAAAATAACTGTGAAATTTACCCCCAAAAAAAGCCCAAAGAAAACAAATGTGGAGGCAGAATCAATGTGTGTGCAAGTGCACATTCAATAAAAAAGATTTTTAATTATATAATGCAATTATTAAAACTTAACTTCCTTTCAAGATGTTTAATAGGGCATAAAATATATAGTATTAAAATTCTACTGAAAAATATATAAAATCAATCCGGGAATCAAATTATCCCACCCAAACCAAACTCCACATCTTGATTTTCTTATTCTCTCATTCTTTTCTTTTTTCTACTTTTCTCTACTTCATCTTAAATGGAAGAGGAGACATTAAAAGGAAGAGGACGGGACTATTTTTCTTACTGTTGAAGATCTGGTTTCTTTTTATTGAAGAAAAGGGTCAAATATTGAAATGAAAACCTTTATAACCGAGCTCTGTTTCTAAATTTTGCATGCAGACTTAGCCATCATCCTCTGGGTGAAAACAAAGCCCTCTGGCTGTAAGTGAGCGCTCTGTATAAATGATGGCACTGCAGCAGCTCTTGCTGTGAATATTAAGGTTTTCATAAAGATGAAATAAATAAATAAAAAAAAGAATAAATGGAAAAAGTCAGCAACATTTTCAGCATTTATCTTTGTCGTGGGCTGCCTGTTGGTGAGCTGCTGTTGTCCAAACATTAAGTCACTGACACTACAGCTGTGCCGTCATGTGGATAACACACCAGATCTCACATCTTCTGAATCCGTTTGCACCCAAGAAGCCTCGTGTACATGTGTCCACTGAGACAAACACATTGGAAACACATTCACAGGGAAATGTAAGCGCACAAGATGCCAGATCAAATTCCGGCTCCACAGCGCCCCGGTGCACCCTGGGAGTTTTTAGCAACAAATCAAAATAATCACTTTAGGTGAAGGATGTTTATCTTACTTGTTCCAGTTAAGTTTTCAGTGTGTGACAGTGCTTGTGTTGTTTGTGTGATGACGGCTCAGTCTGAGACGCACACTGACACACAGGGAGCAGAGCTCAGGCAGCGAGGCTGGTGCTCTCAAGGCCTGAGCACTCGCTTCTCCTCCTGTGTAACTGTCAGCTTTTCACAGTCTGCCTGACAAGCTCCAAACGATGGAGGAGATGGCGTTTCTCTACCTCTGAAGACATGCCATTCCACTGCTTCACGAACTGGCACCGAGCTGCTCTTTCTCCTTTCTTTCTCAGTTTATTTCTCACTTTCGTTCTGTCTTTTTCGGCCTCTTTCTCCCTCTGCCTCCTCCCTTTTTCTCCTTTTACGGACCTAACGACAGCCTGCCATAATTCTGAACACCCTCCAGCCCTGCTGCAAACGACTGGCTCTCCACACTTTGCCAGCATTTTTTAGGTTTTTGCCGTTCTGCGATGTCCCAAAGCCAGCATGTTGAGACAAATAAATCTTGTTGATTTATACATTCAAGCAGAGCAGTGGCATTCGTAATTGTGTAGTTACCATCTGGGGCTTGGAGGGAAACTGCGACACGAGTTTGAGGAAATATGAGGTCCGCTGATATTAATTGCCGTGTTTGTTACATGCTGTGCAGCATAATGGATGTGTCCCAGTCAAAGTCTGACACTTGAAATGTCCCTGGTATTAAAATCCCATCGGTGGGGCCTTTTTTCCACAAAGCCTGTTAATTGTTCTCAAATGTGACCTGTGATGCTGTGTTTAATAGAGCCCAGACTGTCTGATTCTGACCCATATAGAAGACGTATGGCACAAGTCCTGGCTCTCATTGAGAGGAAAGAGGCTCGGAAAGTATCTCATCTCCCTCCTTTTTAATGTTTGATTGCTGCCAATGGACACATGGATGTGTTTAACACTTGCTGTTGTTTCGGATTAAGCCCGAAAGCATTACCCCTTTTTGTTAATTTGAAAACCGGAGCTGGGGAGACCACCGGCTTGTGGCCCTGGTTAAGCCTTGGTTTTTTTTCTCTCTCTTTCTCTCTCTTTCTCTCTCTCTCTACTTGTCGCTGTAAAATGTAAACCAGCCATCTAAGAAACACAAGGAGCACTGCAATAAGCCATTAGAGTAGGGGGTTAAACATTCTGATTCCAGTCCAAGCTTACTGATATTTTCCATGAATTGAGAATGAACGGATGCACATTCTTCTGCTGCACTGTAATTATTTTCTGTGCCACAAAGCAGATGCCAAAATAACGCATGGTGGATGGTGTTGGTCTAAGTGCGGAGATGCTGTGTGTCACACGTTTCTGAATGAGAAGGTATAAATAAATGTTATCTTATGACGAGGTCTTCTCTTCATGTTTTTTCCTGCTGTTGTCTGGGCCGGTGACAGAAAGCCATTGATCTTCTTCAGTGTCTTCTCCACCACGGTTGAATTTATGGCTCTTTCCTTTCTCAAGCGAGTGACACATTGTATAAATCACACCGCTGGTTTTCCATGAACCCTGTAGATCAGTCTGGGCTGTATAAAACAAAGGCACTGGTCCACTACGAGGGCACAGCCTCAACACATGCTGACGAAAAGAAAGACTCAGAGGAGAGTAAAGCAGAACTTGGCAGTTTTGGTTGCAGGTGATAAAAGTTTAATAGTTTGTTTTGGAGCTGGTTGGAGTGTCTGACAGGCGTACACCTCTCACCTCTGACCTCTGAAGTGCTCCTGAAATGAGCCACAGTGTGAGTCGACCTCTTGACCCTTACAAGTCCAGCGGCACTGTCTGCTCATGTGTTCTCCACGTGCCGTCCCCACCACCCATTTTACAGCAAGGCTTCATGGTTTATGGCCAAGTAAATGTAGAGACTTGATGTTAATGAGAGCTCCCAAACTCAATTACCTTACAGCGGCAAACACTGGCGGCTAACGCCAGTGCTTCTGTTCCTACAGGCACAGCAGCCACAATACAAGAGACAAATTTAATAAGACACAGTAAACCTCTGTTGAATGTCAGTTAAGTGTCTGAGTTTAGTACTGCAGCACTACAGGTTGTGTATTTTATAGTGCTATTACACAATAATATATACAAGGGTTGGCATGGCCCAGCGCGCTATGTTTCAGACTTCCAGGGATGTTAATAAGGAGCTGAGTTCAGATGGTTTCTGCCTCAGCAGTGAGTCAGACAGTCTGGGTTTGAGGTAATCACTCTTTCTCTTCTCCTCTCACAGACACGAGTCGGGCCAAGAGGAACCAGGAGAGCGACGGCGTGGAGTACCACTTCATCTCCAGGAACCTTTTTGAGACAGACATCCACAACAACAAGTAGGCACAGTGGTGACAAAAAACTAGTGACAGAGCCGACACACTGCACAGTTCACTGCAGTGTGTCCACTGTGACACAGACTTCAGACATTAGTGATAACAATATTTACAACTTTGAAAGTCTCAAAACTGCATGCGCTTCACTTTGTGAACAATAAATTTCCAGTTTAGACAGGGTGCACACTGCGAAGTTTAGACAAGTGAAAATAAGCTCACACAACTCTTCATCCGTATGCTGTGGTTTTTCCCCTCCACTCTGCAGAAACAGAATATCTTCTATCACGTAACGAGTCCTGTTTGCTTCATTTCAGTTAACACAACTGTTGTAATCATGTTTTTTTAAGCAAGCAAGACATTTAGGAGTCAATAAGAGGCAGAAACAACGAGGTGGTGGCTTTTCAATTACGCTGCCTTTATTATGAAGTCATGAGGTTGATTCCAGTTAATCTTAATTACAAATTATTTATTATTATTATTATTATTAATAATAATAATAATAATAATAATAATAATAGCTTTTAGTAATTTACACAATGGAGTAATAAAGACACTGTGAGGGAAAAAGCAGAAATATTTGAAACTGGAAATATTTTCTAAAACATTTAGAATAAAGTTCAAATTATGAGAGAAAAATCTAAATATTTTAAGAATTAAGTCCCATTTTTACGCCAAAGAAAAAGGCCTGACATAATGAGAACTAAGTCATGATGAATGATGTAGGATGAAAAACATGGGGTCATTTTTCAAGAACAAAATGTCGTATGTTAATCTTTTCCTGATGCCATGAACGTGTGCTGATCTCTGGGTTCTTTGGCTCAGCTGTCACCCTGCAAGCCTCCAGCAAGTTCTCCAGCTGCTGCTTTAAAATCCGTCTCTCTATGGACTCGTACGGGATGTAACTGGTTTCATTTCATTCCCAGTGTTTAAAATCGATGATAATCAGGTGCTTATTGTTCGCCCACATCCCATCCACCCTCATAACTGAGAGACTGCTCTCAAATGTTTTTTTGTTGTTTTTTGTTTTTTGTAATTTTGCTTGATAAATGACAAAAAAATTAAGCTTCTTACTTCATCAAATGAATTAATGGACTACTCTTTCAACACTAATCACATTAAAAGGAATTATATGTATTCCATTCGAATGCATACAGTATTCAATATATTCTTTTGGTCAGTTTCATGAAAGGCCCTGTGATATCTGAGACCCTAATGAAAACAACAGAATCCCTTTCTATCTGTGCTCTGAACCACTAGAGGCAGCGCAGCAGTGAAAGCAGCAGTCTGACTGGTCCAGTACTCGTTGCTGCTGTTCAAACACAGCCTCCCTGCTGTCGTCTGTGTGTCTCTGTAACCGAGTGTGAGCTGGTGTTGACAGGGCCGGGCCCTGTGTTGGTAACGGATCTCCAGACACTGGCCCCAAGGTCTCCTGTCTCTGCTTCCTCCTTTCCTTAGGCGTTCTCTCAGAATCCAGCCACACCACGGCCCGCCTTGACATTTGTGGCCAACAAATTGAAATGCAAGTTGTAATAGTCACAGGAATGATTGATGCCTTTCTGCTGGTCTCACACGAGCTGGAGGGGGAAAAAGATATACTGTAGGGTGCACATGCAAAACATTTACTCACGCAAACACACAGATACACTACGTATGACATAGAGGTAAGCGTGTGCTGGTGAGAGCATACTGAGTGTCAGAGCATGCAGAGAGGAGAAGGGAAAGGGGGCCTGTATATTTAGGCTGTGTTGCGGTGTAGATGGAGGCATGCAATGTTTTTCAGGGAGTCGGAGGGGTGAGTGACAGGGCTGTGATGTGGGGTGGATGCGTGGGACTGTCCATACTGAAATTACAAGGCAGCAAAGAAGACTAGGAGTGAGATGAACTTGTTTGCGTTATGCCTCATTGCATGCAGCAGAAACAATGCGCTCTGAGCAGAAATAAAAAGTCTCTGAATTGGGGCCACAACAACGTGTGTTTAGCCTGAACAACTTTCCCAAGGGAAGCCCTGTTCTTTGTCAAAATGGCAACAATCCATACTCTCAATATAGCCAAACCTCCACTGGGATGGTTTCCTGTAATCCATATACCTTCTCCTCTGACTGCAAACAGCTCAGAATGCTGCAAGGTGTGAGTTTTAAAGCACAGGCTACTGTAAGCTCTTAAATGAATTTCCCATAACGGAATATGAGGTTGGTTGAGATTTAAACCTGCCTGTTTAAAAAAGAAGAAGCTGGGCAAAACTTTCTTACATGGGGAATTACCATAAAACTCTCTCTTTACATGGCAGTGGTCACACCGAGGCAGTCATTCTGTCCGACGCTCGTCATGAGCAGACTGCAGACGTACCATGCCGTCCTATTAGCTTCAAATTCTTTCCACGTCGTTACTCTGCTCGCTGCCTTTTTCCTCCTTGTTTTCAGCTAAAAATACACTGGTGGCTTTTTTCTTTTCTTTCATGACATCTGATTGGTGTGAAAGGGGGAAGATTATCTGATGGAAAAGAGTTTGCTTGCTTGCACCCATGCAGTTGCTTGCAGGGCTAAAATCCTGGTGGATTGAAGGAGCTTTGTGGTCTCTCTGGAACAAACAGGTGTTACTGATTGAAAGGGTAGTGTAGGAGATTATATAAAAACACGCTCAGCCAAAGTGTCTGGTTTTTAAGTTCTGCTGGAGAATGCTATCTTCTGATCTGTCAGCGGTTGAAAGAGTAATCCTCCTGTCTCTGTGGATTTGTAGGGTTTTTATATATCATTATTTCTAAAATGAATCTCAGGAGTGTGCTGACACAAGCGACCAGATTAGGACAGGATTCTAATGTTACTCCAGAGGGACATTGGTGTGTATTTGATACTAAGCACTGCACCTAAATTATCAAAAAAAAGGTGTTTTCTTGCTCAACGACACTTTTCTTTGTCCAATCTCTTTCCATCTCACCTCCCAGGTTCATCGAATGTGGTGAGTACAAAGGGAATTACTACGGGACAAGCTTGGACTCGATACGCTCCATCCTCTCCAAGAACAAAGTGTGCCTATTGGATGTCCAGCCTCATGTGAGTGACAAACCCTTCCTCGACATCCCTTACTCTGCATCTCATCATCCCACCACTTCCCTGTATTTTTAGCCCTTTGGCACCTCAACCTCTGCCTATCTCTGAAGCAGATCTCCTCTGGCTCTTTCCCGAGGCCTTGGCTGCTTACTGGGTTACCAAAAGCAGGTTTTTAAAGGGGGCATTTTGAGGGAGCAATTACCGCTAATTTCCTATATTTAAAGATTTCCTCTTTGGCTTATGTGTCTTGGGTGGTGGCGATCAGACCCTACACAAATGGCAGACTTGTCGCTGAGCCCCGACAAACCCCTGAGTGCAGTTCTCTTTAATCCAGGGCCGGGGCCTGTATCATCCAGCTTCTGCACTACCAGCTCCTTTCTGTTTGTTTTTGCTCAGTGGATAATGACGCACAGGCACAAACATTATATAGATTAGCCTGGCATGTTCTCAAACCACCCTGGCCTGAGCAGCAGTGAGACTCAACCCAGACCCCTGGGCTAAACAGTGTGAGAAAACGTCTGCAGAAGCTTATGTGGGTGAATGTACATTTATTTATGTACTTTTTTGTTGTTGGCGTGCATTTGTGGTGTGGTGGTGTAAGTAGTCATTCCCCTTACCTCCACTGTGAGCCTGTTCTCCAGCGTAACTCACGGATCAGATCAGCGTCAAAGCATGTTGTTGCTCACACGTTGACTTACACAGCAGCTCAAGAAAGCCATGATGAATGCTTCCCAGCGGTTCCTCTCCTGTCCCTCCTTTAGGTTTTTATCCATCTTCCTATCAGTTGTGGGTTTGGACCCACTGCCTATTAGCACAGTGAGAAGCCCCGATCGCGGTGCCAGAGCCGGAGGAGGGCCTAAAGGCTGACGCCACTACTAACTGAATCTGACCTCTCTTCTCCCTCTGGACCAACAGTCGAAAATAAAAAGATTTTCGATTTTCAATTAGATAATACAGAGAAAAGCTGCAAATCTTCACTTCTGAGAAACTGGAACCAACAATTTTTTTGACATTTTTGCTTAAATGACAATAAACAATCAATTGATTATCAGTTAATTTTATTTTGATCACATAATCGACTAAACTTTGACTATCTGCACTTCCATGGCAACAGAGCAAACTTTTTCTCTGCTTTTCCTTCATTTAATGACCTGACCACCCCTGACATTTGTGACCCTTGGGGAGCTCCCAGCCCCCCAAGCTGGAAACCCCTGCATTAAGTACAACATAGATACCTCCTCCTTTTACACACCTCATGAAAAATGTACATTAAATCACACGGCACACTCTGCTTTTACATTTGTGTTTGTTCTCCTTTGTCTCTGTTTAGACGATAAAACACCTGCGGACGGGAGAGTTTAAACCCTTCATTGTGTTTGTGAAGCCTCCATCAATTGAGAGACTGAGAGAGACCAGAAAGAACGCCAAAATCATATCAGGCAAGGAGGACAAGGGATCCGCCAAGCTGTTCACGGTAAGACAGCGTCTAGAGAGGAGAAAGTTTACCTCTCACACAGAATCACATTGATTAGTATAATATGTTGTTTAGAGAACTTTAAACTGCGTAAAGTTGCAGATGGGTCAGGTTTGCCTTTCTGTGCTGTTCAGATTAGATTAAGTTAGATGAAACTTTAATGAAGACTGTGAGGAAATTACAGGACCCAGTTAATAAGGGGAACATCAAGAACGGATAAAGAGGAATATTAAAGCCACAGACAAAAGGCTTCCAGACACTGTGAAATACAGTTGTTTAGGTTTGTATTTGTATGACTGTGCAGGGTTGTCAACCTTTCTGCATAAGGTAATCACTGTAAGGATGGAGCTGGGAAACGCGCTTGGAGTCTGGTGATGAGATGGCGTTATACTGTACAGACACATGGCTTTACACCTAACGGATTAGCAGCACAAGAAATAACAGAAACACTATCTGGACCCTGTGTGTACATTATGTGTGTGTGAGTGATGAGGTCATCCCTCACACACCTTTATCCCAGCCCAGCGGGGCTGCACATGAAACCAATTAAGCCAGTGTTCTATGCTGCTGTGAAGCTGACAGGGAGGGGAGGAGGGGGGTGGGGGGGGCTGAAGGTGGATGATGGTTTTCCCAGCACCACCGGGCCCAGAGCTTGCTCGTATGCTCGCATGTCTGAATCACCACTGGCAACATTAAGGCAAAGATCCCAGTCAGCAAGACACTAGCGATGGCCTGATGTGATGCCAGCTGAGGGGGGGGGGGGTCAGGGCTGTCAAAGACAAAGAGATGGAGACTGACTGACCGCAAATCTGCCCTGAAGTAAGGGAACAGCAGAGGAGGCGATGGGGTATGAACTGGGGTTTACATGCGCAGCAGGATGCGCAGAGTGTGACACCTGACACACCTGATGTTTTATTTATTTATATTTCATATATTTCTTTATTGAGAACATATGAAAAGCATGTGAACAGACAACTGAAATGATTAATTTATCATATTTTCTCACTTGCTCTTCCACTTAGTTTACTTAGCACAGTTCCTTGGCCTTCCCCAGAGTCCTCCTCCCCCCCGGTGTGTCGGCTCTGCTCGCTCAGATGCACCCGGGTCACAGCTGATGGTCGGCTGAGACTCAGAACATCCCGTAGATATTTTACTCCACTGTCAAACTTTTTAAACCTCAATACAGACAGAGTCCAGTCAGCTTCCATTACTGACATGGTGAAATATTATTGTGCCTCTGTCTGCTCCTCGTTTCTCAGCAGGGGTCCAGAGAACAATGAGCTTTAGTTGTCAGAAACGGGGTGATTGCTAACAATCCACCGCAGTTGCTTTTATTACTCACTGTCCCTTTATTAGCCTCTGCTATTCTCTCAAGTAATCCAAATACACCTCTGTAAAACTGTGTGACAGGGAGGCATATTTCAGCCAGGTAACAAACCAGGTTCTGTATAAAGGTTCATGTACGTTGACAGGACTTAAGCCACAACAGATTTGCTATTAAAGGCTCTGCGAAAGAAGCTGTTGTTGGGTGAGTCGTCTCAGACATATTCTGTCCACCGCCAGCTGTATTTCTCTCAGAGAGACAGGTCTGCTTTAATGATAAAGGCTGAGGAACAGTCGTCTCTTTGTTTCAGCAGGAGGCTGACTTTAGCCTCATTGTTTGAGCTGGAGACCGTTCAGAGAAGCTTTTCAAAAAAAGGAGCTGAAGAGTGATGTAGAAACAAGCAAAAACAGGCTGATGTAACTGTAATAAAGTAGGTAGTAATGTGCAGATAATGTCACATTATGGGGAATTACCACAATCATTTAAAGCTGATTTGTAAAGATCTGTTTGGTTTTCACCACAAATTTAAATAGAGAATACAGGTGTGTTTTATTGACATCAATAAATCAGATTTCCTGCTGTGTGTGTGTGTGTGTGTGTGTGTGTGTGTGCATGCGTGCGTGCGTGCGTGCGAGGGTGTGTGTGTGTGTGCGTGCGTGCGTGCGAGGGTGTGTGTGTGTGCGTGTGTGTGTGCGTGCGTGCGTGCATGCCTGCGTGCGTGCCTGTGTGTGTGTGTGTGCGTGCGTGTGCGTGCGTGCGAGGGTGTGTGTGTGTGTGTGTGTGTGTGTGTGTGTGTGTGTGTGTGTGTGTGTGTGTGTGTGTGTGTGTGTGTGTGTTTAAAGATGATACCTGGGGCAGACACATGCTGTTTTGTGCCACTAAAGTGTTGAAAAGGATTTTTCCTTTTTAGACAGAATTTACAGTAAAACGGACGCAGTAAAATCACAAATCTAATAAATACAGTAAAGAAAACAATGGAAGTACAAGCTATAAAAACATTACATCGATTGAAGCCTGGAGCACAGAGAAACATCAGTGCTAAAACCAAACTCTGAGAATCAATAGCCTCATATTGTGCAATGAAAACTGCCATTTATCTGTGCTTGAACAAAGTGCTTCAACAGGCACAAGACACTACATCATTTCATGTGGAAATTAAGCAATCTAATGGCAGTGGGGATAAATGAGTCCCCGGTGCTTTTCGTCTCGAGTTTGGCCCTCCAGAAGTGGCATCAGCTCAAACTGCCCTCTGAGGAGAGCGATCCAGCACGGATCACCGGATGCCAAAGAATATCCAGTCACTCTGACTTGCCCAGCTTTCCATTTGCCTCTTTTACCTTCATTATATTCATCTTTCTGCTCTTTTTATTTCACCCTACATCTATCTTTTTATTCTTTTTTCACTTAGTTTTCTGATTCTCTTTCCATCTCTCTACCCAGCTCGCTGTCCCTTAAGCAGCTCCCTGCTGTGATTAATGTTCTTTTACCTGGAATGGCCTAACAAGAGACAGACTTAGAGACTCACTGGTGGACATGGAAACATCACACACACAAAGCAGAGCAGAGCTCCAGGTTCGTTTAGTCGCCAGGACAGGTCAGAGGGGTTGTCTTGCTGGCTCTAGACACAGTGGTCATCTGTAGGTCCTGGTCCAACAGTAGATGTCCTGCGGGGGTTTCGGTCCAGATGATAGAGAATATAGCCCCACAGTGGAACAGCTTCCTCCACAAGCCAACAAACCTTCTGCCCTCCCTGATCCGTCTTTTGGCTTCATCCTGTTCTCTTCCTGTCATCCTCCAAGACACAGGCTGATAAAACCATCTCATGTTGCTCACAAAAGACAACAGAGCATGAGATGGCACGGTCTGGTTTCTGCAAGGTAGATACATGCTAGACAGCTGGGCAAAAAAAAGCAGACGGGGCTTTTGCTAAGTGTCACAGCGAATGAGTTTTTATATTTAGCTGCGCAGCTAATCCATTATGAAGCGGAAAACCACCAGAAACATTGTGAAGTAACTCCTGGCTGGAAGGAGCGTCTCTAAAAACTGAGCTGGCTGTGTGTTTATGTGCGTGCATGCTGAGCACACACACTCATCTCGATCCTGCATGTTTGTGGGCGTGGGAGCATGTGTGTGTTTGAGTTTCCGCACATGAATGTGCATCTGTGTGTATTTATAATTGTGTGTTTGGCAGAGGGATTCACTATAAAACCATATCTGTCCAGAAATCTAAAGTTGAGTGTTCCCGGTAAAAGCATAAGGCTAAATCAGTGCAGCCACTTTAGCCCTGTTGTTGCACTGAGGGCAGGATCAGCCAGGGCCCACACAGCTGAAACCAGAAAGCCTCAGAGGGACCACCACGGAGAGATACCTGGGCTCTTTCAGAATACTCTATCTATGAATACAGGAGCCCCAGATAGGCAATATTTACTCCCAGCCTGATAAAAATATGTTATTTGGCTACTCCTCACAGTTAGCACGTGGTTTTATTCTTTACACTGGACATCTGATTTGCATACTGACTTGGAAAACTCTCCATCCCCTGGAGGACCCCTGTTTAAGCCTCCATGTCAGCAGAGATTTTATACAGCTCCCCCACCTTGTCCTCATCCTCTTTTAATGGATGTCACACGACCTAAAGTGCACAACAAACAAATTTAGGCACCTAACCTAACCCTAAACCACAGTATGATGTTTGCTAACTCATGGATGAATCCACTGAACTAACAATCTGTCTTTCACCTAATCTCCAAACTCAGTGCACATCAGGACGGCTTAACTTTGTCCATCGGGCTAGTTTCACTAGAAGTGAATGAAAGGTGGGGGATTTACTCATCAGAGAAAACTGTGCTGAAACCCTACCTGTGGTCTCAGGTAAGGTCCTGAGCCAAGTCCCAAGGCAGGTCCAAGTCCTGAACTTTGTCTTTCAAGTCACACATAAGCCGTTTACATACTATTCACCAAATGCTAGTTTCAAGTTGATATTGTAAATTACTTAATAAGGAGTAATCTGTGCTTTCAAATGAATATAATAACATTTAAAAGCAAACTAATCAGATGTTCCTCTGTATGTTATTCAGTCTTTACATCTGAATGTGGTATTACCTTCTGTCTGTGGGCAGGTCTGCACTGCCAAACACACCATTCCCATTCTGCTAGTGCAACGTCATTGGCTGATATCAGACTAATTCAAAGTTCTGCAAAAATGATCATTTTTCATCTTTGTGCTCATGATTGGTGTTAAAGACTTGATTATTTCTGCTTCCAGAGCACCTCTAGCTTTGAGAAATCCTTTACCTAAAGCTCTGTTTGCGTAGATGTGTGCAGCAGAATCACATGATCTGAGCACTGTGTGCAAGCTGCCATTTCCCCATCGTACACATAAAATCCACACTCACAGTAATGTGTGTTTTACATGTCTTCTGTAAATGATGGTTATATTTTATCCTCTGCTTATTTTGAGGATGTTTTATTTTCTTTCTTGAATTGGATAACTGTGTGTATTCTGCGAAGGAAATGATGAAAATTCCTTGAGGTCAGGTTTCCGTATGGAGAGGTTTAGTGCGTGGTCAGTGCCAGGGTTCATGTGTGGGTACCATGCTCCATACGGGCCACTTTGTGTATATTTGTGTGTTCAAGGCCATGTAATTTGTGTTTACAGTATGTGAATTATCTCTCCTCTTGTTTACTGTGGCGGGTGCTGTCTCTTCACAGCAGATGGGCAGCCTGAACTGAACTGCTTTTCATGGTTTGTGCATATATATCTTCTTTTTGTCCTTTTCACCTCCATCTTGTTCTCTGCCCTCTGTTCTCACATATGTTGCAGGAGGAGGACTTTCAGGAGATGGTGAGCACCGCCCAGCTGATGGAGACTCAGTATGGTCATCTGTTTGAGAAGGTCGTAGTGAACGATGACCTCTCGGCGGCCTTCAGCGAGCTGCGGGTGGCACTAAAGAAAGTGGAGACAGAGACTCACTGGGTTCCAGTCAGCTGGACTCACTCCTGAGACCCACACTTACTGTAAAAGGAGAAAAGGGAAGGGTTTTGACAAAAATATGCAGGTTTTTTATCTTTTTTATATCTGCTGCGGGTGGTGTTGGGGGGATAACGGGAATAAAACAAGACAGCACCAGACTGCTGTGTCGCCATACCTGAGGTGCACAGAGCTAAAAATAAGTTTTTGCCGGGGATCAGGTTGGATTTAGACTTCAGCTGCGGTCTGGATGTGAATCTCCAGGTCTGACCAGATCTGACAGGGTTGAGGCTAAGGGCGTCCGTCCAGAATACGGGCCTTGGACACTGAACTGGGTCTCAGTCTGGGTCACACAACCGTGGCCACGAGTTGGAGCCCTTTGGTACAAACCAGAATGTGGAACGAGCCTGGACCATCACAGCACCAGCAGTCCTGCCAGCACATCAGCAACCCGGCCAATCAGGGCTCCATCTTTAGTGTGTTTATAACATTAGACCATTAGAAACCAAAGGGATTGACATATTTCTTCTTGGTGGAGAGCTTACATGTATATGTGTGTAAGAGAACACAACCTCTGAGGGGAAAAATGGGGAGAAAAGAAAACATACTTGCCTTCTGTCTTACTTTATTTCTGTGCTTCTGAAATGCTTCCATGACGGTTACTCCAAACAAAACATTGTCAGGTACACTCTCAAAAAGGGCAATAAGTGTAATTTTATTTAAGAGAAATTAATATATTTTCTAATATCCTCCAGTTGATTTTTTTTTTTTTTTTTGCATACCTTTTATATACATATCTTGACTTTTAGAGAAACCAGTTCTTAACCGTAGCCTCCTCTCTGACAGCTTTTTACACTCGAGGCATCTCTTCTTTCACTCAAGTGTTTTGATTTCATCACCCTCGTTTAGTTTTCCCCCTACAAAGCACATAAAGAGCTATTTTATTTAGGTGTTATATATTCCATTTAGGAGCGTTTTGAAAAGCCACCCTTCATGTGAAGGTGCCCAGCATAACAGCTTTGCCATTTAAAGTCCCAGAACTGGACACTCTTGGCTGTCTGCTAGAAGAAAATGTTCACAATTTCTGTTTTATTAGGGTGGAGGCTCTATTTTTATTCACATAAAAAATGGCTTCAGCAAGGCTGCTAATAGTAGGTCCATAGCGCACTTTCAGAATTTTAATTTAGAGAAATGCTAAGTAGCTGCTCCTGCTTTATGAGCATTAGAGGTTTATTGCTAATTTGAGTCTCCCATTCCCAGACTTGTTTTTTACTCCGTGCTTGTCTTTCTTAAGCTTCTATTGTAACGCTACTTAACTCTAACTCCTGGGAGACTGGTTTTAAAAGCAGCTAGTCATTAATCATGGCTCTGTCACTATCATTGTCATTATTACAGCCCTTGTAGATTTTTGATTCTTTGCTACAAATGTAGACTTATATTCCAGATTAAAAGCACAATATTTTAGTAAGTACATGTGTATGTATACCTGTGGTGATTAACTTTGCTTTGTATGGTTGGAGGCAGTGGGAAACAGCTAACCTGCCTCTTCAAAGTTATAAAATAAACCAACTAGTACAAAACTTTTGAAGCTTTAGAGGAGCTGATAGAGGAGGAGGCTTGTTTTTAAACTGTTCCACTGCTTCCAGTCTTCATGCTATGCTAAGCTAACTATGTGCGAGGGGTATCAATTTTCTCATCTAATACATAAACCAAATAAGTAGATCTGCCGCAGTGTCAAACTATTCCCATAAATATACTTCTTTTTGCTTTGAAAAGTTGGCCACTGTGCTGGCTGTATGTTCGCCTCAGGCTGCATTGCCCAAATTCATCATCATCATGTGGATATATTTTACCTTTTGCCAGCTACTATAATATTTATAGACTTGATTTCTGTACATTTAAAAAAAAGGGGTAATACGAGTGTTTATGCTGTGCGGTAATAACACGTTTTAAAGGCACTTTAACACTGTTGCCCATCATTTAGTTTTTTATGTCATTTATGACATTAAGTTCCCTTTTTCTATGTTTTTTTACTTGTTCATCTCTTCATATCTGACCCCTCTGCCATCTGATCAGATTTGTACAGTCTCCAGAAAAGATTTTTAATTTCATGCTGTAAATGAAATGCTGTGTCTGAAGCAAAGGCATATGAATTTACATTATTCTTGATAACGGCTGCATTTTATATTAAAGGAGATCCAACTAAACTTGTATTTCCAAGGTGTTAAATTGATTTAGTTCGTGTCTTAAACTGGGCAAAGAGCAGTCAACAATGATGTGTGAGGTGGAACGATATGTGAAAAATATTCCAGTGTTTCTGGGACTTGTGCCCTTGAGTGCCATTCACATCTATCTTTGTTCACTTTTTAGAAAAATATTCCAGCAACATCTTTCAGCTGCTCCACAGAAGCTCGCTCCAAAGTGAACAGTTGTGTAAACAGAGCTGACACCTTTCATCTTGTAAATGACAGCGCTGGAGTAGTAAATATCGGCTGCTGGCTGCTTTTCTCACCTATGGGCCTTTACAGCTGAATTTGGTTTTGACAGTATCAGAGTACTTTACTATACCGTGCAATAGCAAGAATGAGTGTCAGATTGTTATTTGGCCTCCTAGTGACTCAGCTGGACTGTCTCTACAATCTGACCTGTCAAATAAAAGTGTAAAGTCAGAAAATCACCTTTAAAAACTAAATTAAAAAAAAATTATTAATCTTTCACTGCAGATTTTCAAACAAGTTGTACATCCCTGTAGTTGTATTGCATTGTAACTGAAAATGATTGTCATCATCACAAATTAATAGGGGTTTAAATGCACTTTTAGTTGTTACCTGGACATCCAGGTGGAGTGTGAGACCCTAAAATAGGTTTTTTGGACCAAGATTTGTTGGATCAAGATTAAGAAAAGGGCCTGAATGCAGTGACTGCTTAATCCACCAGAGAAGTGCAGCTCAATTAAATCCCAGTGTCCTGCTACAGCTGTGTGCCAAATTACTAACTCAGATGTCACTGGACCTTTGAAAACAGTGGTCCTGTGGACGGGTGGGGGTTCACAGAGGGGCTGGTAAAAGGGGGCTCTTGAGAAGTCCAGCCTCCAAGCTGCAACCCACCGGAGGATTCGGCAGGCGGCCGCTTGATGAAGTTCCAAAAAAATCCCCCACCGATCCAAATCAGGTCGCCTAACCTTCACATTTCCTCTTTTCCACAGTGCTCACTTTGATGGCTGTGTGGAGCAGGGGAGGGAGGGTTTACAGCCAAGGCGGATGCAGTGAGGTGGAGGAGGAGGTGGCAGAGAAGGTCAGGAGGAGGTAACGGCACTCACTCAGGCCGAAGGGAGGAACCATCTATCCCTTGTCTTGCTCTCTCTCTCTCTGTATCTTTGTCTCGCTCTCTTTCTTCCTAATTAGGATAACAGAGTAAGGGGGAGAGTCTCAGAGGCTGCCAGCTTTACATACAGGAACCAGAGCGCTGGCCCATTGTACCCTCTGAGCTAAGGCAGGCTGAATGAGGAGTAAGTGAGTGAGCAATGTTCCCCTTCCAAAAGCCATCAAGCTCAATGGTCCATGTTTAACACAAGACAAACGCCATCCTGCATTGTCCCAGGGAGTTCAGTGTTTCAGGGAATGCTTGGACAGTGACATACTGTACGTTCTAAGTGAGTGTGAATTGACCCCATTTCCTCTCACATTGTAAAAAAAAAAAAAAAAGTTAGGCCTGTACTCAGAACCTCTTTCCCAATTTTCTCGTGGGCAAAGGTGTCCTCATCTCAGACTTGAAGGAGCCAACATATCTGCTGCCACCTTTTCCATCTTCTGTTTTAGTTTCTTTCCTTTGTGATCTTGTTTTCACTCCACAGTTCTACCCATTATACTGAAGTTCATGTCTTTATTAATCTACCCTCTTATCCACTTTAGGCTTTTCCTTGTATTTATTTGACTGTGCCTGAATTGTGGTGTCAAAGGTGCTGAGCTATGTTTTGATAGCCCTCCAGTTGCCCTACAAGTGTGAGATACTCCCTGGACCCCCAGGATCTGTCCGTAACAAACGACCAGCGCCTGATGCAGTGTCACTGAAGGCAGAGACGTCCTTACAGTTTTGCTTCTCGAGTCCTTGACGTGTTATCAGCCTGCGCCTTTGGGAGCCCACGCATTGTTAGAGAAATGAGCTTGTTGCATCAGTCCAAATGCTGTGCTTTATTTGCTTTTAACTGAGGACGACAGAAACATGTGTTCACAGATTAGGTTTCCGCTGACATGGATAACGAAGGGCCAGGGATCAGGCACATATGAAAAGGTACTTTAGATGAGTGATGATGTAATACTGAAAAATACTATCTGGGTTGGTGTATATGATGAGGAAACATCAGTAAATGGAATTGCCCTACAGTAAGTAGTAGCAAAGAAAGAGATACTTTCATAAATCTCCCTATAGTTCTATAAAAGTCTGGCCACAGCCTTTGACTGATTTAAGATAACAAATCTTCCTCTTCCTCTTTATTCATCTTTCTCCGTCATCCCTTGAGAAGTGAGCTGTCGTGCGAGCAAAGGCCAAGTGATGGCTTCCCCAGCTCAGACATGAACACTGGCATTCACCAAATCAGTGGCCTGCTCTCCGTTTATTCCCCCTTCAGTCTGACGTCTATAATAGTTTAACAGAACACATTAGGAATCTGAGGATTTATAGTAAATAAAGTCTAGCTTTTATCTCCAATCCCAAAGATTAATGTTGCCCCTGTTGCACCGCAGTAAGGTCTCATGAATCGCTCTCTTTCTTGCCCTTGTGATGTATTTATTTTCATGTCCATAAATCCATGCATTAACTGAACCCATTGTTTAGAAGATGAGGGCCAAAGCCAGGCAAGCTGGGCAGAAGCAGAAGCGGGCTGAGCAAACGAACAGGGGGGATTAAGTTGTGGAAAAGTCAGAGAGCCTGTCCTGTCCCCTGTGACATGTCATAGCGTGTTCCTTCAACGCCCCCCGACGCATTTCCATTAAAGCTAAATGTCTCTGTATCACGTTACAATATACTCTGCAATCATTTTGATTTACTATGTTAAAAGTACCGCGTCCGAGCCAATATCCTGAACGGGGCTCAATGTGATAAGTCCCGTCTCTGTAACATGACAAATTGTGCATCATGAGCATCAGACGTGGGTAGGCAGCGTATGGAGGAGGGGGACCTAGACTCCTGCTGACTTTTCTCATCTTTTTCTTGAATTAACCTTTCTTTCTGAGTCTCTCGTTTCTCTTTCTGCAGTGTTCCGCTATCCTGCCTTTACCCAGCCTTTCATGTGGTGACTCAGTCCATCACCATGGCTTTACCGTAGGAGCCAGGCAGTGATGCCGCTCTGTTTTCCTCATCCTAGGGTAAATGCCCTTGACCATAGGGAGATTGTACTGTAGACTAATGGGGCTTCAGGCCAAGAGCTTCCGCCCACCCTGTCTCCTTAGCCTAATAAGCCTCACCATTACCTCATGTCTGTAAGCAAAGGTCTTCAGGGCATGTTACCTTGAGCTGTATTTCTCAATTACAGGACTCTAGGAATTGGAGGGTGGGGAGTGAGAAGTATAAGAACAGGGTATGCCCTTCGTTCCTCCCCGGCCTGAGAACACCTTTTCACCCTGATGAGAATGTGTGGAAATCATAACAGCACACTCAAGCTAATAGCCATGGCACCGTTGGTCATTAATGCAGGGTGGCATGTTTATACACTGCCTGCCGGGGCTGCATGGGTTAACTCAACTCTGTGTACATTTGTAAATGAGTCCAAGGGGTAAAAGTTCATTTGGAGGGTCCTCCGCACTGAGAATTCCTCTGACACATGTGGAGCTAAAGCAGGGTACAGAGGCCGAGGTTGCACAAAGGGACTGACTATGTTAGAGGAGTATGGAGCTGTCCACCTGTATTTTCTTAAACTTTCACTGTGGCCTTCCCCTGAGCCTTGTTGGCCTCTGTTGAAGCAGTTTTAATTACACAGACTCTGAATTGTCATCTTTAAGGCTGGAGCACTCTGGAGGTCAGGACCTTCCTTGTGTGTGCTACAAATTAGTCTCAAAACTGCCATGATTTCCCCCCATTCAGGGTGAGCAAACACTGGGGAAAGGCAAAATATATCACCTGCATTCCAAATGTGTCTGTTTCCATTGCAATGAAGCATTCTTTCAATGGACTGTATTGTCCTGAAAGGTTTCCAGCAGCGCTGTCAGTTGAACAAGTTCGTGCAACTTTGTAAAATCCAATACATGTAAATGTAAGTAGCAAAACAGTGTTTCTCCATCTTCCAACCATACACCACTCAAATGGAATGTAGCAGTACGTCCAGCTGGGGTATGAGAGCCCAGCAGCAGTAGCCACACTGACCCGTTGTAATGACGGTAAGTGGATTACAAGGAGGCCCTGGTCACTGGTCATTAATATTAAGTCTGCTAGAGTTACCTCCATGTGGCAGCAGCTACGCCACAGGGACTGAGCCCAGGACCTCCAAGATACCTAAGGAGCTCACTGCTCAGCGCAGGGCCTCGGATGGGCTGACAGCCCTGTGAAACTGACAAGGGCTGAAGAAAGATGAAGACAGACGAGGTAAGACAGTTTTTGGGTATAGTCTTGTGAGACCAATATCTCACCCCACTCAGCTTTAAATTCTTCATTAATTAGAGGCCTTTTTTTTTGCTTTATAAAAAATATCTAGTGTGTTAGCTTTTTAGCTAATCAGCTACAGCAGCTCAACAACGTCACCAAGCTCCCGGCACTGACTTTTTCTTAAAGACATGCAGATTAACTTTGCTGTGCCACATCTTGGTGTGACTGGGCCTTTTCTTTGGATAATCAACAGAATGGTATCACAGAGCTCAAAACCTGGACTAATAAAGCCAAAGTACCTGCATGTCACAGTGTCAAAAAGACTGTGACATAGCTGCTCGAGGCTTTTGTCGTTCTATGGAAAGCTGCATCTACATCAGATCATCACCTCTGCTTTATCCCACGCTGGTGGCTGCCCATCACTGATATAAATCAGCTGGGTTTTTTTAATGATTTATTCCATGTCTGATATCTGGTCCTTTGTGCAGGTGTTGCAGCCTTTATGACTTTTGCACAATTGCCCTGATATGACAGCTTAGACGACACGTGAGCTAATAGGAGGAAAATGTTGGATTCCCTATGGAAATTTGAAGACATGAGTTTCATTTTATATTATTGTGGTTCCACAAGGACACATTATGGATGAAAACAGAGCTGCGTAACAAGCGCTCCTATGAAACCCAAGAGGTTGATAGAATGTATATCTTTTCACCAATGTGGGTTCCCGCTGCACGCAAAGACCTTGTAACCGACATGTAGACTTCACATTGCTATAGCTGTGTTCTGGGAAACATGGTGACATGTTAGGAGCTCTTGGCATCTCTGTATCAACACTGTGAGGGGCTGACAGGGGCCCGACCCTGATCATGACAATCACAGATGTATCGCTCAGCTTGTTCCCAGACCCTAAAAGCTAAGGCCTGGCCACTGAACCTACATGCTCCACACATCATGTTTTGACACTTTGTCATCCTTTTTTGTATGAGGAAGAGCACAGGGTGCCTGCATACACACTCGCTGGGTGCTGTTTGTGTTTCTAATCAAGTACCCGTCTGACCTTGATGGCCTCCCTGCCCACCTGGGAGGTATGATGGAAGCTCACGTGATCCAAGAGACAGATAAAAAACAAACAAAATCAAGGCGGAATGAATAAAAGGGAACTAGATGAGAATAGGGAGTGAGACTCTCTCCTTAGCAAAGGAAGAATAACAAGAAGCAGTGTGATTTTGTAATGGGTCACGTCCCTTTATGAGGTGATGTAATTTCCAATAAAGAGCCCTTGGTCCAGTGAGGATGCCAGTATATTATGTGTTGAGCAGACAGGAGACTGAGCTACCAGGTCTTGTCCAGGCCAGACTTGGTGGACTGAGGACAGATCTGCAAAAAGGTCTGTTCCACACAACAAGTTAAACTGTCAAAGCAGTCGTGACTCACATGAAAGAAACCATGTGGCAGGGCCCAAAGACAAACAAACCATAAAGCGGTTCACCTTTTCCAGCTAATAGCAGTTAGTTTTACACACAAGTGTGATGACTTTCGGAACTCTGAGGCGTTTTTGAGGAAATGCAGCATGTGGCCAAAAAAGAAATGGCAGCTGAAAGGGGCATCTGACAAGAAAAGGCGTCAGGAAAAGAAAGAGATGCTTAGGGCCTTGTTAGTCAAAGGCGGCAAAGCAGAAGGGAGTTCTTCCCAGCAGTCAGCCGGAGCCTGTGTGTCATGTGTTAGCAGGTGTTGATGGTGGGGAGTGGTGCTGCAGCAGCTTGGGGAGCAGTTGAGATTTTGGCTTCAGACGACAGGCCCTAATGAGTGATGCTCCACAGGGGCTGGTTTACAGCCAGCCAGAGGTTGAGAGAATGGAGCGCCCCTTTAACTGAAGCCATCTGAAAAAAGGAAATGCCCACGGTCCAAAGTCTGGCTGCCTGGCACTCTGACCGCTCTGCAGCCCTCCAGAGAGACTCCCGCCGCAAGGCTGAACCCAACCCCCCAGTCTGTGCAGTGGAGCAGCGGAACTCACATGCAGGCCGCAGACAGGCTGATTAGTCCTCGGAGCTTTGTGATTAGACTGTTAGCGTTGGAACAGTGCAGACATTGACTACCTTTTCTTTGCTTGTTGAAAACTTGTCGAGAAACATTTTGTATTTCCAAAATTCTTTAATATCATAGTTAAGTTAGTGGGATACTCCCTGAGTGCAGCTGTCCTTTTCTTTGAGTATTAGAAAGGCTACTGTTTGGGAACAATTGGCAAGTGATATCTATTACCTGATGCTCAAGCTATGTCTGTTGTTATAGTCGTTCCTTCCTCTGCAGTGACTCCCCCACACTGTAGCTAAAGGCTGGAGACGGGCTGTGTCAGCCAAAATGTTGAGTTATAAAAGGCTTTTAATGGTCCTAAAAACATGGTGTCATGCATAACTAGTACCAAAATAGCTTGTAGCCCTATGTGGCTTTTAGAGTACATATTTTATTGCTATTACCTATTCTTTGTCTAACACTACTGGCAACATGTGGAGAAAAAAATGTAAGTAAGTCAACTAACAAACTGTTATTGTCTTGCCTTTGTAATCAGAAACTCCTGTGCAAGAGCTCGGATGGAGCATGTGAACTTCCATCAGTCTGTATTGGACTCTGATTAATTACTATAGCACCTTGGCCATTACAGACTTGAATGCATTTCACCATTTGCCAGTAAATTTTTGTTTCCTTGTAAAACACTCTTCATGTGCAGTGACATGGTCAGCTCCAAGGAAATAAAATAAGATGATATTATCTCTCCATAAAAGACTTATGGATCAAACAGATGATTGATAACCGTAATTCAGGTGTAATGAGACCACAGGCCACCCTGGCAGCCAGGTGATGCTGATCTCACTGCATACCATACTGTATGCAGTACATACACAAACTGAATAACTAGTGCTTGTAATTCAAGAGTAGTTCTTTAACTTTCTATAATAAACACTGCTTTAGACCATTTCTGTACTGCAGAGCAAAAAATTACGCAGATGTAGTTATGTTAAATTACTGCTTATACTAATGCTAGTACAAAAACGAGGGGAGAAATGACCAAGATTAAATGAGGGAGGTGTAGCTCTGTGTGCTCAAAATAAATGATGTGATGTACAACAGAGTCTCCTGGCAAACTCCTCTCTAAATTTTATTTGTGTGTTCACAGGCAAGCCTTTTTCTTTTTGTGCCTTTCATGAGGATGTCTCATCATTTCCGAGGAGCAATGTTCCTCTCTGGTTCTCTGTCTGATTGGCCTGACTGCACCAGGAGCGGCGCCAAAATAAAGGTCTGAAGCAGCACCGTCCTCTAATGATGGGAGGACATGGGACCAGCCTCCTCTCTCATTCACCTCTCACCACACTTAACAAGTCGCCCTCTTTGTCTGTTCTCACTCTCCCTTCCCTTTCCAGCCTTTTCCATTTCCATCTTCCACTCAACATCTATCTCCATCTCTGTTCACTCTTTTCATCCATGTGTTCTTCTTCACCCCCTTTACAAATACAGGCTTACCACTCACTCGTCTCCCCTCCCTCCTTTCCTTGCCCACTCTCCTCTCTCCTGTTCTCAGCTGCTACCTCAGCTCTCCCTTCATCCTCACACAGGGGAGGGAAGGAACAAAGGGCCCCTGATGTCTTCCTGGAGACGTTAAAAAGCAAAAGTCAAATTGTATTAGAGCACCCTGAGTGTTAGTGAGTGAGGCAGTGCCAAATGTGGACGGCCTCTCAGACCGCACTTTCAAAATAATAATTACACTGTAAGAGATGAAGCGAGGGAGACAGAGGAGCAAGGAGGTGAAGGGAGGAGGAAAGAAAGAGAGGGAAGATATGTGTTTTTATTTAAGTGTGCTGAAAGTCTTGAAAGAGTAGAACCAGCTGCTATCTCCGGGCGAGGAGAAGGGGGAGCGGAGGCAAGGCAATCAGTCTAGCAGAACGGATTTTGCCAGCTCAAGGGTATTTAGAAGCCTTTATCTGGTAAACAGGTCAAGGTGGGGCCAATTTATCCTCACATGAACCAGGCCAAGACAACTTTCACATCTGTTTTTTTAAGCATTTTTTCTTTAATTTGATAGTGGACAGTAGAGGCTTGACAGAAAATGAGGGAAGAGAGTGGAGGGAGGACAAAGGTCCCTGACCAACCATGAACTGGGAATATTACTATTGCTGTACATAGTCAGTCTCCAACAATCCCAAAATGTCCTTGGGCCCCAGACCAGGCCCCAAAGAGCTCAGTTTCACTGCATGTTAATTGATTTCGCCAATTTGGCTAACTGCAGTTTTCTAGTGATTAACTTACAGTGGCTTCAGAAAGACTGTTTCACTTTTTGCCCATTTTATTATGTCGTAGATTTTATTTTAAATGGACATAATGGACATTTTTGGGGTTATTGGTGTAGATAGATGGGCAAAAATTTTAATGTGTGCAATATGGAGTAGAATGGCTCCTAAACTAGTGGCTTCGTCTTGCAGAGAGGTCCTGTGAAAAAAGTCCAGTTTGACAATGTTTATTAGAGATGTAATAGGTGTATATTTAGTTTATTTTCTGCTCATATGCTACATATTCCTAAGTAAAGTTGTTTTTAATCAAATTACCCCATATTATTGGCACACAGACAATCTTGGGCCAAGAACAATGGCTGGCTTTTGGGTCTCTCTGTGAACTATACATGATGGGAATTAGGAGATGACATATGTATATATACCAAGCACAAAGTTTGGCTGAGGGACAGGAAGGATACAACAACAAATTCTTACTGACAGTCCTTCAGACAGGTTTATGTGGCCATGTATAATGGATTGACTTTTTTTTTTTTCAGGTAGGTTTTTCTTCAGGTGTGATGTGCTGTATGAATTACATAGTGTTAGGTTGCTGTGAAGTGTGTTTGGTTGTAGGTAGGAACTTTTTAGTTCCTTCCTTTTCATTTGCCATTTCCATTTAGTTTCACTAAAACAGTTATTTCACTGTTAAATCACGTCTCTGACTCTCAGTCAGTGAGTCTGTGTGCCTTGTTTAACTGTGGCCTTAAAGTTACTGGTGTTTGCTATTCTTATTTCCTGGTTGCATATCATTTCTTGGTTTTTCCTAGTTGATTATTCTCATCTTCCCCACAATCTCTCCCTCAAAACTTAGGGGAGCTCCATTTTTAAAAAAATGTTCCCTTTGTCACAGTAGCATGAGTAATCACCATGATTGAACAAAGGAAAAAACGTTGCCTACAAAAGACGTCACTGTAGGTCACAGTGTTTGATGTGAATGCAAAATCGCCTTCTGAGAAACGTCTCTTTAAGATTGTGTTAATCGGCTGATTTATAGTCAATTCTCTGCTCGGTTTCTCCCACTTCAAGAAGCTCAACAGAGTAGGGCCAGTAACAGCTGCCCGAGTGCTGATAGATTCAGCAAATTACCTAAGAACTTTGGCGCAGGGTGTTTGGTTAAAGACACAGAGCCTTAACCAGCTACTTGGCATTAAATATTTCATATTTGGCCAATTGGTGGAAAATCTCTCTTCTCACTAAACTCTGCCACAAAAGGCCAATGCAAGGGTCAAATCCACAGCCATGGAAATGTTAGCACCATGAACTGAGCTCACCAGCCTGCCTGACTTTATGTAAAACATGTGATATCAAGTGTGCACTTAGATAATTGATAAATGACGTTCTATCTGACATAGATTTAAAATCCTGTGATAATCTGTACTGCAGCAGCACACAGTCACTTCTCCCCATTTTAATTTGCTCATGACATCCATGTTGTGGCTGCATATTCGTTTTTCTATTTTTACATTAAATGACAACCTGCAGATTTATAAGAAAGCACTGTGTGCGCATCAGCACAGTTACATGTGCTGGGAATATTCAAGGTTATGGCGATATGATTTTCTCAAAGATATGTTTTGTGGTTACATGAGCTTTTCTGGAAATACATTAAAGCTCTTGTAAAGTGCCTCGGTGATTTTGCAGTAGGAGCCAAATGTCGCCTTGCAGAATTGCAACCAAAATAAACAAAATGTGTTTTAAGTCATGTAGACGTAGACTTTGTCATTGGTTTCCCCCAGAAGCCCTATGGCCATAAATCTTGTGTTACTTCTATATTTGACAAGCGTCCATCCACTCCAAAGAAAGCACTGGCACTAAGCGATCGCCACTTGAAATACATACTGTACACTGCATTTGGAAACCACAATTGCAGGTTTGTGTTCATAAGAAGCTCAAGCAATGATATTGTTGCAAAAAATATTCTCAGCAGTATCAGGTTTTGTTTGCTCAGACTCATTTAGAACTGATTTTGATTAATTTTCATCTTGAACATTATGCATCAAACCTTTAGTAAAATTTGACTCATTTTATTGGTAAAACCTTACAGTCATTTTCTTTTCTTGGTAAAGACCAAATATCTCATTACCATCCTTTTCATAGGGAAGAACACACATTTCGTGGTTAAAGTGGAGGTGATCTTCAGACTTTGTGTGTTTGAGGAACAATAGTGTTCAGTTTTCTTTAATGCTGCTGTTTTAGCTTCTGTTATTGCTCTGTCAGTGTGAACAGGGCCCAACACATTTTTCCATTGGTGCCTATTTAAACAGTCAATAAACAAGGCAATTACTCATAACAGCTGAATGATCTCACCAGTGTCTGTCGGATTCAAAAAAGGGAAAATTAAGATAATTTTATTAAGAGTGACCCAGAGTCCACTGCTGAGTACCACATGTGTGCCATAAAGTGTTCCTTGGAAGAAAGTTATACGACAGGTCTTCAAGCTTCTTGTCCATCATAAGTCACCCGTGCTGAATCCTGTTTAAAAGCGCTTGCCCTCTATTCTCTGTGCCTAAAAACACAAAGTATTATGGGAAAGGACAGACACGATTCTGCAGCTTTTTACAACCAGGGGATGTGGTCACGGCCTCTTTTTAGACTCCCTTTTACTGTTTTCTATTTTAGACCCTCACATGGATTAGTGCGACACATCTTGCAGGTGCTCATTACAATGACCAGTGTCACCCTTTTCCTTTCCTGCTTTAACCACACAGCCATGAGCTGCACTGAACTTGATTTGACATGAAGCCTGTAAAAACATCAGAGCTCTTTGGAGGACCGATATACTGTATGCCTGAATAAAATACAGGAGACACGGTCTCCAGCTTGCTCCAAACCAGGAGCAGAAACAGTAGTTTGTGCACCTCCTCATCATCACTCTTGTTACTCACGCACAGCCTTTGTGTATGTTTAATCTGAGTGTTAATGGACTGTTGTGGAGGTTGGACACACTGTGTACGGATGCAATCATGATGTTCATGTGTAAAGAGGCTTGGCCGCAGTACCTCTCTGCATGTGTCAGACTGTTTCCATGCAGTTCAATCAGCGACTGAACTCAAGCACTGAAGAAATAGCATGGAGAGCGGTTGTGTTTATTATGCTGTATTAAGTTTTAGTCAAAGAACATCTAAGAGCGAGCAGGTGCTTCTGGGCTCGGAGCATATTTGTTTTACTTTGTAAAAGACCCAGGCTCGGAAGAGGGTTTCATTTAATCCCTTTTAACAAACAGCAATTAGACTCGCTAATGAGACCCTGGGTTAGATGCATTAAGACCCTCGTTTATCCTGCTTTTTCTTCCCTTTTTTCTTCTAGTCCTCCATCCTTCTTCACTTCATTTTTCCCCTTAGAGCTTCAAACAGGCAAACTCAGACACACAGATGCACACGCTTTACGTCAGCGCTGTCTGAGTTCATTCACTGGTATGTCTGAACTCTGTTGCCCTCAGTCCCACTAGCTCCAGCACCCTGTCGGAGATTCTCAGTGTTTCTTAATTTAGGCAGTTTTCCCTGTGTTCCAAATAAAATACCTGGAGGGGGAGGCAAACTCATAAATCCAGTCCTGTAACAACAACAACATCCAGAATGATCTCTCTTGATACTAGGGATGAGCTATTACCACTCTCCTCCAGGGGATCTCCAGTGATTGATTTACATGCAGACTCAGTCCAACTTACCAGAACGGTTTAAGAGATAAAGTAGTTCCACCTGCTGTGCCACCACGCACGCCAGGCTGAAAGGGATAGGTCTCTGCGGAATCGGCACACGGCAGACAGTGTGCCAAGCAAGACATGTACCAGAGGAAATCACTGGTTACACTGGCCAAGAGATACCCCTTCTCTCAGTCAGCCTTAGGACATCATAGGTGGGCAGCCGCATGCAACAAGGACACAAAGTCGTCCTGTAAGAGGGAAGGAGTTCAATCATATTGAATGAAAACATGTCACCCCATTTATGAATCATGTGTCTGGTCAATACAAAACTCGTACAAGCTGCCTACTGTGGGGCCTGACAATATCTTTGTGTTTCTGTCTCACATCACTTTTTTACAGAGTGTGGTTGAATGCACAATAAAAAGAGTCCAGTGCAGGATATTCTGGAGCATTGCTTTTGTTGTGAAAAGACAAGATTGTGCTAATTTAACATGTGACTCTAAGAACAGGGTTAATGCCTATTTACACATTAAAAAATAGAATTCTGTGTCATTGGCTTTTCCACTTGAAAAGATTTTTATTCCATGTCTAGAATAAGGTTTAACCTACTGTACCTGTGTTGACTGATGTGAGGTTTATTAACTTTGAACTGAGTGAACTCATTTGCTGTGTCTAAACACAGAGTATCCACCCAAATAGACTGTTTTCACTTCCCAATGTTTGTCTGCAGGACAGTGCCAAACCAGCAGTGAGAGAGGAAATAGGCTCTCAAATATGCGGTAGAGTGGACACTCTAAAAGGAAGGCATACAGGGATTTTTATTATTGTGACAACATTTGATTTAACATTTTAGAGTTTCTGACCATGACAGTCACAACATGTTCAAAGTTAGATTTCACACAAGTAGTTGCTGGTAATGCAGATTTAATAATTATTCTTTACTGCCTCACAGTCTTTTTAGCTCAGGCTGAACATAATGCCACACTGCATCTCACTGCAAATGCTGTATGAATATGTGACATGTGAAATCACTGAATATTTATCTCTTTATGCTCAACGACAGCACTTCTGTGTTGGACTGCATTCTGTTGTACTGTAGATTATCCGCTCTCTGCAGAGACTATTTGTGAATTATGCGGATTTCATTGTTTGGGTTTGGTGATTTTTGACCCAGCTCGCTGTCCGTTGTGTTTGGCTGTATCCTAGCAACCAGAGGGGGCGGAAATAGCAGGGACAGTGAGCCCGTAGTTTCCATGGTCACCGTTGATGGCAAACTGTCGGTAAAAGTTTTGAATTAGAAAAGCAACTTGAATTTCACGGTAAGTTTATACTTCAGTTCGCGTACGGATGTAACAGATAATGGTAGAAATGTACTTTATGTTGTATTAATGAAGAAAAGCTGAACATGGTTGTAGTTGGGCGACTGTTAGTCAGCTAAAGACTGTATGCTAGCTTTGCAAACGGTTCTAACTTTTGTGAACGTAAGCTTCATACTAGCTAACATAATTAGTTAGCTGGTTAGACCCTGACAAATAACATAGCAAGTAGAGATACTTCATACTTCATGAACAGAAAGTGTAAATAAAGTTACAGAGGATACTGTTAACATCTAGACATTATTGAGCGCTATAAACACGGGATGCCCTATAGATGTGGATAAAATATGTCCAGTTCTCTCTCTCAATATCTAAATGGACATTTTCTTATTGCTTGATTTGTTAGAGAAACCATAATACATTCAGTTTACAGCAAGTCAAATAAAATAGCTAATTTGCACATTTATGAATTTGTTGATGTTGATGGATTTATCTTTAAATGAACTATTGTTTGAGCTCAAAAATATCCGCAACAAAACTTGTGTGTGTTGTTGTTAATGTTTGATTTCAGAATATCCCAGCTGGTGAAATGGGGGTATCACTGACCAAGGCAGCCCAGTGGACCAGCTCTGGTACTGGTAAACTGGAGTTCACTCCAATGAATGAGTCCTTGTTGAAAGAAATCCTGTTCTTTGTGGAGCAGTTCAGCTCCCAACACCCACAGGAGGCAGAGCATGTGTTCGAGGCGCCGCTCCAGTGGAGTACCACTTTAGCGGCATCTGATTTCAAAACAGACTATGACATCAGGTTAGTCTAATCATGAGGCAGGCAGCTGGCTGGCCAGTGCTTTCAGTATTGCGTGTCTGTGCAGGATATGCTGTCACCATGGTGTCCAAACGTATTTTACCTTCGCTGCACTTAAAGCAGTAGGCTATAATTAATTTGTTTTTCAGCTTCAGTAAGACAGAGAACATTCCATTTTATTTCATCAAAAAATCTGGGCTTCTTTCAGTGTGTGGTTAGCTTTATGTCTCGTAGCTGGGAATAGGAGAAGTACAAAAACAAAAATACAGACTCTGATCTGAAAATAGAGATAAAACTGAAGTTTTTTTGTTTTCTTTTCTCCGCAGTGAGAATGATGTACAGTCCCATGAGAAAGACAGTGAAGGGTATCCATTATTGCAGCTTTCCCCTCCTAATGTTTATGTGCGCAGCTTCAGCCAGCTCGCTAAACTAGTTCATCTTGCGGAGGATAAGAAGCTGGAGGAGGTTCGAGCATGTCTAGAAGGTAAGCATGATGACCACAAGATGAGATTTGAATCTTATTTGCATCCTAAGTAGTCCAGCCACAAGCATACCACCATAACCCACAGACTTAATTTGTTTGTCCTCCTTGTTATTCTCTACAACCATCCAAAAATGCTGCCATTGGTGATCTTTAAAGGTATGCACTTTAGGGCCACAGCCAAAAAGAGATACAGGAATATATATTTGTCTGAAAGATGAGCACACGATGAATATGACACAACTCATTGCTGTTAGATAGATAATAAATGTTGGCTTGGTTTGTGAAAAGAAATGTGTGTGTAAAAATACAGGACATATTATGCCAGCTGTATGGTTACTTCAAAATTAACTTACATTTTGGAAAACACTGAACAGCCTCTGATAATGAAGATTCAAAAAGACTAACCTCTCTTATTTTTCAGAAAATAGAGATCTTGTGGTCAAGATTCTCGGTCCCTGCTTTGCTAATGTCTTGGAGAGAGAAGACACCCACACTGATGTTCTGCATCTGGTAGACAAAGACCAAGCAAAGGACTCAGAGGTCAAAGTCAAGCTGTTTCACTTGCTCCGAAATATGGACAAGCAACTCATCAGCAAGCTTCTCGAAGAGATATCAGAGTGGGTGTTTCTCTTTTATCTCCTCGTACTCTCCTGGCATTCAGTCAGATTTCCCATCCATCCTTCACGGCTATCCTCTTTCAGTTAGATCCACTCAAGTTTACTCTGACATGTGGTTGTTTCTGATTAGAACAGGCAGCGGGTTTATAAAAGCAACCATGAATGAACAAGATGAATTGGATGTTTGTTTTGTTTTGTTTTCCTACATTTTCATTACAGACAAGTCAGGCTTGACCCCACCGCAGTAAAGAATGACATGGAGTTGTTGAAACGGTTCTGCAGTGAAAGGGAAAAGAGGGTGTTGAAGTCAGTTCGCTACACATCAGGTCTGAATTATCTCCACATTTCTCTGGGTTGCAAGGAAAGCAATTGCTATTAACTCTAATGCTGAATATTCCAAAGCATAAAAAGCCTGTGTTCTGCCGCCACAAAAGACATGGAAGTCATTATATCTGTCAGATTCCAGTTTACTAAGTCATTAGTCAGTACATGTTTTTTGCCTATTCGCAATGTAATGATCATGCCCTAACAAAGCATGTGCACACCAAATGATAAATGCAGTCTGTGTCCCCCTTTTCTCAGGTTAAATTCACACCAAATACTTTCCAAACCATATTTAAAATATGATGGTTACTCTGTGGCTCTGTTTTTAGTGGATGACTCATATTGCAAGTGAAACTATGGCTCTATTCTGGGCTAATGTCTCAGACTCATGGTGCTGATATGTCATCGTATTTCTGATGGTTTCTCTTTTTGCTCCATTGCTAGCCCCTGTGTTGTGACTTGATACCATGCTGAACCACATATGATCAAGTTTGCCTTACAATGTATGGGTTTTAACTTTTTTTCTCCTTTTTTTAGATTATGAATTTTCAAATGGCTGTCATGCCCCTCTTTGGAGGCAGGTGCATGGTGAGATTTGTTACCTTATAATTGAGCCTTTTGACATGGAGAACCTCTATATCACCTGCAGCAACGCTGGAGTTTTTCTCAATGGGGTAAGACTAGTAAGATGAAGCACTGTGGACTACATCAGTCGATGTAATATATTTCTTTTTTCTGTGTGAAAAAATGTTCAGGGTGCTTGCTTGTCAAGACGTAAACCAACTTTCTGACAAATCATTTCTGATAGACAAAATTCATGGTTACACAGACAGTTAAGTGAAAGTAGTTATCATTCTCTGTTTGATTGTCAGGTCATAAACTTTTTGTTTTCCAATTTTCCAAGTTTCATTTGTTTAACTAGGTGAAAGTCTCTTTGAGATTAAAATCTCTCTCAAGAGAGACTTTGGCAAGTGGTCAGCATAAACATTGTTACAGCAATAAATCAAACACCATAAACAGATTGACAGCTGTCACCTGCCACAAAAGAATATTAAGCCCCATGGACATTGTTCCATCTGGAAAGAGCAGCGTGTTTAAAAGCTTTTTTGTGCCCAACTGTGTCCTAACCTGACCAACTGAAAGCTGTAGAGCATTGTGTTAACACCGGCCACATTCGTTTTCATTTCTACTTTTACAGTATATTTACACAGGTAAGGAGGAACCAGTGAATGGAGAGATTTATATATAAAAGGCAACCCTTTTACCTGGTATGTCTACATACTTACAGTGGTGTACAAGATAACTACACACAGTAATACATATATAGAGCACAGCAGCATACAACATAGGTGCATTCCTGAAGAGGTGGTGGTGGTTAATATAATGTAATTAATATGTGTATCAGCAGTAAAACATTAAAACTGCTAAATGTTTTATACCTATAGATGTACCTGTCTAAATATTTGGCCTCAAAGGCTCCCCTCAAAAGAGCACTATTGTATAGAGGACTTCCAAATGCTTGCTAAATGTGAGGAATCTCTCTGAATGTGTTTGCAATCATTTCTAAGGATTTTGCATTCTGCAGCACCTTTCACTTTTTCAGTGACTTTGCTGACAAGCCATTGGTTTCCTGTCTCTGTTTCTTCACCTGGAAATAGTTCGGCCAAGGTGCAAAAACTACAGCCTAAAACCAAATGGGTGAAACCTCAAAGAGCAGCAGTGTCTTAAACCTAATTTAGTGGTTTACATGGTTTTACACTTCCTTTTTAAGTCTGGCTAGAGATACTCTGAGTTTAAGCTCAGCTGTTCCACCTGATATGTGGGTCACATAATAATTGTGTTTTTTTTTTAGAATGAATGAGTGTGTTTTTCACTTTGTTTTCACAGGGCATAAAACAGGAGGTGGCAGAGAGTGGCTATGAACGAACAAGTGATATGTACAAAGACCTGGTAACACTTCTGAAGAGCCGATCTCCATATTTTGCTGAGAACATAAATAAGCAGGTACGGCAGAATACAGGCACATGAAATTATCATGAACACATTAATACCTCTTTTTTGTATGTAGCCTTGAATTTTAGCTCTCAAAGCAAAAATGTGTGGGTGTTGAAATGCCTCCTTGTCCCATGAACAAGGTCCCTCTCTCTACAGCTCTGATTTGACCAGTGATGCTGTGTGACTCATATTCATCAACAGAGTTAGGATTGTGTAATCAGTGTCTGTGCTGTACCATGCAAGTGAGCAAGTGTCTAGTTGTCACTGTGTTTAAAAATGTCTGAATTTACCTCCTCTGTGTTCCAACATCAAAAAGACTGAGCCCATGCCACCCTCCACACACACACACACACACACACACACACACACACACACACACACACACACACACACACATTTATAGACACTGAATAATGCGTGATTTATTCAGCAGTGCTATTTCCTGCTTTGGTAATTTGACGACGTAACAAATCGCCTCAATAATATATTCCAGCTGCTCTCAAAAATCTTTTAATCATTTAAAAATATGATCTTTTCTTTTCTCACTCACGCTGGAGTTTGTTGGAAAATGTAGTGTCATCACAAGCTCATCAGAGCCTTTAAAAACAGCTTACTGCTCACTGCCTTCTCTGTTTGGACATTGGTTCAGTGTATTAAAAGAGGAAAGGCCATAGTCTAGTCTAGTACAGCCTTTTGAAAGGCTGTACTAGACAGTATATTTTACAGTATATTTTTTGTGTTTGATTTGTACAGTATATTTTTTGTGTTTGATTTGTTATGATGTAATTTTCAGCAAATACAGTGTAAATTTAATGAAAAACAATATTTACCCACTTTGAAAATCTTACTCTGAAAACAAGAATCGATAACATCTGTCTGAGTAAAGAATTTGCACTTGTCTTCTAGGAGTGACATACAAATGTATTCTTCCCAATGATTTTTCAAAACTATTGAATTGTGAAGGGCCAGATAATTTCACAGAACTATTCTGCATGTGAAATGCCTTTGGGACAAAAGCTAGAGTCAACAGAACAAAATTAACAATTTATTAAAATTACCAAAATAAAAATGCTTTTTGAATTGGCCTGAAGTAGTTTTCATGCTAGGGTTTATTTGGACAGTTACGTCAATGCACTGACTGTCGATCTACCACTTTGGTCCAGAATATAGCATCAACTATTGGATAGATTGCCTTAAAACAGACTTTCATGGTCCCCAGAGAATCAATCCTTATGACTCTGATGATTTCCTAACTTTTCCTCGTTTCCACCACCAGCCAGTTTTCACAAAATTTGGTACAGACATTCACTCTGACCTTGGGAGGATCTATAATAACTTAAGTAATCCTCCTTAAGTTTTTCATCTAGTGCCACTGCCAGGTTAAATTTGTCCTGAACTTACATTAATGACTGAATCAGACATTCCCATCAGCCTCAGCCTCAGCCTCAGTTGCTGATTAGCAAATGCTAGCGTGCTGATGTGAGCATGCTATTCACTCCCTATTTACTATACTGTGCACTATATTTACCCTCCAGCATTCTGTTCGATTGTCTGAGTGTGAAATTCATGCACCGTACAGATCATGTGAATGACAAGTACTTCTGCTTTTTGCTGACAATGCCACAATGCACTGCTATTCCTTATATGGATGCAAATATATATGTGGGACTTTCTACCTGTCAGTGATGATGCAAAATAATAATTTAAAACTGTCTGAAATCTCAATTTACTGCCCTTTATAGAGTAAGCTAATGAGTGTATGTTATATAGGGAGTAGTTCATGTGGCCTGGGGTTAGTGAAGACTTTAATAAACCAGTGAGTTGTACCAGGCTGAACCATGTACAAAAAGACATCCAGGCTTTCATGTTTTATGAGTCCTGTGTGAAGAGTGATGCCTTGAGTCTGAACAATCTAAAAATGACAGACAGCTGCTGTAAAAATCGCTGTGAACAAGTTTGTGGAGGCACAAATCACTGTCAAGTTCTTTTCCTTTTGAATTCTTTAACTCTTTTGATATGTGCCTCGTAGTGTCCTGTAACTATAGTTTCACTCTCTCTGCCTCTGCTTTATCTTATCACCCTCACATGATGGTCTCACATAGATCTGGCTCAGTTCCCTGATTGCAAATCAGAGAGCCCAAAGTTGGAAGGCGATAGCCAAAGATAACAACACCTAATCTCCAAATGTATCTCCTTGTTTCCAATGTGAGGAAGCATGTCTTTTTTAATAGTTCTATTAGATTAGACAGCCTCAATCAAATGAGCAGAGGCAGCCAAAGGAGACAAGGGCTGCAACACAGGGAGGAAGTGGACTCGCCTTCTCTGTTCAGTGTTGTGGATTTGTTTTGACATCACAGCATGATTGGAAATTGGACATGCTGTGTATTTGCATGCGTAACACACTCACTGCAAAGCAAAAACTCCATGCGTTGTAGATTTGTTTTTGTTATTCACATCCTGAAATTAATGTAGACTGCCTCACTGTCATGATCAGTCAGTAGAAAGTGCTTGAATCCTGCCACTGACAGATGCTTTATGGTCAATGGCTTCCTTGCTAATTTTCCATCAGCATGGATCAAGTACTTAGACACATGCCCAAAACACATGTAAATAGTTGGGGTTTAGGTTTTAGTAGTCAAATGGTTGCAAAATGGACAGATGAATACATAAGTGCTAGTAACTGAATGTCACCTGCTATAAACATTTTTTGAGTTTAAAACTGCAGGCGTCAGACCGGCTTAACACAGCATTTGTCTCTATGCCTGTAGTGTTTTCAGATGCAGAGAGGCACCTGTAATTGTATGTTGTACTGTGGCATGTCAGGGAATTTGGAGTGTTCCCGTCTGTGAATGCACATGGACTTTGTCCATTTCACATATAATAGAATTAAAGAAGGTTGGTTAGCCTAATAAAGCCAGACTGTGGGTCTGTGGTTGGATGAATTGACTTGTATGTTTCCAATAGCAGGTCACTTTGTGTTTTATGAAAAACAAGTCTTTGGAAAAGTGATTGGGCATGCTTGGCTCAAGCTTGTGCGTGAACACAACTCATAGAAACACATCTTAATTCTTTTTCCCTGCCCTTAAAAATGTTGAGCTCCTAACAACCAATGACAGTCTGAGCTATTTCTGCAGAGCAGGTGTCTGTGATTAAAAACTCCCCTGCCTGCTAACCATTCATATGTGTCTCATTGGCATGTGTATATAGGTTGTAAAGTTTTGTGTAAAGACTTACAGAACTAGAAAAAAAATCATAACTGAATAACAGTGACACGGGGGCATTACTTTGTCTGTGCCATGCTGCAAGGTTTTTGGGTGGAGGAATGTACAGAAACAATAAACTTTTTGATGTTGTTCAGCCAATTAACAGAGGGGGACCTATTCTGTTTAAAGCATTGGGAAAGTGTTATTTAACACCAGTACCTCAATAAAGACTGAATTGTTGTACAGGCCTGCATATTTTTAATGTTTTTCATGTGTCACTGACACTGTTCTGTTGTCTTAACATGCTTCTCCTTGGAGTAATATGGCCAACACTTTGTGAAGTATGCTGCACAGCTGCAGAAGCCGCTCAAGTGAACATCAGAATGACTATTTTGTCTTAATAAGCATCATTCTATCATCATTCAAGTCGGTTTTACAAAGTAAATTTATAGTATACAGTAATTCACCACCAGCGTTTTGGTGCAAATTAAGAGAGTTTTTTTCCTTACTCTTCAGCCTCTTGTCTTTTTTCCCCTTACCAGCAGGATTTTGCAGTTCAAGAACTTCCATCAACACAAAGGATCCAGCATGTGGAATCAGTTGATATGGAGGAACAAGGCCAACCCCAGAGGTCTTACGAGCAACAGGAAAAGAATGTGCATGACAAGGCGAGACAACAGCATACGCTGAACAAGTCAGGGGGCGAGAAGAAATATGAACCATGTCCGAGATGGAAGAATCTTGGTCTCATGTCTCCATGTGGGTATGTGATAATTCCTCGTAAGATGTGTCCTGAAATATCTTTAGCCCACCACGTACTGTGCATGGCGGGGATCCATCTTGTTGCAGAGAAGAGATTCAGATGACAGTGATGCCAAGCCTTTGCCACATGTTTTCAGTGTGTCTGCCAGCAGTCACACGTTATAAAGAGATGTTTATATGGTTTATAAATTTAAAGGCAAGTGCAAATATTCCTGAATACACAATGATCTGTGTTCATAAATAGGTTCATAGTGTGGAAACCCTTTCTGCCCAATTACAGACAGAAAACTTGGGGAAAAAAATCCCCAAAAAATCTATCACACATGGTCTTTGATTGATAAATAGATCTAGCAAGGGCTGAGCTGTTGCAGCTGTACCTAGTGATATCTGTACCCATTTGAGGAGAAACTGGCTCAAGATAAAAGTATTTCAATTGCTAAAAAAAAAAAACCCTCTGAACTCTAGTCTCAAGTTGTTAAATAATGATTATGTTCGAAAAATAACCATTTTCAAAATAGAAGCAGGCATAATGACTCTTATTTCACATCATTACAGTAAAGCAGAGGAAAAGAAATCTGGTAAGAGCTCTGGAGAGGAGAGGTCTGGTAAAATACAGAGGAAAAGGCTGGGACCAGAAGCCAAGAGCAAGATGAAAGCAGAATTCTCTGTGTCATCTTTACGTGGACGCCTGTCCTCCCAGAAAATGTAAGTGTCCTCAGTTAGTTCTCCTTCATCTATAAGGACCCTTTCATTCTCAAGTGGAGTAAGTTATACAGGATTTTGGTACTGAGAAAAAGTAAATAGTGAACTCTGTAGTGGAAAGTGTAACATGCAAACATATCTGCCCATGTGCTGAACAATCCTGTGTAAAAACATTTTCCTGCTCCAAGTCTTTGCAGCTGCAATCTCTCAGATGTCTCCATAGTTGCGTCTGCCCATGTGCAGTATACAGACTGTTAGCATCAGAAAATGATGCATCTGATTCCAGCTACTGTTCTTTTTTTTCTTCTCATCATTTGGTGTACATGAAAAAAAGACCTCAGGGTGCTTTCACTCAGTCACAGTTATCTGGGTCCAGGCCCAGGTCGCGGGGGCAACTCCCACCCAGTCCACAAAGCACCGAAGTCCTACAGCACCTCCCACAGGTGGTGAGCCCATGGTAGGTGGTGACGTCCGGTGTGGGGCTCAAACCCACGATCCCAAGAGAGTCTCGTGCTCTACCAACTGAGCTAACCGGGCGGCTCCTTCTGATAATATGCTCCCCTGGAAATGCTATTTGTATGTACATGGGAACTGTCTCCCAGAGGTCCCATATGAATGTGTACCAAATTTCATTACTCCACAGTGCCCAATTTTCATGACATGGTTATCCATCGGCCCAAGCAACTTTAAAAAGCCATCTGCATTTCTGTTTGCATCAGTAGCCTAGCAAGAGTCTTTACTCTGTATATGATGATGACTCCAGTCATCCATTGATATTTTTCCAGTCTTTATTTTCCTGCTGCTTAGATTCTGAGGAAGTTTAAACTTGACACTTGAATTTCAAAATCCTTAATCGGTCTCTGTGTGTGGGATGACCAAGCTGTTTTTCCATATAAAACACCGGGAAAGAGATTTGATGATATCCTATTCCATTCTTTTGTCTGGCTATGTGTTGTCCAGCTATTACACTGTCCCACACCTTCGAAGATTGTTATCTGTGGTCAAAAGTGCACTGTTATCTGGTCTTTTTCTGTTCAGTAAGACCCCAGCAGGAGCCATGCCAATGGAACTTTCCAGTGAGAGTTCATCTGAGAGTGAGGAGGGAGAGGAGCATACAGAGCGCCGTCCGGAGAGTAACACAGAACTGCCCTCTGAATACTGGCACATCCAGAAACTGGTCAAGTACCTCAAGGTACGGCACTGTCACCTTGGACTGTGTTTTTTTTTTCAAGCCAAAATAGATATTTGTACAGAGAGCTGTGCTACTGCAGGCGATGGCAGGCCACAACTGACAGGAAACAGTAAAGTCCATGCTCCTTTTCTGTCATATGAACAAGAATTTTGATGCTATCCTGAATCAGTATTCAAATTTCCAAAACCTCATCTGAACTTTAGTGTGTGGAAAATAATATTTAGTCATGGATTTGCAGAAGAGCATAGATGGCAACACCAAAGGTAATGTTCCAATCACATAATCCCACCTGTCTGTTTTGCCTCAGTCATATCAAGGTGCAGATGTCGGCTGAACTAAGGTCTAGGTTCCTCTCATTTAAAGTGGTTCTTTGTAGGAAGATACCTATTGAAGTGGCTGGCTCGGCTCTTGGATTCCTGGTTTCTGACACAGGCCTGTTTGGTTGCACATGTGAGCCAAGGCACAGGGGAAAGAGCTGTCTGACGGCAGCAGCTGTACGCACTGTTTGCCCACACCGCAGAAGCATAAAAATGAAGCGCGCTGGTGATAGGTCTGACAGGGCATATGGTGAATATTAATGTGTCAAAACATGGAAGGAAAAGAAAAGAGGACAGAAACGCCAATGACCCAGACTGGCTGGGAATACCTCCGACCACTTGACTTCTGAGATTATCCTGCCTCACTCAGTGGTCCTGGTGGTATTATCTCTTTATCTGGACAGTATCATTTAGACAGATTATATTAAAATGGACTGCATTTACTCTGTTTTGACAGGAATCTGTTTTGTTGCAAGTTGCAAACCCATCGCTTTCTGTTCAGCAGTAAAACACCTTAAATGCTACCTTGATTTAAAGAGCATTAAATGAGTTTATGGTATTTCAGTGTGTAGCTATAGTGTACATAACATATTTTTACACAGTATAGGATTTTTTGACACTACCAGCAGATTTGTGTTTTGAGTTTCATGGCTTGGTGCTAAATAAGATTGTTCACAGTGCAACCGAGCAAATCTTTTATAGAAAATACCGCTGTAAAGTTCAATTTGAGGCAGATATTTTTAGCTTAGCAAAACAGAATATAATGGAAGGAAATTCCCACTCTAAAAGCAGGCTGCTACTCCTTTCCAGAAGGGAAAAAAAGAAGATGTAAACGATATGAAAAGAGGCAAATTCAGATAAAAAAAAACCTCACTGGTTTGTATATTTTATACTTTTCAGCTGGATTGTGAGCTTTAGGGTTGTGTGTGTGTGTGTGTGTGTGTGTGTGTTCCTGCTTCAACAAGATGCAGCACTGCAGTAACCAACATGTCCCAGCTTTCTATCTCTCTGGAAACCACACAGCACAGTTATTTATGGGGTTTGTCCAGTAGTCATTTTATAATATCATTACCATCAGACGCTGAAACTTACCATGAGCCAAGTTAAATATCTGTTTTATTTTAGGAGGAGATCTTTTTTCCCCTTTTCCCTTGCACTATAGACTGATGTTTGTACTCTAGGAAGTTTAACACTTTCATAAAGCGACACATGGATGTTCTGTTTTGTGTTTTAATGATATTTATGGAGGAATATTTGCCTAGGGTTCCGATGTGTTTGTTTTCATACCTGAATGACTGGATATCTGCGCCTGTAAAATGGTTACATGGTCTCACAAAATCCAGCATGCAGATTTAAGTGTGTGTCTAGCACACACGGGTTCATGTTTGTGTGATTGTGTGGCTGCACTGTATGTAATGTATGTAGGAGATGTCTGTAACATACTGACATGGGAAATTCATTTTAACATATTTCACCCTCCTAATTCCAGTCTGTAGTGCGTCAGTGCCACAGTGTAAGCAAGCGTTTTATCATACTTTGTATTTAAGCATTTGTATTTATAGGCCTTATGCTGTACATATATAATACATGTACAGCCCATAGACCTTCAGTAGATTATGAAAACTAGAAAAGCAAAGTAACAGCCTTGCTTATTGATGGGCTAAAGGGTTTTGTTACTAGTCAGGACTGAAAAACTCCACATGGTAAGTTTAGCAACAAAGCCAGAAAAATGCCATTTTAGTATGCCTTTTTGTCTGCCTTTAAAGAAAAACAAAATTCGACAGCTGCTATCAGTTAGGCTGGCCTGTGGCTTTCCAAACACAAAACAATTTTCATATTCTCACAGATGTAAATATTGTGTCTGATATACAATATGTTACTAGTTAACAGGTAAACATTTCAATATTGTGTGGTGTAAACATTTTCATGACTGACTGTTTGACGGTCAGTTTTTATAATTTATTTTTTTTCTGAACAGGCTTTTTCTCATCTTTTTTGATTAGTCACAACAAAAGGAAGATTTATGAAACAGCTTTCAAGAGTCACTACAAGTGCAACTTTTCTCCATGGCTTTAAAAATGGTGCTTCTGTTACCATAAATGTATCTTAGAAGTATTAGAAGTAGAAGTATTATAGATTAACAAGCTGATGTGGGTCCTGACACATGTTTTTGTGCTCAGGCCTCATTAAGGTTGCTCCCCCTCTGCTGGGCAGTCATAGTACTACTGCCCCGCTCATCTCTCACGAGAACCATTCTGCTGATTGCTTCACTAAACCTAATCCTGTCTCTAGTGAACAGCAGCCAGTATCAGCTCATTCTCTTTGTAACTCACTATGCTTTAAGTAGTCAGGCATTATGATGCTTTTTTTTTTTTTTAAATAACTATAGCACTCAATTAAAACATTTAATTTTTACTGCTTGTAATGCATTTACTACCTGTGTAAGCTGGATAATTTACTTACAAGAATAATTACATCATTTCATTCTCATGAGTTAAGTAACTTTTCAACTCGAAGACCTGACAGCATACATTTGCTCGGCATGCACTGCACTAATTTTATGACAGCGAGGCCTGTAAAGTGATCAAGTTTTATGTTATAGGAGATCCTATGTCAAATTTGAACTAAAATACAACCAGTAATCATTCATTCTCTCCCTACAGTACCTTTCCCATAATAAAGCAGGAGATTGAGTTTGTTCTTGTCATTAGTGGCCTTCCTTCTGAGTCTGCTGTAGACTGCACAGACGAAAGAAACCTCATGCATCCTCTATGGCTCGATCTCTGCCAAGATCCAGTATTTCTCTCTCCCGAGTCTACCTGACATACACTCCTGTGTATCTGAGTACTAATACTTAATATGCACGTCCACCACTGTTGGCATGAGGTCCAAGCCACACTTGTGCACAAAATATACACAACAAAACTCCATTAAGAAAAGGGCCTGAGGTCAACAGGGTATCATTTACAGCGCTATTAACCCTTTCCCTGCTCCCACATGCTCAGTGCTGTGATTTATAGGCCTAGAGTGGCTCAGGCAGGGCAGTCTGTGTCTGAAGAATCCAATCTGCTGCTGCAGAGGAACCAGACTAGAATAAGACCTCCATTCAGTAGAGGGAAGCCTTCAGCTATTTAGTAGCTCAGGCCGAGACACCTGCAGTAAAGGAAGAGACAAAATGTGTAAAGCATCTTTTAGTGGCTGATATCGAGTTCACCTCATGAATGGAATTCAGTCCTTCATACTGCTAAATCTTTTCTAAAACCATTTTGATCATGTATTGATCCATTAGATATGGGGATAAAGCATTAAGTCATCTTTAAAATCTGTCACTGCATTTTGATTTGCAGTATTATTTGTATTTATTTTACAGCCTTGCTAGCACTGTGGCCCTGTGAATGGCAATGTCGGTCAGCAGGTCCTGTACTTTGGTCCAGAAAACTCTTGGGTAGATTGCCATAGGATTTTGCGCAGACATTCATGGGATGAACCCAACTGATTTTGCTGAGGTTGGCATGTGTGGTTCAGGATGAAATATCTTGACAACTATTGTAAATTGGCTACATATATTCAGGGTCTCTAGGATTTATTTATTTCTATTGATCTTGGTTAGTATCTGACTTTTCCTTTGATGCCAACATCAAATGAACATTTTCACTCACTGAAATATCTTGACATCTACTGGATGGAGTGGCACAAAATGTTGTACAGCTATTCATGGTTTCCATATGGTGTATCCTACTGACTTTGACAATCCCCTGACTTTTCCTATTGCCACCATGGGTTTCACATTTTAGTTTCACAACTATTGCGTGGATTGCAACCAAATTTTGTTCAGGCATTGAGGGTCCTGACAGGATGAATCCTATTGACTTTGGTTTACCCGTCTTTTCCTGTAATGCCATCAAGAAGTTGACAATTTTTGGTTTTGCATAAAACATCTTGACATTTTTTAGGTTGAATGGTGTTAAATTTAAAGTTAATGCTACAGATAATCAAGTCCCCAAAGCATCATTTTTAATGACTTTGTTAATCCTCTGACTTTTCATCTACTGCCGTCATCAGGTCAAAATTTCAATTTGCCCAGTACTTCTGTTTTTGACCAAATGCTTAGCATAGCATGCTAAACTAACGTGGTGAACCTGGTGATTATTACCTGCTAAACACCATCATGTTAGACTTGACATTGTCAGCATGCTATCATGCTGTTATCAGCATTTAGCTCAGAGAACGACTGTGCCAAAGTGCTGCCTCAGAGAGCTGTTTGCATAGATGGACACTTTTAATCTTGAACTCTTTCATTACTGCTGTTAATAATTACAAATGTCTTGACTAGGAAAAGCTCACTCAGGTTAATTAAGCAGACCTATAAAGATTTAATTTGGTTTTTAAAAGGACTTAATAAAACACAGCACACATAACTTAGTATTGTTATTACATTTTGATTATTGAAATCCCAAGATAGCAGCTCCTGGGATCCAGTACCTGCCATGATACTGCACAGATATTGAACTACTTTATGAATTTCTTGTTCAGAGGTTGAGCAGTGGTTGAATTCATTCCACTCTAAGCATCTGCCCCTATGATGCTCAGAGAGAGTCAAAGATCTTACACCATAAAAGACTGTCAGATGTTGTCAATGTTTTAAAGAATGTCGACAATACTTCAAGACCAAAGCTAACAAAAATGAAAGCATATGATCTGTTTTCTGTTCTCCCAGCTATCACTCCTAAACATAGCATTTTTTTCTGTTTTTACAAGGTAGGAACCTCGCCTGCCGAATCCTTTGAAGAGTGAGAATGGGGGAGACAAAGGAAGCAGTAGATCCACTGCTGTTAATGGGCAAATGTTTCACATTTAGGCTAGCGTCATGATATGGAGAACACGTGGCCATTATCCTGCTGTGTCAGAGCACTGCTCTGAGAGGGAGATATGATCAAACACCACTTCAAACTTTGGTATAGGCCTGCACTGATGATAGCAGGACATGTTACGTTCTTATGTTTGGTTGAAATAATCTATTTAGAATGGCCCTGAAGTCTCAAACTGTTTGCGAAGTGTGCAACCAATAAAGGCCTATAAAGTTTGGAATGGTGGAGGTGTCCTTGAATCCACTAAATGAGAATTCTATCTGTGGTACATTTAAACCACTGCAAAAATGAAATAATATTTGATTGTTCACTTGCCAGGAGATTTTGAACTGGACGTTTTAGTGTCACATATCAAAGCCATGTAGCAGGTCTAGTATTACAGCAGCTAAATCTTGCATTTTCGTGTCATGAACTTCTGTTTTATCTGACTACTGATTTTTTCCCACTTGCATGATCAAAACCATTGCATGTCAACAAAGGTTGTTATGCAACTGCATATAATACAGACTAAATATGGTAATAGAAAAACACTGTTGGTGCCTGCCTGGACAGTACTTTAACCATCTCAAAGCGCCAGCCCTAAGACTGGTATTTTAAGTGTCATAATTCTGTCAACATTCATCCACAACTGGGACATTACAGGGATTTATTCAGTGTGAGCAGAATCTGAATCTCTATTTAGAAACTAAATTTAGAGGAAACGAGTAAAATAGAGGCAAAACAATAGAATAGAGGCAGTAAAGTAATGTTCTTTTTTTATCTTAAAGGCAATGCCTAATGGTTTCTGAACTTTACACTGTTGTTGAAGCTCAGTACTCTGTTAGCAAATAATTTCTTTCCATCAGTGTCTACCACCACAAAGCTAAACACTTACCAGGCTGTGGTATAAACAAAACAACCCCAGCAGGAGTGGTACTATGGGGGAGAGGGGGGTAGGGCAGTGGAGAGAGGTCTGTATTCTCCTCCCTTTTCCAAATGTCTGTTTCATGTTGAATGGTTTCCTCTTCCTTTCTGTCTCCCATTTTCATTCATTCATGTTTGGCATTATTGTTTCAGGGAGGCGACCAGACAGCCACTGTGCTCACTCTGTGCGCCATGATGGACTTTAATTTGATGCAGGAGACATGCCAACTGGCCATCCGGGACGTAGGTGGCCTTGAAGTTCTCATTAACTTGCTGGATACAGATGAAGTCAAATGCAAAGTGAGTAGCTGTGCCAAAGCTGGACCTGGATGGCCTGCAGGCATGAACAGAGCCGTCCGTGTGTGCCAGCCTGTGTTTTAGTTACAGAAACACTAGTTCTGGGTTCAGAACGCGCCTTTAAAGACACAGGGTAGCAATTATTCTCCAGTATGCCTAATGGCATGCGTGGGTGTTTTTAAACCTGTTTTTATTATTATTTATTTTTAAATGGGGACCTAATGTTGGCATAGACACAATAGTTCCCATCAAACTAAACTATTATTTTTATTCATACTTACTGTTAATGTTTGCTGTGTGTGTATGTTTGGAATTAGATTGGATCTCTGAAAATTCTGAAAAAGATAAGTCACAACGTCCAAATCCGTCGGACCATTGTTGACATGGGGGGTCTGCAGAGCATCGTGAAGATTCTGGACTCACCAGTCAAAGACCTCAAGGCCTTAGCTGCAGAGACCATCGCCAATGTGGCAAGGTTCCGCAGGGCAAGGAGAATTGTCAGGCAATATGGCGGTATCAAGAAACTGGTGAGTGTAAGGACAGAAAAATGTAAATTCAAGCGGTAACATGATCTGCCAGCGTGGAGTGCAGCAGAGAAAACTGCAGACCAGAACCTAATCTTTCTGTATTGGCAATACTGAAAAAATTTATGTCACACGTTGGCAGATTTTCCATGAAAAATACTTGTCTGTTTATGTCTGTGTCAGCTAGATTGTGATTTAATACAAACATTTTGTACTAAACCACAGACACCTTGGAAACTTTGAAAGAACAGGATGGTGTCTTATTCCGATGTATTCCACATATTATAATTACTATTTGCTATAATTTAAAGTGTAAAACACATTTCTAAACTTTGCTGAACTGTTTTGATGCACAGCAAATCATCCACCCATGTCCTTTTCACTCTGTGCAGCAGATGCCAGATAGCGGCCCATCCATTTAAAAAAACAACAAAACAGAATGGGTTCTGTGGTAAAACAGATAGAATGTCCCTTATATCCTCTGACCTGCATTCATGTTTGTTGACAGAGGGACCTGTGATTAAAGCCCGCATGCCTTGTATATTTTCCTCAGCCCCAAATCGGATGTTCTCATGTGCGAGTCACTCACGTAGGCAGATTAATTTCACGCTATGCTACGAGACCACCTTTGAACTGTGCTGTGGGTAATAGCATTGCCTGCTCTGTCTCACTGGCCAGGAACGATGGATTAGAACCCTGAATGATGGCCATAAACTGTCACACTGGGCTTTTCAGGCCTAACATCAACATCTATGCTGACAGTTTTCCACTCCTAACATCTTGCTTTTTCATCCTTGCAGACTCAGTGGTACTAGAATTTTAATTACACCCTTAATCACAGCCAACAACCTGCTATTACCATCTGACACCATCCATTATCAACCCAATTCTGCAAGCAAACTTTTCAGAGTCTTAGAATTTATGTCGAGTTCATCAAGTTTGTGTAAATGTGTGTATGGAGAGTTTCTGCTTAAACACGTGTGGTCTGCCTGCCTCTCTGCACACATTTTTATGTTTGTGTTTATCCACTGCTCAGGTAAAGCTGCTGGACTGCGTGCCTAATTTAGCCAACCTGACTGCAGACCAGGAGAAGGATGTAGAGGTGGCCCGGTGTGGAGCTTTAGCACTGTGGAGCTGCAGCAAGAGTACCAAGAATAAGGAGGCCATCCGTAAGGCCGGTGGCATCCCACTGCTGGGACGATTGCTCAAGTCGCCACATGAGAACATGCTTATCCCTGTTGTGGGTACCCTGCAGGAGTGTGCCTCGGAGGTGAGAGAGGGCATATGATTGTACTTTTTGTGGCACATATATGTATAAAATATTTTCAGGAGGATATGCAGAATAACAATCGATTAAAAACTTACATTTACCTAAATACACAGATTAGAAAAGCATGAGAAATGTATTATTATTATTATTATTATTATTAATGTTTATGTGGATCCTTCATTGGTGTATCACTACAGGAAAGCTACAGGCTTGCTATTCAGACTGAGGGCATGATCAAGGATTTGGTGAAAAACCTAAGCAGTGACAATGAAGAGCTACAAATGCATTGCGCCAGTGCAATTTTCAAGGTAACTGTTTTTCCACAATTCTAAACTGTGTCAGCTTATACACTGTTCAATTTAATGAATTAATAATGAAAAATGGGTTATGGACGAAAATAGGTCTCTTTGACTCCTCTGATGTAGATCTTGACCCTCTCTTTTGCTTTGCAGTGTGCAGAGGACAAGCAGACCCGTGACCTGGTGCGTAAGTACAAAGGTCTGCAGCCTCTGTTTTCTCTGCTAGGGAAGAAGGACAACAAGCAGCTCCTGGCTGCTACCACTGGGGCCATCTGGAAGTGCTCCGTCAGCATGGAGAATGTGGCTAAGTATGACTGGATTCAGGGTCTCGTCTTATTACCTCTCCTTAAACACATGGACTCACACACATCGAACTTAACATACCAGAGGTACAGAAACACGCTGTAGCCATATCATTTTTTATGTATGACTATTACATAAACACGAATATTGCACTAATATTCCGAATATGACAGTATTCGGAATGAATATTTTCCATTTTGCAATTAAGGCGTGTGGGATATATGCTGCTATTTTTCGGGTTTTGGGAGAATTCTTTGGACATCTATAAAGTGCATTCATAATATGAGTCTCATTTGGGGTTTAGTGTCCGGCCTCTTGCTTGTCGACGGCCAGCAAACTAGATACCAGCTAGGAATGTTAATCGGAGTATGCATGTATTAATTTTCTTTATCAACGTAAACAGCTTAGTAGGAATATTGTCTTTTTTGGAATAAGTGGATAAACTGGAATACTTTGTGCATGTCAACTTAGCGATGTTGGTGTTTGCATTGAGTGGTAACAGATTTGCATGACTTTGACAAATCATTTACTGTACAGCAATCTAATGGGCCTCAGTGCAGAAGAGAGTTAATTACAATTAGGCATTTCACCCGCATGTGTCCATAACTCTCGGAAAGTAGGTTTGCTAAGCTGATGTGGTAAACAGCAGCCTTATAGTATGTGAATACTTTAATAGCAGCAGTGGATACAGAACACAAGGGATTCAGCCAACTTGCGTGCGTTAGCGTCGTCATGCCATCATCACATATGTTACTATTATGGCGACTCCCATTCATTCATCACGAGTTGTGTCACATTTTCCACTTGCATGCTGTTGTCTCCCTTTCCTTTACCAGTGTGTTGGTTTTAAGTGATTATTTGCTGAAGTGTAAAGTTTTGGTAAGGATTCTGTTAGCTCTGATCTTTTATGAGTGTTTGCTGCTAGAATTCTTTTCCACCGTTAACAAAGGCTGAAGTAAATGTGCTGATTTTATAGACTTCAGTGATATGATAGTCAAGGCCTGTTAGTATTGAACCAAGAGGCATAGTGAAAGAATCAGCCTTGAGACTGATTTTCTAATGTCAGAAAACGCAGGCTAACAGAGCCTTTAATCATTTGTCATGTAAAGCAGAGGTTTATTTAAGTGTCATTTAGCTTGGTTCTTTCAGCAGTGACATTTCTGGAATGGTTTTTGACTTGCACTTTACTGTCAGATGATTCTTAAGTCAGTAATTTTCCATTTAAAATAAATAATGCCCAGAGGCCGTGCCCTGGCAGCCCCATACATTTCCTCCAGTGCTCCCTTGAAAGTATGATTTAGCTGTATTTATTTTCTTACTCAGTGTGAGGCTGGGGACATAATATAGAAAACACATGCACTGATTTAATACCTTGGTAACATATTAATCAGTTCAAAACCTTCTCTCTCCAGTGTAGTCAAGAAAGTGATAAGATATTTTATTTTAATCATTTTTATGATAAAGAGTATTTTGGAGAGTTTATGGATTTTCACTGAGGTGCGATTATGTGAAAATGCTTTTCTTCTGACTCAAATGCTGTATAGGTTAAATTGCAGTGGAATTCTAAAAATAACAAGAAAAAGGCTCGGTAGCACTCACAGGGATCTTTCTGCACTTCATATATCATAACTGACAGAATGATATCCTACATTTAAAGTCTAAGTTAAGTCCTCCCAACTGGAACTGAGTGTCTGCTGCCACATCGAGTTAAGCGAGGATTCTTTTGCAGAAGCAGAAGCATGACGATAACATTCTTTTAAAGCAAGATGTACAGATCACTGTCTGTTTAACCCACGCCATGAAATAAAATCATTTGGGGAATTTATTTATATGACTGTTTAAAGATAACATTTTTATTACGTAGACAGACAGTTTTGTTTTCATGGAACAAAATCAAGTTTTTAAAATGGCTTCTTAATAAATTGCAAAAAAAAAGTTGTTAAAAAAACACCTTCCTGACTGCAGCTTGGCCTGATGATAAAACAAGTTAACTGCACTGGCCATGAGTAATGTGGCAGCTTAATACACTTGCTGCCAGTGCAGGCCTTGTGCCATAAGTAATGACTTGTCACACTGTTGCGATGTAAAATGATTATACTACCACTGATAATAACAGTAATAGAAATAATTAAAATCACATGCAAAGCACATTTAGTGACACTTCATTAACAAACACAAAATATCACAGCCTTCACTCTAAATTTAACATGTCACAAATGTATCTTAGTGAGCTTACTAAAGGGCCATAATATGACCAGAGTTCTCATTTAGTGTTGTTTTCCCCCTGTGTGCTATGTTTTATTTTGTTTTTGGATGATGTGGGCAGTTAGGTGTGAATGAAGGTGAAATTTGGCCACCTCTTCAGGGGGAAGCCAGCATGATGCACAGCAAATGTTTTTAATGCACACTTGAATGTGTAAGTGGATCTGTTTTTTCGTTCTCTCTCGGGCTTATTTGAATCACTTAAAATGTCTAGGTCAGGCAAAAGCTTGGAATTAAGTGACCGAGCCATTACTGTCAAAAAGGAAAGGCTGCTAATGGTGACAGGGTTTTAGGGGCATGCGCTCATTTCAGAATCAATCATAGGCTGAGTGGTGTACTGAAATGAAAATCATTTTGGAATATAGTTTGCTACAGCAATAATGGGAGGCAGAGATTTGAATTTTTTTCCTCTTTTAATTCATTAAGACCTTGGTCAAATGAAACAGACCTTGTGGCCCTTTGCAAACAACATGATTTTTTTTCCTTTATGTGACTGATGATTTGCGTGGTCTGGACAGTATAGGGGTCGGAGGGACCTCCACTCAAGACAAGTAGCTGCATGTGTTATCCATTTTCCTGATTAATGATGCATCAAAATGAGAGATGATTGATGCCCTGAACTGTAATTACATTCATAACTTAAGTGTGTTTGTTTAAAGACCACATAAGCTTATGTTTTTCGTATCACTTTCGTTCCAGTATTACAGAGAGGGCTATACCTGAGCCAAAGTTATACCGTATGTACTAGGAAAACCTTTGTAAAAGTCCTGCTTGGAAACAGTGAAACTTAATTTTGTGCAGATTTATGGATGCATCGATATGTGGCCATGAGAGCCTGTATATGGAGGTGTTATGGACACACAAAAATGCAGTAAAAAGCCTTAACAAAAGAGTTAGGGAATAACTTTGCAATGGAAAGTCACAATTGCCAAATCTTGGACTGTATTTGCCAGCGCAGTAATGTTTGGGGTCAAGATTGTGGGGTTTGCTTCCAATTACTGACTACCCCTCCATTTTACCTCTGTTCCAGCCCTATGATGAGCAGACCATAATTGCCCCTCCAAATGATACTTCTCCTTAACTCACAACAGTTCTGTGCTCACCCAAGTGATTTGCTGCTCTGCTGTTTTCTTTCAAATAAGATCAATCTGTCTGTTCAGTTTTATGTTAATCGACTATCTATCTCGTCGTGGTCATTGCTAAGCATCTCAGGGTCCCTGAAATGTCTTACTTTCAGTTGGGCGTAGTTAGTATAAAAGGCAGCATTTAAGCTTTCTGCACTTAGTTGAATGTGTGACTAGCGCAGATGATGAGGAAAGGAAAAGGCAGACAATCAATCATAAAAATCTGCTACTGTGGTTCCTGTGTCTTCTGACAGGCTTTAATAAGCTTCCAGTTGTGTGGAGCCCAGTAGAAGCCGCTTCAGGCAGCTTTGTGTAATGTTGCTCTTGCCATCACGTAATTACTTGAGTTGGGACTGGCTTAACAAAAATAGACATGACTTACCGTTCATTTATCAAAAGTTATGTCTGTGATTACAAGATAATTCTGCTGTAGGCAACTGCAGATGACACTTCAGTGATGGCATAGGAAAACCATTGTTTTTCTTTATGGTGAATTTCAGTGATGTTAACTTTGGCAGCTCCTCTGTTCATTAGCAGTGTTTTCACTTGCAAGAATAGGCTGTCTGTTGGTGGACCCCGACCAAAACCAAATGACCTTGGCCATCTACAATAGCTTACGGACCATGATGCCAGCAACCGTAACTGTGAATAAAAACAGTCGTAGAACTTAAGTGTACATCAGAGGTTTGTTGAGGTTTTTTGCAACCGCATTATATCCCTTTTAAATGTTTACTATAGTTTACCACTCTACAGCACTGGCAAACAAGGCAAAATCACGGCAAAAGAAGGAGGGAGAGTCTCCAAACCACAGCAAAGCTTTGTATGTACAAGGGACAACTGTGAGCAGCCGTGGGAAAACTGCCTGTACTGCTGGTTTACAGTAAGAGATCTGTGCCCATGTGGCTGAGGGCACTGTAGCTGCTAGCTGTCACTTGGACAACTGATAGCAGTTTTAGCCACGCTAGTGGTGTGGCTCAAGTGATGGTAATGTTGGTCTGTCAGTCTGTCTATCTGCTGGTCAGACCACCAATTTGGTCCAGAAGGAAACAACTACTGATTCTTCTTCATGTTACTTGTTCATTGATGCCAAATATCATTTGATGTAATAGATTACTAGTGTGAAGAGATTCATTGATATGTTCTCTGCCCCTCTTCCTCTTCTCCACCCTTGGAAGGTTTCAGGAGTACAAAGCCCTGGAGAACCTGGTTGGCCTGCTGACTGATCAACCTGAAGAAGTGCTGGTAAATGTAGTGGGAGCCCTGGGAGAATTTGCCCAGATGCCTGCAAGCAAGGCCACCATCCGCAAGTGTGGAGGCATCAAGCCACTAGTTAACCTGCTCACTGGAACAAACCAGGTCTGTTGAATCTTCTCTTGCTCCATACAGGGTCATCTCATGTTTAAAACCTGTTTCTGTATTGATTCACACGTGTGCTTCTTATTCGTGTCATTTGCCCAGGCTCTGCTTGTGAATGTAACAAAGGCAGTGGGTGCCTGTGCTACAGACAAGGATAACATGGCGTAAGTCTCTGTCTCTTCCAGTGCATCCAACCAGCTAACATGGTCTTTGGCATTTTCAGTACAGTTTACACAAGGCAAACAGCCCCGTGTGAGTTGTCTCTTAAAATGTGATTAGTGGCTTACTCACTGTCATTATTGAATTAACTCCAAGCACATATTCCTGGCCATGTATTGATGTCATATGTTTTGAAAAGGGAATGACACCGACTCCTGTATAATTAACCTGTCATGGGCTGATGCTTAAAGAAATCTATGTTCTTTTAATTTGTAATTATGCAGGTAGGTTTCACTTTCATCCCTAGCTTAATGACAGGTTTTAAAAGCTTTGTTTATTGTACCTGCTGTGTTAAATATGGTTGTGGTATAATTCCCAGTGTTTTACTATAGCTTTTCGGTCACTGCCAGGACTTGAGTTGGTCGGTCAAGCATCCAGTACCTAAAGCCCTGCCCTGTCCAAGATTACATGGCAGGGAAAACACGGTGAACTACAGTCCAGAGCAGTCTTTGTTCTGTGTTCATTTAACCTCACCCTCAATACTGCAAAACACTGTGCCTTCCATCTGTGCCTGATGGTTTTACAAGCCTGTTATGTAATACAAGACCCTTCTTAATTAGCACTGGACACAAATACAACTGAATGTCTGAATTTACAGTGTTAGTTAGCTCTTAATTCTATCACATGAGCCACATTTGTTTGGCGGCACAAACCAAGGGGTTCAATAAAAAGTGAAGCGTGTCAAAATAAAGCCACTAAGTGTGTTAAACTTTACACAAAAGGAGGTGTTTTACGTTGGTTCATCACATTCTCCATGTTTTCTCACAGCATGTATATTTAGACCAGACCTTTCACCCTTTACACTGAGCTGTAAACATAAAACATGTTTTTCAGTGGCTGCTTTTTCTCAGTTTTGCATTGATGGCTTTATTTTGGGGGCATGTATGTGTACAGTAGTTGGAGGAATTAACATAGCTCACATTTGATTGTCTCATGCTCCAGTCCAACATGACTGGAGCTGTTCAGATTCCCTGTGAACAGACAGTGTTGGGCTGGGTAAGAACTGTTATGATGATATATGCATGATACCACACAGTCAGTTACAACTTTCCTGTCAGTTAATGTGACTTCATTTTTACCAACAAAAAACTGTTTCTCAAATACCACCTTCTGTTGAGCAGCGCAATCGTTCTCTCATCATCATTCTGATTCAGGTCATCCATAACTACTGAAAGCCCAAAACAAGCACTGATCACTTTCAAGTTTTCCATGAAATACTCATCTGTTTGTTTTCATTCTCAACCAGTAGGCAGTGTGTGGTTAATGACATAGCACTTCCTCCAATGAATCCTGTGTATCTACAAGAGTGAACACACGTTGTTTAATGCCTCCAGGGTTTGTGGTCTCCTCCTCTAATCCATCACTGTCAGCTGCAACTTCATTGCTAATCTGTTTCATACCTGCTTCATGCTAAGACGGAGCTGTTTTGGCGGATGATATGACGCTTCACTTTTGTTTTTGGTCCGGATTTAAGAGGCCCCGCAGACTGGAATCTGATGTTATGATCCCTCTAGACTGATTTATGTGCAAACGGAAGACAGATGGCGCAGGGGACGTCCCTGATGAGTGTTCGCTCGTTGCCAGTCACAGAGATACTGTGATTAGGGAGTGTTTAAGTAATTATGACAGCATTCAATGTCGGCCTTGTTGGTGGAAGCACACATGGGGAACACGTTACATGTTATTTATACCAGACAACGGGTGCACTGTGGCGTAATTCTTTAGGTTCCCAGACCCTGACTGCAGTTTTGACTACAGTCATGTATACGACATGAAATACAGCTCATGCTTAAGTAAACTTCACTCAGACTCTATGAAATACAGAGCGACCTGTCTCTGGCTCTGTTTGATTTGGAAAGAGGTTCTCTTTTTGGCTCTGGTTGAAAAACAAGCCACCAACATAAAGTGTAAGTTTGTCTCATTTTCTATTTATAGATCCGTGTATGAAGCACTATACACAAATGTATGTGAGTTAACCTCTGGCCCTAGCATTGGCGAGCTTTTCCGTGGAGAGTGATTTGAGTGAGCAGACAGTTGGGTTTTAGACCTGGAGAGGAAATGAGCACGACTGAAGGCAAGTTGTGATGAAAAGCCAATGTTGAAATCGATCGATGCTTTGATGCTGCTTGGCTGTAGTTGTGTTAAGCCTGCTGCTGGTCAGACCGATACAGGAAGAGCTCTAAGAAACAAAACCTTCACTATGAAATCTTTCAAGTATGAAATGGTGCTTAAGGAACGATCTTCGAAGATGAAGTGAAATCACAGTGTAACACTTTTTTTGGTCTTGTTTATTTGTTTAATTCCTTTCTCTCTTTCTCTCCCTTGTCTCTCTCTCTCTCTACAGAATCATTGACCAGCTTGATGGAGTCCGCTTGGTGTGGTCCTTATTGAAAAACCCTAGTGCAGATGTTCAGTCCAGTGCTGCGTGGGCCCTTTGTCCGTGCATTGAAAATGCAAAGGTACAGCACAGTGAAGTACAGATCTTTTTCCTTCCTCCGTGATGTAACATAGATTTGTCTTCTTGTTCTGTCATGTGTCTGTGCAAGTGAAGCACACCAAAGGCACACAGATAGTCTGAAAATCCAAGAGTTCTGCAGAGTTCGTGTTGTTTCAGAATAAAGGGTTATCCCACTCACAAAACAGAAGCCTGCTTATATCACCATGCTTGTCTCTTAAGCTCTTCCTCCAACCTGCTGCTGCTGGGAGGTTAGCAGGGGCAGAGCAATGTCAGAGGAGGCTTACATGAACCCTGGGCTAATATGAAGCAGAGAAGCCTCCTTGGCACACTGGGATTGGTGCATTGGGAAGAAGGCAGGGAGAAAGACAAGGTAATATCCTGTGGCATGGCTTCTGATTTCCCAGCTGAAAATCTTCTCTCAACATGCTACCAGTTACAGAGGCACACAATCCACACATAGAGCACAGGGTAGCCCACAGCTTCTGTGAATTTCTCTAATGAAAACACTCCACGAAGGGCTTGCAAAAGAACTCACAATATGCCTTTGATACTTATATAATTTTGGATATAAGTATGCATAGAATAAAAATGTGTTCGTCCATAAAGTTAACATATGTTTTCTTTAAAAGTTCCATATCACGAAAATGGGTTTCAGTTGTGTTTTGTGTTTTTTAATAAACTCTGAGGTGTAAAGTAAAGGCTGTGAAAATATCAAGTCGCTTACAACTGCTGTTCCTCTAGCTCCCTTATAACAAGATGGCCCCCATCTTTACAAACCGATAAGAATTTCTTGTTGAAACTAGATAACCAGTAGGAATCCAGCAGCTGAGTTGTCTGTGTGACGGTAAGCCAGCGTAAACAAACTTGTTTTGGTAACAGTAACTGTAACTGTAAGTTAAGGACAGAAGGTTTTGTCAGCAGCTGTGTTGAAGAGCAAGGACTTTGCCATTTAGGTGGTCTTGACAGTTTTAGGCACCACAAGTGTTTTCACTGCAGCGTTCAGGCTAAAGGCCAACAGTAAACTTTGCAGCTTACTGCTCCTGCAGCCATGTTCACCGCCAAATCTGATCCCAGGCTGGGGCAGAAAAAGGCAGAAAACAAAAGTAGGGCAAAATCAAATCAACGCTATGTTTTTTTTGTTTGTTTGTTTTTACTGATACCATCACAGAAATGTTTCATAGATCCACATAAACAGTACAGATATAACTAATATAAATATGAGATATGGGACCTTTTTAAAGTGTTTGTCATGAGTCTGACATTGCTGTAGCTGATATGCTAAATTAAGTGCCCTTTTAAAACTCTATGGGCTTCTTTATGCCACTGTCACAGGCCTTTAGCCTACTGTTACACAGCTATGTTGTCAGCCTTCTCTAATTTCAGTTACACATCAGCAGATCTTTGATCTCCGGGGCACTTGTGTCATTTTCAGCTGCAAACGTAATGTTGTTCTATTAGATTATTGCTGTGATTAAGGTAAACAGCTTGTCAGTGGGACAATCTGGTTAAGTTTAAACATATATTGGGCCCAGACAGCTGTCTTGGGGGTGAAGCCCCTATTTTCTCGCTGGCTGGAATTTCTCTGGCCCAAAAGTGTAGCAAAAATGATGCATGGCAACCATCTGGAGGAAGAAGGGGGACTGCGGACCCACCATTGAGCCCTAACAAAGTTTGACAATGTTTGTCTGGACGTCAGTGCGCCAATTTTGTGGGAAATTCATGAACATGCTTTTTGGGTGATTTTTCTGAGACAAGGGCAACAACAAGAGCTAAATAGTGCTCTTTGCCCATTGAGTTGAGGAACCTGATACAGCTGCTTTGGTGCAGTCGTTACTTAGATAAAAACCTCATGTGGTTTGAGTTAGCAGTTCCATAGTGGCTTTATGAAAGAGCTGTGGTATAGATGCATCTGGTGGATCCTCCATACAGTTCTGCTGCCTCTCCACAGACAGACGCTGAGCTCTATGCCCACAGGTCCACAACTTAAATTCACTTAGCACCCTGCAAGTAGACTTAGTAGTGAATCATTCAATTTTCTTTGCTCTCCAATCAAGGAAGTAGAACCACTACACTCCCAGTCGCACATAATGGGGTGTATCGTTAATTTGCCTGAATGCAGAAGCACATTGAGATGCTTGATTTATTTTTCCTCTACATAGTAGCCATGTATGTTATAGAAGCCTGATTGCTCCTGAGAAGGGGTCAAAGAATGCTTCTGCAATTGTGAGTTTGGCTTGCTCCCCTCAGCTTGAGATCACGCACAGCAGATAATGTGTTTTCTATTTCATTTCATCCTGAGTAAGAAGAGAGGAGCGAGAGGATAGTGAGAAAGGCCTTTCCGTGTGCAGCCTCATAATGCTGTGGTTTTCAGATCTGGGGGCCAGTCCAGGCCATGAAAGGGATTCTGGCTAGTCTATCGCAGCTGGTGGCTTGAGAGAGCTTCCTCTGTCGCAGGGACTCCCGGCCAGCCGTCATCAGTATTCCTGAGGAAGGGCTTCCTGTGTGTCGGGGGGTCAGCTCCTGGCCCCGGCAACCCCCTCCCTGCCCTGCACTGCACACATGGCTCATCCTCTGGCACAGCATCACAGGGCCCATACACCGTGCCCTGACCTGATCTGGGCTGCGAGCGATCTGTTAGAGAGGAGAACGCAGTGGTACATCACATTCTCCCAAAGTCGCTCAACAGTAAAACTGTAAATCGGCTTTTTGTCAGTGCTGAATTTGATGAAGTCCCATAATCTGTAGAACGAAGAAGAAATATCCAGTCACATAATAAATTCTGTGACTGTGTACTGTGCCATAGATCCGCTCTGGACATGTAGATTGATGTTGAAATGGACTCAAATTAAGCGTACTTTGTGATTTGCATCCAGTGATCCATAATTGTATGCTTTTGGGGAAATTTCTGTTCTATTTTCAAAGCACTGAACATTACAGACTGAGCCACCTTGATGTATTCTTCTGTGGCTGGCGATACAGCATTCTGATGTGCCAAGCCATACTAAAGCCAGTGTCTCTGCCAGCTCTTCCGCTGTGGTTCCCTCAGCACTCCCTACCAGCCTCATGGTTTGGTAGGCATTGCCCCATAAGTGGCTCAGAGGCCTGTGGTACCAGCTGGAGCCATGAATCCAAACCAAGAAGCATCGAGTCTACACTGTGTGTCAGCCTGGATTAAAAAAGGTTTAAATGTTACTTCTAAGCTCTAAATTCTATGTTTCATCGTATTATGACATGCTAGGGTGAGAGGAGAGGTTAACTAAGATGTCAGATTTACTGCTTGCTCATGAAGAATCCAAAACACAATTGCACTGTAGAGGAGGATGTTTCTATTCTTGAAAGCATTTGTTTCACACAGATAAGAATAGCTGTACTGGTTGGTTTGCACTAATGGGATCATGAGCCTGAGCTGATGAGAATACTTTGTTTGCACTTATTTAGTGTCCTTTGGTTTGTCTGCCTTGCATAAATGCCCCTGTCTGTCTCCTCTCTTTCATCATCCATTACACGACCTTCCTCTTCATCATTATCTTTGTTCATTTTCACAGAGCACCAGCTAATAACAGACTCTTTGACTATAGGATGCAGGGGAAATGGTGCGCTCCCTTGTTGGTGGATTGGAACTGATTGTTAATTTGCTGAAGTCAACAAACAACGAGGTCCTGGCAAGCATTTGCGCCGCCATTGCCAAAATAGCCAAAGACAAGGAGAATCTGGCAGTCCTCACTGATCACGGGGTTGTCCCACTGCTGGCCAAGTTGACTAACACAGTAAGCACACCTCACCGCTGGAGAGAAACAACAAGGTTTTACTATTCAAGAACACTGTAGTTATTGTCAATATTACAAATAGCTGTCTTTACAATAGATTTTAGTTGGCATTTTCCTTCTCAATGGAGCATAAATCCAACTAATGAGAAGAACACTGGTGAATATTGCCAAGAGTCTCTTGCAGAGCTTGTTGTTCTCTACATTGTAAAGACTTGTCTCTAGGGACCAATAGCATCCTGTTCTCTTTTCCACAGGCTGATGACTGGCTCCGTCGCCACCTCGCTGAGGCCATCGGCCACTGCTGCATGTGGGGCAGCAACAGGGCGTCCTTCGGTAAAGCTGGGGCCGTGGCCCCCCTAGTGCGCTACCTCAAGTCAAAAGACAGCGCCGTCCACCAGAGCACAGCCATGGCCCTGTATCAGCTGTCCAAGGACCCCAACAACTGTATCACCATGCATGAGAAAGGAGTGGTCAAGGTCAGTTGTAGAACCATTGTAGCTGGATTTTTGACTCCTCACTGCTTTTTCTTTGTAGATAATTAACAAAGTAGTTATTTATCTAGTTTATTTGGTGCTTTTGAGACTAAATCTGGCATAATTACATGGAGGAAAATGTGCTTTGGCCTCCCACCACCCTTGTTTTAGCGATGTGTGAAAAACACTGAGTAATAAACTTTGAAAAGCTGTGACTATTTTCAGAGCCTTTGACCGATGGAGCAGAAACAAAGTGGGTTTTATGCGGCGGCGGAAACATGACTCCACTTTCTAGCCGTCATGGGAATTCAGAAAAGCAAACAGCTCAGTGTGTGCGAAGTGCCATTTCTCCGGTAGACCCTAGATGCCATTACAGCACAAGTCAAAGGGCTGTAGCTGGGGGTAACTGTTGCTAAGGACTGTTCCTGGACATCAGGATAGAATGCAGCAGCGATATGGTTCAGGCCAAGGACCGGAGTCAGAGCTGTTAAGGCTACATCCGCGAGCTTTCTTCATCATGGCAGTTGTGTTGCGCTCTTCCTAAAAAAGAAACAAGCATTGTTTTGCCTAACATATTTGTCTGTCCGGCTGTTTCCACGCTCAGCTGCTCAGCTCAGAGACTGTTTATGTTTGTCTCTGACAGTGATGTAGAGATTTTATGTTAAGATTACGCTGTATTGATGTCTTGTCACAGACGGTCTTATACCCATATTTCAGCATTTTGGGAAAACATTGCTATCGTTCCCTAATTCAATCATGTTTCACATAATAAGACTTTCACATGAGAAATCTTTTTGTGGCCACAGTGACTTTAAATCCTTTTTTTTTCCTTAAATAACAACTGCAATATAAATTATGAAGTGGTTGTGCAATTGCAGCCAGATATTTTTTTCCCATGTTCATTAAATGGTATACTTTAGCTTGATCTGCTGTTACAGTGTATGTGGTTCAACACTAGCCATAATTGGTAGCTGGACTGAACATTGGGTGTTCCGAAAGAGTTATGTCCAATTTGCAAAAGTCGTTAAGCTGAATGCTTTTTGTAGTTTGAGCCACGACAAAAACTGGTCCTCTCTCTTGCTGAGTGTGTGTGTGTGTATGTGTGCGCGCATGTGTTTCTATATTTGAAATTGTAGTGTGAGCTTGTGTGTGAATATGGGCGTGTGTGTGTGCAAATACAAGACATACCACCCTTTTTAATCCGTCTCTGTGTTTGCCCTTATTAATGTACCAGTTAAGAGTTGCAACACTACTCCATAATGTATTTTTGGACTTTTAAAGAGCTTAATTACTAAAGGCCACGTAACTGAACCAGCGTTGCATTTGTTCCTAATCTCAGACATGGAAACACAACACAGGCAGCCTCATTGTTCAGTCTGGCCTCAGTCTCAGCCAGTCTGGAGGGGGAGGCTGATGCTTACCTGCCTGAACCCTGAGGAAACATTACAGTGTGAGAGCTTGTCTATCTCCACCATTCAGTATGCACTGTAATGCTCAGCTTCATGATATACAGGCAGCTGGTGGGGAGAATGTGTTAAAACAATATCTGCAATAGTTCTGAATGTGTTGGAGAGGGTTTATCGAGTATTGATACAGAGCCAGGCGTCTAATTTACAGCCCTGTGTTAAGTTTTGGACTGACTCTTGTATTATTACAACCGTATTTCAAAGAGTTTTTCTGTCCCGTTGAGAAGCTCTCAAAACATGTTCACCCACGTGTAGTATACAATTTCGAATGAGCAAAGGTCTCTCTCTTTCCAAAGTTGGTTTAGAAAGTAACTTTTCCTCTCTAGCACACATCATGGTGTATGGCCCAGTCCCTTAAGGATTCACAGGGGAAATTAAGAATTGAACAGTAAGTATTTGACACTGGAAAACACATTAGTGACCTGTATTAGTGTTTTTATTCTGTCTCAACCAAAGCATTCAAATTTTGTCCATTCAGTTCTTTAGTTCCAATTCTGAGTATTTAACATTGAAAAAAAAGTCTGTTCATATTCATGTTTTGGAGAAAACTTTCTGTGGAATGTAGAGGATCATATCAGGCCTTGTTCTAGAAAAGAGACTCAGGTGCTCGCTCTCACAGGAAACACATACCAGGAAAAAGAGAATTTCAGCCTGGCCGTTTGATTTGACATCCACTCTTGGTATCTCACAGTTTTATACGGATGTGCTTCATTTTGTGTCATGTACAAAATCAACATTCCTTCCCCCTGCGCTTTACATTGCTTCCAAAGGACTGGGGATTGTTTGCTGAAACCATAAATCCTTGTAGACAGCTTCAGCCAGCTATTTGTATTAAAGAGGCTCTTTCATAAGAAAAGCTTTGTGAAGTAAATTGATGAAAATTACAAAATGCGGATGGTAATCATTGGTAATTTTCAACTGAGGGTATTCCAGAGTGTGGCTTTTGCCAGGTCCTGGTATGTATTTTAGGCTTTAACTAATCTAAATGAGAAAAACGTTTGCACTTTTGTTGCCATGAGCACACTTCTGCCCCAGCACGGTTTGTATTTGCTTTGAATTTTTCTCTCTAACATGCTCAGACTGCAGGAGTGAAAGTGTGCAGTGAGGCTGTGGGGGGCAAGAATTACACAAACATAAGGGAGGTAATAAAACCAAGCATCACGGGTTTACTTTTTAAGGTTCCTCTCGGTTTGTGCGTAACATGACTTCAGGTTGTGGGTGTGGTGAGCAGATGATACAGGCGCTGTGCTGCTCTGTTATGACTACCATGTTGTTGAGATCCTTGGTGTGTAATGTTTTAGAGCTTTTGACTTAAGCCTCTCTCTTTCTCGCGTGCCCAGATCAGAAATGCCAAACTGTGTTCCTCAGGTTGAACAGGCTTAGGGTCCAGACTGAAACTCTCCCCTTAAAGTCACTGATCTGAAAGTTGCCCTCCCTTCTTTTCCTCTTTCTCTTTAGAGACACAGAAAAAGCAGCTTAACAGTCTCTGGCTCACTGGAGGCTGCAGGGAATGTTGTTTACCTTGACTTCCCTCACCAACTTCCCCTTGGCCTAGCTAAACACTGCTGTCTGTTTGTGCTGTTTGCCTCCACGGTGGAGTCTGAAACATGGGAACGCTGAGATTGGGGGCGACGGGCTGATGGAGCCATAATGGCTGTCAGACCTGGCACAGGGGAATTTCAACTTCAGCTCCTGCAGGCTAAGGCCATCCAGCAGAGCGCACTTAACACCATGACACCTCCGTGTGTGATAGGATGTGTGTGTACACATGCAACAATATGTGCAGCCCTCCCAGACTGTACGCCTGCATTCTCCCTCTCCCCTCTTAGCTTGGGGGGGGGGGGGGGGTCAGGACTCACTGGAGCTCTCTGAAGTGCAAAAACCTCAAAAACTCACGATTCAGTTTTCAAACGTGGGGCAAGTGTTCATGTTACCACAGTCAGGGAATATCTAACAAGTGGTGTATTATATTCTTAGGGCTCCCAGCTGGGAGGGAAAGAGCAAGCTAGAAAAAAGGCAGCAAAGAGACACGCTTATCTTAGCCTAGCTGTGCGCTTCGGGAGACCTTATTTGGCGACGTCTGAATAACATGCTATGAGGTTGGCAAAAATGCTGCCTCTGGCACTTCTCAGGCATCCTCTCTTTTCACAAAAGAGACTTGTCTAGTGAGCTGCATGTTTTCTGGAGCCTGTGTATGGGAGTTTGCTTTTGGAGGTGTTTTGGATGTTATTTAAAAATCATATAAAACCTGAGGGCAAATGTTTCACATATACTCCTCTACACTAGTGCATTCAGGAGCTGACATCTTGGACTGCTGTATGCCTTTTCCCACAGAATGATGTGATTATAATCAGGAGGAAGGATATTATTTTCTCAGTTTCTGACTGGATTTATACTGTAGGCTCGCAGCGCTTTCATGCTCATACACGAGCTGGCTCACCTTGTCTTTCATCTGTTTTCCCTTCACTGTTTATCTTTGAGCTGAACATCCTGGGAATGTCTTCTCCCTGGCTGTTTGGCTGTTTGCTAACCACACAAATGTGCAGAGTGACGTTTTAAGTTTGCATGTAACACGGAGAGGGTCAGGGTCAACCTCAGCTCTGCTCCGACATGCATTATGAACACAATGATAACCTGAGAGGAAAACAGTGCTGATCAGCCGGGCAGAGATTAGGAACTGTCTGTGCACAAAATATTATTGAAAACTGTTATTCAAGTTGACAGTGACATTTCTTCTTTGTGAAACAGACAAAGGAATCTCATCACTTCCTGTGTTGATATGTGGAGCCTGTGCTGAACAGGATGAGAGAGTTCTGAATTAGGAAACAAGACGGGACAGAAATTGAGAAAATGGAGATTAGCCCGAAGTTCTCAGAGTCATTCTGCTGCTGTAAACTAAATCTACATTAGTGGATAGATTTTGTCCTCTGTGTTGCTAAGGGGTGGCGGGAGTGGGGGGGTTCAACAGGGATGTGACATTGCTGCCCTGAAACCAGGGGAACTATCCAGTGTTTGAACATCACTTGGTAAACCTGCTGTAGCATGCTCTTTGTTAAAGAAATCTTTTTTTTAAATCCTCTCTCGTTCAGTTGAGAACAAGGTCTTCATATATGGAGTTCAGACGTCTCAGCAGTTACTGTATTTATCAAGGCTTCATTCTGTGTAGGAGCAGGGAGTCCTCACGTGCTTAGCTGAAGGATCTAATGTTGCTGTCGGTTCATTATGGATGTAAACAGGACTATCCGAAATAATTGAGAGTGTGGCTTGGGAAACCTCAGTGGCACACCATTGTGATTTTACCACGCAGCACACATTGAACAAATTTAGATGCATTCATTGCACCAGAGTATTTATGCTTACATTTACTTTTATTTTGATTCAGCCCCACAACTGCCCACAAGCATAACGTAGTGATTTTGCTGCAGATAAAACAGGGAAAAAAAGCTCACCCCTAAAAACACATGCCACTCAGTGGTATTCCATATATCCAGTGTGTTCCTTTCTGCTTAGTTTTATATAATAAACAACTCTTTGAACAAACGAAAAATCTTTTAAATGTTCAATTTTATGTAACCAAAAAATAAACTTCCAAAGCTAGAGATTTCTGGAAAGCAAAAAACCTTGTTCTGCAATAAGATCTAACGAGATCCATTACACAAGCCACTAATAGTCGGATATAATCTGACCTTTGGAGCGGCGAAAAGGCTGTCGAGTGGTGTGGTTCATGCTCAGGTTTTTAATGTCGAGCCTCCCCTGCACGACTTTCATCTGAACAAACTTACAGAAGCATGTGTGCTCGCAGCTGTAACCCCTTTGCTGAGGCATGGTTTGGAAGTAGGACACACACACACACACTGAATACACACATGCACAGACACACACAGAGGGACACGTGCCAGTGCAGCTTGAAACTGTCACCGCACAGCCACTGCATATCTCTGCAGCCATTAGCAGTGGTGGTGTGCAGTGACTGGTGCTGACATGGCAGTGCACACAGCAGCCTCCCCGTTCAGCCGCTAGATGTTTTTCCTAAGGTGAATTAGTCCACTGCTGGAAAATAATGATTTGTTTTAGGAATCACCTCCTGCTGCCGCCTGTGACCTTTGTGCTGTACTCCCACAGCCTCTCATCCACATCATGGGCTCTAAGGACGAGATGCTCCAGGAAGCTGCTGCTGGCTGTGTGCGCAACATCCGACTTCTAGCTCTGGCCAATAGGAAGGCCCAATTATTTTATTGACAATCAATGATCACAGCACCCCTGGAAAGCCAACAGGGTCTGTACAAAAATGTTTGGGGTGGGAAGATGGGCTGAGCTTTGTGTTTGACTTAAAATAGCAAGACCCCCCCCATGGTTATTAGTATGTGCTTCTGGACCCTCCCCTTAGAGAAACATAGCTACACCCTACACCCCTACTTACATAGCTCAAAGTGCACATTAGGGTTAGAATTGGCATTTACCAAAATAATGGTAAACATACCAAATGTTGCCCACTTCCACACATTCCAGCTGCTCTCTATCTGCTCTTTATTTTTGAACCAAGGGCCAGTGAATGAACAAGATATTACCTGTTACTGAATAATGGAGCAGGACACAGGCTGGAGCTCTTTGGCTGCTTTTGGGGATCAGCATTGTAATATTTTCACTTCACTCATTAGGTTATGCTAAACATGCATTATATTACGGGTTTACTCTACATGAACATACAACACTATTCAGAGATATTTTTAAATCCCTACTGACTGTGCCACATCAGCTGTTTCTCCAAACTCCATTGGCAGTATTCAGTTTTCATCCAACACAGACACAAAAGGCATGTTTCTAACAAAACTTTTTCATAACTGTTACATTTTTGACAGTATATTTTGCAAGAAAAGGAAAAAGGAATTTATAAATGTGAGGCAAGAAACAGAATACAGATAAAAAATAAAATATACTAACCTCCATTTAGGAAAAAGAAAAAATATACAACCCTCCTCCCTTTTTGACCCCCTCCCAATAATTTTTGTACAGTCCCTTACTAGTACAAATGGGCTGACTGTGACAGCACAGGCAAATATTTACCTTAGCATCTTGTTCGTTTGTTTCAAATGTGTTTGAAAATAGTTTCAAATAAAATGTATGAGAGAAGTGTTGCACGTGTAAGTACAACAAGTGTTTTCAACATGTTATATCAAATTATCTGAGAAAGGTTTCCAATAAAATGTTTTGTCTTGATTGATGTGTGTGTATTTATTTGTCTCCTTGCTTCCGTTTCAGGGGGGAACTTTGATCCCGAGGTCCTCATTTACATCAATTACCTCAGCAGAAGTTCGTCCAAACATTTTAGGAAGCCCTCCTCTTGCTCTCTGACTGTCTCAACTTGATGATAAAAATGCGTCTTCGTCGTTTGTTCTTTTGCCAAAGACACCGTACGTCAATCGGAGCGAAACACTCTTCGTTCTCTGCAGTAACATTCCTTAAGTAATCCACACGATACCACAATATCTAAACAAGACTCACATCTGTTTGGATTGCTCAACCTCCTCTTATGCAGTTTGTGTACTCCGAACTTATATGAATATTTGTAACACATCTAAACTCAGAAAGCACAAAGTCTGCAATGAGACATCTAGATAAATAGAATAACTTACTGTTGGTTACACAGCACCAATGTGGAATACAGGCAGTCTGCACAAATGCTCTGTATAAATACCACACAATGTTATGAACACACAAATTCAAGGACTGTTGTCCTAACTGGATAAGAAATGTCTATAACAATTAGGAATAAAATGGTGTGTCCTGTCTCCACCACAGATATTATGTACAAGGATGAATTTAAATCTTGATTTTCCACATTACTCGCAATTTATTTACAGTAATTTCAGATTTTGTGAGGGTATTTATTATAAATAATAAAAAAAGATATTTTATAAACAGGCTCATTATTTTTGTCAGTAAAAACAAAAATGTTGCAGACACTTGGCCAGTTGGGAAAATGTTTGTAGCAAAGCACTTGTATGGCATTTAGTCAACACCAGCTATAAAACAATCTAATGAAGGATTTTGGGGAAAATGCAGCAAATTGCTCTGCGTTTTTCCAAAAGTAGTTATTTTTTGTTGCTGCATATCTTTTATTTTAAATGACATTTCCCTGATTCTTATCCCGTGTTTTTCTACGCTGTACATATTTAGTCTCGGCAGCAGTGACGGTGTCTGAGTGCGGCACGTTGCAGCTGATCTGGGATCGTCTGATCCTTTTGTCTTCCGTTCTTGTTTATTATAAACAGGCCGTGTCAGGCTCGACAGGCTTTTGCACAGCAGATTTCAGTAAAAGACTGTGAGCCTCCACCACCGCCCTGCTGCTTGTCAGTCAGCTTCTCTGTCTCTCTGATCCCACTGTCCTGGTCCCAGTTAGCTCTGATGCTCAGCACTAACCACAGACGCTGCCGCAAAATCTCATGAGACTTTCATCATTAATATCGGCCACGTGCTAAAATAAAAAATTAACAATACATTGAAAATGTGTGGTTGAAAATCTTCATCACTCTTTGAAGTTTAAACACTACCAGCTGTATGTGGGGGTCACCGGAGGAGCACAGAAGGAGGAGAGTACACGAGTGAACTTATTACTGTGAAGAAGTAACTTCCTCCAAAAAAACAAAACTAGGAGCTGAAGGAAGCCACTGTCTCCAAACCATTCAGAGCAAATAAATTCACAATGATTAATGGCTCTTTAATTCCAAGCAGCAAGCTTTATGGCCTCTGCAGCATGCCCAGCGTCAGGACTGATTCTGAGGAAATGTTAAGAGGAAAAATATTTAGTCACTTAAACAAACAAAGAAGGAAACACGTTGTTTTCTTCTCGTGTGGCTGCGTAGGCTTTCCTTTACTCTCGCTTTTATATTTGTCTCTCTAATTTCACCTAAGTTTAGCTCCTTCTCCTTTTAGCTCTCCTTTTATAATTTAAAGGAATAGTTCAACATCTTGGGGAAAAGCTTATTTGCTTTGTTTCCAGCACTGAGATAAGAAGATTGATATCAGTTTCAAGTCTGTGTGTTGAGCACAGAGCTGGAGTCTGGATGTGGTTTGGTGAGCTTAGCATGAGGACTGAAAGCAGAGGGAAACAGCCAGTCTTGTTCTCTCCCTCCCTGATTTCTTCATGATGCATTTGCAAAGCATTTCTTTTTAAATACTCTAAGTCCCGCAACATCTACATCCATGTTTCCTTACTAACAATCTTCTTCTTCCTTGTCATTTTTCTTGATATTAATTTGGACAGCACATTTCTCGTATGTGGGCAAAAGACAGTGCTTCACTTTCCTTTCTGAACCTGATGTTGAACCCTGCAGGGCACTGGGCAGAGGCTGAGAGGAAGCAGTAAGCTGGTTTCAGGAGCCTGGCCCTCAGACCCATTGGTCATAAAGCCACAGTTGAGTGTATTAGTTGAGCCACAAACCCTCTGAGAAAAGAAACTGCCACTTTCTTTGGCTTGCCGTCCGTCACAGCGACATTATTCACAGGAAATGAGAGGTTATGCCTCCACGCCTCGGCAGAGGCAGCAATTACGTCCGGCTCTGGCCTTTCTGCTCACCATTCAAGATCCCACGCTTCTCATCGCTTCACGGAGGGGATTGAAATAGTGGAGGGATATCCCTCATGTTGTTGCTCCTGCTTTGAGGGAACATGTGGGCCCTGGCATCTGCCACACCCCTGTATCTCTGCTGGTATGTGTCACCATTGGCCTGACCTTCACCCTGTCCAGACTGAGGCAGACGTTTCCCATAGGTCAGGGTGATGGATGCAACCACACTCCAGGACTTTATTACATATTACACAAGACTTATGTGTGGAAATATCCTTTCTGCAGTCGTGAGATTTGTCTGTCCACATTTTGGGTGGACGGAGTAATAAATAATAAATATATCGCTTATTTTTATGGCCAGGCAGTCCTTCAGAGAGCGAGCAGTGTATTGTGATACCAGCTCAATTGTTTTAAAATGGAACTAACCTTTTGAAGTGTTTTTTTTAAAGATCCCACATCTCCCCAGGCGTCCTGCAGCAATATTTCATAAAAGAAACTAATAAACAGTAAAAGTTCTTTCCAAATATTAGAAGTGGCTTTTCGTCCCCTTCAGTGTCTAAGGGCCATTTTAATATAAAATTACAAACTGTTGCACAGCAGTGGCAGCAGCGTGGTTTGCTTGCGACGCTGCCATTAAAAACATGCGTGTACACAACGGCCTCTCAGAGCTCCATCCAAACAGAGAGCAGGGCTCTCCGGTGGCTGAGGACCAGAGCGAGAACACAGCTTCTGTTCTCAATCTGTAAATTAGCTTTTATATCATTACAGCATGCTCACACCACCAGGTCTGTTGGCGAGAGCCTCGCGTGTCGTGCCCGCCTGCTGTTTGCTCAGCGGCCTGCCCCTCTGCATCCGTTTCCTTCCCTCAGTTGCTCACATCTCACAATTCTGCACCCCTCAGAAGGTTTAGCTGCTGTCCTGTGACTCGCTTGCATTTCTCAGTGGTTTTTGAGGCCGTTTTTAAAAGAGCTTTCACAGCACTAATGAATCCTGACATTCCCTTCCATAAAGTGTAAATAACAAGCTGGCATGACAATAAATAAACAGAGAAATGAGTGGGCAAATACCACAGCGTCTGGGTCGGATTTCAAGGCTGCAAGAGTGATGTCTCCATAAAGGTCTCAAAAATATTAGTAATACCTTCATTGCTCATGACAGCTGTGGCTTTTGGTCACATGTGTTAATTAAAGTATTAGACTTTCTTTGTGGAAGAAGCTTAAAGTGTCAGTATGCTTATGAAGCGTCTCCCGACCTATAAATGCAAAGCTTTTTACATCTGCTCTGACTGGCCACACTTGACTATGACTTTATATTCGTGTCTCAGTTCTGATTATGTAATGGGACATTTTGAACTCAAAGTTTTTTTTACAGGCTCATGTTCTGTGTATTTTGTACAGATTTTATAATCATGCAAAGAATAATTTAATTTGAACAAATCAATCAGTAACTATGTTCCCAGATTTTGCTGTTATCCACATAAGAACCCAATAATAAATCAGTGTAAGTGTCCGAGCACTGAGGCTGTTTGAGAGAACGCAAAGAGACTTTATTGTTTTGTGCTTTTGTGGTTAACAGTAACACACAAATGCATTTATTAAGCACAGAACAGATTTTTGTCTGATCACACGAAGTAATTTTTTGTGCCATAGGCCAAAGTGTGGCCTTTGTTTTAGTTAATAGAGAAAAGTCCTGGTCACATCAGTTTTTAAAACGCAAAGATTTGCAGCAAATTCACTTCACTGCACTGCAAACCATCTTAACAGTGATTTACACTGAGGAAACAAAGAGACTGAAATGGAGAACGCTGTCTTATTTTCTGTGTTGTACTACTGAGTTTTATTCCACCTTCACTGTTAAAGTATGAATTGTCCACAAAAGAGAAAGGTTCTCAGACTGTTAGGACACAGGAGTCGTTTGTGCAAATACAAAGACCTGAAACTGACATTTTCTCAATGCCAACTCTCAGACACTGAGCATGAGAGTCACACAACTGACACAAATACACACCACATGGTGCCAAATCTGCCATTAGACCAGAAGAAGACAAGCAAGTTTGGAGGAGCAAATACATAGTGCAATGGTTGTTGTCTAATTTTATGAATTTGTTGGGTCTTACTCGGGATCTGTCAGTGTGAAGTTGTAGAACCTACCAACATCGTTTAATGTTGACAACATGATAAAACACACGATTCGACCACGGCTGAAACTGAATTGAGCTGAATCTGACTTTTGACTGTTACTGTGCAATTACAAATGAGATTTGCTTGTAGTGGATTAATAAATGTGAGTCGTCTGTTATAGTATATAGATGTTCACTTTTTTTTTTTGCCCGCCTCAGAGTTGTCAGGTAGCCCAGGACTGAGAGCTGCTGTGACTGACTTGACTGGCCAGTCCCGAGCAGATTTCACAAAGAGGCACAGGTTAATTCTGCTGTGTCACTTTCTGGTGTGACCACACAGCTGAAACAACTGTGAGACTTTTTCTTTAAAACTATCAGAGGCTCCGCTCAGGGTCTATGTTGGATTAGTCATCCTGGCTCGTCCTGAACTGTTACGGCACTCAACATGTAGGCATTTCTAATGAAAGTCTGTACTCACCGGATCTGTTGTAGTCAGTGTAAGGTAGAGGAAGTGTGTGGGGGGTTGGGATATGCTTGTCAACTGCATTAACAGATCATAGTTTATTTTTTCTGTGCCTGACCTTAAAATTGAGGAATTTGTGAAATCTTAGACACCACTGCTCTGATTTGATGAAACTTGGAAGGTATGACTCCATGTTTAATCACACTGATTGGCCTCAAAAGGTAAATGCATTGTTTTATAAGCAACAACATGTTTGCGGTTATTTTTGTTTTACACTCTTTTTCGCTTTGTCATGTGACGTGTGATATTCGGCGTCCTTTTCAGCTTTGTGTTCACAGAAGTTCTTGTGAGCTTGTCTGGACATTTTCTTCTTGCAGTTACACCAAACTGGAAAGAAGAGGATACTGTTAGCCAACAGGCAGTTATATTCATTTTCAGACAAAGGATAATAGTTAGTAAAGATGTTCCAAAATGCCAAGTTCCTCACACAGCAGACGGTGATGAATTGGCACGCACTCCCAGCTGCACAGCTGTGAACCATAGGCCCAGCCAGGTTTCCCCTCGCTGGATCGTGAACCAACCTGAGAGCTCCGTATGGCACGCCACCAAAAATTATATTATCCCAGAGTTTTCATCAGAATCTTTTCATCAAGCTATCAAAGCTCTGGACCTGAGGGGAAGACATGCAACTGAGGGGAATAGCACCAAATCAACAAATCATCAGCAAGGCATTATAGAACATCCCATTTAAACCTGTAACTGATTGCACACTTTGAGACACGAGCACCAAGTACCAAACTGTGGCAGACGCTGTTGACTTGAGTTTCTTCACACAATTAAGAATAATATTTGTAAAAGTGGTAAATTAGGCCGATGTTCAAACGTGCATTTTTCTGCTCTGGTGTGGTGTTGTATTTCTTTTATGTGACATTCTCTTCTACTTGACCTGCAAACTCTAACGCCCTCTTTCTTTCTTTCTTTCTTTCTTTCTTTCTTTCTTTCTTTCTTTCTTTCTTTCTTTCTTTCTTTTTAACCTGCTTTAATTCTGACATTAATAAATGTCCTTTCCCTCTGCGCGATGCATAAATAACCTCCTGTTCCAGTCTAGCTTTCTGCTGTCTGTCAGTTTGCCCAAGCACTCCCAAATACTTCAGAGCTTTGCAACTGTCTGCTCATGAAGAAAAATACCTGGAGACTCAACAACTGAAGATAGTGAAACCAGAATTATAGAGGCGATGACACACGAATAACTGAATCATTTCGCTGAGGTTTTCACACTGGCATTATAAATGACCAAGTCAAATGTGCCTCTTTGTTATTCTAAGATGAGTGAGTAGTTTTGGCAAGGTTTAGGTGCACAAAAAGCATGCTTTGTTTGACTTAATTCAACTTGGATCGACGATGCAAGAAAATCTGAGGGTCCAGTTCACAGTGAAAGCATATTACTTGACAGAAGTATCCATCACCTCCATGTACACTGGATACTTAACTGGCATCTCCTCTCTGTGAAGTTGTATGTGCCTATTTAGTAGCCATTTGTGTATTCTTGGAGAGCCATATTTAGAAAGACAACAGAGGATGGGAGGGTTAAAAGAGTACTGGGTGTTCCAAGTTGCAATTATTCCCCACTGTAATTTCAAGGAGCAATCCCAGTGACATCTAATGGAACTTGGTTTTGACTCTTGATTACTTTCGGTAGACGTGTACAGACAGCACACGTTTCAACTGGCTGATTAGTGTCCCGAACGTTTAAAACCCCTCTGAAAACAGTAATTGGGTCATTTTAAACAACCTGCAAATTTTCTCCTCAGTCACATTTTCCACCAAAGCTGGCAGACTATCGAACAAATATGTCTGTGGCTTTACAAGTAGTCTGTGTGCTACAGTGTATAATTCCAACTTGGTTTACATGGCGAAATTAAGTCCAAGTCTGGAGTGAAAACATCATCTTAAATGAGGGGCAGATTATGGGTGCACAGACCGGGGTTTAAAAAATAATTTGGATTGTAATGGCGTAAGGTGTTGACACTGAGCTAACACTGATTTCAAGTAATGGCCACCTTTCATAGCCAGATCCTTTAATACACATTGAATGATGAAGTACCCTAAGGAAAAAAACAGGGTGTTCCCTGCTGTATCCATAATGTGTAATGAATGTCTGCTTTTCAATTTTACATTCACTGCCTCAGAAAAGACGCACAAGTGCAACATCTGAGGCTGTTTAACACGGATCTTCATCCATTAATCCTATATTTTATTTATTAAGAAGCAGAAACATTTGATTGCCTCTGTAAGTGCTGTGTTTTCTGTCATGGGACCAGAGCTCAACTAGAAGTTTAGGACGAAAACAAATGTTATGAGTGCAAAGAAATAAAACTTTCACTACAACCGCCCCTCTGGCAGCCCAGACCATACCCACATACAAATGAACTCCAGTAGATGTGATATAAAACAATACAAGGGTGAGTGACGTGTATATAAAACATGTACAGAGATTAGATGTAAGAACTACGCTGACATTTTAATTAAATTGTCCTGGATAGAAGAGGCATGACGCTAAACTGAGGTTTCCTTCCTGGCGTTTACAAAAACGAAGCTCCAGATGTTGGGATACAGACCATAACTTATCTGATATACTGATACAAATCAATATATAGATCAATTGGAATTTGGATCTTTAATTTAAAAGGGGCACTGCAGTGATTTAGTGTTCCAAACACTGGGAGCTGTTAGAACTTTTTGCTCCCTTCACTAACTCTTAATTGAAATAAATGGAGTGAAGTGAACAAAATGCCAGGGAAAAGTAAACAGTCCAGTACAGTGAAATTATAAATGTGTTAACTCATTGTCCGGTTAGCGACCGAGCTAATGAGCTTGATGACTGACAGTTAGCAACAATTAGTCTGAATGTATTGAAGCTGCATTTTATTATGTGGAAGGACGTGGTTTAGTGGACACTCAGAGAGCCGCTGTGACTGACTTTCATTTGCATGTCCAGGTTTGCTTGTATGTTAGCTGTTAGCTGTTGTATCAAGTCCAAGCTGAGATAACCCTGATGACACCATCAGGGTTATTCTCTCACACCTTCTCCACAGAGGAACTCATACACCTGCTTTCACAGAGTTAATTGGAGCTGCTTCAAATGACAAGTCAGTCGACTGTGATGTGTAAAATTTGTGCGGGGCCCCTTTAGATCAGAAGTCAAATCTTTATCTGTCAGGGTTTGCCTGGAGAGTCGCAGCCACCGGCCCCTACGAAGCAGGACATGGTGATTAATGTGGTTCTCCAACCTGCTGAACCGTTTGTACGCCCACACTGGACAACAGGAGTCTGAAGCACAGACACTGTGAGCCAAAGCAGAGGCTTTGGAGAAGGTGAATTAAGATTAAAGGGATGCCAGTGACAAGTCTCTGTGTTTTCCCTCCATAGATTTTGTTCTGACATGCAGGTTTAGATAACAGCGACAAGGTCATGGGAGGTAACATAGGTTCACCTCAGGCGAGAAGAAAAACCTACATATTGTGTATAACCTGAGCAAATAAACCCTCCCCAACCTTAATTAAAGTGATTACATGACTGGGCCATTCATAACACGTTTGCACAAGCTGTTTGTAAAAGTTTACTTCCCCTGTTAAATGAAAATAAGTACAAATAAACAATAATTACACGGATCCCTAAACCTTCATATGGCTCTTGCTGCTTAGTCACGTCCTTCGAATCACTACCTTGGATAAACCCCAGAGGAATACGCAGCTGAGGACCACAGAACCTATGACTCATGAGCCCATAATGTGACAGGTTTTATAATAGAAGTCAATGAGAGGGTACATCAGGAGCAATCAACAGTGGCATGGCTATATACAGTAAGAATCTCTCCTTTTTTTTCCCTGAATGTCACCAAAAGCAGCTCAGATTGTGTTTGGTTTGATTCTGATGGAATAATTAGCATTGCAGCAAAAACACTGGGTTTGTGTTTGGTACCGAGTTCAGCCCCAGGCAGCTTGAAGATGAAGATGTTCCAAAAAAAAAAGAAGATGAACTGCTTTATTCAGGTATGGAATAAAAACACAGTTACTCCTCAGGTGCCTCAAAGCTAATGTGATAAGAATAAAATGTCTGTGTGTGTTTGTGTGTTGGGGGGTGGGGTCTGGTGGTCACTAAACATGGTTTTTAAGTTGTAACTAATGACTTTATTACCTGTTACTAAACCATTTATTAAAGCTTTAAAGTTCCACTGCAGATTCAGGGTTGCCAGGTTGTGAACATTCCTCTGACTGCAGTTACTACTACTTAGAAATAACCCAGAGCAGCACATAGTTTAACCCTTCAGGTGTTCATTAATTAATGTTTTATTAACCTTTAATAAAGCCATCAGTTACTAACTGCTTTAACCTATAAAGCCTTTGTACAGGCTGCTTTATTAAAGAGTGTTTACAAGACTTGAAACAGGAAAGAACATGATAAATTATCAGTCTAAAAACAGAGAGATTTCCTGAAGCATCGGCGCTGAGAGGAGAATTTTTCCTTTGTCAGTTTCAAACATTTGTTTTAAGAAAAGCAACATTTTCAAACCACCTTGAATCCACTGCTTTACACAGCCTACTTTTTGCAGCGGGATGCCTCCCTCCCTCCCTCTCCTTTCCCTGTGCTGGCCCCGGCCCCAGAACCGGCGTAAACCATCAACAGTATGTTCGCAGGCTCGGGCTGTGTACTAGGAAACATGAGCAGGGTGAGATATTCAGAGTCCCGGGCGGCGCAGCGCAGGCCGCCGGATAAAGCGGAGGAGGAGACGGCGGTCCGTGTGGTTTGAGCTCAGGATCTCAGGACGGGAACATGTGAGCAGGGAATGGGCGACTGGAAACAGGATTATTGTTATACACAGCAGAGAGACGCAGGAGGGGCCCGGGACAGGTAACGGACCGACACACACTGACACACTGATTATTGTTTTAGGAATGGACCGAGAGGTTGAGCGTTTTATATCCAGGTTACTGAGGTCTGGACCAGGGATGCAGTGGAGTGTAAACCCATCTGAAGCCTGTTCACCCAACTTTGAATGGACAGGACTGAGTTTACTCTGCTCTTTATTCTGACACTCGTCTCTATGACTGTAGATACTTCAATATGACAAATAATATAGACAGGTATAATAAATGCACTGCCTGTGTGAAGTTTCTGTTGTTTTCAGTGGACATCACAGTTACATGGTCCTGTACATATTTGGCACCAGGCTGCTGCTGATGGCACCACACCACGCTGCGCCTTCTCCCGTGACAGATTCAATAATATTCTACCTTCGCAGAGAAATTTCAAATTAAAAGAGAGGAGAAAAACAAAACGTCCCATTTCTGAGCCTTTCAGCGTTGTTTGTTTTGCATTTAAAGGGGAGAGCACCAACCAAAATAAACCATTCAGGGTTTATAGCGACAAGCGACCGCAGCGCAGAGGAGGAAGGGCAGAACTATTCACGCTTGAATTCAACGTATTTTTGTTTTCACCCAAATCAAGTGTTTACAGTCCAAACCACCGAGTCTGTGCTGCAGAGTGAACTGTAGGAAATTCTCTGTTCCCTGCAGCTGTTTATAGAAAATAAAGTGAGGCTGTGTTAAATAGAATTAAATAGAATGCTGTCACCTGTGGTAAGAAAATCAGGTTTGAGGCTGAACAGAGGAATACATGGTTCTAACTTGTGATCAGTGTTCTGTAGTAGCGCTGAATTATTGCGCACGACCTAAATGAAACTTCTTTAGCCAAAGTGCTCGCAGTGGACCTGCTGCCTGCGCTGATTCTTCGGGATTTTATTCTCTGTAATATGAAACGTGCACATATAACAACTCTTTGTATTTATAAGCTTCTCGACTTCACACAAAAAAATGTATGAATTGGAGTCGCAGATGCAAATGTTTACAAAGAGCGACCTTATAATGACGCATCAGAGCAGCGCAGTTACGCACGGCCCGCTTCAGCTGCAGATAGTCTGCAGGCTGTTTAATGCAGTGTATTCGTATGCGCAGGCACATAGTGAGGGCTAACCTAAACACACACACCAGACTGAAGGTATCAAATTATAATTTATGTGAGAACTGAGTGTTGTCTGTGGCGAATACTAAATTCTTCTCAGGTGATGATTTTTGCTGAAATCCTTTCGGACCAAAGGTCACTTTTTAGTCCAGGCCCACATCGCAGTTTGTTAAGTATATGTAAATACAGCTTTTGTAAAACATATTCACACTTGTTCCACAGGAGAGACGCGGGGACACTGTGACGAGTCCGAGGACATTGTTTTTCCCCTTTTTTAAAAAAATTTGCGCATCAGAGAAATCGGAGGACTATCTGGCCAAAGATGAACACCATTGTGTTTAATAAGCTGAGCAGCCAGGTCCTGTTTGAGGAGAAGGCGAAGGAGGTGGAAATGAGCAGCAGAAATTATCTAGAAGTCATCGACGGGCAACATCCAGACCTCCTCACCAGCAACCAGACCATCAGAGACAACCAGGCCATCAGACACAGACGGAGCGGGTATGTGGAGCACTCTGCTGTGTGTAACGCTGCTGGTCAGCATGTGCGGCTTGTATTAACATTTGGACTAACTGGAGACCGGGAAGCTCCCATGGGGGTTACTGATGAGGAATGCCTCTATTTCACGGTTGTTTCGCTCAGCATAAATTAGCACCGTGATGCTTTCGTTGTGAGAGTTGTGTGATTATTTCTCCACCTTGTGCGCACAGTGAGCTCAGATGAAGAAATATGCAGCTCTGATAGGGCTCCTGCACATTCCTGCAAAGACACAGTATGTTTGTGATCTATATATGTGCATGTCCTTGGGTTATAGTCATAGATATTCATTAAATTTTGTATTGATAAACAGTTTCTGTATCTGTGTTGAAGTAGTAAATCATACATTTACACACAGATGAAATCTCCTCATGGAATTAGGTTTAAATGTGGAAAACTGCTTGTGCTTTACATCTCAAGGCTGAAACACAAATTTGGCGTTCAACTCTTTTTTATGTGGCTTTAATGCAATAAGATCTGATGGATCAGGGAATTAATCTATATCCTGTCCCAGTCTGGTCTTCATTTAGGTGTTGATGTTAACACCTAATATTGAAATTAATAAGTAGGTCAGCCGTGTTCGGTAGCGTGTCTTAAGAAGGTCTCCATCTGTTTCCAATAAATAAATTCGTCCTTCATCTCTCTGTGTGGTCTGGTGGATCACATGAGGACCTAGTGCTTTTTTAAAAATAGATATTTGATTCCGTTTTTCTGTGACAGGGAGCAGGTGTAAGAAAAGGCCATGTACTCATATTATATGTGTATGTATTATGTGAATGTTTAGTGGGCGCATATGAGAGACAACGGAGGGATAGCAGTGAGCTTAAGAGGCCAACTCAAGAAGGAAACTTTAGTCATAAGGAAGAATATTATGAATTAGTGAACTAATGTGACTATAAAGTGCCAGCTCAAAGGAAGCATGAGGACTAATTATTAAACAGAGGGGTGTGTGTGTGTGTGTGTGTGTGTGTGTGTGTGTGTGTGTGTGTGTGTGTTCGAATCCAAAGTTCGGGGCACAGGCTAAAATGTCCTTTAGGATGTTCATACTGATCTAGATTACAAGGAAAATATTTGTAGAACATGGACCTCAGGCAGACTTGAGGTTAGACTGAAATATGTTACATCTGCAGTCAGTGGAGCTTTTTGGTGAGATAAAGGGAGAAGCACAGCAGCACAGCACCATACTGACATCTACAGGTTCACAAAACCTGGAGCTACAGGTGAGACCGAATCCCTCTCAGCTCAGGAAAACCAGCAGACTGCTTTAGACGCACATCAGTGAAAGATGTTTATAGTTTCCTTCAGGGACTCACGGGGTCTCTGTGCTCCTCAGTAATGGATTTCATGGTATTTTGTGGTGTTTTATCATGTGTGTTACTGAGACAGTATCCTTATAAGAGTACTGAGACAGTATTCTTATAGGAGCTGATATTTGATATACTCACCACTGAGTTGCTGAGCTGGGTCTTTCAGACAGATATTTTGAATCGTCCTCCCTATGGTATATTCCTAATGTGATGTTTTTATGGCGTCCTCTGGACATGTGTCATAGCTCTTCTCTGTAAGGGGAAACCAGAAGTATAATTTCAGTTTTTTTGTCAGTCCCTTGTGTGATGGCTTGGCCCGCGATTGTGACCCAGCTACATTGTTCTTGATCCACTTCTCCTGGGTGTAAAATGTTAATCTGGCAGAAATGTGCGCCTGAGCAAAATGTTTTTGTTTGTTTCATTGCAACGTGTTGGCGGTTTGTGGGACACGCAATGAAAAATAAACTGCGACTGGCCGTTTCTCTCCAGCTCTCTCTCTCTCTCTGACTCTGTCTGCTTCAGTCTCTCTCTCTCTCTCTCTTTTACTACGTCTCTATGTCTCTCTCTCCTTTAGTCCAGTGTGTTTTAGCTTAATTGCAGGGCTTTGGGTGAGAAAATTGCACACTGTATAGAGTGTTCACTTTATGTGCCATGACTAACTAATTCAGACAACATGCTGGTTCACATAGGACTCCACTTGCAGCTGCGTAACATTGTTTAGTTCACTTCTATAAACAACATAATCCTGGTTCTGTTTTATGAGTTTAAGACCAGATTTTACTTAAATTTGAAAAAGGAGAATATGGTTGAAATTCTGTTTGTATAAAGTTTTATACTGAGTTTGATGTTGATGACAAATGTAAAATCTAATTTACATTTGTCAAATGTAAATGTAATCACGTCAAACAATCCATGTTACACACAAACAACTAAATCCGGATTTTTGTTGTTGTGTCAGATTAGTTTAAAAAAAAAGGAGAAATCATCAAGAATAATTACTGTAATAACTAGAGGAGAAGAAATAATTCAGGCTTCTATTAAAAATCCTGAAAGCCCAAAGCCCTATCATTCACTAATAAACTAGATTCTTTAGATCGTATCCTGTAAGAAAAGTGTCCTGTGTTGTGGTCTAACTATAGTCTGGTATCTGGTTTCTGATCAGTCTTCCACCCGCTTCTTCACAGGGGTCGTCCCAGCGGCGGCAAAGTGCGACACAAGCGCCAGGCCCTGCAGGACATGGCACGGCCACTCAAGCAGTGGCTCTACAAGCACCGAGACAACCCCTACCCCACCAAGACAGAGAAAATCCTGCTGGCCCTCGGCTCACAGATGACCCTGGTCCAGGTGAGTCCACCTCTGTAGACTCTGTCAGCTCATAATAAAAAAGCGAGGCCAGATAAGTGAAAAAATCATTGAGGGGATTTGCAGAGTATTCATGATGAGTGTGATCGGTGAGGGAAAGAGTGAAATTTGATTTCTGTGGTTTAGTGTGCATCTAATCAGGTCTGAAAAGCTGGATCTGAGCTCACAGCTGTAATTAGGAGGATCTGAGTCGAACGTGTTTTTACATCTTGAACTGTTTATTTTACAACACTCGTGTAGTGTTGAATTGTTAATTCTACTTTTCTTCCAAATGCTACAATTGGCAGTTATGTTCATTCTTTTTTATTTCACAGCAGTGAAATGAAACTTGTAGTTATAAATAAAGTTTGGAGTCATGTGCACATGTCCATGGCTGCAACCTTTTTGAATTATGACCCTTAAAAAGTCATTTCTACTTGTAAACTCTGGTCATTTTTCAGAAATACAATTTGGAGTCATGTAGCTCAGTGGTTCCCAAGTTTAACTTAAGCTTGACTTAAGACCAAAAAAAAAAAAGAAAAAAAGTCTGCTGAGCAGTGCTGATCGTTTTCTTAAATTTCTTTGTTTGTTTAAATCCCTCAGAATTTTATGAAAAATTAAAAAATGGGGGAAAAAAATCATTTTGAGGAGCAGACATGTATTTTCTTCTTTCTTATTCTTTTGTTTGTCTCTTGAATCCTCATATTAATCATGAGACCCCAAAAAGATCCCGACCCACACTTTGGGAACCTCTGATCTGCAGTAGTTGTCATAATATTTTAAACTCTTTAAGTTCTATTGCACCCTCTACTGATAATAGACGAGTACAATGGACAACTTGACTTGAGCGACTGACAAACTGACCACTTAGAGGAAAACCCAGTGGTGAAATATGAGTGTATTCTGTGTCTGGCACGTCCAGCTGTGTATGTACAGTATCATCTGCCTGACAAGGTCACTGATACGGCCTCACAAAGTCTGCGGCAGCTTTTTCAGGCCGCCGGCCACGATGCTTAATCTGGATCTCATTTTGGGGGCCCGATGGGGCTGTTTGTTTTGGTGAGCACGAGCAGAGTGCAGAGGAATGCTTTGTGTTGGACAGTGGGATGCCTTGCTGTGAACACACACACACACACACAATCTCAAACATGCATACATTTAAGCTGACACCCAAATAGCAGCAGCATTGTCAGAGGTCAGTAGAAGATTTCTTGAAATTGAGTGAGAGTGAAAACATGCAGGTTAATTAGTTTCATCACATTTTCCAACATGAAAGATGTTCTTTTTTTTTTACTGAAGTTATTCAATTTTCTGTTTACATTTTTTAAAATTAATTTACTGTTTAAAAATTAATCAGTTGACTAATCAAATAGTTGATCAACAAAAAATTGTTATAAGTGAGTGAGCAAATCATTTGAGTCATTTATCAAGTAAAATGTTGGATATGACATGAAAATCTTTGGGTTTTAGACTTTAAGATGTCACAGTGACACACGTCAATCAAGAATCAATTATTCAAAGAAATAATCCACAAATTGCTCAGAATTAAAATGACTGTTGCCGCCCTAGGTGGCACACTTTTCTTTCCCTGTCCACTCATGGAGGCTAAGAACTACCCACTTATTCCACTGTTTCATCCAAACAAACCACTGTTGTCGCTGCCAGTAATGTAGAACGCATCACTTCCTGTGCAGTTTTCCCTGCAAACCCCCACCTGGCGTCAGGTGTTTAAAGCAACTAAATCTGTCATGTTTTAGCAAAGCAGCTCCTTTTTTCCATGTAAATGTTGTGAATTGTTTCTTTAAAGTTTGTTCTAATAAGCCGGTGCCATCTCTCCATCACCACTGAAATCCCTCGCCGTGCCTGCATGCCGTCTCCTCTACGGTACATACAGTGCAGACAGGCCACGGGTGAAAGAGCTGGTTTGGCTGCTGGGTCTCCCTTTTCTTTTTATCTCTGTTGGTGTCATCGCAGCAAGAGTGCCATCCTCACCCTCCTCCTCCTCCCTACCTCCTGTCTGTTTTCTCTCACGCCACTGACAGCCATCTTTCCTCCAGTCCTCATTAGCGAGCTGTCCCATGCCTCGCCTCGTCTCACCTCGCCTCGGCTCCCCTCCAGCCAAGCCACATGTACTAGATGCCGCCTTCCCCCTGGAGTGCCACAGCGCTGGGCTCGGGACAAAGGGATGTGGGATGGTCTTAGTTAACGAGAAACATGATACTGAAAGAGAGGATCAGAAAAATAAGTACTCTAGCATAAGGCCCCTGTCCCAGCCCCTTCATAAGCCGCTTGAAATCTATTGAGCATGAAAAGTTATTCTAGTATAACATCTAATGGTCTCCCTTCCCAGTAAAAGGAAGAGCGCCAGCTCAAGTGTCTTTTTTATTGCATATTGAAGACAGTGTTGGAAAAAATGTATTATTTGAGGGAGGCTGTGTGAGTCCAGAATAAGCACAGGGGACGTACATCTTGGTCGGAACATTAGTTAATGAAACGTTGCGTTCGCTGGCTGCCCGGCATTTGGAGGGTGTTAAATGTTTCTGCATGGTGCTGATACAGAAAAGATGCATGCCGCGGTGTCTCTCCGGAGCATCTGGGATGTTTCTTAAAGCTCAGTTTCAGAGAGCTGCTCTGCAACCTGACTCTGTTTCTGTCTTTTGCCTCGGTCTCTCTTGGTTTTCTGAATGAGACTGATGGCAGGCAGAGAGCAGACGTTTTCATAAAGGATTGTCTTTGTTTTGCTTTGGATGTGGAGATGTTTGGAAACAAAACAATAACATATGTTTCTATTTGCTGTATCTTCCCACTTCCTTCTACTTCTCCCTCTCTCTCTCTCAGGTCTCCAACTGGTTTGCTAATGCCAGGAGGCGGCTGAAGAACACGGTGAGGCAGCCAGACCTGAGCTGGGCTCTCAGGATCAAACTCTACAACAAATATGTTCAGGGCAACGCGGAGAGGCTCAGCGTCAGCAGCGACGACAGCTGCTCAGAAGGTACGGCCTGACAGCACTACGGCAGCAGCTCTTTCATTCTTTACATTCCAGTCCAAGTTAAACAGGGTTTGTGTAGCTAAAGTACAGTGGAGAATGCACAATCCACCAATATCACAGCCTGACTTCTGAAATAGGCAACGGGCCTGTGGCCCCAGACCCTCACAAGCTCAGAAAAGCCCTGGTTCACTGTGGAACAGGGGGGAAATACACCACTAGGCAGTAGTAACAGGTTGTATGTTGTATGTATGACTGTAATGAATAATGTGAGGGCAAAGAGTCTTTGATGCGAAGCACTAATCATGGAACGATCCACTCAAAGGGTGTTCCAGGGTGTTCCATGACCACTCGCCAACAAAATGCCACATGTAATCAAACTATAACTAAATCTGATCTCACTTTTCCTATTTTAAATATCATAAAATATCATTCTCTGTCTGGTGTTGTGATGGTGCTGCAAGCTGAATCAGTCTGTTTCACAAGCCTGGGCAAGTTTTAAAGTTTTGAAACTGGGGGAGAAAGAGATGTTCGTGCTCTGAAACAGAGAGCGTGCTCTTCCCACCAGAGCAGAGGACAGCGCTGCGTTCTGCCGGTTCTACTCCTGAAGTGCACTTCACTCACATGTGGACTTTTACTCAGTTGTAAAAACAGTTGTATAATGTGTTCTGTGGCTTTAGAGGAGCTTTGTCAAGTCTGAGAAAATAACCCTGATTACGTCATTAGTCTAATGAAAGATGCTCTTGAGTTGCGCCATGAGAATTCCAGGATCCAGTGTTTTTTGATCCGGGCTAGAGATTTCAAATCAGGATAGCTTTTCTAATCTGTCTCCTGTCTCATTTGAGTCCCTCAACTTTATTAAAGTGAAATACTAAATTGCTGCAGGACCCTTTTCAAACACAGATAACATTACATAGCTCTCTCTCTCTCTCTCTCTCACAGACACAAGCTGCCTCTCTCTCTTCTGAAAATTGGTTCTCACTGAGAAGCTTTTCATATTTTCATTAGCTGCACAGATCAGCCTCACTGCTGCTGTCCTCACTCCACTTTAATACTGACTCATTCATTTAGAGCTGCAAACTAACACCTGTGTCATAGGTGTCCAGTTACTCTGCATGGTTTAAAAAATAATAGTCCACACCTTTCAGCCAGATCACAGGTCACAGTAGGAACTGAAAATCATATAGTGATAAATAGTCATATGACCATTTAATAGTTAGCTTTACATGTTGTAAAGTGAAATACACGTTGTAGTAATATATGAAATAATAATCCAGAAATGTAGATTTTTCCATCTTTACTTGCCCTAGAAGTAATTTAAAAAAATATTAAAATCATTATTTATTTTAAATTATTATAATATTGTTGGGCACAGCCGCAGTGTTAGTTACCTGAATTCTGTCTGTGACCCTTGACCTCCTTTGCTAAGTTTGTGGTTATTCTACAGTTCTTTTCTATTTGAAAGCAAAAGCTGCAGCAATATCTTTAAATCTATACGTCAAACTTAAAAATCATTTCATTTGTTTGATTGGCAAGATTGAACATAGGCATACAGTACATTAAAGCGTGGTGGAAAACGTTTCCATTTGCGTAACAGCTCCATCCATTAATCTGATGGACGATCATTTCAAAGATATCGCATCATAATGTCTCAGGCTTCCATTATAAATTGGTCCCATACTCTGTTGTGTTGTTGTGAACCTGATGCTCTTTGTACAGAATGACGAGGAAAATCTCCTTACATCATACTTCTTGAGCCCCCAAAATTTAAATCCAGCCTTATTACATGAAATGAGGCCAAAGGCCAGGCCGTCTCCCTCTGTACCCGGCCTTAAGCGGGCTGATGCTATGCAGAGTCATGTTCTGGGTGTATATAAATGGAGAGTGTGTGACCCAGCCAAGAGACGCCGAGGCCGGCGGGCTGCGACACGCTGTCATTAAGACACCCCGCTGAGCCAACCTCTGTCTCCCAGCCTACAATTGAAAATGAGTAGCTCTCTGTCAGCCGTGTATTTACTGCAAACGCATGCACACATGCTGATTTTCAAGGGAGCAACTGCCCTTTTCTACTCACTGACAGCACAGAAAACATGGTCAGGAAACATAAAAAAAAAATAAATAAAACATACGTACTAACAGTGAGAGAGTGAACAGAAGGGAAGAACACTGTGGTGTCAGTGATCTCTAATTAAATTTTTGAGGAGCAGAGGCCGAGCGTGCGGCTGAGAGAGGAATGTGTGGATGGTGTTGGCATTGTGTCCGCCACAGGCCACTGTACCACCGGAGGCTCTGTATATCTCCCTGACTCTTCTCCCTGTCACATTATGGTTATGAAGCTATCCGCAGCCTGCTCCCACTTCTGACCCATGCACTGAAAGGCCCTCCATTATGTTTTTATGCCTATGCTTTTGTTCCAGAGGCTATTTATGGGTCCAGACCTGACCCCACTGACCCAGTGTACATTCCTCTTACTGTCCTGAAATGGTCCAGCTTGTTTTGTAGCGACAGTAGCAGGTCCAAGAGAGAAAATGTTGTTTTCTGCAAGCGATCTGGAGAGGACATGCTGTCACAGAAGTGTGAAAAGTGACACGTTTTATTTAAAAAGGTGGCAGACCGAGCTGTAAAAGGGAACTGTCATCGGATTATGATGACAATTTTATAATCACTCGTGTGGTTTCAGAGCTTTTTTCTGAGTTCTACCTTAGACAGTGCAGGGGAGGGAGGGCAAGTACACTACCTCCATGTGTTTCTGATATGTTGGAGCTATAATTTTAATTTGGCCCAGACTGAATCAAATGTCCAACCTGCCCAAATTACAAAATTACAGTCTTGGCAGGGACAGCATCTACAGCGAACTTCTCCCTGATTTCCCTCCTGCCAGAGGATATCTGTTTTTTCGGTACAGTGTTTTATCTTTCTCCCCCGTTTCTTTCATCAGGTAGGGACCCATGCTTTAATTCGACCTCTTCAGCAGCAGAGCACCCTGGAAATTATTTATTTCTGATGGAGAGGAAATCGACTACCATCCGTTATGGTTTGGTAATGCGTCTTAAGTCTCGGATAGGCTTTCTGTTCTTGAGGCGATGCCAGTGAGAGGGCAGGAGCACCAGGTTGAAATGTTCTTTCCCTGGTATTTTAGCTCAGAGTCTCCTCAGTCTCCTCAGTGGGTGGGGGGGGGAGGGGGGGGAAATGCATGAAGAAAATGTGTGTGACTGGTGGGGAGCATTGATGATGATTGGTATAGTTACTGAATGATTATTTTTAAATTTGAGTAGAAATTGTTCTGCATTATAAACACAAATTAAAAATCAAAAGTGTTAGTAAATATGAAAATATATGCACATTTTATAAAATGCAGGAAACAACAGAAAATATTCGAATATGTACAGGAATATGTAGAACAAGATATTTTTGAGTTGATAGATAATTTGATAAGATAATACAGATAATTTGCCATACCAGGAAAGATGCCCTTTGCTTTGGATATTTTTCTGACTGCATCTGTGGAAATAGAAATGTGAAAATCTGATTTTTTTTTTCTTCTGATTTCTCCTCTTGACGCTGCAGACGGTGACAACCCTCAGAGGACACAGAGCGGCCCTGAGGAGCTCACCAAGCCCATGTACCAGAGCGTCATCAAGAAGGAGGGCTCCTCCATGGTGGGCATGACCATGGGTATGGGTGCGGGACTGCGCTCGGCCGCCGAAGCCGCCTCGCTGGCGGAGGACTATGTGTCTCCGCCCAAGTACAAGAGCAGCCTGTTGCACCGCTACCTGAACGACTCGCTGCGCCATGTCATGGTGGCCAACGCCGTCATGGACGCTCGCAAGAGGAACCACTCCGGCTCCTTCAGCTCCAACGAGTACGACGACGAGCTGCTCTCACCATCCTCTTCTGAGGCCGAGGCGAACTTTGTTTATCGGGCTGGTAAGGAGCCACATTTCTTGCATTCTTTCCCTTCAAGAGTCTCCCTCACACACACGACATCCTTCACTTTCGTTCCTTTTTTGTCCCCTCCATCTGCACATTTTGTTTTAATTCCTGCAGCTGGTCCATTATTTCCAGCTGTCTGTCTGTCTTCCTCCCTCTCTCTGTATTACACTGCTGCTGCCATATTACACTGTTTTCTCCCAGTTCCCTACTTTTGGTTAATAAGGTGTTTGTGTCGCTGAATGTGTTTCTTGTGAACCGAAATGGAGATGCAGTTAAGAGGGGCCCTGAGCCTTAAAAAGGCTAAAACACACACACACACACACACACACACACACACACACACACACACACACACACACACACACACACACACACA
>JBBMJY010000013.1:16445349-16475226 GCA_037833715.1 Toxotes lorentzi
GGGATGGTAGATAAGGGGGGGGGGGGGGGGGGGGGGAAGTGGGTGTGGGCGCGTGAAGAAAAAGGAGAAAACACACACACACACACACACACACACACACACACACACACACACACACACACACACACACACACACGTACTGTCAATTCACACAGTCTAAGGAATTCCCCCCAACCAGCTCCTCTGACCAGGCGCTAACAGTCCAGACACAACAAGGCCATGTGGAACATGCTTACATTCAGGCTACTGTTTGGTGTGTCTTTGATCCTGCCATGAGGTCCTGCTGAGAGCAGGGACAAAGAACGTGGGCTGCGTTTGTGTGTCAGCAGACCGTGTGTATGTGAGATAGAAAAACATTTCTTTTTTAGATTTAGGCTTTAAAAAGAGAAAAAAAAACTGTTTCCCCTTCAAAGGCAGCACAGAATTAAAAACCTGATGGAGATTCAAAGTCACCTTTACATCACTGTTTTCATTATTATTCACATGTCCTTCAGAGTTGAAGGTATCAGAATGAAAAACACTGTCCAGGACAAGATGAAGTCTTTCTCTGGTTTACTCAAAGCTCCTTTTCTGTTCCCTTCTTTTCTGCCTGTTTTCATATCGGTCAGCACAAGATGTTCCACTCTGTTACTGTGTTTTGGCACAAATGGGGAGAAATGAAAGTCTCTAAAAGGAAATAATCCTGTAAAAAATGTCGCCTTACAGACTCTGTTACTTTCACATGTTTTTATTTAGGGCATCTTCGCTGGACTTATTTCAGGAAAGATTTAACCCTGTCAACTTTTCAGAGTGAATCAAAATCAAACTGAATGTAGGAAAATAGAAAAAAATGAACAAAAAAATGAAATGAAATAATTTATCACAAACTTAATGTAAATATATGTTTTATTAACTTCATGTCAGTTTCAAGGCAAACCGGCTTAACTTGTTCCTCAGTGATTCTCCTGTGCTGAGAATTTCATGTCAGACTTGTCTGAGTCGTGAACAGTCAATATCAGATTTGTCTTTTTCAGCTGAGAACTTTGGCCCTTTGTTCATAATCGATAGCGATGTTTCCACTTTCTGTTGAGCGTGGACAGCACAGGCCCCCGGGAGGAGGCGGATTTGAAGGCGTAGGCGATGGAGTGACGGAGGACGGGGTCTTTGTGTGGGGAAGAGCAGGTTTTAGGAAAGCTCCTCTTATGGACAAATGTGTTTCATATTATCTGAGCTTGAAGGAGGGTGGAGTGTGTGCGTGTGTGTGCGTGTGTGTGTATGTACATGTGTGCGTGCGGGGTTTGTATGAAATGCATCGACTGCGACGGTTACAGTCCTCCTGATCAAAAAACCCTGTGACCTGAACGAACATCAGGCTTTTTCACAGCGAAGCACCTGCTGAGACTCACAGATGGAGAAGGAAAGAAAGAGATGGATAGACCAAGTGAGACTTATAACTCCCCCTCTACCAGATTTTAATAAGAGAAACCCCAGAAAAGGATTAATTCACCTGGCTGCCCTGCTGTTTTTAATAGAGAGTAACTATTTTATCTCTATGGTTAATATAATTTCTTGGCACTGACGTCTCCCTCTTGGATTTCTCAGGCTCTGGCACCTTTACAGAAGTGTTACTCTGTTACATACAAGAGAAGCTTTTGAGTCCACACATGGAAACTTCTCCGAAGCCGTGTTGACTCATGGGATCGAACACCTGCTGGGGCGCTCCGGTCCGATCGGCCAGTCGAAGAAATGAAACAAAGAAAAGTCGAGAAAATGACATTTTAATTCCACGTCTGATCTCGCCGATGCAGACAGAGCAAATGAAAGAGGGAGACAGAGAGAAATAATTTTAAGCTCGGGTTTGCATCATTTCCTCTGTAGGTTTTTCTCCTGTGGGCTGCACATTTCAGATATTTTTCTAGTGAACACATTCCTTCTTACAAATAGTTTTATTGTATTTTCATAATAAGAGAAAAATGTTTCCCTGAGTAGCAGGTTTCACATAAATCTGTACTTATATCAGGTATACAGAATAAATCAGACTTAAGCTCTCTGAATGTTCCCCCTAGTTTCTTTCTGACAGTGACAAAATGTCTGACATTTTCAGGCATGAAGGAGGAAAAGAATTTGAACTTGAAAGAAAGAGCACAAACGATGTCTCCTGGCACGTTCCTTTGCTGAATTCCTTCCTGTGAAACAATTGTGATTGGTCAAAGCGAAAGTGGCGTGCCTGGCAACCATCATACCATTGGCTAAAAGTCCATTAATGGGCCAGTCGGCTGTTGTGGCCGCGGCCTGAGTCCACAGTGTTATCTGTGACTACAGAGGGCAGTCAGACGTGGCAGGAGATGGAGAGTGTAGATTTACCCCAGTGGAAAACTAAACTTCTGCTGGCTTGAAAGGACTCACAAACTAGCATACACACACACACACACATACACAGAGACACACACTTGTGTACTGTTCACAGGCCTGATACAAGCACAGGCACACACACATCCAGAACAAACACCCACATGCACACACACCTACCGGCCAAAGCCTGTGGGGAATTTCATTGAACACAAGGAGCAGCAGAATTCCATCACACATGCCAGGGGTTTCATGCCAAATTACCCTTTAATGGGATATTAAATGGCAGGAATCTGGCTGAATGTTTTTCTTCTTGCTCAGTACCAGATTTCGCCCCGTCCGATATCATATAGATCATTATACGCCAAATAACTCCCAACGTTTCTGCGGACGGAGACTGAGAGATCTCGGTCAGACGTTTTACATGAGGTTGACAGTGGTACATTTTCTCAGGTTCTCTCCTTTATGGACTCTGGCTACAGCTGAGTACAGTAGCCTAGGATGATGATGATTTGCCAATGTGTCTCTATTGATGTGGAAAAGTACAGATAACTGAAGTGGCCATCAGCAAGTTTCCAATAATTTGATTTTAATGTGCATCTATTAAATTAAGATAATGGTTCTTTTTCTGATTTTCTGATGAAGACCGAGGGTCTGCAGCCATGTTTGCGGTTCTGTTAGCCAAATGCTAACATGAGCAATGCTAAAGCGTGCTGATTTGTACAAGGTAATGTCTGCCTTCTCAATTTAGAGTGTTAGCATGCTAATATTGGCTAACTAGACCTAACAACACAGAGCACAGATGAAGCAGATGGGAATGTCCTTACCTGAATGTCTGGCATGGCTAAACAGAATTTATGCCTTCAACCTCGCCAACATGGTCTAGTTATTTATTTTTGTCTGTTACTTCTACTGTTCAGTGCATCATCAACAGGAATCTCGTCCGAGACTTTTGGACACACAAAGCAAACTCATCTTCTTTTGCAGCAGTAAAGTGACTTATTTCTAAGTCAGGTGCCGTTTAACACCTACGTTTCTTAGAAAACAGTTTGACAGCAGCAGTTGGGATCCTGAGGGCCTTTCAAATTAGGTCACAGCGAGCTGCCAGACAGTTATTGAATCCTGGAGAGTTTAGAGGCACTTAAGGAGCTCTGGAGTCGTCCAGGTGAATGGAAGAAAAGTCATCTTAATGTGGAAAAGAAGAAGAATGTTTGGATTTCTTTTCTTGCGGTACAAAGGTAGAAAGATGTGATGGTAGTTCATGATAAAAAAAGTTTTCATATTTTTGACTAACAAGATCCGAATAGTTAACTGGATTTCCTTTACAATTACTTTCTCTCTTGTTTCCTCTCTAAAGAGAAACCCCACTGTGATGATTTATACAGCAGTGTTGTTGAGGGATATTGGCTGTTGTGGCTGATTTAACACTATGATCTTGCGTTTTGCTGATGAGCGGTGGTGTAATTTTCTATAGGCCACAGAGCAACGGGAAAGACAATGCACAACACGGGGCCGCTTGGTGACAATAAGCCACTCCCGGACAGTGATGGATCTCTGGAATTCAAAGATGTGGATGAACTGGCTGCAGTTTGCTCTTTCCACAGTTTCATAGGAAAGGAGAAGGGGAAGAGAGAGAGAGAGAGAGAGAAAGAGAGAGAGAGAGAGGGGAGGATGTTGGGGATGGTTTTCCAAGAAGGCAGTTTTGCCAAGACTCACTGGGTTCAGTGTGAGAGGGATTAGAAGAGGAGAGGGGGGCACTTGTTCCATCCAGATCAAGAGCTGAGTTTCTCCAGCAGTGGCCTGTTGGGAGAAGAGAGACAGCATGGTGGCAGTGACTAAGAGACACAGTGAGTGTGGTTGGAAGAAATGAGTGTGTGTGTGTGTGTGTGTGTGTGTGTGTGTGTGTGTGTGTGTGTGTGTGTGTGTGTGTGTGTGGCATTGAACTGGACGTAGGAACTGGGTGAGACTAACAATCAAACTGCAGTGAAGTTCAGCCAAATTGCTAAAAACGATTCATTTGAGTGTCTCTCTCTGAAACCTCTGCCAGTGCAATGAAGATGATGAAAATTTTATTTCTGCTCCTCAGGGTATTAAAAAAAAATCCTTTGAAAAATTCAACAGCAAGATGTTTCTCCAGAATCAGTGTCTCTGTGACGCTGCATAATCCAGCTGTAGACCAGTGGATCACAAACGTCTCAGACTTTTATTTTATATTATATTTTTATATTTTACTTATTCAATTTAACAAACTCACAAAACAAATAACTAATGTAAAATTTGTGAGATATATGAACCTACAGAAGTAATATAATATTAAATGAAATTATATGGTTTCATTCTCAAATACTGTGAAAACAGAAGTCAGCAGGTGATTCACAGATAAATATTGAATTTTAAATGAAGTGCAGTAAATTGTTGTGTATTGTGTTTTATTCAAAAGTAAAGTGCCTTACATTTTAGTATAAAAACAACAAAGACACACTCACTGCATCACACTTTGTTTAGCTCTCAGTTGATAATTATTGAGTCTGAGCTTATATTTACTGAGGGTTTTTAATAACACTTTAAAAGCAGCTTTTTTGTGGTGAAACAAACTCAAAAACACACTGAACAAAAACACTGAGTTCAGCTGGCTGCAGTCGTCTCAGGCAGAGATTTTCACCTTGCACCACAGGAGTAAGTTGAAAAGCTGTTTTGTAATTTGGGTGAAATGACCCTTTAGAGTCATAAATTAAATATCCATGTGTGCTGGTGTGTGGGTCCTTGTGTGTGTGTGTGTGTGTGTTACACAATAGATAATATAACTCATTAGCTCAATCTATAACACAAACATACTCTAAAGTCGTTTTTTGCATTAAGTGGTTTGTCTTCGGTGATGTATAAGAAAGGCTGTGAAGTGTCCCCCGGGCTGGTCCAACGGTGGGAGCGACCGGGAGTTGGCAGAGGTGAGGTATAATCCTGGCATCGAGCTGTGGTGCAGCTTCATGCGAATGGAAAGGTGGATAAAAAGACAGTGAGAGTTAAGACGAAGAAGAAAAACCCTGACGGTGAAACTCTGTCATTGGGAGATGGGAAGTTGGCTTCCGGCCACTGAACAGAGGCGGAGTGCGAGGCAAACAGAGAGGACAGCGTCATCCTGCGGAGAAGTGTTAACAGACAAACATCGGCGCAGACGCTGTTTATATGCAACTGCCTAACATAGAACTGGAGGAGTGCGGAATAATGAGCCCTCTCAACCTGATCGTTTTTAAATCATCAGCACGCCAAAGCTTTTTGGGACTCGCACACACACAATCAGGTCATCAGATTCAGAAAGCACAGCTGCCTGCCTAGTCAGGGAAACCGAGCTGCGCTGCCCCGGTCTGTATAAAACACAAACTGTTTCCATTTAAAAAACGGAGCCGCGTCTAGAACAATAGGCTTCCATTGTGTTCCCACGGGATGGAGGAGGGATGGAGGAGAGCAGAGAGCGAGGGTGAGGTTTAATGAGGGAGCAGAGGTGTGACCTAGCGAGGACGCAGAACACACACACAGAAATCCCCCAAGAGTGTGAGAGGGCAATTCAACCTACCACTGAGAAGAATTGCAACATAATGATGCACTGAGTGCAGCGCAAACATATCATTTGGCCTGCAGCTCCCGAAAAAAGGATATTTTTGGGCACATGAAAACACTTAAAAATCCGAATAATGTTTACTCGTGGTTTTTGCTTTTTTTTTCTTGATGTGTGTGTGAGTGTGTTTTGTGCACCGCAAACGACAGCCGTTCACCCCCCGAGGATATTACTCAGAAACCTGGGGCCGAACGGGCCAGTGGAGGCGAGTCAGTCCTGTTTAGTCTCTTCTGTACCTGTTGTACCAAAGCAGTGATAAGAAGCTCATCTGTTCGCCATCAGCGACGTGTCCCTGTTGTCATGAAGTCAGTATTTGAAGTATGAGCCCTCTGATCCTCAGATGTTATCACTGTCTCCTTTTCAATCTTTTCATCATCATACAATCATTTTCATGCGATCATCTGTTGTCACGCCAAATCCCAAATCCTCATCTTTGCTCATGATGAGGCTGGTTTTGTTTTTGTTTTTTTTGTTTGTCCACGACAGCCTGGCAGTCCACGCACACATCCACACAAGCACATAAAGGAAGACACACACTTGCCATGACAACGTATTTACTTCTCTGTCGAGACGCGCTTCTCATTTTGGCTGATTTACTGGGGCCCTGATTACACTCTGTTTACTGGCGCTCGTAAACACAATGACAACCTGGCAGCGTTTAAACATCTGAAACACTGTTATTATTTCTCCATCTAGCAGAAGACATAAGGCAATCCTCCTGGCTGGATCTTGGTTATCTGCCCTGACCGCAGCCACACCAGTGTGTCATCTGCCGGGCAGACACGGAAAAAAGCAGCACAGAAAAAGAAACGCAGCGGATGGGAGAGTCATTTTTGGGCGGCGGCTCAGCATCTGTCTGGCTGTGTCACTGTGTGTATGTTCTGTTTAATAGTGTTAGAGCTAATTATTCAGTATTTTTTAGGTGATGAAAGCGTTGTCAGGGCAAACGGAGAAGGCATTAAATTCACGCCGTGTATGATGTCTTTGGCTAACTGAGTGGAATTGACAGTTCGGTTCTTTGGAGTCTCAGACTCAGACTTTCTCACCACCCGTAGAGACAGAAGGAGGCAGAGGAATGGTGGAGAGGGCTAATATAAAAGGAGCGTTGGCAGAACGCGAGGCCGCCGAGTGCCAAGGCGTCTCTAACTTCATTTACAGACCCTTCCTGCCATTATAAAAAGCACAGAGCATTAAAGAAACATATAAAGATAGACCCGGAAGCCCGGGAGCGTGAATGATCGCTCTGTGTCGCACCTCATGCTGAACACTGTGTCAAATCAAAGTTAGTTATTAGATGTTGCCGTGAATCACCTGAGTGTGAGCGGTCCATGCAGTCACGTGTCTGCACAGTCGGGAATCTGACTGAGACTTTACATCCGGGAAGCTTCATGACACAGACGTCGCTGGAGGTAAAGTGCGGTTTCAGGATGATACGGTTCGTGTCCAGAGCAGAGTAATGACTCACCTGTGGTGACGGTAACTCCTGACTCAGCCTCAGACCTGGACCTCTGTGTGTTAGACAACCAAGAAGCAGCGTAATGTCACGGTGATCTGTTCTCACAGGTCAGAGTCTGTAACATCACTCAGGTTCTCATCAGGTGTCTGAAAGGAAATCAGCTTAGATCATTTCCTTACTTTAACAATGACGTTAATGTGAACCTTTGGTCACGTGATAGCAAATGTTCATAAGGTTGTAAAGCTCTGGGAAAGCCATTAAGTGGCCCTTGACTTAAGATTTTTTTTTTAATTTTATATAACAAATTTTTACCACCAAGTTCCCACAGGAATAATTTAAAGAGTTAAATGAGAAGATCAGTGGCACTTTCATGTCTCTGCTCCAAAGACTGGAGACTTTATCCAAAATTCAGAGATATTCCTACAGGAGCCTCTAAAGCTCATTGATTAACACAGTATTTAATCTGTATCGTTGTGCTTTCCTCTGCTGTCTTTTATGGTCATGGGGACATTGCAAAACTTATTTATGGCAACAAGTGATTTTTTTGGGACCTAAGAACGGATGGTTATTCTAAGTCACTCTGGATGAGACCACCACCTAAAAGCCTCATATAAATGTGTGAGTGTGTGTTTATTTGTCAGCCTAATTCAGCCCAGCCCTCGGTTTGTGCAACAGGGGTCTGCCTTGTTTATTGTTGTATGTTGCTAACAACAGCAGCAGATGGTAATGATGATAGTCGACCACTCTCTTGTCGTCCTAACAGGTGTAACCTCAGTCCCTCTCTAATTTGCTTGCCCCTGCTTGTTTTCCCTCCTTTTCACCACGTTTTGTTAAAGCTTGTCAGTTTTTTTGTTTGTTTTTTTGCCCTCTTGCTTCTCCTCTGCTCTCCCTCCATTATCCCGCAGCGATGCTAAGTGAGCTAGTATTTTTGGACTTCCAGCATGACGCCAGAAACCATCCGACTTCTTAGCTTTCCCCTTTGGCGGTTTGTGAAACCCCGCTGTCGTTGAAGCCCAAAGGCAACAACAAAATGGAATGAGTGTTCAGTAGCAAAGTAGTAAAGCAAAAAAAAAAAGTAAAGAAAAGAAAAAACTGGGAAAAAAAGAATGAGAAAATAATAAAAGCTCCTCTGTGATTTATTGGTGATTTATTGAGTCTTTGGCACTGCTCTTGTTTTAAAAAATCTGAGTTTTAGATGTTTTAGGCACGGGGCTTTGGAAATAGAGTTTTTGTGTGCAGTGGTGTGTTTCCAGATCCTGGGGTCTGGGGTTCCCATGGGCCAGGACTGATGCTTAGTCCAAGAGGGAATGGGGGGTCCTGTCCTGAAGATCAGGATGACATGGGCCACCTTTGCATCCTTTTCTACCTGGGTGTTCAAAAACACTGAAAACAGTGTTTTGTATGTCGTGAATGCAGCATCTGGACAGTGGCTGCCTCACACACACCAACACTGGAAACACTTAAAGCTGTGGATGGAAAGACTCACACACTGCACTTCACAGCCCACAGTGACTTCACAGCCCACACAAAGACACTTTCCTCTGCTTGTTGTTTGTCTTTGATGTAGCTGTGATCGGCCTTTTTGCTGCTGTCACCGACCGATCTATACACCGGCACCGCAAGAGTAAACACTGAGCTAATATGTCTCGGGGGAACATAAACAACACATGAAAACAGTATAACTGTCCTGTAATTACAGTCCTGTGATTATGGAGAATGGTGCATATTTTTAATCAGGACCAATCTGCTTTGGAGCACTGGAGCACTGGCAGCAATCACGAGAGTAGATGGAAATGGAGTGCAGAGAGGATGCCTTCACTCTTCACACATCTACCTGATGTTCACCGTTCAGGCAAAAAAACAAAAAAAAGGCTGAAAAATGGTTAAAACAGAGAGGAAGAAAAAAAAGGAGATGAAGCAGAGACGGATAAAATCAAAGGTTTTGGAAAATGTGGAAGAGGTGCTTATTCTTGACATAACACGCTCACCCTTTATTAAAACATAGACAGGAAAACATTGCATTTGTTTTGGCTGGACTGCATGGGACTGGTCAAACCCGAGTACCTGGATCAGGGGGTATTACAGCAAATCGCTGCAGCGAGAGGTGAACGAGTGGAGGACAGAGGATGAAGGACCAGAGGAATATCAATAAAAGAAAAAGGACTCGCTGATAAAGCAAGATAAAGGCGGAGGGAAAGATAGGACAGCAGGGAGTTGTGGCCAGACGAGAATGTGAGGATTTTGTTGGAACGCTTTGACGCACTAAAACCTAAAATCTCATTCTGTGGTTTGTACTTCTGGGTTATCATGTCCTCATCTCCCTCTCACACGTGCGCACACATTCCTCTCTTCTTCTGTCTAAGAATGATCTACAGAAGAAAAGTGTGGAGAGTGAAGTCTATCTCTCTCTCTGAGGAATACACCTATTACAGAACAAACGGGAAAACTACAGGAAGTTTCATAATCAGGCCCACATTAGCCCGGGGCCTCGCAAACCCGGTACTGTCAGTGTGGGTCATGATACATGGGAACATTTATGGAAAACAAGGGAGGAACAGAGCAAGGCATTGGGAATAATTAGGCGCTTATGGCAGCTTGGAAAAGCCTGAACACTGTATCCAGATCTTTGGAAAGTCCATGGAGGACTTTGGTGAGACCAGAGGTGACAAAGCAGAACGGTAAAACCTTGTGTGTGGTGTCTGCGATGCCAGAGGAGTCTGGAGTTTTGGCTCTCCGTCTCTGTGGCCGTCTCTGACGATGCTAAACCCCGAACACAGTGTCCTCGTGCAACCTTTTCCAGTCCCTTCTAACGATCATGGGAATGAAATTCCAGCAAAAATGAAGGGTGCAGATTTTCATAAGCAGGAGGGAATGCTCAGGAACGCCCGGCGACTGCTGCCTTGCGGTGACTGTGGCGCAAGGAGCTCGTTAAAATGGCTGCTCAGGTTTAGGCTTTTGCTTTACGGGGGAAATGTGGCACGGAGTGCAGGAGACTGGGTGTCCCTTGGAGATGTGTTTGTGGTGGGACATCTGGGAGGGTGATGAAAAAGGTCACATACAAGAGAGTAAGAACTGTCTGCTGAGCAAAGGACCAAGATACAACGAACTCTTTGGTACCGTTGCACTAAATGGAGATTTTAAGAGAATTTGCCCCCTTTTGAACGTTCTTAAGGCGGCGAGTCAGCTTTACCTGGTCAGGACTTAACTTCTTAAAAGCTCACAGGGCCTTAGCTGCGTGTTTAGTTAACTTAAAGAGAGTGCCTGGAGGCTGCACAGCTAGAAAGTCCAGATGCTCTGTTCTCTTTTAATGCCTCACGAAACGCCAAGTGTGTGTCATCGTATTCGCCGCGGGGCAAAACTATTACCTATTGCTGGACCCCCACGAGAAGGCAGGTTTAGCACAAACACACACACACACACACACACAAATTAATCCACACAAATGGTCATTCCCTGTGAGTGAACAGCACGCTGAAGTAAACACACTTGGTTGCCCAGAAGAACAGTTTGGATTCATTGTTTAATGACTTTGCTATTCCATGCTAATGTTTTACATATGAGATAGAGATTGCTCCCATTTGAAGAGAAAAAAAGAGAGCAGGCATCCATCTTTCTCTCACTGACTCACTTGCTGCCTTTTCATTCCTACTCAAATCTTTTACGCTCAGTCATTTTCTTTCTGATTTCCTCTGACAACTCAATTACGTTGGCTGGGGCCCATTTGTTTTTGAACAAAATATTAGAGAATGGAGTTTATGAGTCATAAGAAACATCTTTCAACTTGATCCTATTAGTCACCTTGTTTCTTGACGGCTTCTTGCAAAACGTCGTTTTTGTCCAGCATCTGAGTAAAGAGAGAAAACAGAGCAACACATGTTTGCACAGAACGGGGTGTACACATGCAGACCTCACACAACAGCATGCACACGCACACACAACTCCAGAGCCGAGTGTTTCTAGATTTCAATAAATCCTCATTGACCCCGAAGAACTCCGAAAAATTAATCTGTTTTTTTTCTTCTTGTGCTTTCAGAAACCACAGACCATGGATCAAGTAAATGTGACAAGTGAGTGGACTTTCTCTTACCTTTCAGTCCAGATCAGTTCCTCTCTTTTCATTCATTACAAGCTGAACTTGACCCCTAACTCTTGCTCGCTGTTTTTGTTCTTTCGTGTGCATGTTTGCATGCCGTGCTGATCATCAGTGGCAGCGGTGGCGTAGGAGCTGCACAGAAGGAGAAGGTGAAGGGCAAAGACGAGACATACTGGAAGGAGATCAACGCCGCCATGGCCCTGACCAACTTGGCGCAGGGGAAGGACAGCGCCTCCGGGACCACCAGCTGCATCATCCAGAAGTCCTCCCATATAGCAGAGATCAAGACTGTTAAAGTGCCGCTGGTGCAGAAATATTAGCCCTGACGTCATCCTCCAGTCTCTCTATGCAAACCAGCAAACATTCCTGTTTCAGCAAACTCGCCAGAGTCCAAACAAACTCCCCCCGGCATGAAAAGAGAACTGTTGTTGAAGGATGGGGGTTGTTTCAGGCGAGGAAGTGTGGAACAAAAAGAGAACTCTCATTCTTCCTTTTGGTTGTTATTGGTGTCTAAAAAAAAAAAGTACGAAAGAGGCCTTGACCATCCTTTTCTTTGTTGCATTAATGTTCGACAGACGAGAGTTGGTGATAGTTTCACTGCAGTATTTCCTAAAACAAGACACTTTTGTAATGTTAACTTATTTTTGGGTCTGATTTTTTTTTTTTATTTCTTCTTTTTTACGCTACAAAATGTGTATTTTGCCAAAGTGCCTTTGTTATTTCGACAAATAACTCACCGACTGTGGTCAATGCAAAGTATAGATACTGAGGTGCCTCTTTGAAATTTGTGAAGGAATATTTTACAGAGTTTAGAGTCACAGTCATGATTCACGATCGGTTTTGTGAATGGAAACGCAACCATAGCAGCCTGTGCCTTAAGAACTGAATGAGCTCACCATCTGAGGCACTGATGAACTCAAATAGCACCCACACACACGGACACACATGCTCTCAGAAAATGCCCAGCATTAATCCTCTGTTCTTGTTTTGACTGGAGTCTTCATCTTGACTGTAAACCGAACACTGTTTTGTCTCAGTCAGCCTCTTGTTTCTGGCAGGCCAACAATAACTGTTGGACACACAGATAAGCTGCTCTAACGTGAGCAGCAAATCGATAAGCAGCCAACGTTCTCCACCTCGTCCACATGTCAGCCTTGGATTTCATTAACCAGCGAAGGATTCCTTTCTTATCTTGGCTTTTAGTTGCTGAAACGTGCACCGGTGCCCAGCTGGACCCAAATGAAGTCACATTCAGACACTCAGTGACACAGTGCTATGTAGATCCGCAGGCATGCTTTAAGGGTTCAGTACAGTATTTGTTCTAACAGAAGAATGCCGTGACCTAAAGGGATGTTTTTGCTTTGCAGTATCAGTGTTTTTTGTGGACAGTGTTGCCTTTTTTTTTGTGCTCAGAACATGATAGTCCGCAGTGAATAAAAAACAAAAGCCAGCACCGGCTCCCCCACCCTTTTGATCCTCAGCCCTCTCAGCTGTTTAGCATTACATTCAAATTGCAGTTTACAAGAAGCCAGAGGATAGACTTAAAAGTTTGACTTTCTGCCCCTCGCTTTTTTCTGTCTGTCTTCAAAAATACATTTCAGTATTATCTCTTTGTCGCCTGAGCAAAGTGTTTGTAATTGTCAGTCTGTATATGTGTGATCGTTTTGTTTTTGATCTAAACTTTGTGCTTGGTTTTGCTTAACCATACCGCATTAAGAGTTTCTTTTGTCATCCAATGGAAAGATTTTTTTTATAGAAAGTACTTATGTACGGTGCATATGGTATAAACGTTTGTGGCGAGGGATGCCAAGTTCACAAACTGGTGGACTTATGGGAGAAACTGTAGTTGGCTCTCTGTGCTGACTTTTTAATTTTATGTATATCTTCAAGGTACTGTTTTTGTGTGTCAAAATGTACACTCCTTCATAAATTTTGCAGTTCTTTATTTTTTTTGACAACCCAGACTGTGCTAATGGTCAAGGACATTTTGGGGGAGTGAAGCTGCACAAACTTACTTTTTGACCTTTTTATGTCTTGAATGTGCAAACTTAAAAAAAGAAAAGAAAAAAAGCTGCACTTACAGTTCATGGTTTTCGATCAGAAAACACACAGCCTCCACTGATGGATGTGATTTTACATAAAAATGATGAGAAGTAAAAGAAATGAAGGACAACCGTATATTATTCCTGTTAGCGTGCCTATGAAAGTATAATGAAATGAATCGCACTAGCCAATCCCCAGGCATTATTTGCTTATGCGGTGGGGGCTGTGGGCTCCCACATGTGTTTTTTATACACCTGATCCAGGCAGGGTAGCTCCGGGGTAGTGCCGGGCCCGCTCCTTGTGTTTCTAATCGCACCTCTGAACCTCTGGACCACTCGCGACCCTCACACCTCACACGATACCCGCTCGCTGGGAAGAGACAGAGCGAGAGAAGGAGGCTTCAGAGACAACAGAGCAGCCTTTGTTGTTCCTACCTGCAGTCGCTCCCCAACAAAGACACTCTGAGTACTAACAAAGGGGTTTCTACAGCCAACACCTTGGTACTGTACATGCATTTCTCCAGCACAAGCCCTGCTTTCACAACCGTGCTGAATGACAAATGGAAAGCAACGGTGTGTAATAAAGCCTATAAATTATTATTACAGACTTTGTAAAAACAAAGAAAGTGGTGACCATAGTTTGTTTTTTTTATTGTTAAGTTATATAAATTCAGATTTTTTTTTTCTGTTTGTTTTGATAGAGACTGGATTTTCAATCCAATGACCAAATGCATATCTCCTTGTATTGTCCAGTTTGCTCTCATGTAAAGTTTCTTTTATAAAAACAGTTGTTACTTGGTCAAAGCAATGAATAAACCTCTAAATGAAATGAAAGGCATCTTATGTTTTTTTCTGCTGCTTTATGTAATTATTGGCATTAACAGATTTTTTTTTTCTGGCCTCTTGGGGTCACAACAACACTTCAATGGCAAATGTTTGCAAAATGTTTTATACATAAAATATATACAAACAACATTAGCATATATTTGAAGTTGTGTTTTTGTCGACGTGTTGAATGTGACTACAACATTTACACCTTTTAGTTTTTGTACATCAAAACAATTAGCTAAGCAATGCTGAACAGTTGGGCTATGATTCTCTGTGTTAATAACTATGAATGACTGTTTTCACTTTACATTTAGTTACTGGATTTATTGTTAATATAAGAGAACATCAAATAGTGCAGTTTCTCAGGTTCTGTGGGAGGAGTATCTGTGTGTTTACCGGTTGAAAACCTTGTTCTCTCTGGGGAAAGAACAAATCACAGACACAAATCTTAGCCTGTAAACTGCCACTTTAGGCCATTTTAGTTTCCTGTGTTGATGTGTTGTCACCAGGCTAAAGGCTTTAATTCTAACCGTGGGCCATCGCTCGACACTGATCGCAATATAGGAGATGTTTGTTTATGACACACAAGTCGGGGTGGTTTTTAAGAGCTAAACAAACTAATCATGACAAACCATTGGAAGAGCTGAATGTATACAGCAGTGAGCAGCGTCAACCACATACCACACATTAGTGGTTTGGGCCCCAGCGTTTGCTATCTCCTGTGTATTTTTGCTACCTTTAGAAGGATGTTGGGCGTTTCACTTTATTTGTTTGACCCAGGATCAGATCGAAATCTGTCTCTCAGGAGTTCAACAGAGGGCAGCAGCAGCAAGAGATAAATGGCTTTAAATAAAGATTTCATAAAGTTTGGTTTTCTATATCCGCTCTCGTGATGTGGATACCTAAGAGTCTGTACATATAATTTGAACACTTGCGGTATTGTCCATCCTGTGCGATAGAGTCATTAGACAACTGAGCCTTTGTGCCGTGTCTGGCATCTCAGGGAGGCCCGGGTGAGTCTGCATTTATGTCTTACACTTCTTAGGTGTGTCCTTTTCCTCAGGGCTCAGTCTCACTTCTCTTTCCTGTATATTAAAGGCTCTACCATGCCACCACTCGCCTTGAACCTGAGCGGTGCCAGTGGAGCTGAGGCCAAGACCACTCTCACGTCAGGGAAGACAGAACGAGAAAGACACTGAAGGAGAAAACAAGATTGCAAGAAGTGATTTGAGAGGCAGGAATAAAGATGTTGACAGCAGCTGCTCCCAAGCTGGTAAATGCCACAAACTGTAAATGCTGCCCAGTATTGGAAGGCCTTGTATCCTGTGGTTCCATTGTCAGTCAGAACCAATCAGGACACAGCCAGCAGAGCGGCCAAACACCCAACAAGTTGCCCCTCTGGCTTTCCTGTGGATCAGCTGCCTCTGGACCTCAGCGTGGCCCTGAGAGACAGCTCACCCTGAAACTTCCTCAAATAATCCTATCAGGTTTTTTGACCTTTCATCCCTCACTGCACTGAGGCGGCCAAACCACACCTTCCCTGAGACACATTTTCCATTGAAAAACTAAGTGATATTCCATGCTGCCCACAGCGTCTCCCTTCATTTTTTTTCATCCATGCCTCCTCTTTGTGCTGCTGAAAGATTTGAAAGGAGTCATGGAACTGCACCGTTATCTCAGCGCAGGAGACAGACAAGCGGAGATTCTCGCTTGGCTCGCCCCATGGCTTGACAGACTCCAGACCTCACCTTGGCCATATAGTCCGCCAGAAACTCAACTTCGCCGACGGTGGACAAAACCACACGGAATGAAATCCAAGAACGCAGACGTTCTGAAAATCATTTCCCATTTGATGAGGAAATATGACTCCCGTGGCATGCTGAAATAATTAGTTACCTTGCTGTGAAGGATGCGCCAAGGAGCCCCTGTTCATTAGAGCCAGGACTTTGTCTTTTGCTTACTCCAGGACCTTGGACACAAATATGAGAAAAATTGCTGGGCCTAATTGTTAGATTCCTGAAAGAATTGACTGATTAAAAACTTGGTCCAGCCTTGCAATCATTTCGGGACTGGGGCTGTTTTGGATCAGCTCTAACTTCACAGTTGTTTGAGGAGGTGATGCTGCAGGCCACTGCTCAGATCATGGACACTGCATGAACCAGAGATAATCACACAGGAGACAAAGGGTCAGATATACGTTAGTACAAATTACACCCCGCAAATTAGCATATTTTCCCAAAGGGAATTAGATTATTGACTACATTAATTACTTCAGTGAAGGCGGTCTGTCCTGGGAACAATGTGTTGTTTCAGTATTAGTTCTGACTTTTGGATGTCCTGCACACTTTCTTCACTAACTCATGTGTTCAGAATGAAGAAAACCTTCTGATCCAAGTTGTTCACACCCAAGTAAGAATTAATCCCTAACTTTAATCAACCAATCCAACGATTTTTAGTATTACACATTTTCATTTACTTATATCCCATTACATGTATCATGACTTTGTCTCCTGGATTATATTATTGTATTGAAGCCACATTTTTCAGGTCTTCTGCTGGACTCAGCGCTGCTGTAAGGAGGTTTCTGCGTGTTGTCCTTGTTGAGCTAACCTAAGGCACTTGAAAAATATTTCCTGTCTTCTTTTCTCTTAATAAACTTCTTCAGAAACCACCAGAAACAAGAGGGGGAGAGCTACGCTTACACAGAACCGCAAGCAAGCGCTGTGTTTTGGCCAAATGAGGACATGCCGGGTGTTATTCCAGGTGGACATCGTCTCCATTTTGTTTTGTGAGAGGGTCTGGGTCTGAAACGGGGGAAAAATGTGACACATGCCAGTTTTAAACAAAAAGGGTCAATTGCGTTTGTAAGAACAGACTGTGGAGGCATGCACATTGTTCTGACCTGAGAGCATTGGGAAATGGATAAATGTAGGTGGTTGAGCTGCCAGAGTAAACTGCTCTCACAGTAAGGGAGACACACTTTTCATGGAATGGAACAGGAATGGGTCTTTGGGGGCAAGGGAATGCAGGAAATCTCTGCTTTGATACCTGGTGTCAAGTTTTCATTCACATGATTTCATCGACCGCGGTTGCTCGTACACGCGCCGTGCTGTGTTGTTGGCGAGACAGCGCTTACACAAACTCCAACCACGCAAAACATTTCTTCCTCTTTGCTGTAAACTCACATAATCCCAGCCACATCTCACCACAAAGCCCTGCAATACAACAGGTCTCATGTTCAGAGCGGGTGTTCAGGGGTTAGTCTGATCCATTTCCATTTTCCTCCAACTTCCAAACAGGCCCACCATGCAGAGCCACATGCACTGGCTCTCCCTGTTTGTTTATTGGAGGATAATGCCTGTGAATTTCCTCCCTCGATCCCACATCTCAGTCCATCCAAAAGTCACTCGCACACATATGTAACAGTAACAGGGTTGGAAAAGCAGGCGGTTTAACTGCCTGCACCTCAGCTGTTTCCTAACAGCCTAAATCCTGGTAATTGGCCATTTTCTGAGCTCCTGAGACAGGCCGACTAAACAGCTGCTACAAACAACAAGACCCCTTCCAGAGGTGCTGTGGGCCAGAGCCAGCATACGCCTGCCAACAGGGGATCAAGGCGAAGCAGAAGAACCTGTGGAGAGCAGAATGACATGCAAGCTGAGGGGTGAGAACTGGTACTTTCACCTCTGTTGGTGCAAACAAAAGTTAGGATGACATATCTATTTTCATATACACAAAAAATCCCTGCGGTGATAGTTGGCATCCCAGTATTTCAGTGCTTGAAATTGCCCTGAAAGAGTTTTGAAATCTTGTATTTCACAACCATTGTTTGGATCTCACAAAACACACTGCTGACTTTAAAGTCAGGGGTCCTGTACAATGTCAGCTCAAGGTGCACTTACTAGCTTTTTCTTATCTCATTGTCTTCATCAGTCTGCTGTCTTGTCATGGCATTACCTAAGTACACGCCTGTGGTCACATGACAGCAGGTGAGATGCCTGAAAGACAAAATCAAAACAAAATCGAAAGGTTGAAAGTGCTGGAAAATGCAAAAACAATGAAGGTTTCATTAATGGCCCATGACATGTACAGTAACATCTGTTGAATCCCATCCTGCTCTTTCTTTCCTTATATCTCCTGCCCACCTTACTGAAAAATTATCTTTAAAAAAAAATCTTCTGTTCAGTTTTTTTTGACTCTTGACTTGAAAAATCACTATTTTGGTTAAAGTGCTTACAACTCATGGTCACATTGCTAATGCTGTAACCTGTGCTGAGGAATCACTGTTCTGGGCCTTAGCATAGCACAAGTCACGTTGGGAAACTAAGGATCTACTCTTCTAGAAGACAAAGGTCGCGGTCATAACGTTTCCAATACTTCAGTACAAAGAGACATTATATTTGCGTTGGGAGAAACCTCTTATTGCAGTCTTATTTCAGCTCTTGTGAATGAACTTTGGGTGTTGTCAGTTGCTGAGGCAGCATAATTCAAAAATAACAGGCATCATGGCAGCACCATATGCCATGATTGCATGATTGCTGTTTTCGCATTCTGTGGTGTCACCAGCTGAGCCACTTTACTCTCCAAAGTTCATCCTGCAAAGCCGATAGGACTGCCCGTTCCATGTGGGGTTTGCCCTCAGCCAGGCACTGAAATGTTGGTTTTAGCCTGATGGATTGGGCTGTTAAGGAAAGTGGAATCTTGCAAGGTTTGCAATTTGCACAGACAGTGCCTCATTGAGGTGGTGCATCATCCTTTTACATTTACAGGCCCAGTTACAAAAAAAGAAGTTCTTAGATTTCCACCTCAGGAAGGATTAACACTATGAGGCATTTAGAAGATGTGTAAACAGTAATTATTAGTAAACATGACATACCTGAGCATGGAAACTGGTTCTTGACCTTGGAAACAGTGTGGACAGCAGCATCTCATCTTTAATTACACACAGAGGTGTGTGTTTCATTCAAACCCCTAAAGCCTGTAGAAGTGGTCTAAACCGTTAATAATATCAGAATATAACGGACAAGTCTTTAAAATCCCTTATAACGGGATTTTAAGGACTTGACATGTTTTATAAACATTGATAAATAACTGTATCTCCTTTTAAAGTATTCCTTGCTTGTTCCTTGCTTTTTTAAAAATCTGCATTAATTGATTGTTTTGGCCACCTGGGTGCAGCACAACAAGCTGTTAGCACAACAGTTGGACAGTTTGTCACCATATTAAGTAAAAGGGCAAAGACACGGAGCAACATTAACCTTCATTCATGTTTCTGGTCACCTTATGAACGCACGTTTGATGCTTTGGTCTCCAACAACTCCTGAGAAAATAATCTGGATTTTTAGCTTCCAAATGCTACACTAGTGTTTGTTAACTATCTAGAGGAAGCTGAGGGGAAGTGAAGAGCTCAGCAATCTCTGTGGGCTCATTGTTACAAACTGCTCATGTAGTTCCACAGTCATTTCCACCTCCTGCAAAAAGTACTGAACCAATTTGTACCAAACGTGGTGAAGGGATGGATCAGATCTATGCGTTTGGTACAGATCCTGATAATAATCCAGACACACACAGCTGTACTTACTATGTTTTACGACAAAGAATAAATCAGTTTTGTTATCAGACTACTTCCTTTTTCCTTCTTATTTTTCTATTATAAGAGCTACCCAGACGTGTAGGACTGTTTGGCCTTGGTGGAGGAATGTGCTCCACTGAGTGCCATTCTAGTTTTTTTATTTTATTGTTATTTTTCTACTTACTTACTGAGCAGTTATAAATAGTGTTTATCCACCTGTTAACGCTCATAGTAGAGGTTAAAGTATGCCGTCTCATTTGTGGGGCCTCTCTGATTTATCATCTTCCAATATTTGGGACCCAACATCCACATTAGGAAGTAGTTTGAATGCTGTGAGGGCAGAGACTATTTCCACCACCCGTTGTGAGCTGCAGCAGCAGCAGCAGCAGCAGCTCCGGGCAAAGTGCAGAGTAAAACAGAAGCCACAACCACTCATAACATAATGACAGCCAGGGGATCACAAATAAGACATAGAGGAGAGCAGGCCCTGGTGTCTCTGTGTAATATTTCATCAGAGAAAAGCTAAATAAATTCCTCACTACAGTCAAGTGAAACCACGTCAATGCAGCAGATGTAAGAAATGGCAGCTGCCGGAGGAATGCGGTTTGGCAGCAGGCGAGGCCTGGAGAGAGACTGGAAGGTCCTTTCCCGTTAACACTTTGTGTTTGGGAACACAAAGATACATTGTTGATGGACTGAGTGGGATTCAATCGCACGTCTGCCTGTGCTGTGTGTGTGTATGTGTGTGTGAAAGGGACAGGGTGGTGGGTCCAATCTACTTGATTGTCGTATGGAAAAATCCCAACCTGAGCGGGCCTCCATGTGTCCGGACCCAGTGAAACCCCCAGGACACACTTTAAAAGGATGGCATTACGGCACAGTCAGAGTGCTATTTAAAAAGGTATTAAACACAGATGCACACACACATTTTGTCATTTTATAAGAGCATATTGTGATATTTAAACACACTCCCTGTATGTGGGAGGCCGAGAGACCTAGCGACAGAGCGGAGGCTGTAGACCTGGCAGGCAGCATGGCACGAGTGTGGCAGCCAGTTTTGAAGGCCAGCAAATAAATAGGCCTCACATTGCTCAAGCACGTAGCCTGAGCCAAAACTGTAATGTTACCATAAATCTGGAATCGAATGGGTACACTCAGCCAACGCAGGAGCCCATTCCTCCTGATGTTAGTTATGGAACCCTTTTTTTTTTTTTCTCTCCCCCATCAGATAAATATATACACATGCTAGGCGTAAAATTGTGGAGTGGAGCTGTCTGGATTCACGATCTCGTCACGGGTGATTCGCAGTTAGATGAAGTCAGGTTACGGCTTTACTCACTGCAACCATTTTGCCTTAGTGGGCTGAAATTTCTCAGACATCGGATCCTGTCCAGAGAGGGTGGGTATATGACTGCTGGGTACAGACAAGTCATGAGTTTTGGTTCGACTGCCATCAAACACTCATTAATCTTCCTTCACCTTCAGGAGTGATTGTCTCAAATTATGCTTCTACTGGAATTTAAAAATTGCGTTAAAAATATGATCTTATTTGGTTTCAGGTGTATTTATGACGCCTTCACACAAACAATTTGTCTGTCTGTAAATTCAGATCTTCAGAATGTGTCACGTGTGTCTACACTTTACTTTAAAATCTGTAACCAGAGCAGTTTCCCTGGAGTATAAACCACAATGGAAAGCAACTACATATTGATGGTGTGTTTACTCTCTCTCTCTTTTTGATCCCTTTCTTGTGACATTTCCGATTTGGTGTTAAATAAGGTGATGTTACAGAACAGCTAGTCAATCATGTGTTTTTGTATCTACATACATCACACGCTGTGTTATACTCTGAAGAGATCTTAAATCTTATAAATTAATCAAATGAAATTATATATATATATATATATATATATATATATATATATATAGACAAAATAATAACTGGCTTTTTGAGTAGTTATAGTGTAGTAGTGAGTTGGAAGTTGCCTCAGAGACAGCATTAAGTGTTTTCAGCAGCTCAGTATATAACATGCTTAAAATGATATATTTCAATAAGGTTGAATGAACAATAGCAGGTGTCATGGTAACCTGTCACCAGTGGAGAAACTACATTTATTCAAGTACTGAAGTAGAAATCTGAGATAATTGTACAATTGTTATTAGTTCATTTGTAAATAAGGTTTACACACAATAAATATTTGATCAATTTATAAAAATTCATTAATTTCTATAGATGAAACTACTCAGCAGGACAAAAAGTAGCTAAAATAAGCCGAACCAGCAAGATCAGACGGAGCTCATCACTGTATGTTAATATAGTGACGAGCTGTAATGTAATGGTAAGCAAATGTTTCTGAAAGAGGACAGTCTCCACACTTAACTGGTTGTTGACTCTCCAGACGTCAAAAGGACAAAGACATTTTGAAAGGGGGAATTTTTTCCTATCTCTATGACAAACTGGCACAAATCCTGTACGTCTGTGAAGCACAGCTGAAACAGGCTGTGGCCTTCCTTCATTTAACGATCTCACATTTCACAATGTGCATACCATATATCTAAAAATCATAACTATCTCTACAAAAGTCTGATCTAAGGTCTGACTTTAAGAAACTTAGATACTCAGTGTGATTATTTTTCCCCATGTGACAACAAGGGACAGTTTAACTGTTGAAATAATGCAATTTTATCAAGTCAGAAGTGAATTACTGTGATTTATTGTTCTTCATGATCCAGCATCTTTAATGTGAACTGGAATTTAACTCAAGCTCGGAAATCCAAATTACAGCAGGTTAACAGTGACAGTAAAGGTGGTCTGCAGAGGAACATCACTGCATGAAGAAAAATTAAACCTACAATAACCAGAGTTTTAATACTGTTTTTCTATGATAATAAATTAAGAACTGTGTCAGAAGGTATAAAGTCTGTTGATGTTTCTGGACTTCAGTTGCTTTTTTTTTTTTCTTTTTTGGATATTTAGTGGGGAAATTTAATCAGAAATGATCAGTTCCTCCCAAATCCTGGACCTAATTAATGCTTGTAGATGGATCCCAGTGCTGGCTAAAATAACACTTGAAAAACCAAGTCCAGTTTCTAGAGCAGGCCTCTGCAGAGGTCTCATCTTAAGCCATGCTTCATCTGCCACTGAGGAGACCTCTGTGATGTGTACAGTGGTGCTTTGACTTTATTACCATTAGGCAAGGACCACATGAGACCTCCCGTGGACTTTTCACAGCCTACAGAGCAAACACTGTACAACTCTCTGAATTCTGCCTCTAAACTCAATCATCACGCCTCATACCATTTTTGTGGACATATATGGACATGCATGGCCAGTCGCCTGGCTGTGACCAGCGTGTCCAAGCTGGTGGAAGGAGGGAGCATTACACACAAGGAGGACGCAGAGATGGCGAGTTAGGTTGGACAAGAAAAGAACTTGTGATTTCTCTCTCTCACGTGACACAGACTGAACGGTTTTGAATAAGTGAAAAAAAAACTGCATGGAGTTGGAGTTTGTTCCAGTGGTAGCAGGTTCCTGAAGCATCCAACCAACAGTACATGCAACTTAAAACTTGTCAGTGTTGCCATGACAGAAAGTAAATATTGCACCGTTCACCTGAGACAGCTGTCATAATTTCTGCGCCCACAGCAGCTTGGCTGAGCCGGGGTTAGTACGGAGACCAGTGAGATATGGCAACTGAAAAGAAGCCTAATGGCCCATTTGGTTTGTATTTGAGGAGACAAATCAGTTCAGTCAAAACTTATGTAGTGAAACAAAAATGTGTCTGAAACAAGTGGGAGGGGTACGGAGATAAAAATAAATGTATTTTCATGTGTTATTGCCACAGTGTAGCTGTGTCTTTCTGACTCTGATCACACAGATACACACTCAATATGTGATTTAAAGCTCTGGCTTTGGTTTTTTTTTTTTGTTTTTTTCATTTCTTTTCCAACCACTTTGGCAAATATGCTAATTTACTTTCTTGCCTAGAGCTATATCAGTCTGTACCAGTCTTCTCATCTAACTATATAAAGCTACTACAAGCAGTCAGTTAGCTCAGCATAAAGACTGGAAACAGCAGGAACCGCAGCAGGTTTAGCTTTTAAAACTGGGCCATCCTGGAGACCGGAGCAACACAGTGAAGGTGGTAATAGATGGCGCTTCATGACCTCACTGAAGTATACGTGCTACTGTCTGCCGCTTGATTGGATGAATGTAAATATTTGGGCGCAGCACCGATGCCTGCTGGGAAGGTGAACCCAGGCATCCAACACCATAAGTGAATTTGGGAGCCACTCTGGGCCCCGCGAGCAAGAAGCCAAGGTTGGAGCTGTGGGGAAGCAGAATCATGCTACACCCACACACTGCTGTTACCCTATCTGTTCACAGCCCCAGGGGGGCACCAGGCAGCAGTATTGCGGAGGTGGGGGGTGCTGGTCTTTTATTACAAGCCCACTCTGGGCACAGTGTTTGTGAAAGCGGATGTAAAAGGAAGAAAAGGAAGAGGAGAGCTCTGCGGCGTTTAGACAAGCTGGAGCTCAGCAGGGTAATAATACGAGCCATATTGCAACTGAAGGTGGTGAAGTGTAGACAAAATAGCCTCTGCAGTACTGTAGCTACCATTACAGCCCACTACTCTCACACACAGACACAGTCTAAGTGTTTGCATGCAGGACAGCAAAAAGGAATGCCAACACGTGTTCACATCTGGTTAGCAAGACTATGGCATCTGAAGGTGTCAGTTTCCTCCGACATCTGAAACAAACAATCAAAAACAGAGAACCAGAATCAGGCTTTTTGGCTTTTTTGTGCCATATGAAAAATTACTGTGTTATAGAAATGTGTACAAAACAAAAAACAGTAAAATAAGTATCTAAACCACAGTTACTACACTCTGAGGTCCAGTACCCAACAGACGCCTAAAATAAGACTGCTGCTAAGGCAGCTGGTGAGAGATCTCAGTTATATATCTATTGGGCACACAACAACACATCTGAACTACTTGGCCTGCCCTGAAAAATCCCCACTTAAAGACCCGCTTCCTCGTTTCTTGATCTGTGAGCAGCTTTGAGTAACCAGAGATCAAACAATGTCCTCTCTCATGTCACTGGACAGACAGAAGTACCTGTGGTTGAACCCCACTAAATGACTCTCACAAGCTATGTGGTTACAAAACACTTGTCACTCCTCTGTTATTCCCCACAATCTGATTGAAAGGAAATCCTGCGACAAAGTGGAGAGAGGATACACACAGCCTGAATTAAATGAAACCCTCGAACATGTGAAGCATCTCGTGTTTGTGTGACCTGGGTACGATTTCCTTGGAGAGATCTTTATTTGACTTTAGCTTGCTAGTGGGAGGTTGGGAGAGGTAGAGGTTGGCTTTGTGTTTTCAAATTCAATTGTCCACTATACAGTCAGAGAGCCCGAGCTTCCTGTGGTTTGCAGTAATAAACCTTAACTCGGGTTACATCCAAGGCACAAAGGATTGCAAATGGTCAGGAAAAAACACAGTGATGTGAACCTGTAATAAGGTTAAGGCCTCGAGCTACAAGACCCCGCAAGACCTAAGGAAAGTGCCAAAAAGTTCAACCTCTGAACTCCATGCCTAAACTGCTCTGCTGAGGTCTGACCCAGTGGAAAAAAACAGCTTCCATGGCCTTCCAGACCCCCTTGTCTCTTCAAAGACAGTGAAATTGGGGTCTTTTAGTCTCGGTGGTTTACTACAAGTTCTCTGGTCCAACCACAAAATCGAGATCAGCTTGGCAAAGAAAAATAAGCAGTGCAATTACAACACAGGGGCCGGATTATTTATACAAAATAATGAATTTGTTTCTATACATGCCAATCATCTCACCCAAAAGGGAGTTTATTAATGTGGATTTTTTTCTTCACAAGGAGCAAAGCGCTGCAGTAGAAGCATGTGTCTAGTCCATGAAAATGAAAAAGTTTGAGGCATGTGGAAAACTTACACCCAACCCGTGTTGATACAGAGTGATTAGTTTATTATAGAAGCTGATGGCCTGGGTACATGGGTATTTGCTTCCATGTTGTAGCGGTAGCATGAGTGAGATTTGTACGGGTGTCGTGATACACTGAATGACAACACGACCACGGAATCTGAGATGGAGAGGCGGCCAGAGGTATGCTACACAGGGCAGGAGCATCGTGAACAAGGGGAATTATGGGTGGTGGGATGATGAATGAAGTTACTCATCCTTCCGTTTTGTTTCTACAAGGTGGCCGTGCCCCTGCTGCCTGCCCGTCCTCAGCCCCCTTTGCTTATTGCCACAGTAACCTGAAGCTGGGATGAAAGCAGCCTCATGGTGAGAGGAGTTTTCTTTTCGAGAGTGAGGAGCCCCCTTCTCCTGCTTTCTTTAGGGCCTGTACACAGGGCCAGTGTTTTTGAAAATAACAGGAGTGGGTTACAATACAATCATTTAGGCTTAAATTAGATTGACAGGGTATCAAATATGACGAAACTCAATTACAGCCCTATTATAGCTGAATTGACTTACATGGATCCAAGGCCAGAGGTTCACACCAAACAAGTACAGAAGTTTCCTGCTTACCCGGGGCCCGTTCTTATTAGGTTATGGGGGCCTAGTGTGATTGATGGGTACACATACAGGCCTGCTGCTGCTGAGGATGTGGGTAAGCCTCTGTGTTGACAGAATCCATAGTATTTCCTGATAGGACTTCTTCCTAAAGATGTTTTTACTCCATTCAGTTAGTCTCCTAAGCTGAAATATTAAAAATGTCATCCTATTTTAAAAGGAGCCGTATACGAGGCCCACACAAGAAGATTCAAGGATTGTCACACTGAGTTAAGAGGAGGGAGGCTGACTGACTTCTCTGTAACCCAAAGGACGCTGAGGCCTACAGCAGGTCGCACAGCTCAAAACAGATCAGAGTCCTGAAACGAGACGCTCCTGCCGCTTGATGAAATGTCAAAGGGTCTAAATGTAAACGGGTGCAACAGTGTAAACACAGGGTCCCACATAATCAAAGTGTTTCCACCTGCAGTGACAGAGCCATCAGTTCTGGGCATGTCGGTCATTACCTCACAGCCTTATGGTGCTCAGAGGGTAACCTAAGAGAGGCCAGAGCTTGGCTTTGGCTGATTCAGAGGAAGGAAAGAGCAGAAGCAAAGGGGCATTTTCCTCTACCTCACCTCAGAACGTAAACAGTGAAACAGTCTGCAGACCTACAGATGCCTTTTCTTGCCCAGAACAAGGAAGGCTGTCTGCAGAGAGAACGGTTTGATCTTGTTTACAAAAAGATTTAACCCCAAAACGTGAGGACTCTGAACCCCTGTCCAAGAGTTTGGTTAAAGTGAACTGTGAGAAGGCCTGCAGCACCTCGCAGCCCTAAAACGTTAACAGAGATGACCGTATGGCAAACATATTAGCTCCTCACTACAATACACAATTCAGTTGGTTGTGGCAAAGCATGATCTTTCCAATCATCCTCTCACTCTTCTTCTTGCTCTCATAAGTCAACATAGCAAAACAATTACCTGATAGCAAACCAGCAATGAGCATGACAAAGTGAGTGACGTCTGGGAACCCAACACCTTATGAAACGATGCCCGACGTCTCATAACATTTTTACACATGACAGCATGACTGCTCTCCTGAGGGTCTCGTCTGAGCGCTAACCCATACGGACCGCCACTATGGCAGGCAGAGGAGAAGCAGGGAGATAAGACTGTGTTAATGAGAGCCAGATCCGCTGTGTTAGCTTAGCGGCTGGCTGCACGCTCAGAGACAGACAGCATGACAGAAAGCAGTCCATCAAGCTCTCCCTGCAGAACTGCTCTCAGGCTTCGAGGCAACAAGGTGGGGCAGGACAAGATGGTTCTGGGAGTTAATGAGTCTGGATGTGCCAAAGAGTGTTTAGTTCTTCCTTCCATCTCCAAAACAGCTTAACTTTGTTCAAAGTTTTTGTAGCCAGAAGTTTATGGCCCAGAAATCATAGTACTGTCTCTCTCTTTATAAATGAGCTTTGTCCAGTTTTCAAACGACACTGACGTCCCTCTAAATGGGAATCTGAGGAAGGGGACTACACATCAGCCCACTTCTCATGATGTGGCAACACAAGGAATGTGCATCGAGAAACTCTGTAAAATCTCTGAGCTCAGCCCCTTGAGTAGCTGACGTTTTTCCAGTGTAGGCATGAGGAAACAGCAGCACTGCAGCTCAGCACATGGTTGGACCACATGAAGGCATTATTACGCTGTATGCCTCCGTTGTTGTTTGACTGAGACATATTTCCAGACGGCTGCCTGGACTGTGGCAAGAGATGAGGGATATGCTACAAGGGAAGAGTTCTCGCTCTGGCTGCCAGGCCCGGCCCTTTCATAATCGCCCAGGAATTATTCACATCCCAGTTAAAGCACTGGTAGAGTGAGTTATGGCTGTGGTGGTGTTTCCTGAGAAATCTGCCAAAAAGATGATTTAGACAGATCACATGTCTGGGGTCTGGGGGTTCCTCAGACACTGTTTAAACACAAGTCTTTATTCTGAGGACAGAGGAATGTGAATGGTGCTGAGTGAAAAACCCATCACCTAACAGTGACATTTCCAACATGGCAACGATGGCAGCAGAGTTATTGGTTATCTGTGATGAAGACACGGACATTTAAGTCATTATTAGACTAATTCCTCAACGTCAATGCAGCTCTTCAGGTAACAGATGTCAGCAGCTCCACAACAAAGGCTGGAGTCTGGATTCAAACCCACATTTTCACTTAAAAAAGAATTTTATTTAGTTTAATACACCGGGCGGGTTGTAGTGAAATATGCAATATACATTCAACTTTACAGTTTATACAGGAATTATCCCACCGAAGTCCTAAAATACACACAATTTACAACTTTATTTATGAACACAAAAAAGAGCTATACTGGTTTCATAAGTAAAAGCCTGCTTCCTTTTTGCCTTATTATTCTGTACCATTAAATTCAAATGGTAAACCGGTATGCAATGTTTTATTCTGTGCTAAATATAATGTGTTAATGTGTTTATAGTAAACAGCCTCTGAAGTTCATTCACAGGACAAACAAACAAAAGAATGGCACACAACAATTTCCCATGCAATTAAAAAGAGGTTTAAAAAATTCTGTGTTAAGACATGCTTGTTATCCATGTCATTTTCATCCCTGTCCAAACTCTCAGAACTACATTTCCCAGGTTTTCCAAGACCATACATCAGCACTCGAATACTACAAATATGGTCAGAGGTCAGGGGTACAGTACATTTATAACGGCTTCCCAGATACACACACACAGAGATAGGAGTACTGTGAAATCCATTAGCAAGGTGGAGCACGCAGCTCTTTGATTTTCCAAATTCAGTGGAAACACCCTTATGAGTCACTGCCCTGTTTAATATTGGACACTTTTCCTTTGTCTCTGCTCAGTTAAAGGAATCTATATGAAAGACTGTAGCAGTGCTAGTGATATTACTGATATTATCTGTCTGAGTGAGGGAGTGCCAGTAGGTCGCACTCCATTAAAGCAACTGGTTACAAAAAAGGCGTGCAATTTTAAGAGGTTCCCTCTTCTTCTGCACCCAGTGGAAAGCCCGCTGGTGCCAATCTCTTTGATTTATGCACTCTTCAAAACACACTAAAGGTTTGAAGTCCAAGTCAATAAAAGTAGTAAAACGTCATTCCAAACACTTGGTAACTCTATTATATTCTGAAGAAATGAGGCAGCTGTGTAGACAACAGAGACATGTGATCCAAGTCTTTCACTGAGAGTAGTGGGATGGAATAGAAGATGGGTTGGCTTCGTAAGATTTTCTATAAGCAGCATAATGCTCAGTCCGAGCGGGGGGGGGGGGGGGGGGGGGGGGGGGGGATGAGAGGGGAGACAAAGAAAAGGGAAAACAAAGTCCTCCACTGCCCAAAATTTTCTTTCCAAAACAAAATTTTCTTGGA
>JBBMJY010000013.1:16484599-16513512 GCA_037833715.1 Toxotes lorentzi
TATATATATGTGTGTTCTCCCAAAACAGTGAGATACTTTAGATACTGCTGTATGTTTTTCTGGGTAGACTGAAACTGACTTGATTTAGTCTTTTGCTCAGTACAGCTCAATACTCAGTCCTCCTGCATGACTCCTGTCAATTAACCTTTGAGTGGGAAAAACACCAGACCATGACAGGATATCTAAAGGATATCATGCTCCACAGGTTTAAGTAAAATAAAACACTGTGCTAAGAACACAGCTTTATAATGTAGGTAACTATACTTGAACTGTGTGTGTGCTCATTGGTAATTTTATCTAACTGCTCTCCAGGTTCAATAGAAATGATCTTCAAAACACCGGGGCGTGCCTCAAGCCTTCAGCTGTAATATGTCATTTCTCACTTTTCTGGCCATTATTTTGAAAAATTGGAGATCTAAAAAAGTAATGTATATATTCTTAGAACACAATCATATTTGAGCTATAGAGAAAGACACATACAGTTTTTGAACTTTATTTAATAAATAACTCATTAACAACACAGAGAGAGAACATGGTATTGAAATAAAAGGCACTTTAAAACAATACTGTAAAGGCTTGGGTGTTGTACATCATTTGGGTGTGAAAGCATTCCAGAGGTGATTCATGTGAAATGTGAACTAATACTCTTGATTTATTCTTACAGTCTAAAAAATGTAACTAATAAAATACACAAATGATTTCACCAGTTCACTGAACAAGCTGACAGAAAACATATTTTTGGCGTACTTGAGAAGAACACAGGAAAGGACCTGAGAGTGAGTGATTAAGTTACTGAAGTTAGCAAATAGAACAATGCTTCATTAATTAATTGCAACTTGTATAATAACTTTACAAATCCTTCGATTGTTCAGCACTGCCGCATTTTCAGAATTTTCACAAGTGGTATACAATCCCTTTGTGATAGTATATCAACAATACAAATAACAATAGTTGATATTATTATTCATCTTGTGTATTTAGTCCCTCGAAACAGACAACAGTACTCAATGAGAGTTCAATTAAATTTTAAACATCGGATGTTTCTAAGCTGCAGTTTAAAACTACATTTACAACTGTTCACTGCAGAATCTATTGTGATTCAAAATAATTCCCCATCTATGTTGAATGCTAAATATTATTCAATATTTCCTGTTGCAGTTGTTTTCTATATATACACACACATTGACATAATGTGCTGCTATGGCTGACAAGTTACATATTAAACTCAGGTCCTGTCTGGAACATACAAAAACACACAGGGAGTCAGTGCACAGAGACAGAAGAGAAGAGGGACAAACAAAGACAAAGTGTCTGACAGAGAGAGACAGAAGCTGACCAATTCTTGTACACCTACTGTATATCCATGTTGTCCTTACTGTGGTGTTTAAAAAAAAAAGAAAAGCTAAATCGTCTGCCTATACCAGTCCTGTGGCAGGAAAAACACCTTCATTTCATTAGCTTCTGCAGATATGCAACTTAAAAGTATATACACATATTGTATACTGTACATCTAAAATACAAACAAATGCAGATAAATCATAAGTGTTAGTAAAAATACAGATGCTGTGGCTGAATGGTACAATTATACTGATAAAGCGACAAGAAGAAGTTCCACCACAGGTTCCCCTCAGAACGTGAACAAACTAAATACTGCAGATTTCAAAACACTTGATAGCAAAGTTCAACATTTTCCTTCATATTTTGGATTGACCACAGTGGTGACAGCGCTTTTGTAGATGGGATTTTCACCCTGAAAAGCAAACATTAATGGGGATCAGTTATATTCTCGTTACTGTAATTAGTTCATTACAAACTTTCTGTAAAACTCACCAAATCACACAGGAACAGTGGGTTACCATTAGAGAGAATAGGACATTTTATGTGTTGTGATAATTTTCTGTCCTTCATTTAGATCACACTGAGCACACAGTCATGCCTTTGTGATAAAACACCAATCATTATTAGGTACATATTAGGCCTCACATTTACTAAAACATATTACTTACCAGGAAGCCTGAAGAAGTTTTATATCTTCAAACATGTAACAGTTTTTGTGCACACTCATGCGATTCTTTCAAACTATGAAGGCAATTTTACTCTTCTTATTGCTCAAAATAACTTAATTGCTTTAAAAGTCACGTAAAATGAAGAAACTGTAGAGTCTGAAACTGAGTGAAAGCAAGAAAGTGCAGAAACAGAAACAGTCCATGCAGGAAAATCAAGAGGAAAGGAAAAGAAATACAAACTTAAAGGACAGCAGCTTTACGTCCATAGTTTGGGTTCTGGAACTGATTGATAGGACTCTTGTATATGGGGTTTTCTTGCTAAAGGTAGAGAATGAGGACATAATATAGTTTAGCAGGGAAAAAGAGCAACAGCACAGAAAAAAAGAATTATAACAGAAAAAAAGCTCAAATGAAGTGGGGATGGAGGAAGGAAGACAGTGTGAGAAACTGAGGCAGAGAGATGAGCATGAGAAAACAGTCAAAGATGCCCTGAACAGTTTAAGTCTCCCAATAAGACATTTTAATCAATTTATCTTCATCAGGTTCATCATGTCTGATATGCTCCACCTTTATAAACTACCTCAGGAAGTTTACACAGGTGGTATGAGTGTGGGCTATTCATTTAATGTTTTTAATCTTAAAACATAGACATGTTTATCTGCGTTCAGAAATTTCTTTATTGTGGAATCTAGTGCACTTTATAGTTAAAAACTTCTTCTTTTCATGTAACCTGTCCCCCTCAATGGACCTCTGGGCAAAGACACCCCATGGGGGTCCCATGAGCCCATGGGCCCTTGGTCCCACTCAGTAATCCATTCATAGAAACCAGTTGCAGACAATTTAAACTTAATATTTTATTATGTATTATGGAGACCCTCACCTTTTCCTATAAGAGATTGCTGCATTTGATTTAACAAAGGTCAGCTTTCCCCAGTTGTGTGACAACTTAACTGTTATTTATCACAGTTCATTAAAGAGCCTCTGTTGAGGCTAAAGATGAGGATAGTACGGCTGCATCCATAAGAAAGGATAGGAAGGAGGTCATCCTGGGTCTCTGAAATTCCTTATAATTCCTTTGCCTTATTATCTTGTCAGAAAACTCAGATCAATTTCACAAACAGTCTCTAATTTCTCAAAATTAAAGGGATCTACAGCCATAGGCTGCCCTGCCCATGGTAAAAAGAAAGACTTGCACAGTGGGTTCAGCATCTGCATCATCAAACCCACATACTCTGTGGGTTTGACACAGTACCACCACCACTAGGTGGAGGCATATAACTGCACATAAGGTTATGCTGAAATCTACAGTAGTTCCTGTCATACTGATGTTGGCTATAATGCTCCAGAGGGCAGGAAGCATGGAGGGGAGGAGCTGCGGCCACTCCTCAGAAAAAATCCAGCTATGCTCAGAGTGCATAACATTCCCAAAAAAGTCCACAGTGTCTCTGACATTTTTCCCTTTTATTTTGAGTGCTATTCAAAAGCAGCACATTCATTCTGCTTCTGCAGCTGTGAGACTGCAGAGAATGCAAGCGAGACACTGCGTAATCACATCAACAAGTCTGTGAATCTCATCTGCTGCTAAGAACAACAAATGATCTTCACAAGTTAATTCCCTGACAGTGACTGGCTTTGCAGATCAGCCAGACAACACCTGCTTTCCACATTTAAATTACTCAACCAAACCTCAGCCAAAAATCAGAAATATTTATCAGGCTCATCTTTCACAGAGCTGGTTACCGTTCCAGGCACTCACCGTGTCCCATTTGGCGTTCATCTTCTCCTTCTCAAACTTGGCAAACTCTCTCCTGTCATGAATGATCATCAGCAGCTTCCAGATGAGCAGCAGGGCTAAGCCAATCAGGACAATGCCGGCGACCACACCTGCTACAATCGGGATGATGTCAGGACCGGCAGGGCAGTCTGAAACACACCAGGATGCAGTGGAAAGTTTAGGGAGCTTAAAATAACAGTGCAAAAATAACATTACGATGGAAAAAAAACAGACTGCCACACGCCTGTATGTGAATAAACAAATGACCTATTTTTGCAACCCAACCCACCACAGCCCCTGTAATTAGCTTTCTCTGTAACAGAAACCTTCCACATCCTGATACATGTTAGCCCAGCTTTCTGCTTACCCAGTGTTTCCACCACATGGACTATCTTCTCTGTGTTGTTGTTGACAGCGTAGGTGTAGTAGAACCAGCAGTCGTTGGCGTCCCTCTCCTTGCAGTGCATCACAGGGTAGGAGGCGTCGTTGGGCTGAGGCAGCTTGTCTCTGTCCTTCACTTTTATCAGAGAGAAGTAGCTGCAGTCTTGCTCACATGTGTCCTTCTTCTCCCCTGTGCCAAACGCCCGGCACTGGACACACTCTCTGGAAGGAACGTAGTGTTGTTGTTAGTAGTGAGCACTGATATTTGCTTTGCTATTAAAGGGTCAAACAAATTAGAAGGAAAGAAAAAAATAGTCTTGTCAAATGACAAAAAAACACTGTCAAGCTGTGTCTAATTATGCAGATTTTTAGTTTTATAAAACCAAAACTATATGGCTTGATACCTAGAAGCCAGTACAAAATGTGTTTTTCTTATTTGGTGTGAATTTAACCTTTCAAATATTTTTGTGAAATATTGGGATTTGTTTCAGTCTTTTTTTCATTTTTCTCCCTTTGGTCTGCCTGTGTATATTTTCCTCCCAGCAGAACAAACTATGAAAGAATCATAATGAGCGCATAAAGGTTAGAGGATAGTTTTGAACTTTTTAAAAATCTCAGCACAACACTGAAGTGTCATGTTGAAAGAGTTGTGGTCTTCATATATTCAGATCATTCAGTCCTTGTTCTGTAAAAAGACATTTGAAAGTTCTGCGATAGCTAATATGAGGATCCAACAGTCTGAATGAGCCAATAAGGTACATGTGACCTGGCAGCTTTTTTGGGTTGTTACTGGTTTTGTGTCCCTGCAACAAACCTCTGCTGTGGCTCATTATTCTTCAGCCAAATTTTGGACCTTTAAATTTTCACCCTCATTTTAGTTGCTCAGTAAATATTGCTTCCTGGTCAGTATGGAGAGGAGTATAATTACAGCAACCCGTATCTTGTTCAACATATATACAGCATTTAAGTAAAGACAGACTTAAATTTGAAAATACACCAAGAGAATAAATCAAAATATGCAACAAATACCAAACTAATTGACATGTCATGATTTCAGACTCACTTGTGTTCAATACAGACTCCTGGACAGGTAGGGCAGGTTTCACAAGTGGGACCCTGGAATTTGGGGTCAGTGCACTTACAGGTGCCACATTCACATTTCCCTCTGCCGTTACAGATCTGCTTGTTGCTAGCCATACACGTGCTGTTGTCCAGGGAACAGTCACAAGCGCTGCCGGTCCACATGGGGTCACAGATACACACTCTGCACTCACAGCGTCCATGCCCTGAGAAAAAAAAAGCTTCAATGGGCCTTTTCTCTTTCTAAGCATCATTCCTTACTGTGCTAGGTAAACCTAAGTAAACCTGCATGCAGAGATTTTCAGTTCAGACAGAGAATGCGTTCTCTGTAGTCCTGTCATCCTCACCTCCACACAGTTTGTTTCCAGAGCGGTCGCAGTTGAAGTTGTCACACTCGCAGTACTGGCCGCTGTACCTCTCCTCAGGGTTGTCTCTCTTCTTGCACTCACATGTGCCGCACACACAGTCTCCATTGTTGCTGCAGATGTCAGTACCGTTGTCTTTGCGGCAAGTCCGGTCCATGTCCTCTGTAGCTACGTCGTTGCTGCTGCATTCACACTGTCTGCCCACACGTCCTTCATTACACCTGAGATGCAGGGAAAGACCAAAACTGAAGCTTTTAGTTATTAAGATTCATGGTACAATAAAGCTTGTGGACATGTTCAGAGACTTACTTGCAGGCTCCACACTCATAGGTCCCGTTACCAAAGTGGCAGAGTGGACTGTTCTTGATACCCTCCTTATGGCATTCACATTCACAGATGAAGCGCAGGGTAATCTCCACTTCCTCTGTGAATCCCAGGGGCTTTATCTTAATGGTCTCAGGCTTGCCTTGTTTCGGACAGCCCTTAGATGTCACGCTGATGGTAAACATAACCTGTAAACGTGGCAGTAAAGAAAAAAGAATACTCAGAGAGTGAAATAGTGAGTTCTTCAGGTCAACTGTCAGGTTTCCACATTATGCTAAGGTGAGATGTGTGTGCAGGCCCCGGGCAGAAAAAAATAAAGCAGGAAATTGACAGAAATTGTTAAAGGCGAGTATAAAGTTTATCTCTAACATTTTTACCGGTTGACAGGATACTATGAGTCCTGCTGTGCGATACTGAGAAACCCTTCATTGCAGGGACCTTGCACATGTGATTTTTAAAGAAAGACTGTGTAAAATTTGCTACATAGTGGTCACACACAAGCATAACCCAACAAGAAGAATCACTAAGTCAGCAAATGATCAAAGCATCTATCTTTAGTCTGCTAACATTAGGTAAGACTGTGACAGCAAAACATTTGTTTTATTGTATTGTTTTATATGTTGACAATTGACAGGCTAATCATCATTTTTCAATCCTCACCTCATCTCCGATTGAGATATTGGAGCACTTCCGTCCGTTTTCGCCCTCACTGACCACTCCGTTCTTACAGCGGGATGTGTAAGCTATAGTCACTCCCTCTGGAAGCTTGCTGTTCTCCAGAATAACCTCGGATGAGAGAGACTGCCAAAACCAAACGATAACAACAAGAATGTTGTTATTTCCTGCAAAGGAATGTCATCTGGTAGCTTTGTTTTGACAGCGTGCAATACACAAAGGCTTAGCTGAGTATTAAATGAGAATATGTGTTTGGAAAAAGCTTTGATCGCTTCAACTCTGAACACAGAATACCTTCTTGTGGTTCAAGCAAGTAAGAGCTAACTTAATCAGAGTTTATTAAAAGAGAGCTGTGTACTTACATTGTAAGCGTCTATAATGAGGTTGATTACATTGCTTGAGTTGGCAGACAGTGTGCCCACTGCAGACTTTGGTATCAGATTTTTCAGTTCCTGAGGAGAGAGGGTTGGTTTAGAACCACGTCTTATCAAAGCTCACTTAATCTTGTGATGTCTGGAAACTCTATTAGCAACGGCACAGGATGAAGAATGCTTTTCAATGAACTTTTAGAGACTGTTGTTCCAGCTGCAACATGCAAATGCATCACACTGGAGCCCAAAAATAAACAGAATTAACCATTTCATTCCAGATTTAGATGGAGCAGACACTGATTTCCACCGACTTCAGGAGAATGTTATAACTCTCAAGCATATTGAAGCTACCGTGTGAAGACAATGAAAGAACTTGGATCGGACTCAGAACAAACTGGTTGAACTGGCCTGAAAAACAACAGTATGGCAGAAGGAAATAATCAGAGCTTCAAGGAGATGCTACCATTAACTCGCAGCAGATGTATCAGCCCAGGTGGATATTTTCACACACCTGGCATTTTTCAACAACACACATGCACAAAGACGGAACGGGAAAATGTATGCTTTAAAAAATGGGATAAAACTAACTTGGTAAACAGGCTGGAACTCCTCTGTGACTGCAAAGATAGTCTGAATGTTGTTGTCGCTCAGCTTCTGAACCAGGTGAGCAATGGAGGGATAGTCCTTAAAAAGAAGGTGGAGGAGAAAAGTCACATTTACACGAAACACACAGTCAACACGTGTATGACTGATGGGGAAATTTAAACGTCTTTACCTGGAAAAAAACTTTAAAAATCTGTCACAATAAGACTGAACTACTTACATAATAGTGACTCATTGTGTAAACATTATTCTCCAAGTGACATTTTCCATCATTAGGCAGCACAATGCCGCCCAGTTTGCCATCTCCAGCGAAGTGGAAGCCAGCATCGGTGGAGAAGACGAGCAGACGAGTCACATTCCTCCAACCAATCTGATCCTGATCAACGAGAAAGAAATAATCACATTATTAGTAGAAAACTGTTGACTACCAGCTTTGTATCAGCACTTTAACCACTAAGAAGGTTTTTGAGCAGCTCAGAATGTGACACATGAACTTTTGATTATCACTGCATCCAAATATCTCCTTGTAAATGCCAGGGACTCATAAAATACCTTTTCACACAGGAGAACTTAAACACATTTATTGGTGCTGCATAGCTCCGAGCAAACAGCGCCACAATTGTGGGAAAAGTGCCTTGAATTAAGCGGAATTAATTTCCCACAGGATCACTGAATGGTAACAGCATTTTTTTTTTTTTTTGGCTTACCCCACACACAGCCACTTGCATGATGGCATCAAAACCGCCCTCAGGAGAGTCCAGGTTTCCGGAGATGTGCTGCTGGCCTACCAGGGTGTTGAACTTCTTGCCATCACTGGTCAGCTTCAGGACGTTCTTGTAGCTGAAGGGGCTGGTGCAGTTCTGATCGCCCGTGCATGGGTTCAGGAGCTTGGCCGGGGTGGTGCTGATGTACGGCATGACTGTCTTCTCCACAAAGGAACCAAAACCTTTGAAATACAGAGGGATTCAGAATTTTATTTTAAACGAGCTGAGCACAAAGTCAGTGAGTAAAGTACTGGGTAAAGGCTTATCAAGGTGCTTGATCTGGGACTGGGTGCTCGAGCCTACAGCTGAGCTGACACTGAATGAATTCAGGGGAGGTCTAAGAACTCTCAAGTGTTTGCTTCTTTGGTTTGTTTGTGCAGGTCAGACCAAGGTCATTCAGACCTGGGTGGCACTAAATACCCACAACAGGACACCTGAAAATACAAGTCAGTAAATCAACATCAGGAGTTTTCAAAGTATGACACGGTGCCTCCTCAGACAAAAGTTACGGAGCCCCCACCCTGCAACCCACCCCACTCCCACCAGCCCCCAGCCATATATTTAAAACTGAGATTAACATTAACACATTCTGTCACTCCTATTCTTATTCTTTGTCTTACCTCACTTTGGGGGATAATCAGGCTTTAAGAGCTGGAACAACAGTGGAACAACAATTTGGAGGCTTTGAGGAATGTAAACAGGAAATATGATGTTGCTGTGGAGACAGTTACTGTAGCTGCTGGCTACAATTTAAGCCCTGGTGTTGTATCTTATATTTGTTTATATTTTAGTATATAGGCACCATTAAATGTGGGCTGAATTTGCTATTAGCAGTTCCTATTTGCAACGTACCTGCAGATGTACACACAGCTATCACTGGCTTATTTTGATACTGGAAAAAACTTTAAATCCTAATTATTTTCAGGCAAGTTCTTACATTAAAAAGAGTGTCTCTTTTATATAATACTGAAGCTGATTTGTAGAGGTTTATTCACACTGAACATCGGAGATAATGGCATCGTCTTAAAGAGTAAGTCAAACTGATTCTAAAAATACCTGTATGGTGTCTGTGTGATCAGATTTGACTTTGATTTGAGCACAAGGTTTTCTGCAAATTTTGACGCAACATGTTGCTGCTTCTATTGATCATGCCAGTGAAAGTGACAAACTGCAGTAACCAACTTTTTAAAAGACATTCGCCTCACACAGCACCCGCCTGCAGAGATACAGGCCTTGTTTGTTTGTTTCATGAGGCCGTATGAACCAAATAAAAAGTGCAACACTGAAAACTTTCATGTCTCTGCCCCCGAAAAAACAAACAAACCGTCAAATGTGATCACACTCCATGATGAAAACCCTCACCTATCCTGAAGTCAGAGGTGATCTTTGACATCTCCAGCATCAGACTGGTTCCCAGGTTCTTCACGTTCTCCAGATCGTCCTTCATGGAGTAGGACAGGTCCATCAAGTAGTACAGGTCGATGGGATAATCTTCCGCTCGTTTGAACTTCAAGTCAAAAGACTGGGGCTCACCTACATGAAGTTACCATACATTGGAAAAACTGTGTCATAGTGGTAAATATCTAATCCAAACCAAATGATGCTAAGAAAAATGGATCCTCACCCGATCGGAGGGTGAGGCTGAGTTTTTGAGGCTGGATCTGAGTGATGTCCTCTGGCTTCAGTTTCTCTGCTCCCTTTCTGCGATTCGTCACCGCTTTGTTCTTGAGGATCTTCTGTTCCCCGTGTGGGTTCTCAATCATTGCCTCATGACAGCCCCTTTTTATCAGAGACTGCAGCTCGTCACATCGAGTCGACACGGTTTCACCCTGTTTCAGGAAATCCTAAGAGCAGCGGCACAGGGAGAATTGAAGGAGAAATCCTGGTTTAGGATTGTAGACCACAAATAGACAACATAAAGCCTGAGTTACAATCTGGAGGCACTGGGCACAAGACATGTGGTGTGAATCAGGAAGAGAGGGTTCAACAAGAGACACTATTGAGCTGCATTATGGGAAATGTAGGATCTATAGAAAAAAGTAAGGATATTTTGGCTTCTGCTGCCTTCTTTCCCACAAAAATACCAAAAATGAGCTTGTTGCAGCTTCTAACATGACAAATGTCCTTTTTGGAAATGAAATACCTGTTGGTCAGACTAAATGAGTAATTTGAAGACACCTCAGGCTCTGAGAAACTCTGATGGCTGTTTTTCTTTTTTTCTCTGATACTTTTGGCTCAACAATTAATCAGACATATCAATCAATAATTCTGCTGCTACATTCAGCACCACTCAAAACTACGTGTTTACTATTGCTGTAGGTCTAATGGCATCATCAAACTCCATTTCTCAGCAGTGAATATGGGTGACAGCTTCGATTCACGTACTGGGTCTTTACACCAGCCACATTTGGCTCCAGCCTGGATGCATTCCCCGCAGTATTTGGCATTGGCATTGATGCACTCGTTCCCCTCTGGATGGAAAACAAAGAGAGGAGAAGTCAGAGTCAGAGGGAGCGGTGGTACAGCACAGTCGCTGCAAAGTAAGCAGCCTGTTAAGGCCCCTATCAGTTCATGTGGAACACAGTGTGGCCCAATGGTAACTGGAGACAGAGACCAAATATTCCGTCTTTCCCATCATCTTCTATGCTCTGATGCAGAGGTGGAGCTCCGCCGGCTCTGATCAGGAACATCGTTAAGCTAAAGTAGCCGGCCTCTCTCCCTCTCTCCAGGGAAGGAGTCATCATTATGAAATGTATGTTTACCATCAGCGAAATGACATCATGTGACAGAATAAGGATGTTAGAGAAACAATGTTGATCAGCAAAATGAGATTTGACGGAGAAATCTTACCTTTTTGAGCATTGCTGTAACAAAAGACTCCTAACAATGTGGATATCAAGAGCAGCTTCAGGTCCATCTGAAAACACACACACACAAGAAGAGATTGCTTTAACGTGTTGTGGTCTCCACACAAAAAGAACTGCTGTTGTTTTGGAAAGCAAAGTGCCATTTGTGACTATGTGCCGGTGTCTCTTTGTTAACAACAATGGCTGCCGTGCTTGGTGGCTTGAATGCTTTAATTCATAATTTCCTGGATAAAAGGGTCCAGAGGAGCGAGAGGAGACTCAGAGAGAGATGAAAGGTTGTATCTGTAAATGGCTTGGTTATAATTGAAGGCCATAAATTATCCAGTGGCGGGGACTTGGCTATTCTCATTTAGCTAATTCAATTCAGACCACTTTCACACGCAAACATGTAGCACACACAAAGAGACACACACGGTCACATCAGCTTGCCCCCAGCTTTGACTGCAGGCTCCTTTTTCCCACAAACCCTTTTACTGTAAATAGCACTGACTCCCCAGAGTCAGCCCCTCTCTTGTTGTGTATATTGATCCCTTGTCTGTGCGCAGGCCCTTTGGTCAGCCATATTGATGCATCTTGTCCTCTTCCTAATGCAAAGCTCATGACTTAGTAATGACAAGGGGACTGAAGAGCCTTTCTCCACACTAAACGACTGATTTGTGAACCAGGTACCTGAGTCTTTACTTAGACGTAGAGGTACTTTGAGATAAAGCTTGCTTAAAGTGATGATGCTAACATGCTATGATCAACCATATTAGTTTAATATTTGCTAATAATACTAAAGAAAAATTACAACTGAAGCTGATGTGACTCTCCTGATGACTGCGTAAGAGGAAACGTCAGGGGACCATCGATTCATCCTAAAGGGAACATGGATGTTTGCACCAAATTTCAAGTTTCAGTTGTGGAAATATTTGCAGTGTGCACCAAAGTGGTGGACCAACCACCCTACCTGGTCAAGTGTTTCACTCAATACCACACATTTCAACCTCATGGTGGCTCTACAGAAAAAGTCCTGGGAACCATGAATGTCTTTTTCAATTCTGTGCCAACTGATTCAGTAGATCTCAAGATATTCTGCAAGGTAAATGTGGACCTTTGACCTGCTGGTGCTGCTGAATGAAACCCCAAAACTCAGCCGCATGATGGGAAAAAGTTAGAAGATCACAAAAGTCAAGGAGTTACATGCTCTGGGGATCATGAATGTCACCAGAGGGGGGAATTTTAATTATCAAATAGTTGTAGTGATACCTCAGTTGACCTCAGTTGACCAACTGGCCGACACTGCCATCCCCAGAGCCAGGCTGTGAGCTAAAAATGCTTGGCTTACAGCATTTTTAGGTTACAGCTTTATCGACAGTAAATAATCATGAGAACAGAGTTACGGTTATATTGTAAACTAAGCATTACTGCTGCTGTCTCAAAAGATTTAGTTAGCACTGCTTTAGGGATTCTCACCACCTCTTATTGACAGGTCTAATAAGCGACAGCTGGGAAGGCTCCTACAGAGAGACACTGAATTAATGAGCCAATGCTGTTTAAAGGTGCACTGGCCGGCAAAGGATCAGCATGTGCCCAATCTAATTAACATGTGGAATGTAAAATCAATATCCCGCATGACCATAATTCACAAACTCATGGAAGTCATTTCTAAAAAGAATCTCACAGTGGCTAAAGTTCACCACATGGGACATTAAAGCATGAGCTCCAAATCATAACCAGAAACAAAACCTTTTTTTGTCTTTAATTCTTCAGACCAGAGGCTGTGGCTATTCATAGAGGCTACATTAAAAGACCACGGTCCCTTACACTGTGGTAAAGGAAGCTCTGACGTTCAGTGTGCTGGTGTTCAATGATGCATTCCTGAGCGTGCGTGTGTGTGTGTCAGTGTCAGTTTATATAGACACAGAGGGGTAGACGGCCTGGCTACAGCCCCCCAGATTAGATCAGTTGGGTTGAATCTCTGTTGCTTAACATGTGCGGGTAATGTGTGTATGTGTGTTAGCGTGTATATGTTGTGTGTCCATGTGAGATTAATACCTAATCTAACGTGGTGTTTCCATATCACCGCTGCAATTTTGAATCGAACTGACTCTGAATAAAGCTGTAAAAATGTTTCATGATGAGCCAAAACTGAAAGACGCACAGAATATTTGATGTGTGTCAAACTGGTATAAATATTGTGAGTTTGTGATAAAGTGGAGTGGATGTATGCAAGTGATTTAAGTGAACACAGAGCTTGAAATGAAGGAATTTAGGTTCACATTCCTCTTATAACAACCCACACACTCTGATATTTTCTTTTCATTTTTGCTGGGGTTTCACCTCCAGCTCCATTTCGCAGTTCTAAGGATTCATTCAAATGCAAACTACATCTATAAAAGTCCAGCGAGATGTCAAGTTAGAAAAACAGCCATGTTGTCTTTATACTGTGAAGCTTAGCAGCTGCAAAGAGGAATGCTCACTAAAAAAAAAAAAAATTTAGAGCTGTGGACAGAGAGCAGGCCAAGAAAGGGCTAAGACCAGGATGTAAAGTTGCCTTCAAGAGCACCTCTGAAGCTCTGAGTTCAGAAGTCATGAATACGACGTGGTTTTGGACCACGTTGTATTCATGAAGGTGATGAGATGTGATTTTAAATCAATGTTTTCAACATGTCTAACCTCCTGCAAATGTACAGGATTCATATGTTCACACGATCACACCAAAGCTTTACTCTGAGAAACTGACCAGTCCTCTGCAGCTTCTCTTGGGTTTAACACAGAGATTCTTCAAAACTTGAGCTAGAACTGTCACTCATGAACATTTTCATCATCAACTAATCTAGTGATTATCATTTTTTATTTACACATTAATTGTTTAGTTATTGGTATATAACTAAGAAGAAAAAGTACAGTCAGCCAGGTCTTTATATGCTAAAATGTGCTTATGTCTTGATGATGAAAGATGCTTTCTATCAGAAATTATCAGCGTTATTTTGAGATATTATGGATAAATTTAGGATAAAACACTGTAAAGATGTACATTGCAGAGCTATGATGTATCCAGGCAGATAAAATGTTGTTTGCAAAACAGTGCACAAATGCTTAAAACCATAAGTGCTTAGTTGGGAAGACTCCCTGACTTCAGCCTTGAACTGCACTCCCCTGTGGGAACACATTAGGAACCATGATGCTCAGAAACCATACTCACATACCATTCTGAACAAGCAAGATAATGCCAGGAAAACATTATCCTGTATTACTGAGTGACATCAGCATAAATAGCACAGTCAGTTTGATGTATGGGGTTTGAAAAGTCCATGTACCAATGAGAACATCTTCATGAACAGCTTGAATATTTAGATAAACTCCAGGCAGTTTACTGTCAACAGAAAGTCAGAGCTGTGCTGGTTATTCTCTTACAGTAAAGCAGTTTATTCAGCTCCCATGTTCTTCCTGTGTCTCTCAGCCACACACCAGCATGCATGCATACTCCTCAATGCCTACTTGCCCACTTGTCACACACACCTGAGCTGTGACTAATATCAGCCCAGTGTTCTATGTGCTGTCCAAAGCTCTATCAGTTGGCAGGAGAAGGTGATGCATGGCAGACACTGTGGTGCATGACTAAAACGGGCCGAGCTTCTCAGGCATTCCCGAGGGACTGAACACGGCCGGACCAGGATAGTAACCTGGAACACTGTTACTGAGCTTTGGAGAAATGTGAGTTATGACACCCACGATGCAGGGACGCCGAATGTGTAACGCCCTGATTCCCACAACTGCCTGTTTGTTGCTATTAATACAGTATTGAACTAGAGCTGAAACAATGATCTAACTGATCAGTCAATGGAATAAAAAAACGACAACAAACACAAACCAGGAACTCAGCTCAGTGAGCAGAGTCTTTTTCAGTCCATCCCTCTTGCAGATGTGACTTTTAAATTCATTATCTAGGTGCAAACCACCCAGAGCCAGCAGACATGACAGTCCTGTAACCTGAGGCAGGCGTGCATGTAGTCTATAGTCTAACTATTCACGTCACAGACTATCGTGACTCAAGATGATAAAATCTATAGAAATAGCATCCACATTACATTTTGTCTTAAAGTGTTCAAACCTGCACATTGTAATAAGTTGATTTTGACTTAATTTCTTGCATTCAATTTATCACTCAGCCCTATGTTATAACAGACTTAAAAACTGTGCTCAGACTCCCTGGGTGTCCACTCAAGGACCCCCTGGAGGTTCCTGGACCCCCCGTGTGAAAACCTCTGCTGCAGCTTAAACACAACCCTTTGCCATGAACGAGTGGATTTACTTTCCTTTAAATTGAGCAGTGTTTTCTAATGCTTGGAAGTACTTGCTTAAGCGAGCACTGCCATGAATAATGACCAGCAGAGTCAGGGAGGCAGTGAGGGAAACAGCTAGACACAGTTGCAGCATACACTGCAGCAGGAGAGAACTGGTGGCAGATCAGAGTCAGAGTGCTCTTTGTAGAGGAAGGCCTGGGCTTCCCTCCCTCAGAATGGCTGTTCTTCTCCAGCCGTGAAAAGGAGGAATGGAAAAGAAGGAAAAACAGGAAAGGGCGGTGCAGAACTGCAAGGGAAAGGAGCTGCCTCAAGTCCAAAGGAAAGGATCTTACAGAATTTCTCCTGCTTCTCCCTCCTCCATTTGTACAGCATTTGTCTGAATGTTCATGCCTTTTAAATGTCAACACATTATTTATGAGTTAATCTGGGAAATGCAGAACAGTGAAAATGAACAGGTCTGCATGGGTGAAGTATCTAAGACGTTACAGACTAAGAGGGTCGTGAGTTTAATTAATATTTTATTAAAACATTCCAAGATGCATCCAGTCACTCCAGTGTTGTCTGTGGCATATCCCTGGCATCTTATACTTCCATCCTCCCTTTTTCTTTCCCAAATTTCCTCCCTTTCTCCCTCTCTCTGTCTCCCTCCCCCCTCATACCACCCACACAATCGCTCAGTTCACTCCCTCCACAATGAGCCGAGCCAAACCAGCGGCCCCTCGACTTCACATACCCTTCAAACAGCGCAGAGCAGAGAACATGTCTGGGCTCTGAGTCCTACAAGCTACCCGACAGAACAGTCTACAGAAGGAGAATACCAAACAGTGTCCGTCTGTGTCTCTGTCCACCCCCGCCCCCGCCCCAACCCCCACCCCCACCTTCCACCACCATCCGGAGGACCCTCTCATAGGAGACAAAAGCAATGAATCAGGCTGCCCTCTGAGACCATGACAGAGGCTCTGATCTTTAAAGTGCTCCCACTCACCGTCCCCTCCTTCCAAAAGAGAGCCACTGTGTGATAAATAATATTAATGAGAAGGATAGTGATGTCTTTAATCCTTTGCTACTTTGCTTCTAGGATATTGATATGGGCAGAGAATCCAGTGTGGTTTCCAATCTAATCTTTCCATGAAGAAAAAAAAAGAAAAATAGTCCAGATGACAGGGATGAAGGCCCACATGACTAGAAATGTCCTCAAAGTTTCCACATTACATGAGCATTCCAGTTGTCAAACTATTCCTCAATAGAGGAAGCTTCATCAGACAGAAAAAGTGGTGAAAATAACTGTTGAACACCGAGAGATGGAGTGGGACCTTGTGAGCTAGCAAAAGCAGTGCCAATGAGTTTCCACCACGTCAGACTCAGCCTGCCATTCTTTATTTTTAGCCTCAAAGAAATGAAAACGTGTGCTGACGGCCAGCGTCTTTTTCCCATTCTGAGGAATGATTCAATGATTTAAGGCACAAGAATGTTAAAACTGATCTGCACACCTTAAGCACATTTTTCCACTGCTAGGATTCAAGTAATATCCTCAAGGTGGCCTCAACAGGGATTTACATCCCGTCCAAACTGCAAACCGTCAGAGGGCACTGCACTGAGAGCGAAAACATAACTCTGCACCAAACACTATGTCCAATTACAGGATAATGGTAAACGGAATTTTCATCTGTCCATTTAAATGTTTATCAGTGGCATGTTAAAACACAGTGTAACAGAATCACAGCAAAAGGACTCACAGTAGTGTCTATTACACAGAAGGCCCCGAAAGACTTTTCTATGATTGTGTTTCTACAGTCGAGGTTTGGCTGGCAGACCTCTAAATAAAGAAGTGGTTTGTTGTTGATTGTTTTAGAAAGGTTGTTGTCCTGTAAGTGATCAAAGTGACTGCTAAGGGAATTAGTGGTTTACATGTTTTTTCCACTGAGGTCACTCAGTACATCAAGTGACACTCACAGGTTTTTGTTAATCAGGTATTTTACAACAGTTTCAGAAATGGTTTGGCGACTCCAAAGTGAGACCCACTTACACACCCTGTTATAGTTTAATAGAATAATAGGTGTAGTAACTACAGCCTAAATTCCAGTTTAACAGCAGCTCAGCAGAAGGTTTGGTCTTGAAAACTCTGCTCTGCTTTTCACACAAAACACTTAGCCACATATGCTGACGAGAAGCCTGCCAACATTCTCCTTGTGTCTCCAAAGCTAAAGATACACTTCAGATGGGGGGGGGGGGTTATTGCCTTGGAGGGACTCTCAGTCATTTTTCCAGCCAGAAAATCAATATCACTGCTTTTTTCTGCATGCAGAATACATTCATATTGAATAGTGTTCACATCTCATCACATCTTGTCATCCCACAGCAGTCCAGCAGAAACAATTAAGGCAAAACCACAACCTTGGGGGGGCGGCCAAGTCCATCTCATTATTCATGGCTCTATCTCTGTGTTGAAAATAGCTGTGCAGTGCTAACAAGTTATTTCTGACTTGTCTTCCCCACCTGGCCTCTGCAGTCACTCCAAAAGGTGGACTAACCCACAAGAGACCCAAAATCACAAATCTGCCTTAAACCCATAGAGACACACAACTGACCTAGTTGGATAAAAATCACATCTCATACAAACAACCTAATGTGAATAATATAATAATTCAATTTCCTGGAAACGCGTTATTCCTGAAAATGTGTTCCACATTAAGACAGCTCCGATGCTGTTATACTGTTGCATTTTTGAAGTCAGAGACAGTAACTTGTCAGGAACAAGCTTTGCTCAGGCATCTGTAAAATCTGACATTTTTAGGGAGCCACCTGTTTTACCGATCATGCCGTTCTTCTAAAAGCAGGTCTAGAGAAGGCCAGAGAATCTGATTCTCACCACCAAACACCAGGCTAAGACACAGACTAGCTTTGAGGATCTTGTGGGGTTGCCTGGCTGTGACAGCGCTCGCCCAGGGCTCAGCCTGTGGAGCTGGGATCTGCTGTACAGTAAGCCTCCCCCAAACTCCCTGTGTTTGCTGAGTCGGCCCTTCCTTTGCTGAAACACAGGAAGCTCAACTGAATCACACAGGAAGCCTGTATCATGGAGCCTGGAAACCAGCCACTTCTCCTTCTTGAAGCCATAAAGATGACATATTTGGCATTCAATTGAGAAAGGAAGGAAATGCAGGGAGAAGAGAGAGACAGAGAGAGGGGACCAGATTGCCCTGTTACAGAGAGAGAGGGAGAAAATGTTGTGAGCGGCCAAAACGGCAGCATATTGTCTTTGTGAATCAAGCGTGTCTGATTTCTAAACCTAAACCAGGCCATCGCTGTAATCTAAGCTCTGGGAAAAGCCAAACAAGCACGGACAAGATGGCTTCAGACAACACCAGCAACACAGCCAAAGGACCTCAGTGGAAATCAACAAACGTCTGTCACATTTATTAATTTTCTCCGACAATCTACAAAACTCAGAGCAGCACCTGTGCTGCAGAGACAGTGAGAGGAATAGACACATGACAGCAGTCTGAAGTCTCAGACAAATATCTGCAGCTGTGAAGGGATAAATGAACCATGTCTTTGGATGGAAACAAAAATAAAGTCAATTTCTCCAGACTGAGTGGTCCCAACAGTCAGTCTGCAAGCGATGAGCAAGAGATGTGGATACTGGGAAACAAACTGCCAAAAAAAGTGTTCCAGCAGTGAAAGGTATAATCTTTTCTTTGTTTACCTTTAACATGCTTGATTGTTAAGACATTTCCCTCAGAACTAAAAATGTCAACTTCATGGCCGAACTAAAGGGAACATCAGGACAAACCAGCCACACAGCTACACATGAGAACAGCAGCGCAGAGAGAAAACTACAGTAAACAAGCTGTCCAACAGAAGCTAAAAGTCCTAAAGACTACTACATCAAATCCCAGGCAGTTCTGTTTTCACTGCACAGACAGATACGTCAAAGTTCGGTCTTAATCAGATTTTAGCTGTGCGGCAGGCCAGCTGTGGACACCTTCGCTTGTTTCTGCTCAGGTCCTTGTGCTCAGAAACTGGCACATTAATGACACTCAGATGTCTTTCATTAGGCTCCAGACCTGACACTTGAACCTCCATTTCCGCTACCACGGGAGAGTGAAAACTGCAGAGCTAAACAGTAAGCACGCTATGGCTACTTGTATTTCCTCTGGGGAACACTTGGGGAATATCTGTCATGTTTAATTCTTCTGGCTTTCTTAGGGGCCACTGACTGAACATCATGTTCTGAAACCGTGTTCGAGCTCTGCTGTGCCACTTAATCCAAACAACAGACTCCAAGTGAAAGGCCTGTACTTTCGAGAACCTTCCCTGCCATACAGAGTTCAAGCGTGATGTCCCTGCACTGCACAGCCGGTGCTGAATATAAATGAATGCATTAGAAATCAGGTTAGTGATCTGCCTCATTAGTATGCCTCAATTTATGGTGCTTACTCTTCTTTATGTAAAGTTTTTCAAGCTGCAGTTGGTGTGAAGTCTAATCATCAGAGGAGGGAACAGACTACTTCTCTTACAGTGCTGCACAAGTTACTTGAAAATTGTAATAGTGAAATAATAATTACTTTGCTTAACTAATAAATCTGCAGCAAAAGGAATATGTTCCATTACTCTGTACTGTACTTTTATTACTCAGCTGTCAGCTCCTCAAAAGTCCAAGTCCAAATCCTCCACACACACACACACACACACACACACACACACACACACATCAGCATTGTTTGTATTTAACATGTAGATGTAGAAAAACAAGAGACTGCAGCTTAAAAAGCAGGCAGCCGTACAGTTTGGAGGGATTTACAGACCATTCAGCAGCGAGCTTAGCCTCGGTGACTGCACACAGCTCTGCAGAAGCACAGTCACACACCCTCCAGCTCTAAAACAGGGGGCTAAAAGTTACCACATCAGTCAACACAGGAACACACTAAATTTAAATAAGACCACAATCACCTGCATTTGTCCTCGATCTGCCCTCAACCAAAACCTGGATCAGTCTGCCCACTGAACACTGAGCAAGCAAACTGACCAAACTCCCAGTTACATAGAAAACAAGTCGAACCACAAATTTCAAAGTAATAGATCTTAATAGGGATTACTAGCCATAATGTAATCACTGGATTTTACATTGTAATCCCTTATACTACTTGTAATGAGAAAAAACCCCAATGTTAATGTGTTGCTTTAAAGAAGGCCCCATGTATTACTGCACTACAGGGCCTGCTGGTGACTCACTTAACACCCCTGAGACAGCAGCATCTAACAGTGTTTGCATTGTACTGGTTCTATGCGATCATGCATATAGGCCACTGATGGAAACAGGAAGTGAGCAATGCTCAAGAAATGATCAAATTCTGTGGTCAAAATACCAACTTAAATTGTTATGAACTTTCATGGCTTACAAACACTCCTGGACATACTGTGGATTTAGATACAATAGATATAATGTATTAGAATTTATATATTAAAAGATTTAAATACCGACTCCTATCTAATAATAATAATAATGATAATTTTTTAAAAAAATCTGTATTTGATTCTCAGTACCCACAAAGTTTGGAGATTTGAAACCAGGCCCTGATTCTCAGATTGAGTGTAATGACCATTTCTTTGATTACAGCTCTGTTGTTGGTGAAAGACAAGCCAGTGCTCATGTTAGTGAATAAAGCCTCATTTCTAAACACAAACTCCTTTATATCCTTGGACTGGGTCACACTGTGAATGAAAGGCACATAAAACATTTCTTTTGCGACTCACAGGCTTTCGCAGTTAAACCTTCACACTGTCACAATAGTAAACCCACTGTGACAGAACGCGCAGCCCGCAAAAGTCTGCAACTATTTACTACCAACATAACATGTTTTGCCTCATTTTCTCAGTGGACCTTGGCAAGCAGAGGTCAGATTTAACCACGCCATTCCTCCCCGATGTTTCGGCAGCCGTTTTTAGAAGCAGGAGGCCCTCTCAAAAAAGACCAGAAGTGTATGTGAGAGCCAGAGAGAGGGAGAGGGAGAGAGAGTGCACAGGGAAGAAGAGGCAAAAGCATAAGTTTTGTCTAAAAGCAGCTCTAGAGGTCACAAACCAAAACCAAGAGTATGGCCCACCCCGCAATCTAGCTGCAAAAATAGACAAATCTCTGCCAAAAATTATATTCTGAAAAATGGAGCAGAACAAAAGAAATGCACAGAAAATTGCTGAGAGTCTTAAATTTGCTGTTATTATCTAACTAGACACTTAATCACCATATGGTTTGAGAAACCTTCAGAATGTAGGAAAGACTGCTGAGGTTTGTGCTTGTTGGTCAGACATGTGATTCACTGCCTAACAAATCATAGATAACTGCTCTACAGGGATCATCAGTTGTAGACCTTCTCTCTAACTTGCAGGATAAGTGTGTGTGTGTGTGTGTGTGCGCGCGCACATGTGGTGGAGGCAAATAGCTGTAACAGGCGATTATTTGTACCACTTTACGCCTGAGCTTGAAATCCCTCCCTCCGGCACAAAGCATGTGTGGCAGAGGGTAATCATACACATACATCACTTCCATCCCATAGGAACACAGCAACACATAGGCGCACACACACACACACACACACACAAACATGGAGTGCACATTCATCACTTCCACCTCTAGGGGACAAGTTCAAACATAAGGTGTATGTCACTCAGAGACAGAGAAACAAACACAGTCACACCAGAAGCGTCACATGTCCAGGAGAAAGGCCTGGGTGTGGCCCCTGCCTGTGCAGAAAGTGGGCTCGTAAATCAGGTGGGAGCCCGGCCCCGCTGGCAGCAGCTGTTCCCTGGGGATCTGGGGTCACATCTATTCAGCTGGTGGCGACTGGCTCCACTACCGTCTTTCAACCCCCACCCACCCCCCCACTGTCCTACATTTACCCTCCTCCTCTATTAGCTCTCCTTCCCCTCCCCTCCAATCCTCCCTCCCACTCCTCTACCGTCCATATCTCCTTCAGACATCCCCTCATTCCCTCTGTCCTTGCCTCCCTTCCTGTCTCCATTTCCCTAATTAAACTAATGCCTCGGCTCTCCAGCTACAGTGTGCAGTCGGCTTGGTCAGCTGTATTTATTAGGCCTTCATCCTCCTGCTCTCCTTCAGATGAAATGGGGGCCGGGGGATGCCACGGGGGGGTTCGCTGCTTGATCCAATCAATGGATCGTGTGCAGCCTGGCAGTCTGCACCGCATGGGCAATAACAAGCAGCAGGCTGTTCATGTTCTGTCATAAAGCTGCTGAATGTGTTCTGATGTCTTTGTTGTACATCTGATCCTCCAAGTGATCTAAGTCCTTCCCAACATATCCACACCTCCGCTACTACAGATCCACTTCACACAGCCTCTCTGGGACCTCTGGGACTCACGCTCTGACATCTCCCTCCCTCCCTGTGGGCTGCCAGCATCTCATGTGAAGTGATCCCTCAGTAATTTAAACAGATCACGTGAGATCACTTGTTGAGGCCCTTTCATATGACAATCCAGGTTAACGAGGAGAGAGCAGCAGCAACAGTCTGTTGCATGTTGAATGACGGATGGATGAGCAACACAGTGTAGATCACAATACCCACAATGCAGATTAACAGCACTGCAGTACAACCACCACCTTTTAAAACCACATCCCATCACCTAAAAGTCACTTTCAAAGAAAACAACATTTCTCAATGGGTGCTGTATAATTACAGTGACAGGATATATTCTTTTATAAATATACATACAGAATAAAATGACTCATTTCTGAGTATCATGAACAGCCATCAATACACACAGGAGCATTAAAGTGACTTTTCTCAAAGCGCCTTAACACCACTATAGACTTTATATTAAGTGTTATACTAGAATTCTCTACTAAATATATATAAAATATATAAAATCTGCCTTAAGTTGGGAGAAAAACTACCGAACAAGAGCATCTTTTCCAGCGTGTTTACCGTGGCGTTGTGTTATTTCCGCGGCAACATCCAGAAGAAGCGAGCTCTCCTCGTCCAGGCTCCCTGTGATGACCCGAGACGCAGCAGCAGCAACTATCTGCCCTGTTGGCACCGGGGGCCACTTTCTCCTCCGAAAAAGTCACGGTAGATTTATCCTGCTTCTCATTCCCCTAAACCTCCCCCACAGAGAGGACGAACACGGTCTGTACTAAAACGGGAACAGGTCGGCGGTTTGAACTGAGAGAATATCCCGGCAGCGGCGGTGAGGAACTCTTTTCCCCGAGCCAAATCTGGAAAAACGGAGACGGTGAGCCCACGCAGCTCCGCTCCTCCTGCCCGCACTGTATCAACGTCAAGTCACATAGTGTACCACAGAGCTTTTCCGGAAAGAACCTTCAAAATAAAACCCAAACGCGCTCACAAGACTCGTGATTGAAAAAAAAAATTCATTCAAGCATGTTAATTATCACAGTCTAGAAATAGAATGGGTCTTTTGGAATTTGAACCTTGGGTTTACATGCTACCAATTTAAAATGCTTTAAATAACAACAACAACAATAAATAAATTAAAATAAAATAAAATTAAGCACTTACTTAATTGTAAACCTGTTGGATTTCACAGCCTGCTAACATGCCTACACCTACACCTGACAGTCACAGCCGTGGCTCGGCTGTCCCTTCAATGGGGACATGAGAATGATTCAGGTAGAAGAAGCCACTGATATAAATTGTGCGTGTCTCACGAACATGCTGTGCAGTCACTTTAAATGTCAGTACTCAGCGATCAGCTGATTTTATTTTGAAGGCCGATGTTGCTGTTTTCCCGTTACAGGTTGAGGACTTACTGCGGGACTCTGACCCTCCCTCAGTCCTGGCGTCACTACCACAGGACACCCCCACTCACATAACTGCCTATTGATACAGATGCTGCCAACATTTCTATTCAACGTTACATCCATCTGTAACAACACCACCATCCTCCTCCTCCTCCTCATCATCAATGTGCTGCACTTCTATGTAAACAGAATTAAGGTTAATACAAGAACATGTCTGCTTTGCTGTGCTGGATCATATTTCTGTGCTGACATCAAACAAATTATATGAAAAATTATTTAAGCTCTTTTGTTTCTTCTTCGTGATGGTTCAATGCATCAGTAACAATTACCACTGAAACATTACCATGAAACCAGGTCCAGAGTAAAGCTCTTCAGCACTGACTATTTTATGTATATTTAGTTTGATTAACAACTTAACTGCTAATTATGGAAATAAATTTCTTATTATACCTGTGAGGTGTATTTAATAAAGTACAGCTGCTATAAAAATAAAGTTATTTTGCTCCTTATCAATAAAGAAGAATAATTTTAAAGTAATTTAAGGTTTCAGAACTATATCATATACGTAATAACTGGATATTATGGAATGAAACCCCTGTACATTAAGTCCTGTAATCGTATGTGTCTCTTAAAATCATATTTTTTTCTCATCATTTAACCTTTCCTCCTGAGGTGTAAGTAAAGGAAAGAAAGAAAGAAAGAAAGAAAGAAAGAAGAAGAAGATTTTTTTATTTATGACAAAATTCATAGAACTGAAAACCATATGAAAACTTATAATAACTTATAATAACAGTCACAGTTTTTTGTTGTTTTTTTTTTTTACTTTTCCATAGCATTAGCTGCCACATAGAAAATGCACAGTCAACACAGTTAGCAAAAATAATCAACCCAGCCAGTTATTTATTTGCTTTAAACTTAGTGGAACGCTCTTCTGCCTCAGCAGTGAGGACAGAGTGGAAAAATGTGAGAGAAAACAAACTATCAGGTCCGGAAGATCCTTGGATCCTGTTTAGTCTCCAGAGAGTGTTTATAGAGGAATGCAGCTCTTTATTTCCCTGAGCTCCACAACAGACCCCTCGAGATGGGTGACAAGTTTAATCTGCTTTAACGGATGGAAACGTCTATTCCATTCTCTTTTCTATAAAGCTCATGTCTCTGGCACAAGGTATGTGAACTTTTTCTGATTCATTCAAGGGCTCATTTAATTCCACAGAATCCAGAATCCTCTATAACAGCAATTTTTCTCATATGAATCATACTTTTAACAGAATTAACAGAGTGAAGACACTGCTGTAAGTGCATGAATCATATCACAGAGTGAACAGAAATGACCAAAAAGAGAGATTTGATCAGACCAAGTAACAGGAAGTGGATGTGATGAAGACGGAGATTGTGTAGAAGCACAATGTGTTCAACAGGCACCGAATGTTTGACCTGTGCTGTCGGAAGAGACGTGGAGCTCAGACAGACTGTATGTGACACACATGTCCTGGACTTCATGGAGATCAACTTCTTCATCTCACTGAATTTCTCTCTTCTGCTTAACTGTAAAAACCGAGACAGCAACACGTCATGTTGTGATAAAATCAAGAGAAAAACACAGTAAAACACGTGTAAATCAGAGTTTAAGCCCTGGTCTTATTTCTCCTGAGGGTCAAACACTGTAAAATCTTGAATATAAAATTTAACAGTATGTCTATGCTGTAAGTTTAATAGAACAGTCCTTAGATTTTTATGTAGTGTAATGAATTACAGCTTATGTTATTAAATAAAAGATCTGAAAAGTGAGTTGAGGCTTAAATATACATAGACAGTATAAATGTACTTGTCAGTACTTCCCTGAGTTCTAGAGCCACATTGTGGCCTGTTTTGGTCACTGCATGGAAACATGGACAAACACCTAAAAAATGCAGTGACAGTTTGTTTACATTGTCTTGTTTTTCCTTTTCATAGTATCCACAATCACAGCCAGTAAGTTCGAACATCAACTGTCACTGTCATGATGAAATAAGAAGAAGAATTTTATTATTTATATGCACTTTTATATGCACACGTTTGTGTTCTAACTGTCTATTATTTAGGACACTACGAGCCCTGTGTTTATACTGGAAATCTGGTTTAAACTTCTGTGTAATCACATTTCAAATGGTCCTCCATGAGACATTTGCACTTGGTAATGTTTCTCCACAGAGCCACCCAGTGGTAAAAATAGAAAACTACAAACACAGTTTACTCGTGAGAGGCTGTTTATAAAAGTCCCACACACCAGATATTTTCATCTGCTCCCTCTAAACAGTCAAATGTCAGTCACTTTCTAATCGGCCACACTTTGTAAAGGGTTCTTAAGTGGCAAAAAAAGAGACTTTATCAGTGGTTAATATATTTTCAATAGATCACTTAGGAGCCATTAATTAGAACAAATTTTGAGTTGCTGTGAAAGAGCTGCACAGCATCTGGACCAGAATCAATTTATTAACAAATTATCAACAGCGATAAAAGTGCAGACCTGATGGTTTTTAGAAATGGATAAAATAATGTCACTTTAACGTCACTCCTAGTGATTTATCACTGCAGATGTGGTGACTTATTAGACATTTAGATTGTAAATAATCTGAAGTTGATTCAACTCAGACACATACATTCTCCTGCTGCCTTAAAATATAAGCTGAAAAATTAGGCTGAACAGTTAATGTTGTTTTATTAGTTTTGAAAATACAAAAATACCTAAGTTCACTGAAGCTGGTGCAATTTTTCAGTCACAGTCATTACAAACAGGTTTTCTTTCTTTTCATGTTTCTTCAGTTTGAAGAGTCAGTTCTTCATTTTACGTGATGAACTCACAGCTGCAGCTGCTGAAGCCATTTTATTCCAGAGTCAGTACAAAGACATGAGGCTCCTCTGTGTGAAATTATAAGTGTACCAGGGTACGGACTGAATTCAATACTAACCTTTGTTGTGGTTAGCATAGTTTTTAGTTTACATGAAAAGAAAGAATCTTGACTTAATACATTTCCATCATGAATGAATGAGTTCTTCAAAATACAAGAAATATGAGTCTGGAGAGTTTTAATTCTCAAAATGCATGAGGAAGGTGCAGAAAGAACTCAAGAGGAAAATCAAAGAAGGCAAGGACAGCTACAGGAGGAAGGTGGAAGGGCAACTACACCAGAGGAATGCAAGGGAGGTCTGGAGAGGCCCGAAAACCATCTCCTGACACAACACAGACAATGAGAGGGGCCCTGAACGAGGAGGCCAAGAGTGGGCAAATGAACTGAATCTGTTTTTCAACAGATTTCATTCAGGATCCACCCCCCTACTACCACCCAGGCCCCAGTCAGGTCTGCATCCCCAACATGTCTTCTTTAGTTGCTGCTCCCCACCTCCCAGTCAGTGTCCATGCCATCCTCTGAACTGTTACCACCCCCCTCACCCATGACATTCACACTTCCCCCCACACCACCCCACTTCCCACTGTTCACCCCCCCACCCAGCCTCAACAGAACAGGTGATCAGGTGAGAAGAGAACTCTGGAGGATCAAAACCAGGAAAGCTACAGGTCCAGACCACATCTGCTCCAGACTGCTCAGGGACTGTGCAGACCAGCTCTGTCAGGTTATACTGCACATTTTTAACCTGAGCCTCAGTCTGGAGAAGACTTCCTGCATGGTTCCGGTCCCAAAGACTGCTCAGACCAGGGAGCCCAATCACTTCAGACCTGTGGCTTTAACGTCTCACATAATGAAGACCATGGAGCGGCTGATCCTGAACCACCTCCGACCCCTGGTGAGCCCCAAACTGGACCCCCTGCAGTTCGCGTACCGGCCGGGTGTAGGAGTGGATGACGCTGTCATCTACTTAATGAACAGATCCTTCTTGCACCTTGAGGAGCCTGGAAGTGCTGTGAGAATCATGTTCTTTGACTTCTCCAGTGCTTTTAACACCATCCAGCTGGAAAGTGCGGGAGTTGACAGCCAGCTGACTGCATGGATTATCAGCTACCTGACCAACAGGCCACAGTATGTGAGGCTCCAAGACTGTGTGTCTGATCAGGTGGTCTGCAGCACGGGGGCTCCACAGGGGGCGGTACTCTCTCCTTTTCTGTTCACCCTCTACACATTGGACTTCCACCATGACTCAAACAGCTGCCACATCCAAAAGTTCTCTGATGATACAGCCATTGTAGGGCGTGTATCTGAAGGGAACGATCTGGAATATAGGAAGGTGGTCGAGGACTTCGTTGACTGGTGTGAACTCAATCACCTTCACATCAATGCCAACAAGACAAAGGAGATGGTGATTGACTTCCGTAAAAAGGCTTCTCAGACTCCACCAGTGAACATCCAGGGGCTTGACATAGAGAGGGTGAATGTTTACAGGAAAACAATAAACTGGACTGGTCAGACAACACAGGTGTCCTATACAAGAAGGGCCAGAGTCACCTCCACCTCCTGAGGAGACTGAGGTCCTTTGGAATGTGTAGGACACTACTAAGGACTTTTTTATGACACTGTAGTTGCATCAGCAACTTTCTATGCAGTGGTCTGTTGGAGTGGTGGAATAACGGACAGGGACAAGAGGAAGCTGGACAAACTGATAAAGAGGGCTAGCTCTGTCCTGGGCTGCCCCCTGGACTCAGTGG
>JBBMJY010000013.1:16513612-16528894 GCA_037833715.1 Toxotes lorentzi
TTTTTCTCCTGTGCAATAAATAGCAACAGTGTAATACTCCTATTGGAGTTGTTAGTTTTTCTCTTTCATGATATTCATGATGTAGGACATAAATACACTGATCTGATCTGTACATTTTATGGTTATTCTGTATATTCTATATTTAACTTTTAGCTTATTTGTTACTTACTTTATATTATTCTAGTTTCTTGTGCTACTATAGTAGTACTTTGTGCAATGTCATGTTTTTTCGTTATGCTGCTGTAACAACTTAATTCCCCCCAGGGAAGTCTGCTAATGTGCAGCTTTTGTTTCTTTAAAAACTTCAAATCAAAGGTCAGAAGTTAGAACAACTAATGTTAATGTTGAGTTCAAAAGTGTGAAAAATATAACTAGATATTTTAAGATGAATTAACCTTAAATGAACAAATCTTATATATTTACATTTAGTCAAAGATAAAAATGTCACAATTCCACTAAACTCCTGTAAGATGTTTTATAGTGTGTGACTGCATTATCACAGCCCCGAAGTTTCTCTTATTAAAGGCAAATAACTAATTTTCATCATTAGAAAATATCTCATTAACCACTAACAAACCACTGGTAACAACTTTCCAACATACTATGAATCCTTTATAAAAGGTGACCTACTAGAAAATGTTCGGAGTAAATGAAAATATTTTCTGTGAGTCTCCAGTGATACACAACTGATGATAACTGAGCACTTTAATAAAACTGTGCTACTTTGTGTCAATGCATCATTATACGTTTTTTAATTCTGTGATTGCAGCTGTAGATCACTTTAGCTACACAAACAAATGACTGATGATGCTTTGGCTCTTGCCTGACTGATTAACAAATTAATGCAACGCATTGCTATGCAAGATTATTGGTTCAAGTAGTTTTAAGAGCGATAAAAAGGCCCTTGCGGGGTTGCCGGGTTACAAATCTCTTGTAGTTAATTGTGTGTGAAGGATGTGCAGCCAAATGATGTTATGAGTCTAATTTGCTTGTTTATGATAATGAAGACAAAGAATTGCTGCTATTTATCTTAAATGCACTAATGTTTAAAGACAAATATCATCACAAATGATTGCTAATGTTCTGTACTTCTGTTGCACATACTGAACTGCTATATGTATTAAGTTATAAATAAAGTAGGTCTCATCCCAGACTGATATTCAGACTCCTAATTTCACCTAATGATAGGCCAACATGAAAACCAGCTAAGCGACTGAGTGTGGTTCACATCAGCTTTGCATTAGTGGTCAGGACCCGCCCTTCGCTCTATGCCATCATTTTCACCACTGTTTACCACTTCAATAGGTGGAGAGTCGTCACATTGAAGACTTCGCCAGAGTTGCTTCCATCTGCTCAGAGATCTGGGCATAAATATTCACAATGTATTTCTCTTTAATGTATAAATCATCAAATAAATGATTGACGTCCTTCATATGAAGACGCTGTTTATTTGTATCTTTGGAACTCGATGGCTGTGACCAGACGTTATGTTCTTGTTTGTGTCACTGTCTTGTTGTTATAGTGCTTTCACATTACTTTGATGCAAAAAGGAGAGTTTCTTTCAAAGAGCTGTGATGTAGATGTGACTGGAAGAAAAGAAGAAAAATTAAGAAAAATAATTCAGTGAGTTTCAGATTCTAAATCACAACAAATATTCTTGTTTCTTTTTAAGGCCTTGCTGTTTATTCATTTTTTTCCTACAACAGCAAATTACAGAAGCAGTATTGAAAATAAAAGTCTTATTTTCTTATTCTGGTAAAAAAAAAACTGAAACAAAACAAAAATCTGCACAAAACTTTGAATGACAGTACAAAACGAAGCGTTAATATGCCATGTAAATGGAGGAGCAGGGACATGGAAAATCTATTATGCCTTTTTCAATAATGAAAACATCTCAGTATCTTTACATTTCAGAATTATTTCACATAATCTGAAACTATATATAAAAAAGATGAAAGAAGTGAACACCTGTGTTTTGTGTTTTTGACTTTCTTCTTTTTTTTTGCAAATGAATGCTATAAACACATAAACCTCTTAAATATATTTATCAGTGCAACATCGTTTCTTTTGAGTCCACGCTACAGTATCCTTCCTCTCTAGTTTAGCACACGTTGCTGGTGTGTGTTAGACTAGAGTCTTCTACAGCTGAAAGCGCAGACGGACGGTGGAGAGGCTGAATCTGAAATGAACAAGCTGAGAATGTGTTCACCACGGCACCACATACAACGTACACGGATGTAAAAGACGTCACCCTTTTCAGGATCAAGTTTTTGATTGTTTGACTGTGGTGTGGAAAAACCACTGAGTTCCAGGTCCCACGGGGCCTTGTGTCCTGATACTGTCAGTCTCACTCGGAGTTCACACAGAGTTCCTTCCCCTTGTAGTGTGTGACGGTGGGATTGTCCCATCCCTCCATCTGCAAACAAGAATCTCAACGGAGATTTTGAAGAGTTCACTTTGAGGTGACATTTGCACTTTTTTAAGCTTAAAAAGAGATAGAAAAACAGACACACGCCCGTGTTGATTTTCACTGCAGGGGCTCTGACAGGACGTAGCAAGGAGTCAGTTCTTTTGTGAGTGATGACCATTTGTGAACTGAGTAGTTGTGTGTTGGTGAGAACCCCCAGTGAACAAGAAGGGGGCAACCATCCTTTGGTAAAGCCACGGAGGGAGGCCAGGTGACCTGATTCAGGTGACGCCGCTCGATCCCCCGCTGTACCAGTGTCCCGTCCTAATGACATCAGCTCTGACATCACAACGTTATGGCTGCTACACGTGAAACACGTAAAACTCTTTGCGGCCCGAGTGGCCTTAAGCTACAATACAACATGTGAACAATATAAACTGGGTTTATAATGAGACGTGTCTGGCTAAAGTAATGATAGCACCATTCTTCAGTTAGTGTAGTAACCCCTCTTTTAATAGGCTCCTGTCATGAGGGAATCAGAAACAAAGTGCACTCAAGCTGCATTGTCCAGATAGCACTTCTTCAGTCAACAATCCACAGTGATGTTTGGAGGCGATGAGTTAGTCTCAGCTAAAGCAAAGCAATGATGATTGTTGTTGGTTTTTTTTTTTTTTGGTATGCTGGCAGACATTTTATCATTTTACCACCTCCTGTGCCATCGACATGAGCGTGTTTGATGCTATATAAAATATTCTGGTGACCAGACAAACTCACAGATATGATGAAGAAATGAGAGATTAGCTGAGAGAAAGAGCCAAGAGTTCATCGGGTCAGCTTTTTTTTTTGTTACCTTTTGACTCATTAGTTCTTCGGTGGTTTTCGTGAAGCGGGTGTTTCGATGACAGATGGCTTGAATTCACATTGAAATTGCTGTAACATGAGCATCACACACATCGTGCTCGTCTGAGCAACGTAATCTAAAATTAAAAACCATAACACTGCACCTTTCACAAAACAGTCAGAGGATTGTATTTACACACACACAAACTGATGAAAAAAGGGATACTGCAGCTTTTTTCCTTTTTACTTTCTTTAAAAAGGGCAATAAAATATATTAAAACTTATGTACAGTGTGTGTTTTTTGGACAGAAAACGAAACAAAAAAACAAAAACAAAACGCTGTGATAGATTGTTATCCTGTTTCGCAGGTATTTATAATGTGCCCGTCAGTCATGTACAGTAGAAAAATCAACAGAGGAGGCCAACAGAAATGTACTAAAGGCACTGTCAGAACCATACATTGCCATGAATGGGACCCTCACTTTAGAGTGATAGGGGTCAAGGGGGAAAGGGTACATGTTTCAGGGACCTGGGTTATGGGCTCACCCTGTATGCCACACCATGGGGCAAATCTACAGTTTTGCCGGATATGGTTCTTTTAAGATTTTGATACGTCTCTTTCAAACCTTCATGAACTGATGATGAAAAAACATTTCTTTCCCAGAAAATGATAAATACTTTAAACATTATTAATAAATTGGTCTCAACACCAGCATCCGATTGTAAAAATGAATGAAAATCAAAATAGAAAATTAAAATATCATCTAAATCATCTGTACATATTTTTTTCTGTATTTTATTTGTACACAGTGTCCCCTACTGGTAGGTTCTTTTTACTACAGCTCCTGAGAAAAGCGTGGATCAGTCCAAACCTCCCACTGGGTCCTGAACCGGCCCCTCATCCAGCAAGTTGAGGGTGTTGGCAGTCGTTTGAGCTTACCTACTCGCGGGTATACGCAAGGATATGCCTACAGCCAGTCTGGTGCATGCTCTGCGAGCTCTGCACATCATACAGTCACACTAGTACGCTCTGTCTCGTCTCAAGCCTCTGAGTATGAGCTCTGTACATTGAGTTTGTCCTTCTTTAGTTTGACACCATCCACTAGTTCAAAGTTATAGTTCTCCAAGGCTGATAAGTTCCTGTCCGACATGCCTCCGTGTGAGCAGGCGCAGTACAAGACCACGCCGCAGATGGCACCCAGGAAGACACCCAGGGCGGACATGGCAATGATCGTGATGAGGATGGGGTCGAGAGTCTTCAGCATGTTGCCTGCTCCGCTGATCTGGTTGGTCTCCACAAACACCGGGTATTCAGTGATATCCTCAACTGTAGGAGAGAGACGGAGGCAGAAGAGGAGAATGAGGTCTGAGAACATACAGTGATCTATGAACTGTTTTGAAGAGAAGGTTCCTAAACATGGATATTGGCAAACGAATTCTCTGTGTGAAGACTTACGGATTTCATTGAAGCTATCCTCTGGTAGTATGGGCTCTGTGGGCACATCAGGATCTGTTGAAAAAGAAATTGTAAATGAACACAGTCCGAAAGATAACAAACTGCAGTCAAATCTGTTTCAATTTCAGATCAAGGACTGAATGGAGGTGTTCTCACTGGAGCCTCACCTTTACAGTCCGTCATGCTGAGCCCATTGAGAACCTTAATGTCATCCACAGCAATGTCTCCCCAGCTCTTTCTCTCCACCAGGCCTTCGATAACCACCTAAAAAAAACATTGAGTGAGTTTTTAACTCTTTTCTTCAATGCCTCAACGGAAAGAGCACGGATATGGTGGTAAATGCCCAAACAAGTCACAGGCTGAAAGGTAGGCCACTTTCATTTTGAAAGTTCATGAGAATTTTGATTTACCTGATAGGGTTTGCTGGTGCGTGGGACAAAGACACGACCTTCTCTCCAGCGGTTACCTTGGTGACCACTGACCGTCCATAGCAGGATGTCAGCGGGTCCGTCAACGGTCTGCTTGCGCTGTTTGATGTGCAGTGTTCCAATGTGCGACCCGAACATGTGGTACCAAAAGGACACACACAGGTCTGAGTCCGGGGAGCTGACCACAGGGCTGACCAGCCGGGCCACCTCTGTTTCTTGGGGACCTGTTGCCAAGGTGTAGATAAAGTTCCCCGATCCACCTGTTGGATAAAAGAACTTGTATGTGACTTCCAGTACGTACTCTGTCAGATGGTTGCATGTTTTTTTTTTTGTTGTTTTTTTTTTTGCATGGCCCATTTGAGCAGTAACCTGAGGGGCTCTCACCTGTGTGATCCATGTTGGGTCCAGTGTTGAGAGTGGGGGTGCCACTGGACTGGATCTGCCACCTAGAGCCAGTGTCCTCGGATGTCCAGCTGCAGAAGGACGGGTCGTTGGCCCACCCGAAGTCGCAGGCAAACCACAGAAAAGCTGCAAATATATTGAAGACGGGTCAAGATCATGTGTCAGAGGAGACCTGATTTCATCATCGTCCTTATTACAAAAGCAGAACTTGCCAAGAGCTCTGCGCTTTATCCCGAACAATGACTTGAGGGCATGCCATGATTTGACTGCAGGCTTCACTTTGGAGCTTCCTCCACTCATCCTGACTAACTACAAGCACTAGAGGGCAGCAAAGATCTGCAGACCTAAGCTTAGAGTCCCACAGCTGGAGGGGACGTAAAAACAACCACAGTAACTCAGGAGGAAGAAGCAGACTGGGACACAAGACAAGTTACTGCTCTGACATGAAAAAAAGAGTGAACTGTCAGTGTAGACCTCATGTAGGCCTTATATCCTGGCTGTAGTTAATGATCTCTTTTAATGAATGTAACAGGCAACATTAAGAAAGGTATGGAGGGACATCAAGAGGAGGCACAGCACAAAGACGGGCACAGGGGAAGAGGAAGATGGGGTCTGGACATGGTGTCCAGTTGAGAAAGTAACATTCACAGTAACCCGCAGAGAGCCCAGGATTTTAATGAGAGCAGGGACTTGAGGTTTAAAGACATCTATGGTAACAGTGCCAGGGCCCTGTTCCAACAATGCAGTCCCCCATGGACACACGTCGTGCTGAAGAAGTCTCCATGGAGGCAAGAAAATGTGTGGGAGCTCGGGCTTTCATGCTTTTCAAACTAGATAAATAAAGACTCCCAAGGACACAGGGTAGTAAGGTGTTAGCCACAGCCTTAGATTCCAGCAAGAGATGCCCTAAGAGATACAATGAGGTGGCTCTCCAAATTACAGAATATATGAGCCAATATTCCCTTTAATAATGGGAAGGTTTTAACTAGCCTCTGCAGGCAACAACTCTATTTACCCATTAAACACAAAGGATGGAATTCCCATGTGGAGCCACATTTTAGAAACCAAGCCACTTTTTTTCATCGAGAAATCCCATTCCCAATTAAAAAGGCTTTGGCTTGTTTTTTTGTTCCATTCTTGGGAGGCTTTGACTGAGGCTACCAACCAGCTCTGAATAAGATGAGTAGCCACATGACTCACTCAGCCATTCGAAGAAAAGAAAAAGAGACTTTTTTTTTGCCAAAAGCCTATAGTAACCACATCCTCACATACACACACATATATAAACAGAACGGATAAGCATGCGTAGTCTGAGACCCTTGAAATGAAAAGTCACACAGATAAGTGTTTATCCACAGACACTTGCTTATGTTCCTATACACACAAATATGCATACACACACCTGCACTCAGCTCTCATCTATTATCATAGCTGGTGCCCCAGCAGACTGCAGACAGACCACAGAGCCAGCTGATAGAGTGAAGGGGGCTGGGTGGAGCCTATGGCCCATTAGCCAAGGTCAGACTGGGGCACAGCCTCTCAGCTGGCTGCTGCCTCATCAACCTGCTATAGGAGACGATGCTATGTGTGTGTGTGTGTCTGTGCATGTGGCCCCAAAGCACACCTAATTTCCTGTGGTCATTTGCATCGTGCTTTCCTGTTTTGCGTTGTAGTGTGTGTGTTTGGTGTGTGTATTTAGTGTGAGTCAGTGTTGGCCCAGTGATTAGTGATTATGCTGAGAAGGCAGCAGCAGAGCACCAGTGCTAATCATCAGCTAGCCCTGCATCACCAAACCTCCCTCACCCTGTCAGCGGGTGCTTCTCAGGGCCATATCATCAGCTTTAATAACAGACACACATCAGAGGGGAGAGGCCGCCTCGAGCTGGCAATCATTTACTAAGGTATGCTTCTTGATAAATCTATGGAAATGAATTCCAAAAAACCTTGAGCAGTTTAATATTTACTCTGTATTTCAACATTCTGGCATGTAATATCTAAAGGCGTTACGTTCAGTGCTTAGTGAGATGGGGAATCGTTGATGGGGAAGAAAAATACACAGATTTTCTGCTCACCTGGGATGGTATCCACTTCAGCTGTAGTGGTCTCTGGCATCGTGGTACCACCTGTCACAACAAATTAGGATTGTTAGCCTCGTCTGGCATAGAGAAAGTTTCTTTTCATAAAACTGCATCCATGCTGATTAAATTTAGCTAATCAACACATGCCTTGTCTTTCCTTTCTTCTTAAAAGTACCCTCTCTCTGTAAATCTACCATTACGTAGATAATACTTTCAAAACACGTGACTGAGACGGTGCCATGCTCATCATTGGAGACTGCTGGTTAATGGGGAGTGCAGGCAGCAGTGTGGGCTACGAGAGTTAATGGGTTAGTGGGAAATTAGGCCAAGAGGAGTAAGTGGAAAAGAAGGTGCAGGAGGACAAGGCAGGTGAGACATGAAAGAAAAGAGAGAGGCAGAGATCGCTGTTGGGAGGTTTAGAAGCAGGTGTGTGCGGATGTGCGCGTTTGGTGATCTCTGGTGCAAGCTCTCCTGTGAGTTGGCAGAGGTGGGCTTAAGAGGGGGCAGACTGAAAAGGGAGGTGGGAACTACAGGTGCAGCTAATTAGAGTTGTGTACATGCCAGTGTGCATGTGAGTGCATGCACGTGTGCGAATGTGCACAGTAGATGGCAGATTGGCTGCGGTATCAAATCGAACTGTGGTACAGTGAAGCTGGGAAAGTGACAGAGGCACTGAATCGATGGGAGCAGATCAAGTGTAAGCCATAACAGAAGAAAGGGCAAGGGGGGGTTGGGGGTGGTTGCAGTCTCATGAGGGCGATGTTAGCACCTGTCACGTCGTAGTCATCACCTGTGCCACTGTGGCAGCTCGCCTGGTCGTCATCACACTCGTCCGACGGAGTTGTGCCCGGGACTAGTGTGGTAGGTGGGAGTGTAGGGGCTGTAAAGATGGAGAAGAGAGACAGTGAGGATTAGATTTCACGTTAAGACAGAAATGATTTCAGGGCTGGAGGGGATGAGCTTAACAGCTTTGTGATTTGACTCCCATTTAAAAAATCCCATTGTTTTTCCTTTTTGTTCAGAGAAGGTAAGATAATGTGCACCAGTGGTTATTGCATAAAATTATATTCTTATTGTTTCATCCGATCACAGTCTGATCATGTTCTTACCACAAATGACACACTGAGATTTAGAGGGAAAGTGCTGCAGGCTTTGAAATTACATGACATTCATTTGGCACACGTTTTTTTCTCCAAAGCAACATTCAATAAAAATATTCAAACACAACAGGCTCAAGAGCTAGATGCCATCAGAAAGATGAAGTGTTAAACAAATAAATGCAAACTAAAAGTGGGATCAGTGCCAGAGTAGAAATAAAATGAGATTCAGTCTGAGAAGGTGGGTTTTCAGTGGTGTTACGGTCAAAATAGAAAATAGAAAATAAAACAGAAATATGTATGCACAATCTCAGCATGCTCAACCCACAGTTACACACTGGGTTTCAATCTAGGCCTGAGCTATTAGCATCCCTCCTTTCATCAAGCTGTGGAGGTGTGGGTGTATAAATAGAGCTGAAGCTGAGGCATGGTACTTTGGTCTTGGGCGGCTGTAACTCAAAGATGCAGAAACAGGACTTGGGATTGGCTATAGGCAGGGCCCCTGACTGCCACAGCGGCCTATCATTATGGCTCTGTTACACTTGCATGTGGGCAAGGCCCTAGATCCACGCCACACTCCGCTGCCGCACAGCCGTCCTGCGGTGTGTGTATTTGTGTTTGTTTACAGTGACTGAGTAATGAACGGGCTTCCCCAGTGCAGAGGGAGGAAAAAGGAAGAGGAGAGAGGTGGGGAGGGAGAAAGGCACAGACAGATGGGGGCAAACTGCCTGAAAAATGTATTTGTACAGCATCTGTGTGAGTTAGATTGTGAGTGTGTGTGTGTGTGTGTGTGTGTGTGCGCGTGTGTGAGCCAATACTCTCGCTCTCCCTGTGCTAGATGAAATATGAGGCAGATCAGCCCCTGTCAGATTCAGGGTGGGGAGGGTCAGGGATGGGGTCAGCATTGCGTCAGGGGAGCCTCTAAAAGAAATGAGGATTTAGCCCTCCTACTACGGCTCCTTACACACACACACACACACACACACGCTTGTACACACCAGTAAAAGCACCTGTGTATGTGCCTGATTGTGTATACATGCCTGTAACCACATGTTTGGCAAGGTGAATGCGGTTGCTCTGTGTGTATATGTCTGTGTGAGTATATGTGTGTTTGGTATTAACACTGAAAACAAGCATTATCATCTGACTAAAGCTCCCGGTGGGAGTCCATGAGGCTTTCAGCGGAGTGGGCCTCCCTGAAATCCAATATGTAAATCCACTTAGGGCTAGCACACTACACATTCTTGTATCTCTGATATGTTTCTGTGCTACATCAGCTTTGAGAGAGACAGATAAAGAGCTAGAAAAAAATAGGGGTAATTTTAAAGATAGCAAAGTGGTGTGTGCAGTCCTTTGAAAGGAGAAAGACATGCATGAGTTGGGAAGAGTGCGATGGGGGCCAGGCTGCAAAAATCCTATAGGGCCAGGTGGGCTTTCATTTGATCCCCTCCAGAAGTGGCTAGCTATGGGGGCAGCTTTGATGTAACACAGAGACAAGACAACTGTCCCTTGTAGAGATAAAGAGCAGGAGCTGGACAGCTGTGGACTCAACACAGGAAGCCCTCACGCACATCTTTAAATAACCTGGACTGTGGCAAAGACATGAAGCGCAAGCTACTTACAGACACGTCATTAGTGACAATGATAGATAGCTCACCTGTGTCAGATTGGGAACACATGTACACTCTGTCTGTGAATGTACTGAGTCCAGGTGTGCCCAGTAAAGTCTTTATGGCTATTGTTCTGACTAAAAATGTAAAGACGTAATCACCAAGGGCAGTATGTCACCATGAGTGAAAATGTTATTACTGTGGTTAAAAGCATTACAGCAGCTGGAAATTTCAGTAGGAAAAAAACTTTAACTTTGCTGCCATTGGTAGAAACATAATTTCTGATCGCAGAAAAATGAGCACCACAGTCAGAAAGGCTGCTGCTACTTGTCTTCTTTGCATATTTTGCACCAAAAACGAAATGATGTTTGAGATTGAACACAGAGAATGTGATAGATTTAAAGAGATATCCTGACTGGGATTCCAGTTTACCTTCAATCTCACAGCCCAGGAGCTCCAGTCGAAGGCCCATGCCAGCAGGAGTGGCCCTCTCTGGGTAAATTCTGATGAAACGGGTCAGCAGGGACTCCACTGTCCTCAGCTCAGGAGTGTCGTAGTTGCTATTACCTTCAAATATCTGGCAGGGAAAGGGAGAGGAGGTGGAAGGAAGACGGACAGAGAGAGAGAGAGAGTGAGAAAAAAAAGACATAAAGCGCAATATTGCTGATAACGTCACTGCTGGGTGTTTGACTGATACAGCTCTCCAAACGCAGATACCCTGAGGCAGACTTATTCCTGCCTTCTGAAAACTAGAAGTGAGGTGGAGGGGTGGCATGTGCTGCGTAGGTGGAAAGATGATGTGAAAGAACAGAGGATGACCAGATCACTCTCAGCTTGCTGACATCTAAAGCACAGCTTAGGCAACTGACGCAGGAGGCCGGTGGCAAAGGCAGCATGGCACACACCTCTGTCAAAGGCAACTTTCGGCTCCTTCAACTCTGCCTCTGATTCTCTGCAAGTGAAGGAATAAAAGAGGAGGACGTGGGGTGTGAGAGAAGCAAGCAAAGGAGGAGATAGAGGATTGATGGAAGTGGATTAATGTGTGTGATCACGTGAAGGAGCCCAGTGCGCCTTAGATGTTGGGAACCTCTGAGGCGAGGGGTGAGAGGCAGCTAACTAGGACAGGGGGGATATGGATCCTCCTCACTCCCTTCATAAATCAACCATCAGCCCATCTGGATCAGATTTATGCCCTGTCAGGGACGCTTGTAATTGGGGACAGGCTGTTGTAGCTCTTCTTGAGGGTGTGTGTGTGTGCTCGTGTGTGTGCCCATATACACATTTTTTTTTGCAAATGTGTGAGCATGCATTGAGCAAAGTGTTGGCATGAGTCTTCTGAGCCTGCAGTAACACTGGCAGATAAATCTTAGGTCACTTCTTGATGTTGCACGTTCTTTCCTCCCTCGCTCTTGTCTTTCCTCCCCTGTTTTCCCTCGACTCTCCTCACCCCTTCCTCCTCTCTGGAGAGGTTTCACTATCCAATGAAAGGCTTGAACAGTGTATAGAATACAAAGCAGGAAGAGAGAACTGGGAAAGGTCTCTGAGAGACATGAGATGCTTATCCTAATGCGATTCAAAGCACTGCTGAAATTGACTCGGAACGACTGCTGAATGACTCACCACTGGCAGGCGCAACGCTCGAGTGAAAATTGACTGAATGCGTCATAATCGGAATCAATGCTCTGATGTATCTGAGAGACATTTTTAGAAGCATGTATTCAAATCATTTTCCACAACTCAGAAGGTAAAACCTATCTTTTGGTTTGTGCTAGAAATCAAACCATCAATTCAAACCCATTCCCTTGAAAGAATGTTGCCTACGCAAAAAGAAAGTATTGAGGACTCTTTGGTTTGGGTTATGCCTCTGATTTGGTAGCAGAACTGAATAAATATCCCACTGATGTTGAACATGTTACAGGGTGCTGTAACACATGATCAAGAAAATACAGAGAAAGAAAAACAAATTCTCACCTTTGGCTTATTCCCATTGGTGTCTAACACCATCCTCCAGTCAGAGCCATTGTTGCTGTAGCCGAGGCGGAACTTCTTCATGAAGACTTTGTTCTCACGGTGCTTCCCTCCCTGGATGATTAAGCCCCTAATGAGCTTCTCCTCACCAAGATCCACCTGCAACCATTCGTTGGTGAAGGGCTGGGGCTGGGGTAGCAGGGTCCACCCTGTCCTGCTGGTCAGCAAGCGAGCGTTCTCTGGTACCCAGCTCCGGTCCGTGTGGGAGGACGCAGTGATCTGGTTGTCAGTGATCAAGCCTGACACCATGCCCAGCATGCCCGAACACGGGTACTCTGACAGACAAAAGAGAAAGCAAAAGGTGTTTAGCTTTTTTTTTTTGATACAAACTAATGAAAATCTGCAGAGATAATTGGTGCATAGGCGACAGAAGACCTGATCTATATCTGAAGGTCTGATGTTCAACATAATTTACCGTGCCACAAGTCTAGTTTGGTGAGTTTGAGGTTCATATAGGGGCAACAGGGATAGTGAAAGTCAAAGTGAGGAGGACAATTCCCCAAACTTTGTGATGTTACTGTGATCTCTCCCTCTATTCTCTTTCTCTTTCTCCCTCTGTCTGCAGATCTCATGCATACTAATTCCTCCGCCTGAAGCGGTTGTCTCCAGGCAGCCAATTAAAACCCTCCTCTCGGTTGGTGCTTCCACCTCCTGCATTCTGGGAGCGCGTTCTCTTTTCATCTCCCTTATCCACCCCCTCCTCCCTCTATAGACTCACATATACTCACCCACAAAAACACATTCTCTTTGTGTTTTATCTGCTTCTCCACTCATCTACCTTCTGCTCCACAGCTGTCAACATCTGTGGGACTGTCTTTTAACACCTGGTTGTTTCCTGTCCACATTTTCAAACTTTCTTCTCCTCTTTTTATTCTGTCTCTGATCTTGTCCTATCTTAACTCTCTATAGGTTTCAGCATCTTTAGAACCATCTCCTGTTTTTTTTTTCTGAAGAGAGACTGCTGTTTTCTCATTTTTCCTCATCCTTTCTTCTTCATGACATCCCTTCATATGCAGAGCTGAACAGGATAACAACCTGTTGTTACAGCTTGGAGCCATTTACATGATTGAACCTGTTTTTTTTTTTTTTGGTTGTAACAGTCACTGGTAAAATGCTGATGGTACGATTTCACCTTAGCTTGAGTGTCAATAAATATTATGCACTTCTGAAACACCTTGAGGAGTAAAACTTTACTGATGCTGGTCGACTGGTTGCAACGTTTCTGCCTGTGTTTGCTCACTCCTACAGTTTGTGAAGCCAAGTTGAATAAACTGTATTTACAAAAGTTTCTCCATGTTGTATTTACTACCAGTAACACTTAGCAGCAAGTATTGAGGTTAAATCTTCCTTCTGTCTCAGTCCCAGGACACTGAGTCAGGGACGTGTGGTAAGCAATAACATATTTACTATCTGGCTCCCAAAGAGACATAAAACTGAGCATTATTACGTCTTCCACATCTGTGGGAGACAAAGTGTGCACTGTACCACTGCAGGACTCAATAGCGTAGCTGCATCTGGGAAAAGTGAGCGAAGATTCAGAGAACAAAGCCTCATTCAGACTTGTCTTTCTCTCTCTGGTTATCTAAAGCAGCTCCTATGCAGACCCGTGGGACTCTCTGGTCCTGCATTCTAGAAAATCAGAGCTCAAGGAACAAACGCTGGCGGTGAAGAAGCCTCTCTGCTGTTTTCAGGGTTTTTCTTACTCCCCTCTTTAGCCAAGATCTGTTTGGGAATGATCACAGGAGCTAGCCTCTGGCAGAGCAAAGCTAAGGCACTGCACTCTGACCATTTTTGAAGTGGGAGGATATGAGAGAAAGGTATGTGTGTGTGTGACTGAGTGTGTGTGTGTGGAGACTGATCTGAGTTTAGGCACTTGGGTGAACTCCCTGGGTCATCTGGAGCTGTTAATCGACTTCAGCTGCATTCACAGAAGCTTCTGAGATGGCACGCACGCAATGACACGCCCAGAGGAACAAAGACATGTGTGTGTTTGTGGACTGGAAGTGTGGAGATGTTGATCCGTGGCCGTGCAGACCGCATTTAGGGTTTGGGTGGAGCATCAGTGGTTCATCACAGATATTTATACACCGTGGCATATTTACAAACAACAGGGTGGTGGATCTTTTTATTAATGTGTAGCTGCTTGTATCAGCATGGGCACGCAATCATGATGATTTAAGGAAAAACATCTTGCAGCATTCTGGGCTTCCACTCCTCCCCTCCTCTGATGCCTGAAACAAGTATTTTAGTACTGAAACCAGTACTAAAAAAACTCCCCATAACTCTTTCAACAAAAGTTTTTCATTATATAGTTCTGGTATTCAGGATTCATAACCCAAGGTAGAGTGGAGCGAGTGAGTCAATGGGTTTATGCACCCCTTCAAGAGCCTCACAGTTTCTCTCTCTCCCGCTTTGCTGCTACCATGCAGTGGAGCTGGCAGCGTCTTCAGAGCACCCAAGGGTGCTGACGTCATCATGGAGGCCCTGTGGTGACTTCGATCCTGTGATGTGTTTACGCTCTGTGCAGTGGTCTGGTCATGTGCCCAAAACACACGCCCCAGATATAACCCTGCTGTACCCACAGTGCCCTCTGCTACTACATCAACAGAAACACATATGTAATGCATAACTACATAACTCCAAACACACACACGACTCAAACACACTTCATATCAGGACCCTTAATTTAATCCAAGACTTAATCCTGAACTGACAACATTTACAAAAAATGGTTTTCTGTCCTTGTAAGACGTACTACTTATCCAAGCACAAAAGAACAAAACACACAGGCAAACACTGATTAACATTCAATACTCATGCTCATAAACCCATAGAGATGCAGACAGAAACCATATGAAAGTGAGCCACACACACACACACACACACACACACACACACACACACACACACACACACACACACACACACACACACAC
>JBBMJY010000013.1:16533095-16579330 GCA_037833715.1 Toxotes lorentzi
CACACACACACACACACACACACACACACACACACACACACACACACACACACACACACACACACACACACTTTTCTGTATGTAGCTCTGGCCTCTGTTTCTGTGGAAATGATAGCCTTCAAACTGGCTTTTGAGCCTGTTAATGCTGCTGTCTGTTGCTTGTCTAACATCACTGGAACTTTAAGGGCCTGATTTGGAGCGTGGAGGTCAGTTATTGCTAGTTCTAGGACACACATGCAATTTTTCAGCCACCAGTAATAACAAATTGGCTCCCTCTGACCTCTGTGGAGACTACTTAACCCCACCTAACCATCCCTTCATCCATAACTGAGGAAAAGAGTGGGTGTGATGTGAAACCGAAAGGCTTTCAAAAAATGCAAACACCTCAGTGTATGAAGCAGTGTGCTCAATTTTAACAAGCATTAACACCGTCTCTGACAGGCTGAGCTGACGCTAATGAGGAGTAATGGTGCTGCATGCAGGCGCCACTAAAACATGGGCGTGATGCAGGAAGCCGGGGTGTCGGTGGAACAGGTTTCCAAGATCACGGCGAGAGACGAGGCCTTTGATGTTGACGTGAGATGGGCTCGCGCGCTGACGGATGCCGACCAGAGTCTTGAGTAGATTGCTGAATCGACTCAGAGGAGACCATCGGTATGTGCTTGTGCACGAGTGTGTAAGACAGAGCGACAGCGGTGAAATCCTTTATGTGAGAGCGGGCAGACAGACACTGTGGCGTGCACACATTTGGGAAAAATCAAAGCCAGGATGATCTGCCTCCAAAAAGCTCAATACAGCTCCAGCATGTTAAAACCATACAGTCAGAACCAGCTAGCTTTGTCTGCCAACGTCACATACAGTACTGTACCACACTTAATGACTCGGAGCAAAGAGCAGGAAAGGAACATCTGCATGCCGCAGAACGCTGGTCATTCCTGCTCCTCAAATTTACTTCCAGAAGTAAAAAGACATAAACAGATGGGAGCAATAAATGAGGTTCCTCCATGCTATTCTCTCACTGTCTCCTGGCTTCTCAAAGGATTTGGATAGATGGAGACTAACAAAGAAGACAGTCTCATATAAAGACAGAATACTTTTGTTCCTGTCTACAGGCTCAGTGGGCTCATACAGTAAGTCCCAGATTTCTTTTCGGTCCACAAATAGAGACAAAATCAAATCCCATCAGCTTCAGATAGTTCCCATTTAATAACGCAGGAGCTGAATTCCTCTCTGCTGGGTAAATGGTTGTACGTGCCAGCACTGGATGGGGAAAGCACAGCGCATGGCAGTGAGGCCTGTGCTTGCTTATATTAGCCTCGGCAGGTCTTTAACATCTGCGATCAGATGGCCTGATCGTTTCCAGTCTGGACCAATGGCAGAGTGGCTTACTAAACAGGGCCTACCTAAAAATGGTCTAATAGGAAGACTTGGCATTGGGAGGTTTTCTCTGAAAGGATCTCATTAGATGTAATAGAGAAGAGGAGCCTCTGGGAATGAAATGAGTGGCGGGGCTAATTGGGAACACTCATGGCTGCTCAGACTCAAACAATCTCAGGACATGAGCTCGCTGAAATATGGCTGATCTGAAGACGGTTGGACTGATATATGACTTTAATGAATATTCTGGGCCAAAAGGAACTTTTTATTTTTTAAATTAATATTTCATTTGGAGGGTAGTAACTTTTTAAGTGTTCTCTGCCATTTCATGGGTGTGGTGAACAGCCCAGTTTTTGAGAAAATAAAAACTGTAACGTACTTTGATCTCTTTGTGGCTCAGTGGCTTTAAAGTCCCACAAACCAAAGAGATGCTGAGGCAAAACTGAATTATTGTAATTTTTTAAGGCTTTTGGCACAAAAACTCAAATTGTATGCTGCTTGAATCCAACAGTGGCAACAGGGTCACCTGTGACAAGAGGAGAAAGGGAGGGATGGAAAGAAGAAAAGTGTGAAGTAGAGAAGGTTGGGAGGGGGAACAAGCTGCTGACAGTGATGCCTTGGAAGATGTGAAGGACAGAAGCATGGGGTCTCCTGTGAAAAAGTGCACAGATTAGATCAATTTCACAGACACGGGCTGATAACAGGGCCTGGGTAATGAGCAAAGCATGATTTATTAATGGCTGCTTGTTAGAGGCAGAAGAACGAGGCCGAGTCTGTGCTAACAGACGGGGTTACATGGGTCAGGGAGAGAAGACAGGCTGCCAGGATGCTTGGATGTAAAGCACAGTCCTTCCAGCACCACAGAGACCACAGTGAAAACAAACAGGCCCAGATAATGATTACTAGTGGGACTCCTTTTAGCCCAGAGCCACAAACAGCTCAAAATGACCTAAATACATAAACCAATAACCAACATTTAGAAACTGCACAGAGTGCACAGTGGGTCTTGAGTAAATATTTCACTCTGAGATGATAAACTATTTGTCATCAAGCCCTGAAAGACTTAATCATGCTTAATGGGTGATGTAATCACTGCATGGAAAGGTGTGAATCATGACTGAATCTCTCATCTATAGAGATTCAAGGGTTGGGACTTTGCTGATCTAACAGAATGAAGCTCACGTCTGTTCCACATTCACCATATTGTTATTCTCCTATGAGAGTGTTTGGACTCAAGCCCACCTATAGACAAATGACACTATACATTCTGGGCATGCTGGTGCTTAGTAACTCATATCTGGAGGGAGACACACACACACACACACACACACACTTGGAGCCATAAACATGCCAGGCAGGGTAAGAAATCACCCAGACTTCTCAGAATCTTTCCATAAAGCAACTGCATGCTGCTATGTGGGCAGGACTTCAGTGTGTTCCTGTCTCCTGCTCCAGCACAGTCCAAAATATGTTTGACTCTTTGTGTATCTGTGGTTGTGTGTGTGTGAGAGTGTGTGTTCTGGGTGTTCTCTACCTTCCTGTTGTGAGGCAAACTGATGACTCAAAGTCCCTTGCCTCACAACAGCCAGTGTACATGGCTCCAGTCGTTTCGCAGACTAATGAAACCAGAAAGGCAGAAAAAGAATTAGTCGTGCTCAGGCTTGTAACATCAGCCAGTTAAAGCCTGGTGTGCATGCAATTAGACCAACATACTGAAATCCACATCAGGCAATTGAAGAAGCGTTGTGAGTGTGTGTGTATGTGTGTGTGTGTAAATGTGGGGATAAATGGTGAAGAATCACACACAGTGTATTCATGGATTTACATGTTTGTACAAATTTGAAGAGATAATTTTTCCAACTAACCCTCAACAGCAGTGGCATTTGTGGGCGTAATCAATAGGTCTGTGTGTTACTCTGTGTATTGTCTGTGTGCTGTGTGACTCAGATGTGCAGCAAGGCCACATGATACGTTTTTAAGGCTAAAGCCTAGTCATTGTTGTGTTGGTGCAGCGAGGAGACATGCGGTTTATGAGGCCAGAGTGGGGGTGGAGGTGGGGGTTAGTTTGAGAAACAGCAAAGGCTCAAAACCTCTATCTCTTGCTGCTTGATTGTCTTATAATTGAGTTGCCAAGAAGTTGTACACAGCAATCCGTACTCCGGGAGAAGTTTACCAAATACTTTCTTTTAAATCCATTTCTCTGCTTCCCCAACAGAGAGGGGAAAAATAGCTTCCCCCTTCTGTGTGTGTGTGTGTGTGTGAGTGTGTGTGTGTGCGGGCTGCTGGCTGAATAACCAAGGCCTCTGGGGAATGAGTTTATTCGTTTTCCCTCACCAAAAACAACACGAGAAATGCCGAGGGTGAGAAAGGAGGTAGCGCTCCAAAGTCAAAGAACAGCTGGTAGACACAGACAGGAAACAACCACTGGATATGCTTTATGGATCTCTTAGGATGGTATAGTCAGAAGAAAGCCTGGAATCATCCTGGGCCATCAAGTAGATGCAAAGCCTCTAGTCACCTGTATTTTTTTTTTGCATATGTAATCTGATTAAAATGTCCTTTGTATGGTAATGAGAGAAAGCTGACACACACAGCTCCTTTACTATGCAGCTACAGAGACACCTTTCGAGTCCCAGATGCAGCATTTCTAAACCAGCTTTCAGCAATCAGTTCACTAATTTCACCTACAGTCCTTTGGTGCTGGTAGCGGAAGGTTTTTGGAATAGCTCCATTACCTGAAAGTGTAATTAATTCTCCTTTCATGAAAATTATATTAGTCTAATGCTGCAGGACCTATGAGCTCCACTCACGACTTTCCATTTATCACAATATTCACCTGACAGAATTACAGTTTATTTTTAGCCCCCGACACCTCTTTGGTGGCATTAAATTATTCATGTCTTCCCATGCATGATCATCGGTTTCCCTGACAAAGAGGGATGTATAGGTCGGACGACAGCTATAATAAAATAAGAGGTTGTCTGGTTTGTTGTGTGTGAAGTGTGTTGTGTGGGTCTGTACTGATGCCTGATTAAAGGTTTCAGCCGCAGCTGTTAGAGGAAGGATTTTTATCAGTCTGGTTTCCTTCCGTGTGAATCATCTTAAAGACGCAAACTCCGGGATCCGTCCCATCCCTGCCACACGCACACACATGACTAATGCCCTGAGCAATGATTTTGAAACCAAGAAACAGTGATCGGGATGGAAAAGAGGGCGACCTGAAGGTGTGTCACGCCTGGGAGCTGCTTGATGATCCTGTCCCAGAATATACAGCTGGAGATGACCGTTTAGAGGTGACGACTGACTGCGAGACTTTCAGGCATTTTCCTCGTCTGTTGCACAGACACTGAAAATGACACTGACTGTGAGTTTTTGTCTCGGGGTTCTTATGCAGCACTGTTTCATTTTATTACATCATGCCATCCCTCATGTTTCGATTTCTAGTCCCACTTTTGGGCTACTCCAGTCAAGTGCAGATCTCTATCCTCACATTGATTTTCCAATTGAGAGCGAGGCCTGGGAGCAGGGAGGCACAGACAGCATCCATTGTTTTCATTTGTACGGCACAACGATGATCTCACCGGCAGCCGCATGCCAGACTCCCCTCCTCAGTTCTCACTAGACTTCATCAACTGAGAAGCTGCTGTTAATTACCAGTCCATATTCTAATTACTCATCTCTCGGCAGGGCGGTAAGCCCTGGACTGGGGACAGAAGTGAAGGGACAGACAATGGCAGTGAAGGGGCATTTCTGAAACTCATTGACCTGGGGTATTACAAAGTGCATTTGCATGAGAAGGAAAACAGGATATGGCAGAGCTTGCTGATTTTTCTTCTCCTCTCCACTTGGGACTGCAAAAAAGATAAACACCATGGTGGCCAGAGTGGCGTTTTCATCGAGGAAGTGTGCAATTAGTGGTCATTTGGTTGGTCAGGCAGTAGAAGTCAACCTGTTATCTTTGCTAAGTGGCCCGGGCTTCACAGTGATGTTTGCCTTACAGATTCACATGAGGAAATATGGTCAAAGTGGGTCATGCCCCCCCCCCATGTTTTAAACTCCCCATGACATGTTCCTGAGAAAATGCTTGACTTTACCTTGAGATTTGTCTCACATGCAGGAGGCAAAGGAGCATATTGTGTAAACAGGCACTGATGTTTAGAGCTTTCATCTATGAGAAAGGCATGATTAAAGCATTAATCACATGACAGGAGCGAAGTGGGCTCACTATCTCCTCTCATGATTAAACAATTTAGGTTATCAGAGACATATAGAGGCTGACAAATACTTAAATACTGATGAAGTAGTCAGGGATAATGCATCCTGGCAAGAAGATTGAACATAATGGCAGGAGCCATTGCAGCTAAATCATAGAAATGGCGAGCGAAGATAAACTCAAGCTCATGAGGATAAAAAAAACCCAACCTAGTCCTGGTATATGGGACATGTATTGTATATTGCCATTATGAGATGCTCAATAAAGAGGCTTTCAGGTATTGACAGTTGGGTTCTCTCCAGGACAGTGTAAATTATTCATGTTGTGTGTATGTGCAATCAATGGAGGCTGCCTGACTGAGATCCAGTCTTGCTTTTAAGCATCATTCAGGTACAGTGGTGACTCGAGGTGGCCGCCTGATCCTTCCATCGATATATTTGACAAAGTCATTCCACACTATGTCTGCTTCTTAGCAATTTCCCCCATCATGGTCCCAGAGGAACCATAAGTTTTCAGGCTGTGACATGGCAATCTGAAAACATAAACCTTCCCCTTAGAGACCAATGTGTCGAGCAGATTCAGGTATTTCCTCACCAGTGTCACTCAGGTTTTCCTTGTGGAACCATCGTGAGTTCATAAAAGCAATGATCAGGCCTTAAACTGTCTAGTCTGGGGGGTGTACCCTCATTTATTCTTGCCGCAACCTGCTGCAGAGACCCCCGCTGTTCATCCTCTTACGCCTCACAGAAAGCCACGGCTCCAACAGCCGGATAATATGCACAGATCTCCCTCCACCTTGATGTAGATCTGTAGACCTGAATTTCAAGAGGAATGAGTAAAACAAGGACAGAGGAGAGGAATGAAAAGGAACACATCTGAAAGGAATGAGGAAAAAAAATGATATCCCGTTCTGAGGGACTACTGCCTCTTTCTTTACTCCCTCCTTAAGCCGCAAACCCCCTCAAAGGACATCTGTCCATCTCTGTGTACACCAAAGGGCTGATTAATGACCTGGCTAACCCCGCACTCAATGCTGAACCACACCACACCAATCTAATTACCCAGAGAAGAGTGCACAGACTCCAGTATCTTGCCCTCCTGTTTTTCATGCATCAGAATGAGGCAGCATTAAAATGGATGGTAAATCTGGATTATGTTCAGCAAAAAAGAAGAAAAAGCAGAGCGAGGGAAAATGCCCAGGAATCAAAAGGCCGCCTGTCATGAATAATAAAACCGTTGGCCTCAAACTGCAGTCGGAGAATGATAATGAAATAAATAATGAATTGATTACTATGCATCTAACGGTGCGCTGAGATGATTTGTACGTGTGGTGAGGGGGCCAGAGCTTGTTGCAGCACCACGGACAGGCTTGATGAAAGAGGAATGAAGAATTGAACTCTTTTAATACCACTTGTGATAATTGGGCTTCGGCTCAGAGTGCTCTGCACAAGTGCATCACACTCCTTAGAAAACATAAATTATGTGGCAACCACAGACTTGGCTCTTTTGCTGTGTTTGAAATTAGAAATTAGAAGAGCCCCATTCAGTGTTTTGATCTGATTAGAACTGGGAAATCAGCGTGCCCATTAGAGCACATCCCCTTTAAAATCCAGACTTTACGACTAAATCAAATCCTCAACATGATCAATACCAAAGCAGGGAGAGTCTTGAGTGGCAACAAATCATTGTGATCACTTGTAATTTCCGCTGACAAAAATGTAAATTGGGGAAGAGCAGCCTTCACGTCTGTGATGTTACCCTAACACACATATCTGACAACAAACAATGGACTTTCCTTTCAGAGAGACAGATGCTTTAGTGCATCAGAGACGAGTGGTGAGGGAAGGTGTGCTTCTTCCTGATCCACTCTGACACATGCTGGGTGACTCCACAGGATAATATGGACCCTGCCAAACCCATCTACTCACCCAAAAAGCTAAGAACGTACACAGGGACACACACAAGCATGGGAGAACACAAGTGAACCTGCACACATATACACTCACACAGTGATTAAATTAGTCTGAAGGAGCAACAGGGGCCCCCAGGACAATATTTTCATTGTAATAATAAAGGAAAGCTTGCTTATGGCCCTCCCCAAGCAAATATTTGGCTTTGGGTCAGCTCAATTATTCATCCCTTGAGGAATATGCTGGGGCCAAACTTTTCAGCAATGAAGCAAAAAGTGTAGAAAAACAGTAGAAAAAGAAAAACAGTCTGGGCATTTACAAGGCCTGGAGGCTTTCTGTTAATAAATCAAACACGCTCCGACTGCATCTAGGTAGTGCCGTGGCGGCTGTGTCACTGGGGGGTTTGTGCTGTGAGTGGACTTGGGATATGTGACTTATCCCCATCTGAGGATGGAAGAACTAAATCCTTAATCTTTCCACATAAAGTTTCCCTGGTGGGTGATGATCGCTTTGTGCAGATAAGCCGCCAGACAGAAAAATATGACACAGCCTATTTGTGTGTTTGAGAGAGTGCGTGCGTGTGTGTGTGTGTGTGTGTGTGTGTGTGGCTAGACAGGATGCCTGGACTAAATCCCAGCATCCCCGGAGGTAGACTCTGTTATCAAGGAAAGGGAAAGTTATCAGGTATGACAGGAAGACAGAGGGAGGGGGGACACAGACAGATAGGTAGACGGTGACAGAGAGAGTGGACACAGGCCATTTTTGTGAAGCGTGGACTCGACCACCTGGAGGTCCATCAGGACGGCTGACATTCATCATCGAAATTATTGGGTCTCGTCAAAGTGTTACAGAGAAACTACACCTCCGGAGACCGGAGGACAGAAACAGAACTACTGTGTTCAAGCAGGCAGTAGTCACTTCTAATACCGCATACACCCTCAGTTTGTGACTCACCTCCAAACACAAACCGCAGGCAGCTGCCATGGTCGACCGTTCAACTTATTCTCTACCTTTCCACAGGAGTGGCTGAAGCTACTCTTAGAGCAATAAACTGTGGTATTTGCATCAAAAATCAATAATTTCCTCTCTTTGACATGAGAAGTAGTGAAGTACCTGTATCCACTCTTTGTTTGAGTCTTCTGCTGGAGTCCATGCATTCTCATAGTAGTTGAGTCTGGACCGCTCAGGGGACCAGCTGGGGTTGTACTGAGATGAAGCCATGATTTGGTCTGATGTTATCTCTCCGGATTCCATTCCCAAAGGGTCGCTACAGTCAAAGTCTGAGAAAGTGAGGGGGAGGTGTGAGGGGGTTGGGGGTGGGGGGGTGACAAGGAGAGGGTAAAAGATGATTAGCTGAATTCTGACCACTGAAAGCACCAGGATGTACCCAGCATGTGCTTTCAGTGTCCTCCAGATTCAGAGCTGGTCTCTGGGGACGAGGACACCGCACGACAGGCACTCAGCGCAGCTGACTGGAAAAGAACAGCACATCAGCGACGCCTCAGTAAATCCTTTCTGTTTCTCTCTCTCTCTCTAGTTTTTAATGGTAGCAGGATGGAAGTATTCCGCATTAAGACATAAAAACGTCTCCATAAAACATTCAGTGTGGGCTAAGTTTACACCGGGATTAGGCGTTAAAGTGACTTTCACTCCAGTTATTTCTTCCACCTACTGGATCTGATTCCCTCACCTCCCTGTGGGCAATCTTTTTTGTACACAGTGACTGTTTTCCCCAACTTGGTCTCTTGGGAGAGTTTAGGTGTGTTTAGCATCTGTATTCTGGGGCTGTAAATCACACTCAATGGCCCAAAGGCAGGCGGTGGCTTCCCTTGTTTGTATTGACATGGGACAGCCGCTCCGAGGCATCCAGGGCTCTGCGGCTAAAGACCGAGCTGGGTCAGCTTGGGGTCAGCCTCTCTAACCCCTGGAGGTCAGACATGCTGACACCGCTATGGACGGAGCTGCAGCAATGGTTGGAATGAACGATATGACCTTTTGATCTGGGCAGGATTCATATAACGTCACCACAACAACACAGAGGTATGTGAAGGAGCATTTTCACACAGTCACACAGTTATTTCCTTCTTTCTTGACTGATGGTGAAGTTGGTCATAAAGCACCTTGACAGTGTTTCAGAGTATATAATACACAACCATACGGCCCTTTGCCCAAAGCTGCAGTCATGTGCTTGTGTGTATGTGAACACACACACACACTCAGAGGGCACAGGATGAGGAGCAGTGTGGAACTGCTATGTAGCTGCTGCCTATGAGCTAACACAGATGGTCCCTCCATCTGCCACAATGCTAACACACCTCAGTCACTGGGTCAGCGTGTGCGTTTGTGCTTTACAGTGTCAGTGTGCGGTTGCATATGCACGCACTCACGCGCGGATGTATCACAGTGTTTGTGTGAGGCTGAGAAAACAGTCTCGCACCTCTCCGCTCTCATCGGTGGCTCTTGTTGAGAACGCCGCCCGTTCTTGTCAAACTTTAGTACACAGACCCGCATCATGTAGATTAGTGGATCATGATCAACAAAAACACAATCAGGCATACAGGACAGTATCTGATCATGTGGATTACAGACCAAAGTGGGGTTGATAGCTGAGAAGATTGTGCGGGTGGATGGAAGGGTGAGGAGGGGGACTGCAGGGAATGAAAGCAAGAGAAACAGGATAAGAACAAAAGACAAAGCTTCCTTTCATCACCTTATCATGTCTCAACAGTAGCTTTCAGCTAGACTGTACCCTTCCCTTTACCATGCAGAAGCAAGAGAAAATCCACCGTGTATTATGCATAAGGGGATTATGAATGATTCAAGTGGTACAAGTCTGGAAAAGCACAGACAAAGTTTGGAGTTGTTTCTATCTTGGATACCTCTCGGTTAGTGATGTAAGACCAAGCAACTCATGTAAATTAAGGTATTTACTGATCATGGGTCAGATATTTCACCAGGCCTCTTAATACTGAATGTGAGGAGATGATTTGCGTAATCTGATCTTAGATGTGTGATTAAAGCAACTCAAGTAACTCAGAGGTAAACTAAGGAGACAGCAGTCAGCACCCGTGCTCATTACTGTGAGGTGGGGTTGTTTCATGTTTGTGTGTGTGCATGTGTGTGTGTGTACTGAGCGTCTGTCTTCCCTTTGGGCAAGACAAAATCCTCTTTAGAGATGATTAGTAGATTTGTTGAATGTCATCCATCTCCATTGCTATTCAAAGACTGACTGTGTGTGTGTGTCAGGGGTGGTCTAGCCTCTGGACAGATTTATGACTCCTACCACTGCTCGTCTTCCTTAATGAAATGTTTAGTTGGAACGTTTTGTAAAATGGGGTGGGAGGTCGAGCCCTGTGACAACGATGTAGCATGTTAAAAAAAAAAAAAAAGAAAAAGGCCTGGAGGGTCATGTGTGAATGTGTATCCAGTGTAGTTACTGGTGGGGTGGCTGTCTTTTGGAGCCTGTCTGTGTCCACAGTGTGTAAACGTGGGTCTTGTAAAGCACGGGAGGTGGACTTGTACCCTGTAACACATTTCCCAAGTGAAGAAGCAAGAGCTGTTTATTTAATAACTCTTAAGCTCTGTTAAACGAGAGGGTCACAATAGGACCATGTGTAGCCTCAGTTGCAGACAACATCTGCTTCTTACTTTCAGTAATATTCCTCTGGTGCTTATTTTATTGGCCTCTAATCCTTATTCAACTACCCAGTTTCAGTTCAGGGTCCTCCAATCCAGATTTTCTTCCACTGAACAAAACTCTCTAGATTTCATTTTGATTTCTGCCTCAGTTATACAGATTTTTTTTCGTCTCTGTTCTTTTGCTACCCCTGGCTTCGCCTCCCTGACAATCCAGTCTGTCTCTCAGTGTTTTTTTGTGCTGGCTCACCCTCTGGAACGGTCCTTTCGATGACGGTGAAGTTGGCAGAAAAGCCTTCCTTAGCGATGGCACTGTCAGTGTTGATTGTTAGTGCCAGGATGCCTGTGTAGGAGATGATCCTGCCTGGAGTGTTCTGCCCGCAGTACCTCCCGATGTATGGACCCACTGGAGACAGGAAGGAGAGAAAAGCACAAACGCTGTTACTCGGGTTGGACCTGGGTTAGCTTAATGTTTGTTTGCTTGCCACAGTCCAGTCACACATGGGTTTTTACTACCAACTCCCCCCTGTGGAGCTGTGAAAACTAGTGTGTCAGTGAGGTATGGCACCGACTGCATTTTTTTTACGTGACCCCATAACAATGCGTGAGAAGAGACTCCCGACATTCCATGCCTGCTTGCCGGTTGAACACAAAAAGAGAAAAGTGGAAGAGGGACCTGTGGTGTGGACAGGTCACGGTCTCTGTCTATTTGATGGCTGTAAATACTTCAGACAGCCCATCTTTCCCTACCCAGCCTTGTTTTTTTTTTCATTCTTGCGCAGACAGAGCCACGGCTGAGTGAGTTTTGTGAAGGAGACCAAACATGTAAAGACTGGGCAGAGACAATAAGGGAGCATTTCAAGACAGAGAGCAATAAAAGCACAAGAGGGACACGTTCCACTGAGCAGACTGAGCAGAATGGGGAAACAGGAGGGTTAGAAAATGGGGGGAGCGGAGGGAGGAGGAATGTTCGGGGGAGACAGTGATGTGGTAACGAGGAAGAGCAAGAGAGCACAATGACCTTGCCCTATGCCTCTGATGTGTGCTATGATCCATACACATTTGTGAGTGTGTGTTCCTGTTGGTGTGCAGGGACCTGCAGCTTATCTGTGATTAGTAATGCTGTGATCAGCGGCGAGTGACAGTCCTGCCTCCCTGCAACCTCCTGTCATCCAAAACATGCCTCTTCCAGCACAGCTCGTACATGAAAGGTAAAGGCCAGGCCACAGGGAGTTACGGGGGCAGAGACTTGATGGCTTAGATTAATCTTCATAGCCCAGGTGTGTGTGAGAACCTGCGTGTGCTTTTAAACCCACTAAGACCTCGGCCGAACAAAAAAATTCCATCTACCGGATTATCTGCATGACTCCCCGGCGCTATGAAATTTTAAAGAACCTTGCTATGAACTCAGCATCCTGCCTGCTGCTCTGGTCCTCGGGGAAGATGGGTGTGGGAGTGGAGGCTTTTCTTCCACACTGCCTGACCAGCAAGGTGTGCTTTGAGAGGGGCTGGTTCAGGAGGTGTGACTCCCCCAGTGCTTCACGGAGGCCTGCATTTGCCTGGACATTTCCCACCTCTGCACACCCTGATGGCTAGTGTGACTCCAGCCTTCTGTGCTAATGTACTATCGATCCAGCAGGCACCACAGGAACCGCTGGCAAAAGCCAACACACTATTTTCCACCCATGGCTTATTTTTATACAAGGCTGTCTGTCACATACAACACCACTTGAAGGGTGTGATGCCATGTCAGAATGAAGTGGTAATGTCCAGTTTCTGCCCCGAATAGGCTCGTTAATGGACAAAAGACATTCTGGTGCATCCAATCCTGGTTCTTTTGTGTCAAACTTTCAGCTGAGAAATTTCTGAATATTATTCGGAAGCAGCACAATGTTTCTTTTCTCAATCCTTGGTGTAAGTTTTTCTTTTTTTTGTAAAAATATATATTTAAAGGTGATAATAATGTGAGATATTCTCTGCTCTTCAAGCTTTAATCAACACATATCTTGAGAATTAAACATGTCCCACCTCTGGGGAAGAACATATAAATGAGTTACGGAAATATTTTGTGAAATCAAAGGTCAATTGCGCACAGTTCAAGTCTGCAGAGATGTGAGCTCAGGGAATTGTAAACTTTAAGTAAACTCACTTGAAAAGGCACCAAGATTTACACTTCAACCTTATCACTCCGAATGCCAGAGCAGAGAACACTGATGCACACTAGGTTGAACGCTACGAGATAAAATTCTTTCAATTTTCAGCCACTGATGGGTGAGAAAAGCATCTCGCCTGCACCCTGTGTTGGAACAGCCAGAAGAAAAACTAAAAACTTCAAGAGGTGATTTCGCTCGCTGAGTTCAAAGCCTCATGTCGGACTATGAAAGCATTGCTTTGAACACTGCTCGCCCTCTCTCGCTCACTCTCTCTCTTTTTCCTGCTGATTTTTTAAGATGGATTCGAGAATGCTATTTTGAGGCAATATTTTATTGTGTGTCTGAATCTGTGACCAGGAGATGCCGGCTCTTATCAGGACCAAGCTGTTTCAGTTCAAATTCATTAAGCACTTTTTTTTCTCTCTAGTGGGAAACACAAGGAAACTTCAACAAAGGAAATTCCTTCTAGAGTCATTTCCTGCAAGATTATGCTCTCTATGCATCGGGACGCTGAAGGCCAACAACTTAAATATCATCGCTTACGTTAGACCTCAAGTTCCCCAATGTACTGACACTAACAAATCCTCCAACACAATGAGGCCTGTGACAGAAAAAGGAAGGGCGGCAGGCTCTGGTAATCAGGAAGTGTTTGGCACTGAGCGATGACGAAACATTATGATCGTGACGACAGACCCTTGGACGCCTGCCTGTTTGGTTAAGGTTGTTAGCGCCCAGATAATACCATCACACTGTGTAAACAGTCACTCTTCAAGTGAGGCTGTAGCAGCAAAAGCCCTGAATGTAATCAGCTCACAAAGGGTGGATTTTGTTGCTTATGAATTTTACTTTTCATCTGTAGGACAAAGATTGTTTCCCTTCCTCTTTCATAAGTTACACAGTCTCAGTCTAAATTACAGGTAAAATAGAGCACGGTCTTCACCAGCACTGCTTGCTCACCTCCAGGGAAGCCGTCCCAAATCTCCAGTCTGTCATAGCGGCAGAAAACGCTTGTAGGCGGTGTCGGGTCGGGCTCCAGCTCAAAGCTCTCAAACTCCAAAATGATCTCGGACATCTTTGGGGCGAAGATCATGAAAGTGCAGTCCAGGTTGTTGGGGTACTTCTCTGGGAAACCGGGTGACTTTATGACTCCACTGTTGGAGGTGAAGTTCCTGGAGCATTCAGGACCTGCAGGAAGGATGAAGGGAGGAAACAAAATGGGAAGTGAGAATATGAGACCAAACAGGGACAAAGGAAGGGGTGGGGATGATTCCTTTGAACGGCTGTTGGTTAAGTGATCTGTTTCGGGCGGCTTTGTGTGGTGGGTATTGAGCAGCTCTGCCTCCCAGCTGGCCTATTGAGTGCGGGACAGTTTATGGCCCATAGATGAGAGACCACCTTGATGGTTTCTTCTGTTCACTAGAAGCATCTGGGTCTCAGCTCCACTCACTTGCACTGGTTTTGTGCCTTTTTTTCCTTCCCTTTCACAAACATCACAGTTTCATCAGTGTGTGTGTTAAATCTGTAACCCCTGGAACATCTGGACTGTGGGTGTAAACATTAGTGAAAGGCCTCAATCACCAGAATCAGGGAAAGATGAATAAACAGCTTGATTTAGGCGGCAAAAACCTCTTTTACTCTCTCTCTCTCTCTCTCTCTCTCTCTCTCTCACACACACACACACACACACACACACACACACACACACACACACACACACTCATCAGGACACGTCTATGAAACATATGAGAGGTGCTCAGGCAAAATTACAGAGATGGAAGGCGAGGGCAATGACTGTGCATACATCAACACACATGCACACTTAAACACACAATGTTACACAGGGGAAAGTCAAAATATTTATTCACAGCTCCCCGGAGAGCTGCCTTTCAGCTGATGAGCAGCATTAACACATTTCCCATGTTAGCCACTTGTCAGAGCATGATGAGCACAAGATTATGATTTGAGAATGAGTGACACATGATAAAAAATGACGCTAACAGCTGCAAGATCATTTTTTAACAGTGACAGAAGGAGACATTAAGACATGTTCACTATGCAAGGCTCAAGCACTGGTCCAGAGTGTTGCCAAGTCTGGCTTCACACGAACACATATGCATTCAACATCAGGAAAAAAAAAGCACTGTCATCCAGGGCAATTATTTGGAGCCATTAGTGGCAGAAATGCGCCCACGATAACGTCATTTGCAGATGGCACCGATCGAGATTGAAATTGCAGGAGTTACTGCTAGATAGAGCCTCTGTACTACAGTCATCGCAGCTTAAATGAATGTGGCAAATGTTTTTTTTTCCCCACTGTCATCCAAGTATCTTGCTGGGCCCCTAATTCAAGACCATCAGGCGCACTTCAGCCTGTCCACCAGTGGAGTGAATGAAGGGAGTGAGAGCCATGTTGATTTTCTTTCTCTCCAAGTTGAAAGCCACGGCAAGCAGCATTTTGACTCTAAAGAGAGTTGACATTTAGTGCAGCAGCTAAAGTGTGGCTTTCGAGAACAGTGGGCACCATTAATTTCACAGCTTCCCTGCGTATTTACCGCTGGAAAATAGAGATTTTGCTGAGAGCGAGAGCGTTCCCTGGGATAAGAGGGTTGATGGATGCTGCAGTTCTGCACTTTACTTCACCATATTTGGGAGAAATGTCAGCTGGTTGGTTGGGGAAAAAAAAAACAAGTATAGATGCAAGCCACTTCTTTGAAAAAGGCGCCCATGGTCCCTGAGTACTCTCGACAGCTACAGTATCCAAAGTGCAGTTCAGGTCAGTGTGTTGAATTTCCTTTGGAAATTGGCTCAGAACTCCACTCTCCATCCATTTCATCAGCTCCCACCTTGACCCTTATCTCAGTGCAGCAGTTGACCAGAACAGATTTGGTTTTATAAAATGGTTCAGACTATGAAACCTGTTAAAATCCAAGAAAAAGACCAGCACACAAAAGACATTTTCCTTAATATTGCATTAGTTTTAAGTTCAGTATTTAATGACATGTTATTTAGTTGCTACATTTGTGAAATGTGTAAAAGTACTGTATGTACTGTGTGTCTGTATTAACCCCCCCCCCCGAGAGAAATAGGCAAAGCAAAGACATGACAACGAAACAGAGTGGCAAGAGAAGACGGAGTGCTCTGGTCAGTCCCACCGGCAAGATAATCATCCAACAGATCTCTTTTATCTAGTGTCTCCACAGGGGAGGGCTTTCGTCCCCAGCTCCCAGGACACCCCCCCAGGATGCTTTGTGCTTATGTCTGTGTGAGGGGCATTCAGTGATAGCTGTCATGCTCCTGTGTGTTTCTGTACATATAGCATGTGTGCATGCATCTTTGTTGACAAGGAGCTTCAGGAGACAAATGTAACGTCCCTGCCCCTCACTCACTCTCTGTCTGTCTGTCTGTCTCTCCCTTGTTTTATCGCTGCAGTTGTCGATGTCTCTCCTGGTGGATTTATCACCTCAACAAGCAAAAATGGGGGAAACAAAGGCTTTGGAATAGAAAACAGATTTTGTAAATATGACATGCTTTACTCAGGTAAATATCTCAGGTAACACACACACACTCAAACATTAGTTTGGACACAGTCCTGCCCTGTGGTCCAATCACTGCTTTTAAGCAAACAACTGAATTTACGACGGGAAGTGAGGAGAGAGAAAGAGAAGTAACCTTGAACGTACAACATTTACCAGCAACCTCCAACGTTTACTGCCGGCAGTAATGGATTCTTTTAACTCTCGTTTATATTGAGCCCTTCTCGTCTGGATGGGGGAGTAAACAAATGTCAGTCCCACTCACTCGCTGACTGATTGGAGTTTGTTTAACAGGACAAGTTGTAGCCAGCAAAATGATATTTAATGGAGATCTGATTTCAATCTTTGCAAGTGTTAGAGATTTATAAGAAATATTAAATAAATATGGTTTCAGCATGAAGGGAGCAGGGTGCCTTTCAACTGTTAGTCTCCCTGATGGCTTGTCCTCTGCGTCTCTATTAAGCTGCTGCTCTAAGTGCTGAAAGCAGACCAGAGACCAGGCGTTAATCATTAGAACAACACTGAGCCAGGGAACAGGCGTTAAATGTGACAGCCTTTTGCTATTTTCATTTTTAAATCCGTTGCTCTCTCTGCCTTTCCACATATTCTCTCTTTCTTTTCATCTGTTTATCCCCCTCTCTCCTCAGTCAGGGTTATTAGTGGCCGGAGCCATAGGGGACTGAAGGTGTTGTTCTTGGACTGCTAAGTAAATCACCACTGTTTATGTACCATGTTGCTCTCCGGCTGATCATTAGCCCATTTCACCCCCTTCCACCCCCGACATTCACCCCCTCTTACTACAGGCCCTCCCGTCCACTCTGTCCTTATGTCACGCTGACAGAGGGATTAATTGCCGGTGGAAAATTAACTCTTTCAACACTAAATCAAACATTAACCTGAAGCCTGTGGAGTGTCAGTCACTGAAACAGATGGAAAGGCAGGTTTACATTTATCCCCTCACACACACACACGCACACATACCCCGAGGCACTACTGACATGGTATTTAGTGCGTTGACTGTGCCTGGAACGTCACTTGCCCCCCATCCAATGAAGGATGACATGGTGCCGATGGGATGCGGGGGGGGGCAGTCTCCCTCTGGCTCCCCTTAAAGAGATTTGTTGTCTTAGTTTTCCATGAGGGCTGCGTGTGTGTGATGACAGTACGTCTCCATGCCAGATGTGACCTATGCCATCAGGGTGTGCCATCCATGACGTCAAAATGTGCCCTCTATTAGGTCCCACACACACACACACCTTGAGAGTGTTTTCACAGGTGTGTGCTCAGAGTAAATGTGCCCACATCACGATGATATAATAAACAGGGTTTTTAGTGTGAAGGGTGGTGTTTTTTAGTGTAAAGAGGAACATGATCCCTCCAACAGTCACACTGCTGAGTAATTGTGAGGAGACGAAGATGAGCTTGTGTGTGTGTGTGTGTGGGGGGGGGCACTGTCTCTGCCTCCTCACCCACTTCAATGGGCCCTCAGCCGGCCTTCATATGTCCCTAACCAAACAGCAGGGCTGTTAAAAGAAAGCATATGTTGTGTGTTCATGCTTAGACTTAAGAAGATGAATGTTTCCAGAAACACATGGGGATTTTATGTGCCGTCCTGTCAGATGACAGGATAAACAGAATGACCACGATCTGAGCAGGTAACACACCTCAGCTCAGTTCACCCAGTGTTTTTGGGCTAACATAATGGAGGTTTGTTCACACTGCTTGTTGTTTGTCATCTTTGTTTTTTAATTCACCATTTTATTACTAAGGCATAAGGCCTCCGTAAAAACACACACAAACACAACCAGCTTGCTAATCTTCTCCCATCAGTTCAAATATTCCTCACTCTCTGACTCCTCTCGTCTCTTTCCGTCTTTCTCTCCCACCATCTCTCTCTTCCTGTCTCTTGCCAGACTTCAGCCAGTGGAGCGAGGCTGCCAATTTGCAGGCTATAAAATAAATAGCCCATGCTAATTAAGATGGTTGGATGGCTTTGAGGAGTGGAGAGGGGTAAAGACTGATGTGGAAGTGGCCATAGAGAGCCGCAAAACAACCTGTTCTCTTCAAATTAGACACTTTGCAGGCTACTGCTGATGAAAGCCAGGGCTATGAATGCCAGTGAGGTGTGTGTGAAAGTGTATTTACATAGTTTACAGCTTAAGTGGGTAAACCTGCACATGTAAACACCGGCATATGATCCCTGGTTTGAGTATGTCTTTACATGTGTTTGCTTTGTGTGTATATATTTATCTTCCATGTAACGTTTGCTTGTGCTAAAGTCGTGATGAAAGGCAGCACCAGTCCCTGAGGTTGACTTCCTGTGATCTCCAGGCCTATAATCACAGTGATAAACAGCCTGCGTTTTCTGCTTTTCCCTTCATTGGCATGCATAAGCGCGAGCCTCCCGCTTCTCCATCCGTTATCAGAGCATCTGTGTATCATCATTAACGTTACATGTGTTAGCCAACACAATGTTTTCTGACTAATACCCTGCTTGTTGATAAGCTGTGCTAATCAGCTAGCTTTGTATCTCTCTTTCTGCCTGGTACTCTCTCTCTCTCTCTCAAACAAACAGGCTGTTAATTGATCTCAGAGCCCTGTTCTTGGAATCGTACTAGTAAAAACACAGTAAATTCAAAGCATAATGAAGGTCTGGATCCACTGAGGAGGCAAGAGAAGTGAAAAAGTTCTATCCTGGGTTTAATCTACATCAGTGCAGCCCCTTTCCCCCCATCCCTGATTTCCCTTTGGATTCCATCAGCACAAAAAACGAAAAAAGCCCACAGATTCTCATCTAGCTTCAAGTCTCTAGTCCTGATTTTCTATCTGCTATCCACACTTACATCCACTCATATCTCAATGCCCTAAAAGTGTGTTCAGAAGTTTCTCCCCCGTCACCACTAGGCCCCTAACATGCCTCATTTATATCAGTGCTGTTTAATAGATGAGAATGGGAAATACCAAGCTAATATGGGGAAGAATGTAGCAGAGTTAACTGGCCTATCAGGGGGAATGAGGCAGCGATGATGAGTTTGCGTATGTCGGGGTGGAGTGTCGCTTTGATCTCGTAAATGGACCCACACACCACCAGCTGCCCTGCCGTGATGGTGACACGCACAAGCCCAGACACACAAACACAAAGGCACAAACACACACTAGCCCAGATTAAAAGGAGGGAGGGACCTTGCAGGGCCATTCATCTTGTCTCCGAGGTCATGGAGGCTGTCCCACAGAGTGCTGCTGAGGTTAATTAATGAAAGTAGAGTCTGTAGCACCTGTCTGCCTACTAGTCACTCTCCACATACTTGCTGTCCTCCCCCTGCCTCTCTCAGACCAAACAAAGCAGGGCAGCCAACCAACAGGACATTCTCCCTCATGTAATGCTGTGTTCTGATAAGATACACATCCTCTGAGGATATTTATGGTTTATTAAACCCGATTCCCGACTAAAATTACCCAGACCTCTTATTTTTAGGTTAAACGTTAAGGAAGGAACCTCAAACTGAACATGGTTACCACAGCAGCAGTCAGAAACATAAGGAGGTGAGAGCACTTCTTGAGTCCAAAACGTGTTAAGTGTATCGAGCTCACTCTCTCCACAACCAGCTAATCATTGGTTATAATGGCAGGTTTGTGTCCTTGCTTGTCATTTGATAGTGAACCAACACTTGAAGCAACATTTATTGAATCAAAGCTTAGCAAATTACGCTCCAGATAAAAATTGCTACAGTTATGGAACATATGGGACTATGATTCATTGGTTTTGAATGGAGCATATTGCTTGCCATATTGCGATAATAATTTAATGCTCTGGTGCCTTGACTAAATCACAAACAAACCATGAAATTAGACAGTGAGGCTCTTTCTTGTCCCATTATCAGAATTATTCCTCCAGCTTTCATTGTCTCCCGCTGTGTTGGTTATGATGGATTCAGCTAAAGACAAATCATACTGAAATTATTTGTGATGTGGCGTTGGAACAGTGTTTTCTGTATGTTAAGAGCTGCTTTAAGAGATCAAGTGAATCATTTTGATATCAATAAAATCATTAACTGAAATATAAACCAATCCAGACTGTCACTAGTAGAAGCAGGAAAGCACAGCACAGAACAGGAGGAGGGTGCTCGTCTTCAAGCAGAAATGACTGAAGCTTTTTCTTTACCATGGAGCTGTAGTTTTTGTCAACATTGTATAAGATAAGTCCTTTCAGTCCTCAGATTATCTACAATTCAATGACAGCTTGGTAAATGGAAGTCTCCAGGTCAGCTACTAAATGGACCTTAGGCTGAACTCTTTTCAACAGAGAAGCACATTCATGTGAAATCTGGCCCTCAGTCTAAGAAGTACTGTATTAGCACAAGCATTACTTTTTAGAATAATTAGTCAAGGTGACACACTTATGATGTTAATATTTTCAGTGACACATCGTGTCATGTTTCATATATTTGGTATGAAGCGAAGCCACAGCTGTACCAGGCCACCCACCTGTCTTGAAGATCTCGTATCGGATGGAGAAACCTGCTCCGTGGGTCTCATAGTCGGACACAAACTTGATGAAGAGCTGGTTTCCAGAGGAGACGACCGGAGAGGGGGCGATCTTCCCGCAGTACTTCCCCACCAGCTGACCGTTCTCATCCATACCATCTCGCACTTCCACATAGTCATACCTGAACAGGACAGGGGGAAGGAGAGGCAGTGTCAGTCACGCTGTTTGAAAAATATTTTCTCTTTGATATTCATTTTATTCACTTTGTTTTCTTTGTTCTGTCGAAGTAAATCACATTCGTGGCAATTACTGCTATGTTGTTTATACTGTGCATGTATGATGATACACACAGACACAAAACATACTCATAGGAGCACACAAACACAGAGCAGCACAGCATATTGTGCAGGTAATGTAGTGGAAGTAAAACACAGTGTACTAATGAGGTCTCAGGTTAAAACTCAGAGAACAGGTGGGCAGGCTGCTCTTTCATTATATCGACCTGGCTCACACACACACTGCAGAGGTTTTGTACTCCAGCAGCACTGAGGTCAGGTTTACGTAACTGCTTTAACTACTGAACTTCAGCTTAACAGTTGTCTGTGTCCTCCTTAACCACAGGATAACAGTACGTGTGCGACTGTTGTATAAGAGACTAGGGAATTGAAAGTGATTCGATTTTGGCCTTTGGCTTAGGGTGTATAGACAGTGCCGGTGGTAAAGCTATTAAACACACACGCACTCAAACATCACATTCAAATGGAATTTAAGACCCACAGCTATTGAAGGGAGCAGCCGCCTAATTGAGTCGACGCAGAGTTTGGGAGCAGAAGAGGAAAACAGCTTTGAAATAGGACTGGGAACTGGCATGACAAACTTAAGATGGTGGAGGAGAACTTAGAGTGGCTAACTGATGAGGGTGGTCTAAACAGCCTCAGGTTTTCAGGTACTTGTTAAGAGTTTACATTAAATGCAACAGAGTCGGTTTTACTTCAGTGCCCACATATGTGAGTGTGAGTGTGTGAGCTTGCATGATGGCTGATGACTTTTCCGTGCTCTGTTTTGACTGTGAGTGACGGGGCGAACACTCCTCCAAAAGCAGATTCTGGTTCAGGTTTCCACAGCTCCTAATTGCCTATAATGTCTGTTCCTGCCAAGTTTTCAGCTACACAGGCTACTTATCGAACATATTCCTGCCCGAACCCTGACGACCTGCTGCCGCGGTCCTCCATCTTCAACAGGAACCAGACGAAAAAAAAATGCACAGTAAGTACAGAGATTAATTTTAATGTATGTAAAGTATAATGTGCAGCAGGTGTGCAGGAACATTCAACACACACATGCCCCTTCTGTCTCCTCAGAAAATATGTGCCCTCTGGGCAAAGGTGCCTATTTTCACAGTTTTGCTTGATTCCCAAATTACTGTCAAAACATCAGGCCTCAACGATTCTGAACTCACTTAATTCACAGGATTTTCCCCAAAAGGCGATTTACACTTTGAATGATGGCTCAGGGTGGGCCCTCAGTCCCTCAGGTGGAGCCTGACATGTATCCACACGCACTGTTTTCCACCTCTTTCTATGAAAATGGTTTCCTTCACTCAAAAAAAAAGAAGAAAAAAAAACAACATATTTGTGAAACAGAAATCAAATTACTTGAGGTGATTTGGGGGAGGTGTGGAGGGTGTCTACTGGGTTTTCAAATATACGAAAAATTTCGGCAAGACGCGGGAGTCAGCGAGTGACGGGGAAAGACAGAGTGTAACTAAATGTAGAGTTGGACTGAAGTGGCACTCCTTGAAATTGGGCCCCCTGAGGAGATACGGTGGATGGATGACTTCACTCGTCTGTCGGTTCAGATAGAACGATCTGAGGTGATATGGAGCTGTCAACATGCATCAGGTGTCTCCTCTTATTCTTTGCCTCTGTTTTAAATTTTTAGTGTCTCAGGGTAAAGGTTTGGTACGTGGCAGGAAAGCTGCTGCCTGTCTCTGAAACCTGTCAGTAGTAAGCCCTGTGCTCCACTCCACACAGACATTCAAGCTGCATTACAGCTCTCATCAAAAACTGGCTGGAAATATATGGCTTCCTCCACTTGAATTCATACATTTTAAAATCCTGTAGGAGCTCAGTCCTCTCATTACTGTCGCTTTCTGTGTGAAATCTCCTGCTTAAGTTGTTTGGCTTCTCCTCATTTCTCTTTGCTGTGATTTTAGGAGCTTGGCTTCCACAAGCACCACTTTGTTTCAGCTACTTTATCAGCAGCAGCTCGGTTAAAAAAAGTACTAGTTTCACAAGGTGTTTACAATGTTATTCACCCCCCCTCCTTGGGGCTAAATGGCCAGTGAGTTACTCATTATTTAGTTTAAAGGGCTCCAGGCAGGGATCAGGTTTCTGCTGTAATGATGTCACTGTCTAGTTTAGTCACCAGCAAACATATTTATGATCAAAGACTTTAAAGTCTAACCAAAGTTATAAAACTCATCCTTTTTTGCAATCAAGTACAATGAAGTTAAAGTTATTTTCGAAAGCCTTCTTAATATTATTTTCTGGCATAAACATTTCTTATTTCAATTGAGCTTTAAATTTTGGTTGAAGTCATAGGTTTCTGCCCGTAGTGAAGTGGTCAGTGTTCATTAAAAGAGATGGAAAACATAATCCAAGAAGATGCAGCAGTGAGTTTTCCTCCTCAAACTGTTTCTATTTGTGCAAATAAATTCCTCTCCTCCTCACCTCCTCTCCTCTCCTTTTGGTTCACAGCTCACAACGGAGAACATCAATCTTTCTGTGGCTCTGCTCTGTTCTATCAGCAGACTTATAATTCACCTTAGTCTCTGTCTCTGCAGCTATTTGACTCCTCCCCTGCAACTGCCAAAAGCTGAGCATTGCCAGACGCCTAAAAAAATTGATGCTGAGATGCATCACTGAGATGAAGAAGGAGAGAGGAGCAAGCTGCAGTACAGCTGAAGGAGCTGAGCAAGTGTTTGTGTGTTCATATGCACGATGTATGTGCAAACAAGTGCGTGGACATGCAGAGCATTAAGAACATTGTGGACAGTGCAGCATGTAATCATGTGCGTGTGTGTGAACAGAAGCCAAATAACTAATGTTTTCATTTTGCCTGTCCTCACAGACTCATTCACCATCCAAATGAGAGAAACAGTCTTATTGGTGCTTCCATTTAAACTCATCGCACCTCCAGAAAGCTGTTTATTGCATTTTTACCCTGATGCATCATCAGCTTGGATGGCCCTCATAAAGCCGGCACAGTGGGAGAGAGGCTTCAGATGGAAGAGAGAATACGCCCTGGGGGTCCTCGCTGTGCTCTATGTGTGAGGAAACACGGAAAGAAAGGACCTCGAAAATTTCTCTATTTGTGCCTAAATGACTGGTGTGTCAGCCAGAACTCCAGTGGTTCTGCACCGGTGGGTCCACATGCTCCATCCAAGCCCTTATCATCTGGAAGACATTATGGGAAAGGCTTGGCAGGGCAGTTTGACGCCTCCGAAAGGCTCTCCTGTCGCCAGCCGTATTAAATGTAGCTCTAATGCATTGCTCTAGACACCTGTGGGGACTCGCTTTTACGGTTGAGAGTCTTTAGGGAAGACAGAGGACGGTTAACAACCTCTATCTAGGATCATAAAAGAAGAACATGAACATGGCCTACTTTTAAGCCCCGGATGGTCCCACAATTTTGGGGTTTGCCTCTTAACTATGTCCTCCTGACCTGTCAAGTTAAATTTAGATTCCCCATGTCAGGGGCCTGTGTTGTGATTTTTTTATGTTGTATCACCGATGTTGTTGTTGTTGTTCTTATTCCTCATAACAATACAATCCAGTTGAGCCACGCACCTATTTATCTGTCTAGTCTGCTTTGGTTCTGGGTGGGCCTGCCAGCACGCCACTAGTGCTAATAGTGAAAACGGTTTGCCAATCCAGTGGGGAAATTAAAGGGAAAAAAGACAGGGGTAGGGGTGGGCGCGGGTGGGGTGAATGTAATTCTCAACGACCTTCGCTTCACCGACTCAAATGTATTAGCTTGCCTTCTTTCTTCAGGCACAGAGAGAAAGCAATCCGCTAGTGTCAAACGAGAACATTAGCCCTCCTTGCAAAGCCAAAGAGAAGGCGACAAACCACTGGTCTAACAATATAACAGTTATATTGCCTAAAGCTTTCCCAAGGAAATAATCTGTCCTCCCTCTATAAATGTCTGCTTGATATGGTTCTACAAAAGCAATACAATCTGAGGCAATGGAATAACGCTATGATAGACTGTGTAAGTCTCATACAATTGGTTAGATTTCTTAATCAGACCATTTATAAGCTCAAGCATTCAGTGGAAAAACCCCCAGAACAAGAACTCTTTCTTTGTTATTACTCTCTTTGGTTCAGCTGCATGTAGAATAAACGCCTCACGCTTTTCTCTGGTATTTCTCTTTCTGTGGCTATCACAGTATAACTTGCTATTGCATGAAAACATGTCACCTACAACATGTCAAAACATCTCTGGGTAACACAGGTGGAAAGTCCTAAACAACATACTTGGGGCAGCTCTGCGAGGCCCAGGGAGACTTATCAAGAAAAAGGACCTTGTTGTCAGCTGTCAGAAAACTCCGGCCGGAGACTTCACGTGTTAATGAGTCTCGGCTAACAAACTGTCACTTGGGGCTCCAGCAAAACATCATTAACGATGGTACAATGGGGCCCAAGACCAGCTGATCTCCGACTTACTTTTTCCGAGCCTGGAGGGGACATATTGCTGAAATAAAATGGTCTCTCTTTCTCCACTTTCCCTCCCCTCTTGCATGTGACATTCATTAACCCGAAATAGAATAACAAGTTCCCTCTTTCCTTGGGCCCAGTCCAGTTGTAATGACCCAAACGTGAGCTTCCCTGAACAGACATGGAATAACAACAAAACCAGGGCAGTGAACCGGGTCTACATCTTAAAGTCCTCAGCTGAAAACATTATCCCTGATGACTTGCTGACATAAAGATTTTTATTGAAGGGGAAGACCTAATTGGTAAAACAGAAGCTTGACCATGAGGCATGAAAAACGAGGAGTTTTTTTTTAATTATCACCCTCTCCACTGATGTATTTCTACTTCTGAATCTGCAGAAAATTATTGCAGGAGCTGAAGGCCACAGAACGTGCCAACCCACCAAGAGGGATAAAACCACCAACCAATCAGAGCTGATGGGTTCAGAAGTGGTTCCTTGTCGGTGAGGGAAGGACATGATTGCTCTGCTCACCACCACGCTGCTACATGGATGGATAGAAGATAAAAAAGGTGGATGAAAAGATGGATATTTCCCGCCCAGAAGGCCCAGCTGCAGCCGTCCAACGGGCCTCTTTGGGTGTCACCCCCACACGATTAGACTCAGCTCTGTCATATTTTTAGATGCTGTGGCTGTCTCTGATTTTGTGGCGGCCATGGCCACACGTTTGTAAAGCATATTCACTTTCCTAAACAGCAATTAGCATTAGCATTGATGGATTTAACGTGCCTCCATCCATTAGCTTTCCTAATTACACTGTCGAGAGGTCTGCTGTCGCCAACAATCAAATTAATGAATTTGGCTATTTAGGCTCAATTATTGCATCCACCCTCCCTCTGCAGCATGCACAATAATCCTTTATTCAGAAATATGTGCGCAGACAGACAGAGGGAGATTTCTGCCCCAAGGGGGGGATCCTTTCTGCTCACCACAGAGAAGACTCCTGAAGACACTGCTGTGAACTGGAGAGAAGGGTGGTGGGGCTGGGGTGTGTGGGAAGAGGGGTGGGGGGTGGGGGTGGGGGGTGGGGGGGTGGGGGGGGGTGGGGGGGTTCGGTCTACAAACAGGCAACGGAAATAAAACTGACCACAAAGCTGTCACTGCCACCTAAATCCGCTGTGCTCACCTCACATGTAGAGCATAAGTATGTTCAGCTGACTGTGTTCGGTTCCCCTGGGCGACTGTGACTGTGTCTGCAGGGCCAAAGCAGAGCTGTGCATATTTTCAGTCATCTTGTTATGAGCACTTTGATCCACTTCCCTCATTATAACTGACAAATGACAAACAGGTCACGATAATGTGATTATAGGAGTGTAAATATACTTACCTGACTTATTACTTAGTCATTTGTCTAATGTGGCCTAATCTGGCTCACTTGAAAATAAATAATAACTATTTCTGGGAAAAAAGAAAAGCACATCCAAAAGCTGTTCCATGAGGAAAACGTTCGCTAAATTTTACAGTAAGGCCTTTTTGCTAACAGAAACAGCTAGTCAGAAAATGCTTACGCTAATGAAAACAATAAAACAATAAATGGTTGTAACACTGCAAAAGGTATTTCTAAAATGCATTTTGCAATATCTGAATTTAATATTTTCAGCAGAAATCTGCGAGTAGGGTTGAGAAAATTCATCTAACCACATTTCTTTTCACACATCTCGATATCATGAATACAGTGAGAATAAGTACAATTAAATACATAACTGCCTGTGGCGAAATGGAAATACACATTTAGCACTTTTTCCCTGGTACGTGAGCTTCGGAAACGAAACTGCTCAGCATTCAGCGGAGCTCTGTATGTATCTTAGTGTGAAGATATGAATATTTAGGCTCTGAATGTGTGCTTCTGCAAACGAAGCCACCAACCTTTAGGGTGAATTTCTAAGAAATACTTCATAGAAGTAAAGCCACAGTGTAGTAGTTGACCTTATCATATCGTAGTTTTGACTGAGAACCGTTATGCAACATGTCAGTTGTACACCTTATCCTGAAAGGCTGTACCATGCTAACACAAAGCCAGAAACTCTGAAATGGGCCAAGAAAAGAAAAGCAGGAAATTGGTATAAAAGTCTGAAAAATTCCTGGAAAGAAAGCAAAACCAATAAGATAGAAAGCATGAAAAGGCCCGTGTGTTTTCTGAAAGGGGGAAGAGACAAAGAGAGGAATGGGAAGAGAAGTACTCCAGCCCATTTCTGGGGCCATTACAGGAGGGAATGGCTCCCATTTGTCCCACCCTGACATTTGAGAGGATCTCTGATTACACAGGAGTGAGGGGCAGGCAGAGGTGAGCGAAGAGAGAGTCCTCTACAGGGGTCCGTGGCAGGGCTCAGATGATACGCCATCGTTACGACAATGAGAAGCCAAGGGTAAAAATAACAGGGTGCTAGGAGAAAGGGGCCGATGTGGCAAAGCGGGGCCGACATGTAGACTGACTTTTAAACACACTGTCCCCTCCCCGCTCTTCGCCCGCTCACCCTCCAGGGCTCCTACAGGGCTCAGTTGCATGGATACATGCACACCCTGCAGGGAGGGAACACAGGGCTGCTTTATGCAGACTAACTGTATAATGAAGACCCCAAAGACCCATAACCCTAATCTCAGTTTACAGTGAGTGTGTGTGTGTGTGTGTGTGTGTGTGTGTGTGGGTGTGTGTGTGTGCGTGCGCGCGCAAGTGACTATCACTGGATATCCTGTTCATGACCACATATGTAGGTTGTACTTAACATTAGACTAAAATTATCCAAGTGAGTGCTACATGACTTTGTGTTTTATGGGCTGATGAGGAAAAACAAACGACAATAACAACATGCATTCCCCAGAATCCAGCAGCATCTACACATGCAATCAGCTATCTGTTTCGGAAGCTGTAAGAAGCTAGCAGTGCTCCCCGCCGGGTAATAAGCTGTGTGTGTGAGGAGCACGATGCATTCAAAGAAGGCAAAGAGGAGCAGAGTAGAGGAGGAAGGGAAGGGAGGAGTGGAGTTGAGGAGGAGGTCAGCTAGAGGTAAAGCTTTGGGTGCTGTTCAAAACTCTCTCCTTGGCACAATGGGCAGGAAGGTGAGAAAGATTGACTGGTGAGGGAGAAAGAAAAAGAGTGTGAAGGCATGTAAGCTGAGCAGTTGACAGAGGCAGTGAAGAAATGAAAACAAAAGAGAGAAATAGTGCAAATAGCTGATAGAGGTAGTTGGCAAACATTTGTCAACACAGCTAAAGGTTCAGTGGTGTGAAGCATGCTCTCTCTCTAAGATTCTTTTACATGGCTCTGTAATGGAGAGGAAGCTCGAGGGCAATGGTGGTAATAACTGCACTGGGAATTATTCAATTAAAACGCCCCATCTCCCCCCCCAGGCGTTCTCCCTCCTCTGTCTTTTCTTTGTCCTCCCTGCAGCCTGTGGAGGCGGAGGGGTTGGGAGGTTAGAGAGCAGTCTGGGCTGGGTGTGCAATGACCCGGTCATCTGGCCGGACATGCAGCCACTTGGCTGGGAACAGGGAGACTGTGAACAGACCCTGAGAGAGGACTGGGATTGTCCTCTTCAGTGTATACAATAAGCACAAACAGTCAGCAGCAACCACACCTGACCTTAACCCACACAATAACCTTGAGACAAGACAATCTATTTCTGGTTCTTAACAGGAAAAGAAAAAGGGACGATGGAAAAAATTATTTAAGTTGGAGTGTTTTTACAAAGGGCACATATTTACTAGTTGTTGCCAGATTTGGGCAGTTTCCTTTGAATGTGGACCAGCCCTTGGACACAATGTCTATCGTTTAAAATCACATCCTTTACTTCATTCAGGTGGCTGCATTGTTCTCACTGCGTGCGAGAAGAAGAACTCAGATTTTCCAATGATGCAGCACTTTGAAAGCCAAATAATCCGTGCTGTGACGGCCACATGCCAAGCGGTGCATCTCTTCCTTGGTGCTGGGCAGAGAGGCTGAATGCTTGGCATTACAGGGCTGATCTAAGTGCTGATGGCCACCCAGCCCTTGGCAGCATTTGGAGGGCAAGGTGACTCTTCCAGTTACTGGCCCCACAATCAAACTCGCCTGCCAACTTGGAGGCCGTCTGTCTAGTACTATCATTTCTCTCTGCTTTCTGATGAAATCCTCTGGGAGACTGTGTAAGTATGTATGGAGAAGAGGGGCCTTCTTGTCACTTATCCCTATGTAGGCAGGGGTCATCCTGGAGAGGCTGGACAGGCGCCAGAGACACAGGCATCTAATAACACTTTCAGCACTACCCTGCTGTGATAATGGCACAAAAGGTTGCTGTGAGGCTGAATTTACAGTCCTTTTTTACAATTACTGTCATCTAACAAAAGAAATAAAACCGTGAGAAAAAAATGCAATGGTAGCTGCAAAGAAAAAGACCACAACTAATGTTTCCAATTTAGCGAAGCGAGATCAAGCAAAGAGCAAACAAAGCGAGGGATTGTGAGTGCTCTAACTCAATCAGAGAGCAGTGGGGTACCGCCCCATCAATCACTGTCTGCTTGCCACCCCGACCGAATCAGGCCAAATTGAGTGGTGGAGAAACACCAGCAGGCCACAACAGCCCGCTGTGCGCAAACACAGTGACCGAAAATGACCCCGGGGATCTCGGGCTTATACAGGAGGGTCCTTGGTTTTTACTTCCTACCTACCTACCCTCTTACCCATTGCAAACAAACTTTACTTCGCCCAGAGCCCCTCTAGGGACTTGCTTGATTGTTTGAGTAAAGAACACTGTGGTCGCTGAGCCCACCCCCCCACCTGCCACCCCTTGTGAATCTGTAAGCACCGGGGCTTTAGGGCAACAAACAGGCCGCGTAAGACCACAGCCACATCAATCAAAATCATGAGCCCCATTCAAAGTTAGACCACTGAAGGAAACATGTCTGACAAGCCTGGACACGCTGTATTAAAGTGTCCACAACTCCCTCATCAATTCAGCTAAAGAGTCTCTTCTTTCTCCTTTGTCCTCTGGGATGGGTGGATAAGTAAGACATTGGGAGATACTGTTTGAAAGTAATCCACCCCTGACAACTGCCACCCATATATCATGAGCTCAAATTATTATTCATTCATTGACCCTCCGCATCAGTCCTGGTTGTGTTCCCATACATAAACTGAGAAATCAGCATTTGATGGAAAGAAAAAAGGAGGGAGAGGAAAACCTGTTGCTAATTATATTTTATGAGGCAGGAGGGGGGCGGGGGGCCAACTGTCCTTTGGAAACAGAAACGCATAATTGAATTACAGACTCAGTGTTTAATGCTTTTTCATCGGCGCTGGAAGGAAAATGAGTCTGAATTTTCTTCCAGTCAATAGTTGTGTGTCCAGATAGAGAGCTGAGATTACCAAGTGTTGTCCTCTCATCACGAATCTCTCCATACGGCTATTTTTCTACCAATCTGTTTTGCATAAAAAAAAGTAAAAGAGCATACGGCTGACATCTCTAAGCTGTGTGGGCCGCGGCTCCATTCCACAAGAAACTTCCATATAGGGAAGCTTGTATTGGTTTGGGGCTAGAAAGAAAAAGAAGAAGCAGGAGAAAAAAGAATTCACCAGCCATGTGCCAGAAACAGCTTAGTGACACTCAATCCCTGGCAAACACGAGTTGCTAACTCTCACATCGAGATGAAAAACAAAACAGGCAGACACGTGAGACTGTATGATGCTTTTGTGCTGCCGCGGATATGTGACCGAGGCTTGAAATCCAGCGGGTTATTTATGAGCGTGGGCCTCGTCTCTTCTCTTTCTCTCTTCCTCTCCCTCCCTCATTCCTCCTTTTCCTACTCCTCCGCTGTGAAGTGGACCTCCCTCCCGCTGTGAGGCAGAGTGGCTCGCCTCCCGGTTGTGGTCAGGTTGTGCATGAATCAAAGTGGTGACAGAGCAGCGGGGAGGATGGCAGATGCCACGGCCAGAAAGCTTTTCAATCAGGCTGCCCTTCCAAGCTGCGGCCAAGGTGAAACACTTCAACGACAGATGTAAAAAAAGACCCTCAACCTGACGGCCACTCACACGCACAAATGTACTGCATGCATGTAAGCACACATGCTCACAGACCTACTTTAATCCTGCTCATTAGCCAGGGAGTAACCCTTTCTGTTTAAAAGAGATGAAGAAGAAGAAAGAGAGTAATGACAGTGAAGGTCAGCGGCTTTCCGATGCAACATCTCTGTCTGCTGTCCTGTCTTTTCTGCCCTCTGGTTAATTAACAAGGTGAACACTTAACATTTGTCAGTGCTGCAGCTTTCATTGGCTTTGAATGGCTCGCTTGCCTCATTAATGGTTATGTTTTGCAGGTAGGAAACAGGATGATGTATTGTATTGTAAATAGAAATTTAAGATGCCGAGTGCTCGTCTCTGGAAGTTTCACCATGCTGTGAAAATAAGGTTTGGTATAATTGCTATGAAGTTCAAACAAGATACATTCAAAGTGGGTTGCTCTTTGAGATGCTTTTGACAAGCTATTTTTTCAAGGTACACTGTTTCAATGTAATTTTAGGTGTAATTTGTTTTCCATTGTTATGAACTGTGGGAGTCTATCGCTGTGGAAAATACCAGGTGCATAATTTCAGCTGCTTTTGTCAAAACTGGTAGTTAAAAGAAGTGGTGTCGCCCTATGTGCTCTTTATTTTTCTGTGCCTATTCTGCGGTGTCGCTTTCAACTCCCCCAGCATGGATGCTTCTCTGACATGCACTCTGAAAAGAAGCACGCATCAACAACAGAAATAAATGTCCGCTAACAGGCCATAACTATCTCCAACAATCTATGTCACTCCAAAGCCTCGTCCCCTCGGCCCGAGGTCACAGCACTTCCCTTCTTTAAAAGCCTCTACAGCGGCCAGCCTGTTAAAAAAAGGTTCCTCTTGCGTTCCTGCCGTATTTATTTTCCTCCATGACAACGGTTGATAAATGGTCACACAGCCCACTTCTCCTTATTTGCCCATGGCTGCCTTGCAGAGGAGCGTGAGAGAGCAGTGAGCGGGGAGAAGGTGTTCTCAGATGCACAGAGGAGTTATTGCTCCTCACTCCCCAGCTGTGAAGCTCCACTGCTCTTTGTCATGGAACTGCTGCACGCTATTCAGGTGGAAGGGGAACAGGGGAATTAGAGAAAGTGGTCGAGTGGATCTTTTCCCTAAAGCCTCCTCTGTCCACTATCACTTCCCAGGAACAGGTGGCCCTCTTTGTTGTGAACTGTGACCATATGACTGGAGTTAGTGGGATTCCATATGACAAAGAGAGAGAGCCAACTATAGATCTAGAATAGGGTAATACCCCTCTCCCCCTTCCCAAGCTCCTGTTAGTCATCTCTGGAGTCCAGGCCTGGTCAGGAATGCCAGGAAGGGCAGGATGTCTATTGTAGAGGGTACACAGCAGAGAATGTTTGCCTTCCCAGCAGGCCCAGCAGCTCCACGGGGGCAGCTCAGCGGGAGATCGGAGTGGAAGGGGTAAAAGGACAGAAAAAGGAGAGTACTACAATTAAAAAGAGGAAAAGAATGCTTTTCCACACTTTGGGTTACAGGCTCCAAGGAGCAGGGGGGGTCTCGCAGACTTTTGAAGCGTGGCGAGGAGACTTTTGTTAACTTTCTGCACAATCTCCCCCACAAAGGGGTGCTTGAGAAGGCATTCCTCAAATATCTCTACTTCCTAGTACCACGCTGCCATACATCTCATCTTAACCCCCCCACCCCCAATCTACTGCAAGGACTGTCACCCTGGAATTTCTGGGAGGTCCAAAAAAATACCATCCAGACAGAGAGAGAAAAGCAAAGAAATGAGGGAGGGCTGAGAAAAAGGAGACTCACTCTCTCTCTCCCTCTGTTCTTACCTCCTCTCTTCTGCTCCTCCAAAACAAACAGTGCAGCCTTGACTGACTGGCTGACTGCGAGGGATTCCAGTGTGCTGAAGAAGTACAGGAACTGTTGTCTGGTCAGCAAATCCAATGGCATCAATGATTCATAATGTTGTCAAGAGAACATCATATCTATAGAAAGCTGGTTCTCCTCTTTGAGTCAGCAGGAGAGGAGATGGTGGAGAGAACAGCCTGCAGCTCGGGATGAAACACTCTCTAGGTCTTGTTTAAGCGAGTTCAAAACTCTGGAAACTTTATCAGACTTCTAAACAGAAAATCTTACTTGAACGAAAAGAATTATAGTGTGTCTTACAAATGTGATAAATTGCCCTTCAGTCTGCCTTATGTGAAACCTGTCCCTCACTTGTTTAGATTCAATTCCACTGAAACCTCGTTTTTTTCCTTCAGATGGCAGAGCTGCCACATCCAGACAAGCCTGACAGCCCTAATGAGATAGCAGAGGAACGGAGAATAGGTGCATGGGGAGGGAGCGGAGCAAAAGCATATCTGTTTACTTCAGTTTTTCACTTGAGCTTAGCTTGCTCATTCCACTGATTTTCAGAGCGAATTGAGTTCAAATATTTGCCTTGATGCTGACTGCGCCTTTGCCTCAAACTTCATTAGCTGTGAGAGCGGCGAGGGTGGCCCCTGAAACTCCACTCTGTGAAAGTCTACAACGGTGCGTGAAAGGTAAACACGTTCTGCATTCAGAATCACAGGGCTCACTTCGTCTCCTTATCTCTGTGATGAAGTGTTTTCCTCCCCCAGCTCTCAGGATACAGGCCTCTGCACTTCCCCAAACAAACCTGTCAAGGGTGGTGCACACGTGCGACAACACGGCCGTGGTCAGACTCCACTCAGTAAAGGCTGTTTTTCTTTTTACGAGCACCACTTTGAGTGCTTCTTGTTTGGTTTGCTGATAACAGCCATGTTGGGGAACATGTGGTGCCTATGTGTTCCATTTGCCCACTAATTAGATTGCAAGGCAGTGCACTGAAGCATGCATTGTAGCCCCCACCCCCTGCGCCTCCACCCACTCTGCCAGTCCATCAGATAAGGAAGCCATTCTGGCTCTCATCAGTTTCCATTATATAAGGGCAGATTTGGTGAGTGCGGCTGCGACAGAGAGTCTGAAGGACCCAAAACAAATCATACCCAACTACTGTCTGCAGATATATAAGTGACTATCCCCTTGCTTGTAATTGCGTTACATATGACGTGCCTCGTCAGCGATTATCACAATAACCTACCCTCATGTTACACAGTGCCATAATTTGAAATTAAGGAGGGAAAAGGAAAATGGATTTCACTCATTTTGCTTGTCTTTGCTGGCTTAAGTCAATGTGAAGCTGAAGAAGGTGAAACTAAAGTCCCATGAAAACCACGCTATTAAAAACATTAAAAATGAAATGGTACACCATGTTATAAATAGGAAGCTGTAGGTCAGGTTGACCCCGTTTTCCGGTGCAGTCTCTGTGTGGCCCACATGAATCAGAAACTTACTTATGTTTCACACCCTGGGTCATTTATTAGCTTATGCTCTAGACAAGCAGCTCTTCTGGCCACACTAGTGTTATTGCACAGGTTGTGTCTGCTTCAAATATAATTCATATGCACATAGGTCAGAAGAAAAACAGGAAAAAAAAAACAGGATGAGAGAGAGGGAGAGACACTCACAGATGCAAACACATCCACCACACAAACTTCATCTGTTAACAAATTTATGAACAGCCAATTAACTGGCAAACTGCAATCTGCAAATTCGGGAGCTGCTAAATGAAAGAGCAGAGCTAATTTGTAAATGATACATCGATGGATCACTAAACTCAAAGTACCGCCCTCCTTTCAACCTGAAAAAAAGCTGCCTTCCTTAGGGTGCAGGGACTAAATTCTTTTTACTGCCTGTGTTTAGACACAGGAAATTCATTCCTGACTAATTTGATTAGCACAAGCATTGTTACTGCTACCCCCCTCCCCATGTCCCCTCCTCGCTCTCTGCCTCTAACTGAGGGTCTTGGACAGTTTAATGGTCCCTCTGGTGCTGAAATTGGACCCAAAAGAAGTGGCAAGGAGCAGCCAGCCTCAAAAAGACAGCAGAATTCCATCCGCCATAAATCTTTGACAGCAGTAAAGAAAGGTTAAAGTGGAATTGAAATCTCCAGGATTAAAAAACCAAACCCTGCAAATGTATACAAGAGCCATTCAAGGAGCACAAAAGAGGCATAGGGTCCAGGTTTTGGGTGGAACGGGGATACAGTAACAAGATCCAGCAAAGCCCTGTACTCTCCGAGCCCTGCAGCGTAAACAAACAGCTGAGACAGAGCAGGAGAGAGGCACCGACACAAGCACAAAAACCACACACAATCACAGACACACAGACAGGCAATCAGAGGGAGGCAGTCTGCCCAGGCATGGCTCACCTCAGGGCACCCACACTGACACAGGCTCATCACATTACTGTCTGTCTCCGGTTACATCGGCCACCGGTTACTATCTATCTGACAACAGGTTAGCCGCTTAGTCTTTTGTTGGATGCGACAGATTGTGGCTTACAAGTCAAAGACGGATCAGTGACTAACTGCAACCGAGAGATCCGCCTTAAAAAGGTGATTTTCATCTGAGTCAAAGTTGAAGTAAAAAATAAATTTTAAAAATCCCAAAGGAAGCAGATCATTTTAATTAAAATACACAGATTTGTTCTGTGATATAACCCATTCTTGGATTGTCTCACTTGTTTGGAGAGTGATGGGATTTTAAGAGGAAATATGAAACTAAATGGCTTATTAAGGCTGACATTTTCTTGCAGTGTATAAAGTAGCTACAGTTAATGACCTCTGGGGAGTTTTGGCCTCACAGCTTTCCTCCAATGCCTTCTGCAAAAGTAGCGTAATTCAAATCAATGTTATAGCCTGGTGACTTCATTCTACAGAGATGAGAAGTGAGGACATTCCAAAACCAAATGGCAGGGGTGAGACATTCCTGCTGCCCTATGTAGTGCCAGAGCAGGATTACATTAACACAGTTTCAGGGAGGCTGTGAACACTAGATGGCGCAGTTTCATGTGTAATACGCATGAAGGAAGGGAAGGAATGAGAGTCACACGCACACATAAAGACATGCAAAAAAAAAAAAAATCCCTCACATACATAGAACACACACACATGTATATGTGCTTTTAAATATTAATTAATCTTCGGGTGTGTATTTGTGTGTGAACAGCACATGTTTGGATTAAATTATTCAGCATAGCCTCTGATAGTGTTGTGGTTCCACAAAGAAAGTAAGGTTTGAGGGCCAAGTTGGTACCTTAAATCTTTTAGATGGTTCTGAGGCAGTTCAAATACACCAATAGTGTTAGTTCATTTGCCCGATGTTTTCAGAACAAAAGCATGTTAGATTAATTATTTTTATCAGGGGTTTCACCCTTTCCCCCATAAAACTATAAACCTAACTTTGGGTCAGACTGGGGCCCTTAGGGGCAAAATCTTACTGCATGAATGAGTTTTTGGGGCCAAAAAAACACATCTGCTTTTCATAGACAAAATCGCTAACTCATGCTCTACTTACTTGCACTCCCGGTCCTCCAGATCAAAATGCGGATTGAAGTTGATGAGGATCCGCTGGTGAGGACCAGGCGCTGATATCACCCACACGCATCTCTGTGAAGGGGGATAAGATACGGGGTATCCAGGCGAGGTGAGGTAGTTGGCGGTTGAGATTCTGATGTTGCCTCCACATTTATCTGCAGAGGGGAGTGAGATGAGTTCTTTAAAGACGGAAACAAAAGAAACTAACATTTCACCTTTGGGATATTGGCTGATTCATGGCAGTTTACTGGAGAGTCACTCACATCACTACAATTCAAATCTTCAACTCCTACAGTCACAAAACACAAATTAATTTTCTATCTATCCATCTATTTATCTATCTATCTATATCCAATCATATTAGAAAGTTTAATTAGTCCAGACAATCACATATTAAAGGATCTGCACTAGAACAAAGTATCTCAGTGTTACTTCGTGCACTTTGCATTCTGTGTATTGTGTCTTTTAGAACAGAGTATTGTTTATGGTGAGCCCATGAAGCAGACAGTTGTTTAATTCCATGCTGTGGCACTTACAGTTCCTTACATTAAAATGTGAAAAGGAGCAGCTGTTGGGTCAGTTTGAGTAGATGCACAGGATCAGCAATCCAATTAAAAAAAAGGTCTGAATGTTAAAACTTTGAGAAAAGTTTTGTTGTGCTGAAGCCAAAAGTCGCAGGATTCTGCAGTTTGTTCCTTTAAAACTCCCTAAACAGTATGTTTCATCATCAAAAGGAATAATCCTTTGTTTTTTTCAGAGGCCCCGCTGCTGCTACTCACATTTATCTTCATTTGCGTTTGTATTCATCCTTTTATTATAAGAGCCTCCACCATCTGCTGCTCTAACCTATACGCACACCTCTCGAAAATCAATTAAATCGGGAAAAAAGGAAAAAGGAAAAACAACGCAAAGCTGAAACGAAACTGATGCTGTAAGAGCAGAACTTGGGGAAGTCGGGCCTGAGTTTTTGAACACGATCCTATCTCAGAAATACAGAACGGTTTGGTAACTGAGAGCAGGCCCAACAAAAACCGATTCAAAGCGTTTAGGACACTTAAAAGATTCACAAGAAACTGTAATAAGTATTGAGTAAATAAAAATAAGCACATTTAAGAATAGGGCTATTTACATGGTATCATAAGAGATAAACAATGTCTTAATAAAGGGATATTTTAAATAGTCAATAAAAAAGCAACAAGAAAAAAAGAGAAAACACGATTAAAAGAGTGTTTCAATAGAAACTCTATAAACACACCGATGAGAAAACCATGTGTCTGCAGAAATAATATAAGAAAGATTTTTCTTTGCGTGCCGGCAGAATGGGCAGGTGAGCGACCTGCGACTTAGTCAGAAGATCAGCGGAGATCACAGAGGGCTAATCTTTAAAAAAATATTTGGATTACGGAGTATAAAAGCTTTATTTATGTCACACTTACCGTTTTTGAAAGCCTTGACCACCAAGAGGATTCCCATGAACAGGATAAAGACTAATCCACAATGCATCCTTATTTTGTCACCAAAAAAATAAAATTACGCATACAAAAAACTCTGAAAATTAAACTCCTCCAAATGCTTTTAGGGAAAGTATTCTTCTTTCCTCCTCTTAACTGGACAAATAAAGCAGAAGTGTCTCTTATAACGAAGTTGGAACTGATCTGAGTGCGGGCTCAGGTCGCTGGCATCCTGTCATTCAGCTCCTGTTTCCTCTCGCCTGTGCCGGCTGCGCTCCTCTCTCCAGCGCCGACCGTGCCATATCCTCTCCAAAGAAGCCAAGGCGCAAGGTATATGAAGAAATGACCCACTCCCTTTGCGTCCTTACTCCGTCAAATGATGCCTGGGCAGGAGGTAATCCTTGGCTGCGGAGGTGAAACAAACAGACGGAGGTGTGAGCAGGTTATGAATGCTTGCCGCTGCCGTGCGCTCTGGACATTCCCGAATCTGTCTAAACCGTTGCCGATACAAACAAGACTATAAAGGCACGGATACAAGCCTTCCCCAGACTGTGACCACTTCACCTCTATAGGCTCAGAGCGGGGTTACAAATAACTAACCTATGTGCTAAAAGCCCCGTGTCTTTATACGTAAGCGGAGCCGCACACTGAGTCACAGAGCACCAGCAGTACCTTAAGTGACATGACTCTCTCTCTCTCTCTGTCTCCCTTTCTTCCTCCCTCTCTCTTTTACTCACTCACCCTCTCTTCCCCTCCCACCCTCTATCTTCTCTTACAAAAAGGAGTTAGACATTAATGGAATATGTAGTACCACAACAGGACTGCCTCTCGGACTATCAAAAAAAAAAATAATAATAATAATAATTGGGATTTTGCCACATGCAAAAAAAGGTTAGCTGGTGAAAATAATCTGCCATATTACAATTTAAATTTTAAGAAATTTAAATCTGGATTGTGAGGAATTCGGCAGGAGCATTTCCTCAGGATGTTCTCTTCCGCTTCTATCTGGGACTGGTTATTAAATGTGACACACTGAACTGCCATCAACAGAAGTTCCTTATGTGTCTTCTAATCCATCTGTCCCTCTTAAGACTGATTCTCCAGCTCAGATGGAAACGTATCTGTGCTGCAGCGCCTTATTCTGGCTCCAGCGTTTGCTCAGGACCTAAATAATAGAAATAGTTTGATTTTTTTTTTGTCCTTGTCGATTTCTTTTATGCACCAGTATCTCTCCAGATGCGCAGACTGTTAAAGCCTGCCCCACAACAGTGACACCATTAAACTGGCACTCTGAAATTTGGGGGAAAATCAATTAAAGCGTAAATTATAGTAGCTTCGGTCATTTACTCTCGGCTGCCCTTACTGGGTCACACCGCACTAAAACGAACGGAGCCGGGTTGAATTCAGAAACCTCAATCAGCACATGCAGTCCTGTGCACAAAAATGACTTTTAATATGCATGTTGTAATTTGTATAATTTAAAATAAAAATATAAAGGGCCTTGAAACAATGATGGGATCATATCAGCCAAACGTGTATAACTGTAAGTGATGTAATGAAAATGTATTTTTTGAATCTATCGTAACTGCAGTTCACTCGAACGCAGTAATATTTCCTTCAACCTTATGCACAAGTCAAATAAAAACATCTGCATTCACCTGCGCCTTGAGGACTCGCAAACCCGCAGGCATCCAGTCCTCCTCTCTCCACTTCCAACATGCGGGGAGCAGAGAGTACGATCCGATAGGCTTCCTCCGATGTCACCAAATCTTCTTCAGATCGACACAAAAGCAAGTCAAGTTATGTCCCCCCCGAACCCCCCCCCCCTTTTTTTACGCCGTGGAAGAACCACAGCGCCGTCCAGCCAGGTCCTGGGTCCTTACCGCGCAAAGACGCGCAGCAGATTCCCGGAGACTCACTCTCCTCTCCGCGTACAGACTCGTCTCTTGCCCGCTGATCTCTCCGGGTCCCCTGGTTTCGCTCCCTCCCATTCAGCGCTGTCACAAGTGAAATCCGGGCAGTGTGAGGTAAAATAGACAGTCCCGAAAATGTCAAAGGGAGGGAAACAGTAATGTAGATAAAGGAAAAGTCCTTACAGATCTATTGTAAGTTTTTTTCTCCCCCGTACGTCTCTCCGTGCGCCACCGCTCTCCGTTCCTCCACTAATGCAAATGCAGAGGGTTTGAGTCCCTGCCAGTCCCACACGCCCCTTTACGAGGGATGAGTACGCGAACGCGCGTGATTGTTTGCGTGCGTGTATGTGTGTGTGCTCTGGTGTGTGGAAGGGGGTGTCTCTGCAATCAAGATGCAGATTTCACCCAGCTGCTTCTCCCTCTCCCTCTCGTTCTCTGCCCGCCTGTAGCCTTTACTGGACGCGTCAGAAAGTCACACTGAAATAAAATGCGCAAACGCGACGACGTATCTGCGCTGGTGAGCCGCCGTGAATGAATCCAGTTTTTTTTCATTGTGAATCACTCACAGACTCTTTCTCAGCTTAATCCGTCCTTATGTGGAACTATATGACTCCTATGTACAACCCTAACATTCAGTTAACGTGCAACTCCATACAGGAGTTATTAAAAGTGATTTTATAGGAGATAAATAAAACACAATATCATGCGTTAAGGTTACTACAGAGCATCATACACACTACAAGTCCCTATAGTAGTATCTTAAGAATAGTCTATAGTATTCTATAGAGGGACTATAAGGGGCTGATGCACTGTTTTCTGGGAGCCTGTAGGGGCCCAAGTGACTCACTGAGTGCGCAGTGTTGTTTTCCTGAACAAAGAAGCTGCTCTCTCTTGATGTATGGACAATCTGTCTGTCTGTCTGTCTGTCTGTCTGTCTGTCTGTCTGTCTGTCTGTCTGTCTGTCTGTCTGTCTGTCTGTCACCCTCTTCAGCCTGCACCAAAAGTACACATAAACTCATGAATGACAGATGACAGTGATAGGTGTTAGATGTGACACTGACCAGGACCAACAGTCAGTAAACAATGGACAATGTATTTATTATATGTGATTCAAGCAGGACTGAAAGCTTTTGTTGGACAGAGACAGAGAAATTTTCCAGAGCTCTAAAAAAAGTCCCCAAAGTTTTAATTTTGAATGAGCCTCTGAATCAGTGCATTCACAGACCCTCCACTGAAAACACCTGTTTGAAGAAGTGCAATGATTATTTTAGATCTCTGCTGTTTTATAGAACTGTTTATAAAACAGGACATTCAGTAAGAACTAACAGTGGCGACAGGGAAACTCCTGGTCAAAACATCCATTCATATTTTTTTTGGTCATTGAGCAACTCTCCTGTAAGAGGAACTGAAACAGGATTCAGCCTCATATAGCTGAAAGTTCCCCAATCCTGTTTCTCTAACCTCTGTTGCTGGGCCTTAAGGGTTAAGCCTAGCACACAGGCTGCTTGACTTCTCTGCTGTTTTAGCTCAACTGACTGCACTAACTGGTGGCTTCCCGCTGCAGGTCTCTGTGGTTAGGAGCCTTCTGCCCTGTAGGGGGCGTCAGAGCTGGTGAGGGGCTCAGAGAGATCCACCCATTGCTCCTCAGTCTCACCTTATACTGTACTGCTTTGCAGATTGCACAGCTGGGTTTACAAACAAGTGCACTGATTAAAGGGTTTTGCAGATTTAATCACTGTATTCAGTATGCATTTGAGTCAACCTTCCCATGCATCAGCTCTAACACTGTTCTCTTATTGTTCTTTGTGGTGTAATAATAATTCCAAGTGTGTATTACTTATTATCATCTCCCTGTTCTAAGTAGAAAATCACTGTGTTGCCCCATGAGGAATGCAAGCTGCTCTTTATCAGTTCAGGGGGTTGACATGCTTTATGCACACAATGTATTGAGATGTCTTTTTGGAAAGTTTTTGTGACACAAAAGAGCAAGATAAACCTACAGTCCCTGCATGTTATTAGTATTTTATTCCTAGAGAGAAGGAGACAGAGCATGGGGTGGCTTTATTCCAGTCTCAGCACTGGTAATTCTCTGTCTTCCTGATAACACAAATGTTAAATTGGTGCAGGGCATCTCTATCAAAGGCAGCGCTAACTAGCCTTTCGTGTCTTCAGGATAACACAGGAACAATGGCTTAGAGTCATTTCACAAGTGGGCCTGCCTGTGCCGTATCTAAAATGGGAGGTGGGTGGGGTGCGGGGGGGATTGTAGAGGAATAATAAAAGAGCCATTTAAAGGATTTGCTTCTTCATATTTATCCGCACTAATCTTTAGTACGACCCTGATGAATAATTAGCTCTGGTACAAAAGCAGACATTTTATGGCTCCTGTGAGCAGTGGACTTGATTTCATTAGCCTGCCCTTTATTCACCAAAGTGAGTGAGTCAGAGTGAAATGTTTAGGTTCAAACCATTTGGCACAAAGTCCAAGGTCCACAGATCTGTTTCTGGAGTCAGCTGCCAAGAATTCAGACACAGTTTAATACTTTCTGTGCTATTTTGGATTAGAGGTTACTGACAGGTGACAGATTAAAGAAAAAAAAAACTGAACAAACAATGTTTCCATTCAGGTCATGAAGCCTTGCTGAATGGATTGATGAGTGAACTGTGTGTTATGGCCTGCACAGTCAGATCTCAACCTAAAAGAACTCCCACTGGAGGCCGTGCACTAACATGTTAGACAGCGCTCTCCACCACCAACAACAAAACACTAAACAGGGGAACAGATTTCAGAAGAATGGTGTCCATCCCTGATGGAGCACTGAAGCAGTTCTGGAGGATCTTAGTGGCCCAACACCTCACTAAACAACTCTATTTATAGACAGAAACAGCAGTATAGGGGAATTCTGTAAAACCTGTGATTACACTGACCTTTCTTTTCATCTAGCACCACTGTCTTAAAAATGATTACTTTCTACAACATTTTCACGTGGCAGTTATGGTACGGTAAAGATTAGGGACAGATGCTGTTTCGGTTGATAAAAGCAAAAAGTTCATAGCAGGTCTGTGACAGGAGGCAGTTCTGGTCTCCTGCATGAAGGTGATGCACGGCCATCAACCACCCTCTGATCTATCAGTAAGATTCCCTCTAAGGACGTTTTCAGATCTGTTTTGTGTAGTTCAGTTGAATTTGGACGTTGCAAGTCGGTGCAGTTTGTTTGGGCAGATGTGAACACGTCTTACTTTGGGTACGAACCAAAACAAATGCACTGAGACCCTTTAAAGGAAATGGTTTTGCCAAGGTCACAAACAAATTGTTGAGCTACATAATCAGCAAAATTAACAATTGCAAGCAGGTAGTAGAAGAATAAAACCCAGGTTTGAACTGGACAAGCAAAATCATGTTTGGGCAGACTGGACCTGTGCAGGCCCTTCTTCAGGATCTTATTCCTGTGTTTACTTTCTCACTTCTGCCTTAGAACCAAATAACAAAGGAAAATGCAACAAGCTTATCAACCAACCCACTGAGACAGGCCAGAGAAAACAAAACGCTCGAAAGCTATATTACATCCCATCAAAACTCCACCGATCACACAGTACCCAACACAGTTTACTGATGAGGAGAATCAAACCATCCAGCAGCCTCGGGGAATAAACTGGGCCACCCATCCAGAGATTTTGTCCATTTTCCGATTGCAGCTGCACAGCAAGGCCTGATATTTTCAGCCCTGCTGGCCCAAATGACTGGGTGCAGGATGCCAGTCCTGATGTCATATCATCCAAACGTATGTTGCACTGATCTCAGTCAGACTCTGAGTCTTGCTTGCTGCTGTCGTATGGACCATTTAAGCTCTTACATTTATGTGCTAAAAACCTCAGCCTTTGATATGAGCTACACCATATCCATCTTGGCAGTTTTTCCTATGTAAGAACAAGTTCTCTGACTGTCAGTGCATCAGGGACATCGCCGCGGCACATACTCTGGACTTTTAACTTCAGTATGAGATGACAAATCTGGTATTTCCTCCACCAGAAGGAATATTTAAATGCATGCTCCCATTCCACTGCAGCACAAAGTGGATTAGATGTGCAGACCATGAACTTTTTAAAAGACCTTGTTACCTACTAATCATACTGTGTTCCACTTTCTCCTCCATGACAACCACAGTAAAAGAACTACAGAGAGAGAGGTTATTGTGTATGTGAATAGGGGCTTTATGGCTCTCACAGTATAGAAGCTGCTGTACTGTACTTGTTTCACAGTTTTCAGCCGCCGTTGATAATTACCAGCCAAGGAATGTTTCACACACTCTTGAACAGGCTTGCTGGCACACATGACACACCTTCAGACTCTGTCAATGTGTCGTAATCCTGGGCTTTTTTTTTGTTCGGAGGAATGAGGAACGCACACGTGCGTGTTTGTGTGGGACAGGAGGTGGAGAAGCAGGAAAACAGAGCGATGAATGGATTTGAAAACAAAGGGGAAGAGAAACAAACAGCAGCCGAACAGAGCTGACGCTCGTATATTCACTTTCTGAAGCTTTGGATGAGGAAAGAGAGGAGATCCTGAAAAATCCCTGCACCACTGACTCTTGAAAGACAGGGTGGCAGTTGTGGTGGTAGGAGGGGAGGCTCAATCAGATCAAGGTCTTGAGTAATTGCTACAAAGGCAGTGTTTCTCTTCCAAGGCGTTTGGGCGAGGTGAAACTAAGTGTGAATGGAATTAGCAGAGGGCTGAATAAAGCATTTCTGAAGTTTAGAGACATTATGGTAATAGAGAAAGAACAACCAACCTGAAACGTTTTCAGGGATATTCCTCTTTCAAAACGAGGCGGGGGAAACACGAAGGAAGAGGAGGCGGAAGGCGAGGTAAAGGGGATAGAACAAAAACATAAAGAAATGACTTCATTAGGAGTAGAAACATTTACAGTGACATTTAGTGAAGCGGGGAGGATGTATGAATAAATATGCATAATGTTGCCGGGAAGCATCGAGAGCTTCTCAGGGGCAGAAGGAGGGTGAGAGTGATGGCTTCTGAATTAATGATGAGGGAGCCTACTGTCTGTCTCTGGGTGTGCATGTGGGTCTGTGTGAGTGTCTGCACATGTGACAGCATTTAACTGCAAATGGATGGGTGTGTGCGTGAGTGCGTGTGTGTGTGAACTTAGGGCGCACACACTGTCGCAGCACCCCAATTTCACATCATCACTGATGGAAATTACCCAATCCTCGATACCTAATCAAGCGATCATTTTTTGGAGACACACAGATTTGCGATTGTCTCTGATGCTTAATTACATTTCTGGAAAGCCAGGGAGCAAACCGCCTGGCAAAGTCCAATTTTTGGTGCAGATATGCT
>JBBMJY010000013.1:16589031-16631647 GCA_037833715.1 Toxotes lorentzi
TAACCAAACAGCATGGATCGAGGTTCACTTTCCTCAAATACAATATCACCAGATGAGAGGCATATTTAGTTATTTGCCAGTGAAACCCTCCCTCCAAACATGAAAACACAGCTCTCCTATTTCACCAAACACTCAAGACAAGAAGGGAGAAACTGACTCAAATAAATACAGTGCAGTGCTTTGGTTTGAAGTTCTCCACGGCGGCAACTGTAAATACTGTTATGGGCCATTATAAGATCAACAAAGTCTGTCATTGGTGCTGTTTGTTTCCACAAAGAAGAGACCAATAAGTAGCTGCATGTCAGTGAACGTGTATTCTTCTCTATAAATTAGCAGGGACGGCAGCAGCTCGTGGCTTCAAAGGCGAACATCAAACTGACAAAACAATCTCATCACTGCGCCCATTTAATGTTCTGGAGCTTCTTGTCCATGTTGACTTAAGGGTCAAATTTTAAAATGTCTTTAAAAAGTCTTTAAAATGCTGAAAAAGATTAAAGCTGGAACATCTACAATTCTACAAACTCCACACGCAGATGAACACCATGTGATGCGATTACAAACAGCTACTGAGTGGTAATTTATTTTCTTTCTCACCTTCGTGAGGTTTACTTTCCATATCCGACAGACTGGTGTCCACTACAGCAGCTATCAGAAAGTGAAACCTGTTCGTACAATCAACAATTCGGAATTTGTCAGCACAGAAAAGAGTAGCTTGTCATGATCTCTCAACTTCACTAAAAGTGTGAGCAGAAAGCCTGTATTACTAACTGGAGGTGTGGGGATTGACAGAACTGGACATTTAGGAGGCAGAGAAAGTCTAATGAAAGTTATATCCAGTCACATTGTTGGAGATGTAGAGGCAGATGATAAATTAAAGGAACAACCTGAAAGATACAGGGAGAAACAGGATGACAATGCCTCCATCCATAGTCTGATGAGCATGAAAATATGTGAATCTTATGCTGTGACCTTCACAGTCACCAGATCTCAGCCCAGCTGAACACTGATAGGACCGACGTGTTAGTCAGCGCCCTCCACCTCCATCATCAAAACTCCAAATGAGGGAACATCTTTTGGGAGAATGGTGTCCATCCCTCCAGCAGAGTTCAGAGACTTGTAGAATCAATGCCAAGGAGCATTGAAGCTGTTCTGGCTACACACAGTGGACCAACACCTTCCAAAGACACTTTATGCTGGGTTTTCCTTTAATCTGTCACCTGTCTATAGACTCCAGTGTTTCCTGACTAAAAGTCTGGGTACTTGGCCTCTGCTGCTTCAATATTTAGTCTCTTTTGAATCCCACAACTTCATAGAAGTGAAATCTTAAACTGCTGGAGTACCACTTAAAAATCTGCTTTAACCACTAAAAACATATTTAGAGAGTGTGAATCAATTAATTCTTGGAAAAGTAAGAATCCAAATATACTGGAGAACTCCGGTCTACACACAAGAACACAGTCTAGATTTTCTCACTTTACCAGTGCTGCTTTAAACAGTTCACACTGAATTATCACGTGCTGACATATTAACATAGCGTGGAACTAAACTTATTGCTGTGTGAGTCTCATGTTTCAGGACGTGTAGAAGGATGTCAGGCAAATGTTTAGTGTTTGATACCGTACGTACGATGAAAACCTCACGTTCTCCAACACATCTACAAACAGAGATTCCCACAGATTCCCTCGTGCTCAGTTTGAAACTATTTCTGAATGACGCCATTCATGCTGCTGACACATTGTGCACATCCCCAGACTCCCCGTTTATCAGGGTGGATAAATGTGCAATGTGTGTTTATGTGTGTGTTTGTGTTGAGTGCACATCAGACGGGAGCTGCTGGAGCTTTTGTCTGAGTTAATTACTAAAACAGCATCAAACAACAGAACAGAAAAGCTCTCAATGGATAGCCTCTGCTAGCCGGACAGTTTGTCACAGCTTCAAAACCACCTCCCACTGCTGCGATAAGGTGTGTGTCTGTGTGTGTGCAGGTGCGTGCATGTTTGTCAGTTGGGTAGCAAAAGAGGCTATCCGTTTGTCTGTGTTTGCCTGATGTGAGCTTGTGTTTATTGCCATGCTGGGTGTCCCACAACAATTTTGACAGCTAGCAGATAACAAAAAGTGTGTGTGTGTGTGTGTGTGTGTCCAAACACTTTAGCTGCACACAGACCAGTGTGGACACAGTTTGATTGTTTGCGGTGACATATTTCTACGGCAGCAGCACAAAGGGACTTTCACAGTTAAACTCTGTGGCCTTCCGGTTTCAGCAATGCAAAGTCACAATATGATTTTATGTTGCTGAAGCTTCAGTGACAACTACATTAAACTTATTTTACTTTTTTTCTATGAGGTTTTCTTGTGAGTTCTAGGTTGTGGCATTTAATCATTAACAGGATCATCAAACCAAATTTCTATATGAAGTTAGCTGTGTCGCTCCATATGTGGCCGGAGCTTGAAGTCCCAGTGTTAGAAATCAGGTGTATACTCAACATCTAACGGTGTCAGTAGTTTGAAATGAGAATACATTACTACAGCTGTCAATGATGTGTCATCTCAGAAATGAATAAAGATTTGATGTGAGGTTGAAGTGATGTTACACTGTTGGAACAGCTGAAGGTGTTTCCCTGGACAACAACCTGCATTTCCTATAGCAGCTACTGGATTGTATAAGCTAAAAACAATTATATTCATCACTGATACTGAAGATATATATACTGAAGAGTGATTTAGAATTGCACTCTCATAATATGGACTCACAGTGAATAATTAGGAAAAGGATCAAAATCGATGCAACCAACGCTGATTCAAGTCACGTGACTCGAGGCAGTTTATCAGACTATCAGCGCAGCTCAAATATCACATACACCATAGGACTCCCAAAGACCTGTAACCACAGTGTGATGTGTAAAATTTAGGTCCATTTCAAATTTTCTCTCTTGTTTTATTGGATGCAGGGGACACGGGAGTGCAGTGCAGAGCTAAATACCACAAGGTGTCTGAGAGGAAATCAGTTTTATGTGTGTGTGACGGATGAACCGTTAGATACCCTTAAAGTTGGAAATGCTGTCAAACATTCATACGTCACAGCATGACAGAAAGATTTAACAATTCTCTTAAACACAATGTGTGTGTACGATTCAATATGAATCTCTTTCTCTGCATGTGGATGTTTTGAGTGCTAAAGATTAACTGCTATCAGTTTGGGAAAACTATTCTTCTCAAACTATTGTTGGATATTTCCTACCCTCTTCAGGTAGAATCATATCTTCAGCTCCCTTTATTAAAATCCCTATTTAAATATCTTATTTTCCTACTGGAGTCAAGTCTGGGGCCCAGTGAATGACACAATAACTTGATATCTTATTCAATTGAAATGCCATGGAGCAATAACGATTTGCTACAGCAAACAGCTTGCAAATAAAGCTTGTCTCCCCGAGCGGTAATAAAAAGCCTCATGTGGAAGAGGTTATATTAGGACTGTGAGAAATCAAATAGATAGGATCTGGAGTGCTCGATTTCACTCAGAGCTCCGTAAAGAGACTTTGGCAGCCTTGTGGGGCAGGGCAAATATTCAAACATTGCACTCAGAGTCAGGGGAGTTGAGCAACACGCTGAAATGTCAGCAGGTCACAAACACACATGCAAAATCTGCCTTCTACCTGTCTACGGCCACACATTTGGCCAATTTGATCAATTTTAAGTCAGTGTGTGTACGCGCACTGAAATAACCAGGTTACTGTGGACTTTCTTTAACATCATTAGAACCCCAGTCTCCGTAACAAGGGCCCCTATTTGTTAAGTGTCTAACTCCTATTTACAGCCAAGTGTAAAAGTAAGAGCATCTCTCAAACCTATTCTACAATATACAAATGTGTGACACTGGAGTTTTGTATGACATAGCCTTTGTGTATGCTTTGTGTTGTCTGTTTTCCGTTGTGAATGCACTATGTACTCAAAACTGCTTAGAAATTGTAGTATTAGTATGGAAGTATGTAGCAGTAGTAAAGCCGTTTAGTACCAAAAAGGCTGTAACTTTGGAAGGTGCCCACGTGATTTGGCTAATTCAAACTTGTGAAGCCTCATATTAGCTTCAGCTGAACTTAGAGTGCATTTTTAAAGGGAACAAAGACTGAATTTGTGATGGGAAACAGCCAGGAGGAATGATTACAATGACTCATTACTGTCCCCAGTGAGTACTGTATCACATGAACCAGCAGTATCTTTAAAGATAAGCAAACCATTGCTTCAAAATGAGGTCAAGGTTAGGAAAGGAATCAGACTGATGACCTCTTACATGTGAGCACAAGTCTTAGTGAATGCACACACACTGTGTGCATTATGTTTTACCCTGTCATTTACTTGGGAGTAGAATGCATAGCTTTACATGCTTACATGGGTGATGATGTCCATGCTTGCAGAGGTCACCAACTACAAAAAGGCTTTTATGATGTTCAGTGTTAACCTTTAACCAGGGGCAGCCTTACGGTTTCTACATACACAAAGGCTAACAAGGTCACGCAAGCTCGCTATCCTCTCCGCATGCCTGCAGGGTATAAACTCCAACTTTAAGTTGGAGATAACACCGCTAAACAAAAGAGGTCCTGGGACTCTGGGCTAAATGAGTCACAGATTATCTGTGTTTACAAAGGTCAGTTTAGGTCAGTTTCATTATAGCCCTGAATGTGGAGTGTCCACCGGCTTATCTGTCACCTGGCCTCGATGGCCAAACAGCCTGTGTGAAGAGGTAGGAGTGGAGCTGTCAGAGGATCAGGAGATGGTAAACAAGCTGGGGCCGGAGCTGTACCTATTCCCTGTGAGTGTGATATTTAACAGAAAGTGTTCGTGTGTGTGTGTTTGTGACAGAAGAGGAGAAATGTATGCGAGCGGTAGAGAGGGAAGCCCCTCTCAAGCCTCAGGACATAATTAGACTTCCCCATTCCAACTAGTGCAACATGGTAGTGAGTCTCCAACTCCAGGGCTCTGCTAAATCTTCTCATTAGCCAGCCAGGGTTTGTGGTGGAGCACTCCCCTCTTCTCTCCCAGACTTGTGCCTTGTAGCAGAACATGTACATGAAATGTTATTAGGGAAAAGGACACAGACGGTGAAATTCTAACAACCATAAGTGAATATAGACTGGTTTCTTACACAACACTCACCATTTCAACCCCCCCCTGCTAAAAAATGCTATGATCATGACTAGGTTGCATCTGTTTGTGTGTGTGTAGGTCTGTGATCATCTAAGATGCCAGCACATCTAGCTGCTGCGTAGCTATCTCATGTTTGCCCTGGGACTTCACTGTCTTGGCTCTCAACTCACACAGGTAACACAGGCAACTCACACTGTTGTCAAACAGGTAACAACCCTTATCAATCAAGTATGGAGGACCAAAGAGGCATCCACAGGGTGATTGTAAGCTTCGATGGGTCTCTTTTATCTCATGGATGAGGAAGACAAAATGATCACCAGCCTAAAACAGAAAGACAGTTTCTCTTTTTCTCATGTCAGACATCCTATCACATGTACACAAAAGCAAAATAGGCATGTATGCAGGCACACAACCCCACGGCTGCTGTAGGGGGAAATAAACAAAGTGCACAAATGAGTAAGAGTGTAAACAGGCTGTAAACAGAAGGAGAGAGGATAAATTAAAGGGCTGGATTATTTAAGCCTGTCTCCTTGTTGTTTTTATTTTGTCTGTGGCAACTGTTGAGCTTTAAAGTAATGCTGGTATATATATCTTTTTTTTATTTTAGAAATGAGATGTGCTTGTTCAAATAAATAACAGGTCCTCGACTGCAGGGGACAAAGTTGGAGATGTGAGGATTGTCTAGACAAGGGGACCTTTGAGGATAAGGCTAGTGTTAGTTTATTGTTAACAACTTCCCATAAAAAGACCAAAACCAACAATATTTATGCCAGGTTCAGACCACTATGGTGGCCCCTGAAGACAAAGCACATACACAAAAGAAAGAACAAATATTAATGGAAAAATGCTCCAAATTCAGAAATGCAACAAAAAACACACACAAGCAGGAGGTGCGGCCAGCAGCAGGACTACAAGCTGCTGAGATGACCAGCCAGTCTTATCTCGGCAAGCACTTTGGTAAATTGGTAGTTTGTCTCTAGTGTTTTTAAATATTTTACTTCCTCCCAAAAATTCTTGTTTATCCAAATTGAACCCATCACCTCCCCCTCACGTCCTGGAGCGTTTCTGGTGTAGCATGTGTTTTCATATTTTTTGCATTTGTTGATTTGTAGCCTCTTTCCTTTAATGGTCGTGCTTCCTCTCCTCTCTATGTTTTTGCCCTTAGGGGCCACCATAGTCTACACGTTTCTGTTGTGGAGATGGTCACTGTCAGATTTTAAGCAACAACAGAATCATAAATTCTTGCTGCGACTTGGCTGAGAGACATCATGGACCACACGTTGGAACCCGACTAATCGTAGCTTGCTGTCTTATACAACTTGCATAAAGAACAGGTGATCGAAGAGGAGGTTCTGGTGGCTGGTTTCCAGTATGATATCACTAACAGTGTATTTGAAGGGGGTATTTGTTTCTCATTGCTAGGCGTCTGCCACTCAAACCACTTCTGTGTGGTTGTGCGATGTTTCATTAAAGAACACTGAAGTCAAATTGTCTCTCTCTCTCGTTTTTCTCCATCACTCCCTCTCCCCTGACAGCTCTGCGCAGACCACAGTTTAATAAGGCCATTTCATTTTCTGGAAGCCCTATGCAAAACAAATGTGTTGTTTTAATCAACACTGGCTGGTTGATTGCAATTCCACCATGAAACGTCGCCTCCTCTATTTGCATCATGCTCGGAGCTGTCATCGTGACCTTGCCGTGCCCCTTCTCCGGGATTCACCCTTCAGCAGCCCAATCAGCCCACCCACTTGTGTAATATCATTCCAGGAGAGTGCTGAGATATTGATGTCAGACTCCTGGCATGTTCACTGCCATAGCCTCAGTATCAGTAACGCTTCTCATAGGAAGAGGAGAAAAAGCAAAGTATCTTCTCAATTTGGAACCTCACAGAAACATGAGGGGAAACGAGGCGACCATGAATCTTTGAGGTGCTCGCTAATGGCTTTCAAACAGCATCACATTTGTGTGTGTAATACCACACGCAATGCTGAGAGGGATGCTATCTGATGGCCTGGGTCTCTGAGATGTGTTGATGCCACTTTCACACCGACCCCCTGCTGCTCTCCGCAACATTCTGCATACATCGCTGCTTCACGCCTCACATCCTTTCTTTCTTGTATTTCTTGTCCAATTTCCTCACCCCCCCCCCCCCCCCATTTTTAATCCTTTTTGCTTCTTTCATGTGCTCTTTATTCCGCTATTTCAAGGAAATGATCCTCTCTGTGCTGATTCCCTCTCTGGTTGAAGGGATAACGATGGGAAGCAGAGATGTGCAGCCTCTCTCTGTCTTTCCTGTTGGCTTTTTAATGCTGTCTGTCTGCTCGACTCTTTCCTGTCTCTCAGACGGGGGGACTCGTGGTGATGAAGATGCTCATTTCTCTCTCCCCTGGAGGGCCAGATTGCAGTGTTGTGCCATTAACCAGAAGTTGCGCTCGAGCTTTGGCAGCTTATTAACATATTTCATCTGCACGCACTGCTCTCCCTTCACAATTCAATTGCGCTTCTTATTTTTCGCGTGGTAATGTGCAAGCTATAAGTTACAGTAACTTATTTTGATAATTCGAGTGAAATAATCACTGTTTCCCATTAGGAAGAGAGACAAGCTTTTTAGCATTTAATTACACTGTGGAAAAAACCCCATAAAAAAACAGAATACGCTAAAGCCACCACTGAATTATGGAGCTATCTGTAATGTTTTGGGTAACATTAAAGAGACAAAGGTGGCCACACACATACACAGAGGGAAAACAAATAGCTGGCCACACACTGACATCTAACTACGCAGCATCTCTCAAATGAGCCTGTGAAAGTATGATATAATCTGGGAAGAGAAACTGCAAACGGAGAGGGTGAAGAGGCTTTTCCTAAGTGGCAGCTCATCTACACTGGTATCTCAGAGTTGTTAACAATGTAGTCCAGGGACTGTACATGCATGAATACACAGAGACATAAACACACACATAGTCATTAAAATGCACCTGCCTCCACTCTGTCCCTTCTCCCTGTTGCTCTCTTTCGTCTGCTTCTTTTGTTCGGTGCTAATGGTCCGCAGTCATCCTGAGAGGAAGGAATGTCGCATGGACCAACAGGGAGGGGAGTTAAACTGGGAAAGCCTGGAGGGGCCAGAGGGACCTGAGGGGCCGGGCACAGAGGGCAGCGGGCGCTAAGGAACCAGAGCTTTTTACACGTCAGCACACTGGATTAAACTTTAACCTAGAACTAAAAGGCCTAAACTCTCAGTTGCAGATTGAGGAGGTGTGCATAGTTGTTTAATGACTCGGTGTAAAGGCTGTGGGGGGGCAAGTGTCAACTCTCAGCTGGACTCATCAGTTTACCATGAGGCAGTGAGGATAACACGTTGTTAAACATGACTAAGTGGGGAGCTCTGGTAATTATCTGAGGTGTTTATTTAGTTCTCACATCCTTTTTTTTCTGTTTTGTCTTGTTTCATTAAAAAAATATACTTTCAATAATAACTTAGAAAAGAATCTAACTGTTTTCCAAATGATTTGAACAGTGCAGCACCTGAGAAATAAGCAAACTATACAGATAAGATTAGCTTTATTACATCCAACTGACTACACATGTGAAAACATCAGAGATAATACATTTATTTCACTCCATTAATGGGCACCAGTGAGCTCCTTGCAAGCTTGTCATCAGTGGCTCTCCACGATCGAGCTAATTATTCCTCATCATATCCAGCAGGTAGTAATTAGGCCTTTGTTACGCGCTATCATACTGTTGATACAATAGACGGCTCTCAGGCTGCAATTGTTCTCTGCAATTGTGAAGAGGTAAAGGAGATTATGCATTTTAATAGGTGAGAATTAAAATAATATGAAGCCAAACCCAGCGAGAGGAGAGACCACCCTCTTTGTGTTTACTACTGATGTTTATTCATGGAATATATGAGTATAATCTCATGATTCAAAGTGACTCATTCATTGTGCTCAATCAAGTGTTCTTGACTGTTGCTGATGATCGAAATGGAAAACCAAATTGACTCCTGTCTAAGCAGATATACAGCAGAGGCAAAACAATGGGGAAATTGGCTATTTAGAAGATGAAGCTATAAAAAGCTGATTGCTGAGTGTGTTTTCTGCAGATGTTGTTTGTCATACAAAAGGGATGAAAGGGAGTCTAAGTGATAGGCAAGCTGATTTTAAAGAACACGACACTCAGAAGACTCTTAGCTGATTGCTCTTACACCCACAATCACCCACTGGCAGGGACGTACACACAAACATAATTTTATTTATCATAACTTCAGCAAAGTTTATCCAAAATGTGATTATGACAGGATGAGACTGTCCCTACCACGAAAACAACTTCATCATCTAAATGCTTAAAAGAGTCTGTTTTATGACAAAGACCTGTTGCGACTGGGAGACCATGAAGGAAAAGGAGCGGTAGTCTCTCTCTCTTTCTGCACGTTTTGTAAGCTTTTGGGGAGCTTTGTCTGAAAACTACTATTTTTGGTTGTTTTCAGGGGTTGGGGTTGTGTGGGGTTATGTGAGGATGCCAGGGAAACAGTGAGGACTTGAGCGCAAAGACAGTGGCATCAATCTTTTAATCTTAAGCTTATCAAGAAGGTGACTCAGCGTATGTCATCAAATGTCATCAAATTTCTTTAACTCGAGGTCCACTTCTTATGGCCCTCATTAGTTGCTCTTAGTTGTCATGGAGATATCTTATGTGAGCTATGAAACTCTGGTCATGTCTAGCACACGGGGACAGAGTGTAACCCCGGTCTCTATTCAAAGATGGTCTGTGGAGTGAGCAAGCTCGTTGTCTGTCTCCGGTCATGCAGTGACACTGACACCTTCCACGTCCAGTTCTACGTTTTGGTCTGGTGTCTGCAGGCAGCTGATGTTCTCTGTCTCTGGTGTTTCTGTTTCCAACAGCTGCAGAAAGACCTAGTGAGTGTGTTGATCATGTTCCTGATTTGAGTTGATTTTGTTGAACAGGACCCACAATGCGACAGCCTAGAGGAAAAACTTAATTACTTAAGAATTTATGTGTCAAATATGATTTGTATCAACAAGGAATTTAAACCCTTATAATCATTTATTATGCTTAGTCACATTTTTCTTGTTTCTTTTCCTTGCACCACCAAATGTGGGCTTTCTTTGGAATTTCCAGCTGCACACATGAAAAGTGTTGACGTCCTAAAAAATGTAAGAACTGTCTGACCATGCAGGGAGGTATAATTCAGGAATGAGTGTATGAATGCGGTTATCTGGTCAGTGCCTCACAATATTTCACTGTATTCGTGGAGACAGTGTGAAGCCAAACAGAAGAGCAGGCAGAGGATTTACCTCATATAGGAGTTATGGTCAGAGGGAAGGAATATTCATATCACCCATTGTCTGTTTTCACACAGTTTCTATTGTGATCCACTGAGCTGTGTGTCACAGGTCACAGTGAACAGCAACAATAATAAGCATCACAGTTTACATGGATAAAAATCGGCCTTAAAATGCAAGTACAATAATCTGTTGTAAATTATCTGAAATCCACTTAACAACACAGTTACTGTTGGTAACGACATAGAAAATATTCCTTTCCTCTTATCTTGAAAGCCAGAGATCTTCAGCTGATTATCAGATTATTATGCACCATTTTTCTTTATCAAACTCACACAACAAATGACCGAAAGCAAATCCACTAAGAACATACACTGCAGTCCTCTCTGTCAGTCACAAACAAGGATGAGGTGATGCTGCAAGTAGAGATAAATATAACAAAGTTAACTTCTCATTCACACATTTAACAGAGCTTGTTGGTATAGGGGCTGTAAAAACAACCTGTATTCTCTCTAACAAACATAAACCTAAGTCTGTATTATGTCAGAATATCATGAAAAATGCTGATCGCAAGTTTCTACAGTTCAAAGATGATGTGAAACTAAGAAAAACTGCAAATCCTCACATCTGAGAAGAAGCTGATGAATGAAGGCTGGAATTTTACATGTGGTTATGACTGTTTCTTCTAATCCCCAGTTTAACCTCGAACCACAACCCGTTGTTTTTACACTTTTTTTTCTTCTACAGATCAAACAAACTACATTTAATGTGTTAATTAGTGAACTTTATAGGAGCTGGCAGCTGGATTTTGTTACCTTTGAAGCAAGGTTAGCTGTTTCCCCATGTTTCCAGTTATGCTAAGCTAAGCTAAGCTAAGATAACTGCCTACTGGTGGAAGCTACATATAGAGCACACACCTCTGAGAGTCATAACAGCTAACTAACTCTGGGTAAAAACACAAACCCAAAAAAAGCAAATGAGCGTATTTGCCTCATGGTTTGTTGGATCTATTCCCTTAACAAGTAACTGATTAACAAAATCATTCTCTGTTAATTGACCAATCAGTTCATCTGCTACAATCTACATAAAAAAATGATGAAATCAAAATAATTACTGCTTTCCATCTGGCATGCACTCAGCATACTGCACCACATATTTTTGTGAATGATCCATAAACAGTAAGCCTTAGAATAAAACCTATTATGAGTTTTCCTTCCTGTCTTGGATAAAAATATAATATAAATATACACGTGTCTATTTTTTATCCAGTAACAGTAAAGTGTGACAATAAAAAAATAAATAAAAATCATCAGTTCCTGCAAAGATGGAAGATTTATTAGTTAATAGGTGAAAAATATAAATAAATAAAAAGACTATTACTCCTAATACTGTGAGCACCTGGAATCTGTATTCAGTTTTTGCTCCTCACTTTTAATTAAGACTTCACAGCGTTTAATAAATTCTGCCAGACGCAAACACACAAATCACATCTGATAAGATAACAACTTGGCCGACTTGCAGAAACGTTGCCCTTCACCGTGTACACAATGTAATAGCCTAACGCTCGATAAACTACCCACGGGGGTGGGGTGGGCTCTACGTCAGAATGATTCATGAAGTCTTTCGACCACACAAACCTCCACTTTTTGTTTCTTTCAGATTTTGTGTTAAGAGCCTTTATTAAGAGAGTAATAATTCACTCTAAGAGTACTAAACACACGAAAACACTGCCATCTGCACCGGAGAGTGTACGAGTGCTTAAGTTTCTCCATTTGGTAATTTTGTTTTTTCTTTGTCTGACATTTCAAAAATGAAGGAGACTGGGAAAAATAGCTTTAACCTTGCCTGCAGTTTGCTGGTTTTGAGCTGAAGTGGTTAATCAGCCGTCTTATCACACTGCACAGATGAATATTTTCTTCAGGTAACACAAAGTGCAATCAGCTTCTCACACACGTCCCTCTCTGGTCCCCAACCTGATCTGACTTTGAACAACTCCTTGACATGCGCGATCTGCAAATCGCCCTGACTGTTGCACATTACCTGTTTGGTCGAGTGTTTTCTCAATGATGCAAACACCCTCCAAACTTTACCAAGATTACATTCTTCCTCCGATTGGAGAGCTCGGAAGCACACTGCCGGCATGATGCATCAAGTGCTGTGTTTGTGCTGTTTCTGAAGTAACATATTTGCTGTGGATCCTCCTCCTGAGTCCTCCTCATGCATCTCTATTGTCCTCTCCATCTTGATGCTATCAAACACAACAAATGCATCTCCCTGTTATATTTTCTTAAGAGCGTTCATCTGTACTTGCCTTTATCTAAGAGGGCGAGGACAGGCAGTGAGGTGACATTTATCACCGTGTTGATATATGTGCGAGTGTTCGTGTACATGCGGTCCCTTTCTCTTTATCTCTGGCTAGATATACAGGGTGTTAGAGTAGCAGAAAGATGAAGATAGCAATGTGCGCTGGAATGCTTCTATCATGCAGGTTTCCTGCGGAGCATAGTAGGGGAGGCTGCTGCATTTGTATGAGTGCATGTGTGTGTGGTCAGGCCCTTTAAAGGCTTTCTAATGTTCGTCTGAGAAATCAAGTGTGAGACTGAAAAGCATCCTGTAATAATGCAGTGGCACAAGACCAAAGTTCCTGAGCAGAAAAAAACTAGAACAGTGACTCGCCCAGAGCTTAGATCACCGTCGAACACAAGGACATTCACCAGTTTATGATTAAATCCACGACAGCAAAACAGATAGGACTTCTGGAAGCGCTTAGGACTCGTCAGATAAGAGCTGCTGTGGTTTGCAAAACGTGCCGTCTGGCACGGGTTGGCCCTTTGAAGACCTCAAAAGACAGCGAGCATTCTGCTCTCAAGGAAAACTTCTGTGTAAGGAATGCTGTGCCTCACTGACGTGCATTTATCATTTGGTCTGCCAGCTCACCCCTTAAACAACTCCAGCATTTACATAGCTCAAACAACATCTGTCTTTATGTCAGCCTCTTCGTCACAACCCAAAAACACACCACCGACTGCAACAGACAGCCTGGGTTTATAATCTGGCTTCAAATTAGTTTGTTTAGACGTTTTGATGTGGCTGGGAGACATTGAAATATAAGTTTCTTGTTTAAAATCTAAACAACCGCAAACTGAATTATTGTAGGCTTTCTACTCAGATGTCATCCATCGTTATTTAGAAGAGTTACATTTGATGCTCTGATGCACTGTCCATGTCAAAGGAAATGTCAGCAAGCAAACAAACAAATAACAGCTGCTCATTTCAGCCGACATCTGAGTTAATGAAATGAGAGACTGAAAAAAATTAGGACCGGAGCAAAGTGCTGCCTGCCTACAAGAAGGAGGTGATCATATTGATGGGCTTTTCTTAGAGGCGGCTAAAGTGCTAATGTCCACTGAAATGTCATCAGTCAAATCAGCGCCTTCATCTTCAGCTCCCAGCAGCTTCGACCGGGAGATTTCTTTCAGCCAAACATTGATTGACAGAGGAAGGATTGATGAGGGTTTCTACAGAAGCTTGTCTGCCCTGGCGACACATCTATTCCTCTTCAAGAGACTCCTCTGAACAGACAAGACAAAGTGACTGGTTGCCTGGTTGCACGCTCCCCTGACACTCCTCTTTGTTGAAATCAGGGAAAGTGACAATCTGTCTAAGCGCACATCACTTATTCTGAACATCCCTGTTTGTTCTGCACAAGCCAAGTGACTAGTGGCCCAACATGTATGTGAACTGATTCTGAACAATTACAGCGTGTTGGCTCCTCAGTGTCCCATAGAGTCAGGCCTGGGCAGCAGATAACTCATTGTTGGCAAAGGGGAGGTGAGGAGGAGGGAGCGGGGGCTGTGAAGCTGGTCCGAAGGCCTCAGTGGAGGGCCATGTCTTGCAGGCAGGCGGGCAGAAAGGCGGATGTGATGAGTGACTGGCACCTGCTCTAGAAGCACCAGATGGCGAGGCGGGGGCCCGTGCCAGTGGGGTGAGGGGACCTGTGTCACTCTGTGCATCTGCAGTCTGTGTCAGGATTCTGGCAGGGCCACGATGTTCGACCAGCCATCGCCACTCGGCAGCCTGCAGTCATGAGGATGAAAATTCAAGTTGGGCAAGAGATGAGTCAAAATACAGCCACGCACCTGATGCTGTGTTGTCGTGTCGGGAACCAGTGGCAGTCATCCAAATAGGATCTGAGAGTATGGACAGAGTCAGAGCGAGATTGGCTTTGGCATCTGGACAACTTACCTAGGTGAAGTAAAAGTTAAGAGCTCATCAAAAAGTTCTGTTTAATTATAGACTAGGGCAGGTGGGTTGCAGTGCCAAAGAAGTTATATTTTGAATATTCAGCACCTGGGAACATGGCTCAACTTCCCTGTCTGAGCCCCCCATAATCTCCAAGAAGTGGTATCCATGGTCTGCTCTACACCTGCAGCTTCGTCCATCTGTATCTCACATTTCACATTTGAAGGTTTCAATTGTGTATAAATGGTTAAGTTATGGAATTTGGCACAGATAATTAAAAAAAGCTTAAGACAGGAATTTTTGTAATTCATGAATTTGTCTTTTCTGATTTAACCTGTGGTGAACACTGCCACTTTTTTATTTTGGTTGTCCTGTTGAGTGACGCCATGTAATGTTGTTCTACTGGACAACATCACTTCTTTGTCAACAAGTAAAAACTTTCTGAAAGAATCATAACAGAATTTTTCCTGATTCCCGTTGAGTCTCTTATGACATCAGTGAGACAGAAACACAAGTAGGATGCAAAAAAAAACTGGTCCCACAAAGCAGGAACAATATGGGGACACTGAAGCTACGTGTCCTGCACGTGTACAAGGACTGTGTACAAGGAAGCATGTACTGATGATGTGCACTATGACACAAATACTTTGTCTACAGAAGAAGAGGTAGAAGCATGTGAACAACAACTACAACATTTAAATATCCAAATGTTTCCACCACAGCAAGCACAAAAACAAACAAACAAACAAAACTCTTCACTCTTGTTTTTTTATGCACATACTAAAAATGCACCTATAATCCAGTACACAGAAACACACCCAGTGAGGACTGGCCACATCATTGCCCTCAGCATTGGAAATGTCTCTTACATTCTTTCTCAACTGATCACCACGGCAAGTTTAGTATATCAGTGTCTGTGGATATGCTGCGTTCTGTATGACAACAGAAACCAGACTCAGTGGTGTTGTGTGGCCCACTGACCCTCACTGATCCACCATCCACCCTGCGTCCATCCTCAGGGATGTGTCGTCTAGCACAGCTGAGCAGAACGTCGATATAAAGGTGATGCTCTCCCCTCTCTCTGAGGACTTCTGCTGTGATAGAAGCAGCGGCATCTACCAGAGGAATGTGGATGGAGCCAGATGAGCCGAGTGAATTCTTTCTCTCTTTGTTGTGTGGCCTTTTCCACCCACCAGCGAGTCCTGTGGGTGACTGACTGGCTGAGAATAACCAGCTCAAAGACGACTCCACTGATCAATATTTGAGCAGCTTGGGGCTGCCTGAGCTCTCCGTTCATGTCATCAGGGTCCCCATTCCTATTGCTGGGACAATTGCCAGGACATGCTGGGCTGTTTGAGGCCTGCTTACTGAGGTGATCCAGTACTAGCAGAAAGAACATCCCTTGATCCATTATAGATGAACTTGGGAGTTTGTTGGCAAGTTGTACGCGTCTAATTGAGGGAAACAAGGCGGCAAACATCGGTACACAAAGAAAGAACATGTATACATGCTGAACATACGCCAGAAACACACAAACATGTGCACTCTCACCCTAAGCAACTGAAACTCACACTCACACACAAAGACAAATGCAGTGTCTTATCTCAGTTCATCATTACAGTGGTCTGAACAACAAAGCAGGTTGGCTCCTCAGGATCCACGGCATCAAGAGGTGGGTGGATGACAGATAGTGACACTTCTGTCATTGTGCACTGTGTAAAGCCAAAAATCTGCAGCTCTTAAAGCAGAATCATGGGCTTTGAAAGGAAGTGTGTCTGCATGCCTTTGTGTTTAAAGGCTCTCTACCTACGCAAATGCTCAAATTACAAATGTGAAGCAGAACTATCATAGCTGTGAAGGACAGAAGGAGCTTCTGCCTTTAATCACTGTGGAGACAGCTGCCACAAATAGCCATTCTCCAAAACCAAAAGTCTGCCAGCAGGAAATAGTTTGTGACAGTTTCCAAATAGTTTGACGCAACACCAGAGGCCACAAGAACATGTGAAAAAGAAGTCGTAAAAGGTTCATCGTTCAGTTGAAGTATTAACCTAAATCGAGACCTTATGAATTCTTTCACATTCTTACTCTATTGACTAACCATGACCCTTTATTTTGCTGATGATTTCTACAGTAAATCTGGCTTCTACATTCTATCAAATGAAGCAAAACTTTGATCAAGGTGTAATTACATGAGAGAGAGAGGAGAATTGTGTTGCCTGATAAATACTTTGGAATATATTATCGTCTGGATGAATGCAGAGCGCTGATTTATTTTGTTGCTCTCATAATGCTCTGTTAATTAGAAGAGGGGAGGGATTTTAATTAATGCTGGTGGGGAGGATTAAGGACAGGGGGGCATTAGCTTTCGACTTGTCAATTAGAAACATGGAAGTAAAACAACACAAGCCAGATAACTGACAGATACACCGACTGAACACAAACAAGATGCTAACAAGGCTGACTTTGTTTTTTGCTGCTGTTGGTTTCCAGTCAAGTTGGAACTGGGCTGACATGATCCACGTTAAGTTTCTCACACCTCTGCCATATTAGTATGTGTTTTCAGGGAGGAAGAAGCTCTCTTAAGGTGGACTTCAAGGAAAATTAATTACATCTCCAATATATCTGTAAATGTGGCCTAAAATTGCTCTTCATCACACCTTTGTTTTCTGTTCCTTGATGCCATGACATGGCAGAAAGGGCTTTGGCTTTTCTTACCTGAAGAATGCCTCACAGCTCCTTTTCCACCCATCACTATTTTGTATGTGTACACCTATGCAGGACACAAATGATTACAGATTTGAATATTTTTTCAGTAAACCCATCCTTCCTGGTCTCCTGTCTCTCCACGTCTCCCTCAACCTTCTGACATGAAACTGTAGATTTATTTCATTCACTGTTTCCTTGGCAACTCACTCTGAGAGACCAGCAAGGTTTCAGCAGGAGACAGAGTACGGCAGTGGAGTCATTATTTACTGCAGGGCTCAAGCTCTGATATTCACTGACATGCTTTACAATATCACCCACTTCCTCCCATGTCTGTTTCCACCCCTCACATCAGGACATACTGTACATAATTACAGTCTCCATGGCAATGCCGTTGGTCGGGTTACTGACTGGACATTTTGAAATACAGCAATTATCTATTATGAGCAAGAGAAAAAATTCCCTTATTGTTTGTTGTTTGTGGAAGGTGGAAAATGCATGTTAACATTTAACATTTCTAAAAGTTACATGTTTAATAGGGCTCTGAAACTGAGAAGAACAAAAGCTCGTTGAGGTTCATTTATAAATGTGTGCTTCAAGGCTAATTAGAAGAGTTATTTTACGTGCTAATTACTGTTTGTTGGTTCAGCATCCTCACAATGAGGCAAAGCAGACGGCAAGGCCACCTTTTACTGGGTGATAAATCTAAATTTGAAAAGTGTGAAATTCAGTGAGCCGGGGTCTTAATTACCGCCCATGTTCACTTTCTCCAATCATCCACGACCATAAACTGAAAAAGACGCCTCTGAGCACGGAGAAAAAAATGGAGTTCACCTTGTTCCAAAGCCATACATCATCAGCTGTCAAGACCAGGGCAATGTTAGTTCACTTTCATTAGTAAACACCTTACGAAGTTTGCTTAACAATTACATACCGCAAGACTATACTGTATAATAATAATATTTAATAGTGTAGTTTTCTTCCACCTTTCAGCAGTTTGAGGAAGTTCCTTCTTGTTTCAGTAAGGCAGTGCTCTTAAACAAAAAGCCAGGTGCATAAAAAATGATTTTCCCAGGACTTGACTAACCTGCACAGAGCCCTGCACCTTTGGGATGAACTGGAACACAGATGGAGAGCCAGGCCTCATCAGCTAACATCAGTGGCCAACCTCACTAATGCTTTCGTGGCTGAATAAAAACCTTCTCAGAAGACTGGAGCTGTTACAACCGCAAATTAGCATTGATGGTTTGTTAATTTTATATTATCTTTTCTTATGATGTGGTGTGGAATATACACTCTGCTAATGTCATTTCTAATTTGATCTAATTGAGCGTTATGTTCATACAATAAATATTAAATACTGTAAACACAGACCGAGCTTGAAAATGATCCGTTTTTAGCAATAAAAGCAATCCTGTCAGGCCGCACATCATCCCTGCCAGGTTCTCTCGCTTGCTAGCTGTTAATGACCGGTTTTGAAACATCACTTTTCTCCACAAATGGAACACCTTGAAACAAAGAGTTGTGCCTGTCAAAGCAATGTGAGTCCAAACACCCACCCAGCCTCGATAGACACGCAGGTGTTATTGGAGCCCTTCTCCTTGAGTGACCTTCGGGATTGCCTTGCACCAAACACCGTCTTTGTCTCTGAAATGGCAGCAATTAGCGGCTGGAGCCAAGAAGAGGGGTTATTTTGAACGCGCGAGGGGGCAAACAGAGTGAGGAAGGAGTGCATGGGGAGAGAGGAGACCTGAACGAGCCACAGGGGCCCGGAGTGGGAGGCAGAAAGAGGGAGAGCCAGAAGGTCAGGGATAATTAGAAGCCTTTGTGGCCCTCTCAAGAGGCTCAGGAAGAAGCCCACAGATGGGCCCTCAGTTCCCAGACACCTTGGAAAAGGGTGGTGCGTACACACATACACACACTCACTTACACCTGAGGGATAACACAGTGAAAGCAGCAAAACAAGTGACAGTGGACACAGGTGTATTTGGAAGAAAGAAGGACCGACAGAAAACATGAAAGGCTAGAGACTGACCAAACCTTTTTTTGTTGCCTCATTGTTACTAAGTCTGTTTTCTGTAATTGATCAATGGATATAATGATGGTTATTTTAGCATTTTACAATGGAGATTCTGTTTATGACATCACGATTGCAGTCTGGGAGTCAGTTTTCTTATTCGCAAAACACATGATCCCTGTGATCTCACACAATAGTGCCGCCTGAATTAACTTTTTGCCGTGGACTGTGCTGCCACCAGTGCTTGCCTTTTAACTTCAAATGTCAATTATGTCATGCGGGCCCACATCCGGCCCTAAGCTTTCCCTTCTCAGTGACCCGGTGAAAAATCGTGTAACCGTGACTTCCGGGGCTTCAGGTACAGAAAATGCGAAATAGCCATGATACTGGCAATTATTGGTCTGACATTTTTATCCAGGCTACATGCAAAGTCACTGCCGGAATGTTTAGCTGTGAGGTGAGGGAGAAAATTTCAGAGGGGCTGCAGTGCTGTTGTCTGCAGGGTAATCAAAAGTTAGAGGCACCATGATACATACAGACGCAAACACATAAACACTGTTGACTGAAATGACATCCACTCTCCTGGAACCAGTAGTACCCATCAGTTAAGGTCTTGACACACACTCCAGAGGGCTGGGAGTCTGGGAGTTAAGCTGCTGATATAAGCCCTTCTATCACTGTTACTTGCCTGTCAGTCAGGTAACATGTCCATTAGGGGTGTTGATGGCAGACCTGGAATCACCCTCATCTGATTAATGTAAAAAGCACTCACTATTGCCTCACATGTCTGCTTGCCTTTCAACTGGCATTTATAATTTACCTTTTTCGAATGCAGCCTTGTTTACTCAGGCCGGTTCAGCTGAGGTGAAATCATTTCTGAAAGAGCTCAAAATGAGGAGGGATGCACCATACAAACAGCCTTACTGCTTTATATTCTCTTGCTGCTGGTGCCATAACATCTTTCAGTGTTCTGGAGTCGGTGTAGTGAGTGATGTAAATGGTAAACAAATGTATTATGACACAGGGTCAACATTCAACTGCAGCTCTGACAGCCGAGGCAGTAGGAAGAAATTACTTCTGATTGATATTTTGCCTCTTGTCAGCAGAGCAATTTCACCTGAGCAGACGGACAGGACTGAAAGTTTCCCCTGCAGAGATACAGTGTTTCGCTTTACTGCTATGTAAATAACTTATGTGTGTAACATTTTAATGAAGGTTGGGGGGGTGCTAAGTGGATGTCTTGGCTAAGCTGTACAGGTCACCTGTAGCAAATCTTTGCATGATAGATTGTGTGTAATTGCTAAGCTTTGTTTAATCTGAAGCTTAGTGTTTGGCATGCCAACTCAGCGTCATGCATGGCATGTAAATATCAGCTAAATGCCACATTCATTAAGGGATGTAGAGCCGTCTGGGCATGTTACAGCCCTTCTCTCTGTCTTTGCAGTGGATGTAGATGACTGCACATGCTACTGCCTGGAGGCCTGGGGGGAGGGAGCAGTGGGGGTGGGGAGATGGGGATCCCCAATGTGGGATCATCTTCAGATATAGTGGCATTCTGTATGTGTGTGTGTGTCCATGCTGGCATGCACAAATGTGTGTGTGCTGGCATCAAATCCTTTAAGCGGACAGTTTTGCCTTTTCGTCAGCCTTGTGCAGCTAATGAACAATGACTTGATTGTTGACCGCAGTGTGAAATGTCAGCTGTCTGTCTGTCTGTCTGTCTGTCTGTGTGTGACATGTCAGTTTGACAGAAGCAGTTTTCCTCCTTTATTTTACAGCCTCTCCATTTTTTAATATATAGGTGTTTATATGTTCTCTATTCGGCAGCTCTCCTCAGCAGGATCCATTAAGAAAACTCATAGATCATTCCCATTTCTCCTGCTGTGCTGCTGACATGCACAGCATTTGGCCCAATTATTCTTGTTTCCATTGTAATGATGGATTGCATATGTGCATATTTATAGTTTTCAAACGCCCTTTGCACAATGTGTGTGTGCGTGTGTTGGGGAGAAGGTTATTTTTTGTCAGTTGAGTTAACAACATGAGCGATCATCACAGTAACCTCACTGTGCTCTGGTGGACAGCAAAACCCAGATTCGGCTTGGTTCAATACTGTGAACTTCTTAAGTATTGATATCAGGGTGTAGGAGGTCGGCCAGATGGCCAATACTTTCCTACTTCCTGTCCCCCCTCATCATCCATCCCAGGCTCCTCTAAGCTCTCTCCAGTGAGGAAGGAGCTCCCTGTGGTGTCCTGTTGATTCTGCCTGGCAAAGCCACAGCTTTGGCCTTTCCCCCTCCAGGCACCCACGCAGAGTCAAGTAGGGTGTTAGTGTGTGTTTGGCTAGAATCAGAAGGTGGGGGTGTAAAAGGGGGTGCTGCCCTGATAATTAGCTGAATAGCATTCTAATGGTGGACCGTGCCATCTGTCCAAATGGGCGGGGCACAGAAAAGGTCTCGCATGTTTTTAATGAGGCTTAATATTCACACTGTGCAATAATAGGATTGCACAGTGTGATTCACACTGAACAAAGGGAAAATTAGGATGCATTGTTATCAGTCAGCTGTAAGCTATATGTGTGCATACACACATATATACATGCAGCCGTCTGTATTTTATATGCATTGTGCATCACTTTAAGGAAGCAATGGTACCATCTAAAGGACTTTCAAGGCTCTTCTTTCCTTACATTTTATGTCCTCATGAAGTTTTTTCTCATGCATCTGAAATTTCCAGGCATCTGGTGTCCAGGTTGCCGGGCGCTGACCTGTCCACCGCTGACTGTGTGTGCCAACTGTAAAAAAAATGATTACAGTTGCCCGTTGGGCTCGACCTGGGTGTTCATCACCATTAGACCCACATACAAAACCATTACCAGCTAGAAAATACAAAATGAAACCACTCCATAGCTATAGCATGGGCCGGTAGAGAGAGACTAATGGAACTGGTGAATGGAAGAACAGGGAGCAATGGTTGATGATTACAAACACTTGAGAGGTTGATGCTGTACAACATGCATCATCAGTGTTATAGCCCTGCAGCCAGAAGAGGAAAGGCAAAAATACCCTTAATGGTTCATAAAATGCTGAAGAGGTTGGACTTTCTTTTCTCCATACCGTGTTTATTTCTTAGGGACTTATTTTTTTGGTCACAATAACTCAACTTTTGCCCTCTGTGAGCCTCCATGCTATGATTGGTGATTGCGATTGGTGGGAGCTTCTGATGAGGTGAAAGCAATTGAGTGGACAGTCTGAAGCGGGAGAAAATGCTGGCACCATGCAGCCAGAAGAAGAGGAAAATGCCAACCGCACACAAACCACTGCATCAACAAAAACTTAAACCAATTTTGTAAATAACTGGAGGCATGGAGGATGAAATGGTTGGAAACACGAGGGGGCAAAGTGGCTCCGGCATCTTCTGTGAGGCCGACAATCATCTTCCAGACACTTATTAAAAAGTTAAGACAGAATCTTTGTGGTAGGTTTTTTTCCCACATACAGCAGAAATGTATTATTTCAGTGAGTAGCTCTGCTCTCTGAAACAGACATAATGCGATGGTGGCCAGTCAAATATTTAACATGCTTATATTAAGCTCACTCTGCATTGAACTAAGTGCCTGCAGTCATACCTCATGCAAAGTTCATTTTGTTTGGATGGCACATTGATGGCTGCAGCACTTCCTTTACTTGTGGATCGTCTCTATAAGCGCATAAGGCAGCGCATCGATTGAGAATATTGAGGTAGGTTACGGGGCAGCCATTAGCAAACACGGGCTCAAGCAGAACATGAGGAGATGGGAGGGTGAACGCTAGCTACTGGCTTTTTAATAACAGACCAGTGGGCTCTCATTTTTAACCACTTGTGAGGGGCGTTGTCCATTGATTTCATTCTTCAGCTAGAAATATTGATAGGTTTCATGCTCCTTGTTGTGAAAAATCAATGACAGGACTCAAGAAAAGAATAAGGAAAGATGGAAAAAGAGAATACGATGGAGAGAAGGATGGAAAGAGAGGCTTTGTTAAATGCAGAAACTGCGGGCATTACAGTGGACAATAATACAAATCAAGATGGTGTGATTTATAGAAAGAAGGAAAGATAAAAGAAGAAAGGATAGGAAAGGAAAGAAAAAAAGAAGAAAAGGACAGAGTAGGAGATGAAGGAAAAGAAAAGAAAGGAAAGCCCCCCCAATATCTCATTTGATGAGGAAAAACATGGAAGAAACCAGAAAGTGAGGAGAAAAAGAAAAGGAAAGAAAGGGTTGAACCAGGTAGAAATGAGACAATAGGAAAGGAAAGAGGGAAAAGGACAGAAAAAGAAAAGAAAGGAAAAGAATAGGAATGTATTAGAGGCACACTTGAAAACATCGCTGGGGAGTATGAAACACAAAGAGCGCCGTCTGACAGACTGATTATTTGAGAGTGACCCCTCAGGGCTCCACAGAGAGAGGCCCACTGCATGTTGTTCTCCCCACAGACAGAGCTCTATGACTCTGATGACACAGCCAGCCGAGTCCCGGGACTGGAGAGGCCTGTAGAGCAAGAACAGGCCACGCCAGAGCTAATTACCCCTCAGAGACATGAAGAGAATCACTCAGCTGAGTCTCACACACACATACACTGAGAGCACAGATTAATCCTATTCCCCCTTTTCTCTGGTGACACAGACTTTTTAATGAATCAAGAGAGGTTTTTAAAGCATCTTGTGTCTTTTACTCTCCCTCCTCAATTTCATTTGAAAGTAAAATCTCCATTTTTCTGCGAGTCAATCAATGATAAAAGCTTATTTGGATTGACCCAAGTGATTTTTGTGCAGCTCGTGGGATTGTTCAGACTCGAACATTTTGATGCACCGACACATTTCATCATCTGATTTTTATGCCCGCTACGCAGATGTTTGTCCGATTTGATATCTGCAAGAGAACTGAAGCGATCAGAGCAGTTGCTGGTAATGGCACCTGCTCAGACTCTGCTGAATAATTGGACTAACACTTTTCCACTCCAATTTGTTGAACACTCCTTCAGACTGAGAGATGACAGACATTAGCCTTAATAACTGTCACATTGTCAGATGCAACTTGCATAAGAACACATCATCATAAATGATGCAGACTACTGCAGCTATCAGTGGTCTTAATGTTTCAGTACAATGGACTGGGTTCCTGCTCCTCTCAAGACAGATGCAAAGTCAGAGGAGCTGTTTGAAGGTTCCTGTACAGTTAATTTCCTGCACAGACATCAGTACGTGGCCTCAGGAACACTCCCAAGGCTTAGATGGAAAAGAAAAGTTGAATTATCGGTAAAAATGAGCATGAGCATCTCACTGCATGACAAAATGTATGGTTCTTTGATGAGGTGTCAAAGGTACAAAAAGTCAACCAGAGCTACTAAGGACTACTTTATCAAGAAACATTCAACAACCTGTTTAAAATTCAGCACCATGCACTGGTTGGAGGCCAAAGCCAAAGATTACGCTTTGAAGAAATCTGATAAAAGATTCAGCAGTTTTAACTAGAGTTAGCGCCTCGCAGTTGTTTGCCTCCACCAAGCAGTCAGGTCAGGTTGCAGTTTACACCCATGTCTGTTCACACTCAGACAATATAAGCAGTGAAGACTTTAAAGGAATTTAATTAAAGGTATTGCAGAACATTAGGATGTCACAGCGACGGTGACCTTTGACACAAAACCTTTGGACATAAAATGTCATCACTTAAATTATTTTATCCTATTAGACATTTGTGTGAAAGTGTGTCATTTAGTGTATGAATTCTTGTGTTATGGCCAAAAACATGTTTTGTGAGGTCACAGTGACCCTGACCTTTGACCGTTTGATGGATAAACGCACAGATGGACAAGGCTAAAACATAACATCTACATCCACGGCTGTCGTGGGCGTGGAGGCATAAAAAGTTCACTTTTCGGTTTCTGGGTCAGTTTTGGATACATTTGGAAACTACTGTTGTATTTCCTTCACAGCTGCCATGCACAGAGCTCTGAATTTGCCACACTTATGATTTGCAGACTGGCTTCTTCTCCATTTCATTGCCTACTGAGACCAAAACATCTGCTACACCAAACGGATAGAAGAAAAAGGTGAACTCTGTGGTCATCTGAAAATCACTCCCTATTTACTGTGTATCAAACTATGTTTACGTTACTTAACTGCAGTTTACCAGATTTCTTTAAAAAAAAAAAATCCCACAGTGGATTTAAGGTAGTGTTAATGGAATAGCATCTTTTTCTGCAGTTTTTGTTTCATAAATTTCTCCAACATTGGTTTCAGGTCTGAACATTTGTCTTCTCAAAGAAACTGAGGTCTCAAGCCATTTAATTAAAAACGTCCCAGTTCAGTACCAGACAGCAATCTTCACAATGTGTATTAGATGGCTTGTCAGTAGCTGAGTTGTTGGTGTGACATCAGGAAGTCATGGCCCCAGGGGGGTGTATGTCTGAATGATGAGCACCGTCTGTGTCACCATCAGGCTTTCTCCTGAGGCTCCCATGGGTGTCCTCCCCCAAAGACAACACTCTCCCTGATGAACCAGCACTACAACAATAACTAGCCACCAGTCGATTGTGGCAGAAGAAGCTTTTCTGTTTCAGTGAGTTAATTGTGTGAACCTGCTTGTCGTTCAATCAGTATTCACTTTTTACTCCTCTGACTTTTTTTTTCTATCACTATTCATCTGTCATTTCAAAATGCTGGAAATGTCAATGACATGCTGCAGCTGGAGTGAGATCCTCACAAACCAAAGTAATGCACAGCTCTGACACATCATGGGACACATCACAAATTTAACCTCACATCTACTATGAGCGGTGTACACAATTGTGTTTGTTTGTATGTGTGTGTGTGTGTGTGTGTGTGTGTGTAGGGTGAGGTGGGGATTCAGTGGTCTCTCCATGATTTATAGCCTTCCACAAAGTAAAAGTATGGAGGGGAATTTGCTGGACCCCTTTGATCTCTCCCTCCCGACCCTTCCTCTCAGCTCTATTTTCTCTAAATGTCTCTTCTAAACAGCATCATTTCAGTGGTAAACAACAACTGAGTGTTCAATCCTTCCATGCCCAAGCCCCCTGTGTGTGTGTGTGTGTGTGTGTGTGTGGCCCCAGTCATCTATCTGAGGTGGCCACACCGCAGGAGATAATGTGCCTCCCTCTTCCTCCCCGCTGTCCCATCAGGACCTCACAGGTGTGAGTGCCTTCCTGTGTGTATTTCATTTAACACTCAGGCCCTCAGCGGAGATACAATTATGAAAAGAGATGGGGAATAATAAAGAAGGTGACAGACGGTGGAAATGATACTTCCTTCCCTTGTCCGCGGCCAAAGAGGGGACTATAGGGTAAACAGATAATCATAAATGACACCTGATGACATGTGATTTACAGCGAACCTGAAAACTGTTTTGCATCTCAACGCTTATTTTCCCTTTTTTCCTCCTCCTCTTCTTTCTTTTACTTTTCCCTTTTCTCCTCTGCACATGCACAAGTTACTACCTCCACATTTCATTATTCCTCAAATGAGGCCAAGCCTGATCAACCCTGCTGTGAGAGACACTTAATTTTCCATTTGGCCTTTTTTTAATAGCATACCTGAAAGTCCTGAAGCTCAGAATCTTAATTGGAAAACTAAAATATGATGTACGTGTGCATTCAGGAGCCGTCCAATCATGGCTAATGAGACTCTTATAAACCAGATAGCTTCAAAAAGGAGGGAGAGCAAAGAAGGTTTCGGGTCAGTTCCCGTCTCCTGATACCCTCCGAACGCCTGCATGTGGTGCCCTGTACTGCAATTACACTCCGTGCCCAGTCATTTCTCTCCGAGCACTTTTATTGCATCTGCTGCCCAAGACAAACAGCAATAAAGCCAAGGTAACCATGGATACATGAGGGCCACATCTCTTTTTCTCTTCCCTACCAATGCTACTGAAAAATCCCTCTTTTGAATTTAAGTGGTAGGAGTCTCTTACTTCTCCCTGGTTCCTCAAGGTTATGAATGATGTGCTGGAAGGAAACAATGCTGTGCGGGCTTTCATGACAAGAAAAGAGAAACCACCAAGGTGACGCTGGAGAAGTTAAGGGGGAAAACAGCCATTTTTAAGCACTGACTTTTTATTTTATTTCTTATTTTTTATCAGAACTGTGAGCAGTGGAAACAGTGAACAATGCAACAATGATCACAGGCATTTCACACAAGTTAAACATTGGTGTAGTCACGAGAGAAAGGAACATTAACAGCCATGTTTCAGTCTGCCGCCCTGATTGACTGAACGTCTAATCTCTCGACAGAGCTAATGAACACATCAGCTAATTAGAAGCAAAGGGAGTGTGCCATTACAACCACACGCACAACTAAAAACACACACATATGCTCTACCCCCTCAGCCCTCAGCCCCCACCTCAAACACCAAGAGCTATCCATCTTTGTTTCGCCATCTATCTCCTCTAACTTCTGCTGTAAAGCCTGGAGACCTCAGTATAGCTAATTGTGTATTTTCTCTTGTTGCTGTTATGTTCCTCACTCACAGTAATTGTCGCTGGCAGGTTGGTGCAGTGAAAGTGATTCCCGATGCTCAAACGTCAAGAGACTGACATGGGATCGAATCCCATGTCTAAAAAGCTGATCTGATACTTCAGAGACTGATTCCAGATTTTCGCAGACACCTCACACAAGCAGAGACAGGTGAAAGAAAAGTGAGATGAGACACAAGAGAGAACAATGACAAGAGGAGGAAGAGAGGGAACAAAAGCATAAGAAAGGAGGAAAAAAGTAAAAAAAATGAGGTGAGCAGAGCCAAAGAGAGTTAAAAGAGGAAAGGTGAGAGTAAATGAGAAGATAGTTCACAGCCAGCGGGCCTGAAGAGGAGGAAAAGGAGGAAAGAGGTTCAGAGTCTATGATTGTCCCTGAGAAGGAACATGACAGTGGCTGTAATAGATTCTTCTCACACCTTTCTTGAGGTGACCTGCCTGTGGGAGAAGGCCTCTTCATTAATGACAGGTGAGAACGCAGAGGAGGTGGCCTTCAGAGGCTTATCATATGCTGCCAACCGTCGTCATCATGGCCTCTGGCATTGTAGAGCTATGATGACAATGAAGTTTTTTTTTGTTTTTTTTTAACACACACACACACACACACACACACACACACGTACACAGACACACACACACTTGTCTTTGTCTTTGGGTTTTGAAGCACTCAATCAAAACTGACAACGTGCTAAACTGGTGACAACTTTTATGGTAATTGCAGAGGTGCCAGTGGGAACGATTCCCTCTTTCTTCACGTATAATGTCCTGAGATATTATTCGCTCACAAAGAAAAGGTGTTATTAAGTGATCCATAATCCAGGCTACAATGAACTGAAGTGTATTTCTTCCTCCCCTCTGTTTGTTCTGTAGCCTGGAGAGTTGGAACAGCAAGAGATTTCATTATCCTATTGTATTGCCGATGTGGCTAGCAACAGAGTCACCAGGCAACGAGGCACCACGCTCCCTGTTCTGGGTCTTGTTCTAAAGAGTCAAAGTGTTTGCTTTGCACTTTCACAGCAACAGTTTCTGTACACATGCACACATGCACACAAGCACACGAACACACACACACACTCCTCCAAATCCCCCTTTTCAGTCTCTAAATCAGTCCTAATCCTTTTGGGTCTGACCAAAGTCCTCCAAACAAACATAATGGACAATAATCAGCTCTGCAGCAGCCAGTGTATTGGCTTGTTTTGTCATGCTCAGATGATCAAACATAATAATTCTGTTTTCTTAATAAAAGAGGAGGTTATTAATCTGTCACAGTCCCTGTGTGCCAGAAGCACCCCCCCCCCACACACATACACACACTCCACTCACATCTCTTTATTTTCCTTACTCCTTCCTTACTTCAGGGTGGATAAGTGTGTGCATGTGTGTGCGCTATGGGTTGGTCGATACATGTTCGCAATCAGACTGAGTGATGAGGAGCGAGTAATCACTGAGTTATTAACAGTGCATCGCCAAATTAAGAGCCATCTACATGTTTGATTGATAAATGAAAGTTACTGAGGACAAAATATTATACTTCAAGGACAATTCTAGTTGTTCTAGACTAGTTGTTGCAACTAGTCTCCAAAGTATCTGGGAACATGGCAACATCACTACAGTGAAGTAAGACACAAAATGAGCATGCTCGAAATGGTAACTTCCTGTGGTAAGTAGGACTAGATTAAAGCAAGAATTGAACCTGAATATCTACATGTTGCAGTGTTCAGGTAGAAAATCTGTTGTTCACCCGGGTGCTTGTTTAAAATCTGCTTCTTGTTCTTTTGAAATTCTTCTTGTTGATGTTACCTATAGGAAAGACGTCCACAACTACAAAAAGAAGCCCAGGGTTGTATGAAATTGGAGTTTCTTCAACATATGTCAGGAAAGACATGGAGATGTTTTCCTCCCTGTTTGTCCTTGGGGGTTTTTACAAACAGCAAGGCCCTACAGTGGTAACCCAGCCGCACACAGGCCAAACAATAAGAGGTTCATCCAATTCGCACTGGCATGTGGTCCTGCCTTTTCAAATGGAGAAGGGAACAGCATCTGGTACCTCACGTGCCTCCATTACGCACTGCCAAGATTGGAGAAGATTGCTCTGCCAGAACAATAATGTGGACATCCACCATGAGCGTCCATCACCCCCCCAATCCCCCATCTTCTCTTCCTTTCCTCCACTGCTCTCTTTCAACCACTCGCCCAAATCAATCTGTATGTGTGTTCATGGATCCTCCCTCCTCCCAGTCTGTCCTTTATGGAATAAGTCATCACAGGTCTTTATCTCTCTTATGCTCTGTCTCTCTCTTATAGCATTGGCTTTCCTTATCATGGCTGAACCCACTTCTTGCACTCACATGCTCTATCCCCTTTCCCATCCCCACTGCCTCCCCTCCCCACCCCTTGACTTCCCTCGTCCACAGTCTGACAGTCGAGCCTACAGCCTGATTCTAATTTCTTTGTCTAGGTGTTCGAACGCCGCTGCCTGAGATAGAATCAGTCTAGGAATTTATTTACACTTCAGTGTAGGATTTTAGTCATTGGTTTTTCGAAGCACCGTCACAGCACTAGATGCTTGTGTTGTGCCCTGTGACTCACTCTCTCCAGCATTTACAATGGCTGCATTCTGGGCTGAAATCAATTTAAATGGGATCATCACGTTCAGTGGATTCATAAGCAGAGGGAAAGTAGCTTGGATGGGAGTTGAGTCTGAAGTTTGTCCGTGCTACTGACCATCTGCAAACTGCTCTTAATATGCTGACCTTTAAGGAAACGCTGGGTGCACTGGAGAATCCAGAAGGAAGGAAGATATCACACCAAGTGTTGCACACAAGTAGTCACTACATCACAAGGTTTCCAGCAGTGCCGATTTTGTGAGGCCTTGAGGATGAATTTCATTGTGCCAGTATCTTGTGTGATGGGGCACTTCTCAGGCTGAACTGGCTGATTTTATTACATACCTGTAGTTATCTTATTTTTTACATTTGTCTAGTGTTACTGAAAAAGAGGAGATTACTGAATCTTTCTTCAACCAACTGTATGTTGTCTTGTTCGTGGTCTACATGAATCTCTTAGACCACATATGCATTGTTGCGCTCTGGCGCAGTCACCACATGTAGCCACCACATGCAGAATCATAAACCTAGTGTAAACTCCACAAAAGCCCATCTGCTTCCTAGTTACACTTTCATTGCTATCAGCCGCACATCCAGGCTGCACATCACTCCTTTGTTCCCAAGCCAGAGCCACATGCTACAGGCCTGCACACCCTTTGATACACTTTCCCTGACATCCATGCCTTGAAGATCTCCCACACGCCCACCCACCCATTCACCAATGCTTCTCCCTTGCTTATCTGTCAAGGCTTGGATAAGATGTTTCCAGGCAGATTGGTTGGCAGGCTGTAAGGCATGACTTGAGCCTGTTTGGTTTGCTGTGCAGCCACCAAGGTGTAATGCAGGATGACACTCACGCATGGGAAGAGGATGTGATGTTTTATCACTCAGCTCTGCACAGGAATGAACTAAGGGATTTCATTAAGCGCCACTTGTTGTACTGTATCTTTCTTTAGCATGTTGTGGCTGGATGCAGTTTTTCATATTTACTGGCAAGAGCAAAAATTGTGTGGTAAAAACCTGACACGTTCACTAAGAAAAACATTGTGCACCCATGTGCCGGGTGCACAGGCATAGTCAAATGATAAATATAAATCTGCACTCAGACCTTTATTGTTGAATAATACCTAATGTATCGAAGCCCACAGTATTAAGCTGTCCACCACTTTGGGTCATTATATCAACAGTAAAATGCAGCGGAGGCGATAATGTGGTGCAAAATACAGCACACTTGGTTTCCTGCACTGCCACTAATGGCTGTGAGTACAGTCTTTTCATTGCACAGTAAAGTTTAATAGCTTTATTAAATGGGCTGAAGTATATCACTGCACGCATATGATGTAAGAGTGGATTTATTTACATAGGGAAAGTAAACAATGTGTTTAATGGATTATTGGCAGGCCAAGGGGATAATCAACAGGTCTGTCAATGAAACATGAGGCCCTGCACTGTATCACTAATAGATTCAATGCTTGCAATCACTGATTAGCACACAGATGCCAGGAAATACTGTCAGGAGAACACACAGTGATTGTGCAATGACAGGCAATTCTTATCACCATATCAGGAAAAGATCAATGGTAAAGTAAGTGAGTTATTCCAATGAATAACTGAATCATCTATGAAAAATGTATGGAAAAGTGCTGTTTTTGTTGGATCTATGAGCTGCGAGACACAGACATGCACCCAACTTTAATCCCAGGATCAGATTCCCAGGATTCTGCAGCCCGGAAAAGATTTTGAACCGAATCCTTTAAAGGCCAGAGACTGAGAGATTTCATCAACTAAAAGGACAGTGTGAGTTCCTGCAGAAAACAGAAACAACACAATGACTCAAAAGACGACTCGACGCCTCAGATGAGACACAAAGGTTCAGAGACAGTTCACTCACTGACACCCAATAATCAATGTGCTTTAGCTTGAAAGCATCAGATGAGTTTCTGGGGCACTGCACATAAGACTCACCTTGTCAATAAAAACAGCTTTACTTCATCCGCACAACTTAACATAAAGGACAGTGCGTCAAAGGTTTCATTTTGATTGACTCTTTCAGGTAATCCTGTGAGAGCACATCCTGTTGTAAGATTTCAGCCTCATATGAGATAAACTGGCCCGTCTTTATAAAAATGCCTTTGTAATCAAGTTAAAGTCACAGTTCTGTCTTTTTATTTGTTCCATCTTTGCATAAAATGGGTATTTGTGTGCAGTTTATATATTTATTTTTTGGACCTTATCCAATCTTGTTCTAGAGGGAGTTAGCTGGGAGAGCACACACAGCCACTAAAGCATTAACACAACGTGTCAGTATAAATGTAATTCATTGTCAGTGGATAAAGACACTTTGGAAATGAAGGTGAATTTTTCAGTTTTTCCAATGAAAAATACAGGTGGAGGTGGGAAGAAAGTATTTTTCCTGTCTTTTGCATTTTATTGCCACAGTTACACTGAAAAGCAGCACAGGACATCATAACCAACCACTCTGCTGACTTCATCCCAGCTTCCATACACAGGAACCTCAGACACAATTGCTTCAGTGTTGCTGCTTCACACTGATACAATTGTGTCCCGAAGGCAGCTTAGAGACATTCCATCATTTATCAGCTCACCCACGTAAAATATTTCACACACACAGTGGAGGGACTACTGTATGTTTTCATACATTTGACCTTGACTTCAAAAATCGTCGTGTGTGTGTGTGTGTGTGTGTGTATGTGTGTGTGTGTGTGCATGCTGACAGCGCTCCCTGTCAGTGAGTGACTTGACTGTTGAGTTGTGTTTATACAGGCTTCACAGATTTACATGCCCAGCAGTCGGGAGACTTAAAGACAAGAGAGAGGGGGTGGTATCGAGGGGAGGGGGGATGAGTTACCTATCATTTGATGCTGCCTCTCTTCTATAATCCCACGCTTTCAAATGGAAGCAAAATGCTGATGAAGCCACAGAGCAGAACAATTGAAGACAGGGAGAGAAAAGGAGAGCGGGAGAAAGAGAAAGAGGAGAGCCTGCCCTCTTCTTTGGTGTATCAACGTAAATTCCTGACAAGGCAAGCCTCCCCTTCTTCTAGTTTGTGTTTTCCAGGCTTGCATTTTGACTGGATCAGCATTCTAATGAAAGACTGCGATGCCCCAAAGCTTTGAATCCCTCAAGAAACAGTCAGCAATTGTCTCTTCTGTTAATATGCAACTTCTGCCGTGCACCTGTAGAGAAACTCCGGGGATTAGAATTACGTTTTCATCCTGACAGCTCAGAAAAGTTATCTCTTCACCTCTATCAAACTAGTTTTAAAGCATGGAAGAGAAGAGATATGTGAAAACCTAAAATTCAAAAACACTTTACCCAAAGATTAGAGAACTAGGATGTCTCTAACTCCCACTGAACTCATTCATCTTGAGCTTTCCTCCCTTCATAACTTTTTCTGCTTCCCTTCATCCCCTGAGCCCTCCATGAGCACCAGAATCCTTTGGACCAGGTACAGAATCATCCAGAGCATGCGATGTAGTTCAGGCCAGCAATGTTACACCCAGACTCAACCTGGAAAACATTAACATCTCAAACCTGCACAACTTCAAAACTGTTCTCCCCGCTCTGGATGTATTGAAACAGCCCTGCGCTCTTTCATACTTCTTCTGTTATATGTGTGTGTGTGTGCGTGCATATCAGTGTGTAGCATGAAAGCATTTTCCATTTGCAAATTACTTCTGAGGAAACGGGTGCTGACCAGCTGGTACCTTATGTTTATCAGGGCTCTGGCTCATTACACGATGAACGGCAGGAAACCCTGGCAAGTGTTCGCTGTTTTACATTACCAAACAACAATAGAGAGCCAAACGTCTTGTTGGTATTTCGTACCAGTTATTTACACACTGCAACAAGCGCACACACATGAGGAAAGGATTCAAAAGGAGGTGTGATTGTGCATATTTTTAATTCTGCTCCATTCACATTCTAGTTGCCATCATGATTGTATGCTGTATGAATGGATAACAAAGATATCTAAAGCAGCCAGATTTGTTCATGAAGACCATCACTTACTGACCAGGTGACTATATTAACCTGTGCACAGCATGTTAGACAACCTTCTCCCTGCTAAAGGTCATTATAACCTGTTCTGCTACGTTTTGTCTGATTAAAAAAAAAAACTTTTGACATGAAGCGGCCGCAGCAGGACAATCTTTGGTCTGCATTAGCAAAACCTTAACACATCTCAAATACAGTTCTCATACAATTGTCAGGGCAATTAGTGACATTAATAGTTGGCAGCTGAAAGTAAGAGCAGGAACATTCCTCTCAAACTAAACTCCCAACCACAGAGATTCAGTCACAGGCTAAAGTAATTGTCACCAGCACAATCATATACAGTCATATACAATGGGGACCAAAAGTCTGAGAGCACTTTTACATTCACTTGAATTGTATTTATGTGACATTGATCAGAGGGTTTGGTTTGAGAGATCAAACCACCACCAGTTAAGGCTGTTTGGCCTAAACTGGCTGAACTGTGCTCATCTAAAAACGGGATCAGCACAGTTTTTATTGGTAAGTCTGTGTTTTTGGTGATTGACCTTTAGCAGGTAAGTTTTAAACAGACCTTTTCTATCCTTGACAGTTCAAAACAAGGCCCTAAAAGATTCTGGAAAATAAATGGCCTTGAAAGTGATCCACTTTTATTATAATTAGATTTAGTGTAGCCCCTGTAGCAACTTCATCTATCTTTGTGCCTAAACATGCCCAGTCCAATTCACGCAGTGATACTGCTACATGTTTTAACATCTTACAGTGTCAGTAAATGCAGCATCACCTGCTGTTTAAGAGGAAAATGGGAAACTCTTTTTCTTTCTTCACAAAGCACCGTCTAAGCACATAAAGCACATAAAGCTGAATCTGCAAATCTGGCTGTGTCCATCACTGCATTAAATATGTGAAAATGAGAAACATCTGTTGGGGCATGTATCGTCTTGCTATTGATGTGATTGAACAAACCAGGGCAGACAATGCTGCTGCCTGTCTATTTTGAAGTTCAGCTAGCAGCCCATGAAATCAAACTTGTTAGTACTCACCAGTTTGTGAACCACTTGGCAAGCAATTGACATATCGAAGGATGAGGCAGTGCCCTGATAAGCAAAGCTGGCGTGTGCTTGAACATTCGCCCATTGCCTCCCAATAGCTGAATTAAACACTGACTGGCAATCGACTCAAGGCAATCCACAAATAGAGACGACCAGTTCCCCACCTGTTCCCTCCAATGAATTCATGTGTTTCTCAAAAGAATGCAAATCAAAGTGACTGTCTCCCAACAAAATGATGTTATCAAGGATGGAGACAAATGCTGTAGCTGAAGGGAACTGGGAGAAATTGTTGTTTGTGGTTCTTCAGCACAAAAAAACAGAATGATTGCAATGGAAGATCAGCCCTTCCTCCTGCATTTTCCTTCAGATGAAAGACTCGTACCTGTTTTATCACAAACGCACACACATTTGGCTTTGCACTCTACCTTCACAGTCCAAGTATATATCAAACATTCCTCCGCTCTGCTGTAATTTCTCTCACATGATTTTTTTTCTTTCCTCATTTCCTTTCATTCTCTTTCTGCATGCCGGGGAAATGAAAACAGAGGCGGAACCCCGGGACAGAATTGTTCTTTATTCATGCTGTCTTCACGTGTAAATATGGAGCCATCAAGTGTAAACTGAATTCCGCAGCTGGTCGTCACATAGAGCTTGTATGGAGATGTGGGATACCGTTGGGATACCACACAATCCCACACTGGTTCCTGTCACATTTTCCTGCCATTCAAACCCAAACACACCTCTTCTAAACAGTCAGAACAGTCCAAAACAGGAACCAGATCCCGTGAAAAAGGGGAGTAAAAGCCTCCATTTGGTGTTATGCTTTCTTTGTTTTTTTTTTTTTTTTAGTTTTTAACTGCTTTCAACCTGTTGACCAAAACCCTCTGTCGTTGACTGTTGACTCCACAGAGTGCGATGTTTTAAATCTTTTGTTTGTTTCTGGGTTTCTTGGTTTTTTCACGTTATATAGTGGTTGAAATATAAATCTAGGTTAAACGCTGAATGAAGTAATCAGCGTTGCATATGTTAATTACAGATATGAAGATAGCAAACAGCTCCTTCATAATGACCTCCCCTGGGCCTGTGCATGGTTATCCAGCAGTGTGCTAATGGGGTTACTCACAGTCCTCTGTGGATTTCCTACCACCATCTATAGAACCAGATAAGCTTTATCAGAGTAAACACTGAGCATTTACATATTCATCGTTATAAACATGACCTAAAATAGTACTGTTAAAACACAGAGATGAAAATTTTAAGATCCTCCTATTTTATGAAGAAACACAAATGAGTCAGTGTTGCTCATGTAGTGGGGGTAGCAAACCAGCCAGACCTCTAATGTTAGAGAGAAAGTCTGTTTTCATAACTTGGGTTTTGTAGTTTTGGTCATTATTCTTACTGGTAACAGCAACATCAATAGGAAGAAGTCAGACGGAGGAAAGAGGCACAAGCCAGACGTTTCAGGCTAGTTTTAAACAAACCCCCAGGTTAGTCAAACCTATCTGGAACAGAAAACAACACAGCATACACAAAAATACATCAAATATTAACCAAACTGTCAACTGCAAACATCCATCACAGCTTACAGACCAGCTTCTTGGCTGAACATTTACCTGCCATACTTGCTGTAGTTTTTCTGCATGTGCATTGAGGGATTATTACCAATGAGACTGGCTGTGCTAATGTTGGGTTCTACCTCTGTGAAACTCTCAGCACTTGTTTCTTGCCCTGTTGGACTAGATTTTAGACATTTATTTTGGTTAGCACAATGTTCACAAGAGACAGAAATGATGCTTCAACTAATCTCAACTTTGCTTAAAACTGTATCAACCAACTTTTTTTGGCAGCTTAGACGCAGCACATACACACTATGTAAACGTTATTGTCATGGTCACAGGTTGCCATTTGTCATTTGGGTGTGGTCCCAACCACGAAAGTGAGTGGACAGCACTGCAGTGAACGCCTGGAGGGACCACAGTAAGTTAGTCGAGCTAACTGGGGTTCCATCAAGACCTGTGTCCTTTTCTTGTTGACTGACAACAGAAGGCATTTCTCAAATGTATGGCCTTCTAACTGGTACAACCATGCAGCTTTTTGATAATTAAATTCCCAAGATGTTCCTTGTCTCTCTCCTCTGTCAGTTTGAGAGCAAAAAGGCCAAAAAACAAACAAATAAACAAACAAAACCTTTGATTGATGTTTGCTGATGTGCAGTTAATGCTGGAAAAAGATGCTTGCTGGAAGTGGAACTAACACTAATGAGAGCAGGGAAACTGAACCAAAACCACAGTGTGAGCCATAAGAACCAAAACAATGAGCCTGAAGATGCTTAAAGGGGCTGTAGGTGAACCACACAATCAAATGATTGTACTTATTCATCAGTACGAGTGACAATACCCAGTCATTTGACCCACTGAGTGCAGCTTTTACATCCCTGTGTGTATTTGTGGCACAACCATTTCTTCGGGACCTTCTGAGACCTACATGTCTACCTTTCAGCTCTTTCTGAATTCCCTCCAACCTCTGTGCTCTTCCCTTTGTCCTCTCTACATGGAGAAAGCTATCTTGACAGTAAGAGATAAACATCGACCAGACACTTGGAAACACAAGAAAGAGGTAAAAGCGAGTGTTGTTGCAGAGTAACACACTCATCCCTTGCAGCCATGTCTTGTTTGTACACTGGGGAGATGGCAGAATCTCATGTTTCACCAGCTCTTGTCGCGTAGCCCCACCACTACCGTCTGTTGCTGTCATCCCTGTATACCCAGTTGTTAAGAACAGCATGTGCAGTTGGACTGCTTTGCATCTTTCAGGTGCTGCTATAAACAAGAGGAAAAGGGGAATAAATCCGACCAGCAGTGCTGCACTGAAGGATGTGCTTTCCCCTGGTTATTTCATGTCCCCTTCTTTGTCTCTGGCCCTTTCCTCTCTCTCAGCCTCTCAACTGATGTAACATGACTCCAACTTGATGTCTATCACGATTCTCATTACACCTTTGTTGTCCTTTCCCAGACCCACAAAGGAGATCCTCTGTCTGAGGTGGTCCTTGTCTTCCGCCCTCAGCCCCGCCACTCTTTTGTACCATCTCCATTTCTCACAGAAAGCTTCTCCTATGAAGATCTGAGGTGGTTTTCATGAATTTAAAAAGGTCAAGCTTCTGGTAGTGCAAGAATTTTGACTTGTTACCTATACCACTGTAGCAAATTTAGCACAGCTGGGTTATACTGACATGTGGGTGTCTGGTGTTTCAGCCCCAGTGGCAAGAATGATTTGTTTGGAAGGAATAGGAAAAAAAAATCTTGAGTTTTTGCCAGAAAGAGAAAAAGAAAGTCAAAGTAAAAAGACAAAGTCGTCTCTGATGTGTGATGTACAAACACCACAGCGGCTAGAACGTAAGATGCAAACCGAAATAAGACGAACATAAGAGTGCCACTTTAAATCAATGACCAAGATAACTGTAACTGAAAAAATAAAATCTACATTTATAAGACAGTAAAATGACAGAAAAACAAGCACAAATAGTACATCTCAAACAACTTTAGACATTCTTCAGGCTCTGCAAACTTGACAGAAATGCTGCAATCGAAGGCGCACTCTCCACAGCAATCAAAGTCCTCTCCCAGAAATCTGAATGGTTTGTGATGATGATTAGTTGACCACGATGCGGAGCCGAGGAGTGGATGCAGATGTGGCTAATTCCAATGGTACACAGAATGCTGATTGTGTGGCACAAAGTGCTAGCAGCTAATCAATACAGTTAGCATTGCTAGGCCACATTTCTGGATTTGAGGGCTCAGCACCTGTGACTGCAGCCCTGAGCTAATTTCAGCTTGATTATCATCAGAGCTCATCTGTTTCCTTGCATTCCAAAAACTCTACAATTAGAGGACTTGGGGTGCTGTTAAATTGAAGTGTACAGCAGTATACTGTACACAGCAGGGACAGTTATTCAAGTGTGGGACTTTATATGGTAACTTCTTAAAGATTTAGTCTTTGGTTAAAGTCTGAACTCCTGTGTTTTACACAAGACTCCGCGGCAACTTTCTGAAAACAAAATATGCCAGATAAGTGATATTGCTCACTATATTGTTCATGTGAATTATATTATGCAGGATGTTCATTTGTAATTGTGAAATTTTGTCAAAACAGTTCTAGTCTATATGATGTAACAAGGTGATACCTATGCGCCTGAGCCAGAAACACTGTGAATATTTCATTGCTGTAAGATGTTGTTCCTCTGATGTTCATGCAGGGTTATGTTTACCATTAATAGAACTGTTATAAACGAACTCCTGTTTCTGTTTTTGTAAAATGTACAGGAATATCATTTGAATAGCAGAGTAAGTGCCTCTATATCATGTAGACGGCTTTGTACAATAATGTATGGCCATCACACGTTGCCTATGTGAAGACAGTGCTCGCGGCTATCATTCCCCAGCCTTTGTTTTTCCCACTTTTGAAGCAGGAGACGAGCCACAGAATGACTCCATTAATGCAGAAACTATTTCTTCCAAATCAAAAGAAACACCCCACCTAATGTAATGACAACCTCTTCCCTCCTTGCCTCTGGTGCTTTTCTTTTACTCATCACAGGAAAGGAGGTCATGAAGGTTGGGGTGTACAGTATTGAGTATTGTGTAGAGTTAATGTGCATGTCTGTGGTGAAGTTCCCTTTGATTGACAGTGTGCTGCTGAAATGGTGCTATTGTCACTATTTTGTGCAATCGATTATATATATATATATATATATATATATATATATATATATAAAATCAGGGTCATGTGACATGGCCTTAAACTCCTGTGCTATTTCATTCTACCCTGTATTTAGTGTCTCTTTGCAGATGGTCACCTGTTGTGGGAGTCTGGGCTCAAACCACTGATGGTTAGCCTCTGTGGCTGGAGCCCTAATTAAGCCGGCGTCGACATATCGTGAGCCAGCATCATAATGATGCTAATTGTTTGCTTCGACCCAGAAAAAGTGCATCATGGGCATAATGGGATAATAAGAAGCTCTAATGCCACCCCCAGTGGGACAGCACCTGCTAATTACACACTGAAAGCTATATTTAGTCACTGTAGGTACTAATATAAATTAAGCATATATATACATGTGTTTTGGATGTTTGCATTATTTATGCTCCAGTGAATTTCTGGGCAAGCTATTTGTTTGTGTGCATTGCAGTTTGAGGGCCTTGTCTACAGAGGAAGGGAGAAGACAGGACAGCAGAGAGAGGTTCTGGAGGAGGGCGGGGGAGGGGGTGGGGAGGAGGTTGCCTTTCATATTCTCAGCATGAATCCAGCAGAAAGTCATTACCCACAACAATAGAATTTCTGCTCTGTTTGCCTGGCATATTTTTCCATCTGGCCTCTGAAGTGTGCCACACTCAGTCCGGAGTGTAAAGAAGTGCCCCAGACAAACAACTCTTTCCACCACTGTTACAAACATGCCGTGCCCTCTGTCTAAAGATGTGTTGGCAATACACAATTGCCATTTTTTCTCATCTCTACCATTCTCATGAAACAATGGGATAAGGCAACCAATGGTAGGAGCCCCCTCTGTCACAAATGCTATGAGCATCTGTTGGACCAATGATTTCAAAACAACGGCTTCTTGGTTTGACATCTTATCCAATGACTTTCAGAATGTGGAAACGTGAGTATTCAGTCTTGGAAGGCTGGAAACCATTGGAGGGATTAGGTCCATGCTACAGTGCAGAGCTCGTCATTAAGAACAATGGAGTGTATCATTCACACAGAACAGAACAAAGTTTCCTATAGTACCTGCTGAAAACCTGAAAATAGTTTTTCAGCTGCGTCTCCATTGAACTGTTTGTAATCATGTATCATTGCTCTCCAACAATTAAACAGCTTTGGGAAAACTGAGATGCAGTAATGGATCCGAACAAAACATTTGGCAACCTACTGTAATGTCCCAGTCCTCCCACTGAAAGCCCAGTATGTGGGAACTATTCTGAAACGGGTGGGAGAGCTCTCATCTTTCCTCCTATCCCTTCTTCCACGGCTTCCTTTGCTTTTTCACTCTGTCTCCCATTAGTGGTCCATGAGAGTGGGAGGAAGAAGGAATGCTTTCTGGCACAGGGATCCTTTAGTTGTCTTGGTGACTGCGGCTCTGCCATGTCAGAAAAAACTCAGGGACGTAATACATCATCACCGTGGCTCCCCAGGCAGTCGTTGCAAGGCTCTGATCTGATTCTCTGTAGAGCGTCATCCTGTTCCACAAACACAACCCAGAACAACGTAGCACACTCACCATTTACTCAGAAAAGAAATCGACTTCCTGGCAATCACCCAGGTCCTTAACATTCACCAGAAACGTTCCTGAGCTGCCATGCACATGTCCCCATTCATCTGCAGTTATTTAAGTAAAGATTGTTTTTCTATGTGTGCCCATTGGCTTTGAAGTGCCTATTCTGCCTGCTTTGAATATGTCTCTGTTTTCCTACAAGACAAAGCCTCCTTCTAATTTCAGTGGCTGTGTGCAATTTTGGCGGACAACCTTCAGATTTACATAGCGAAGTGGCCCACCTGCTCTGTGTTTGTCAAGCGAAGAGAGACGGATACAGTGTCTTTGTTTGTAGATTGTAGATTTGATTAGAAGATTACCAATTCATCCTTACAAAGCTTGGTTTACTTGAGTGCTTCATGTTTTTGGACTTACACAGATCTTAAACTTCTATTCCTGTGCTGATGTAAGTAGATAGCCTTATGTAAACAAAGTTATCCGTAAAAGCAGTAGACTTCTCTGGATAATGATTCGAGGAGGTGCTTCTCCAGTGTCTAACGCTCAACATTTCAACATACAAAGACCTGTTACTGCTCCAAATGTGAGATCTCCATACATTGTTTTCCATCTTAATTTCTGTTAACGTTTTCTCCAGAGAAGACACACAAACACATGCATGCACGTGAAAGCACACACACACACACACACACACACACACACACACACACACACACACACACACACACACACACACACACA
>JBBMJY010000013.1:16637339-16657051 GCA_037833715.1 Toxotes lorentzi
ATATGGTCATTCAGCATTTCTCTTTCGGCACATTTAGTTGAGTCTGGTTTTAAGATCTTTGACTGTTTTCAACAAAGTCCCCCTGGGCTCTATAAGTGTGGGTCTTATCAGCAGTGACACGCATGGCAATAACAGATAAAGCATCTTCTATATGGCACCACACACACACACACACACACACACACACACACACACACACACAGAAACATAGATAAACACATGGACAGAAACAGAAAAACATATCTGTAGTGTAACATGCTCACTGGCACAAACGGTATCATTTCTTTATTTTTTTTTATGCTCTGCATCCACTCCTCACAAGAGCAAAATGTTAATACTGTGGACATGGAGTAGATATCGTTTCAATTCAGTATTGTATATCATACTATTTTTCACTGTAAACATCACAGCACTGGGCTCTGATGCAAGCCTGCTTTGTTAGGCTGAAATTAAGGGTTCCTGAAAATGTAAGTGCTCTGCATGTCTACGCAGACGCCCTCCTCACAAAAGGCAGCTTCGATACACTTCTGTGTCTGCATGGGAGATGCTCAGGCACAGTGTTGAGATGTAGATCTAACATGGGTTGAAAGCCACATATACGAGCTCTGTAGTCATGCATGTAAAGTAGAAAAATATAGATTGTAAAAAAACGGCTGAATTGATTCAGTTAGAAGCATATCTGTTTCATCAGGTGTGTGTGAGATGGACGACAGAAAACTGCAGCTGAAACACCTGTGCAGACATAACATACACCTCAACAACAGACCCCAGTTACAGTTTGCCTGAAGTGTAAAAGAAACAGCCATGCATACACCTTTGAAAAACCCTGTGCAGATTTGCCTCAGTGCAAAGCGTGAAGCGTGTTTCAAGCTTCACTTCAGATCTTTTTAGGTGTGGGAGTGGATACCTGCTCTGTTCGCATGCATGCGTGTGAGCACATAGGGTCACGATACACATTCCTGCCATTGAGCTTCACACTATTCAACTGAATGAAATTCAACACCAGTAACACAAAGAAATATAGTACCAACAAAGACAAGGAGAAAGAGGACTGCTGGCTGCAAACATGAACGTAAACAACGCACGATTCAAAACACTGAAAAATCTTCTTGACAAATGTTCTGTGACAAAGAAAATGAATTCAGTTCCTCTATTAAAAACTGATGAACTTTCTGTCTGCTGAAAATTCAACAACTCACATGTGTCAAAAGAAAAATCATGTTCTGCAATTTCCTTAAAGGGCTGTTTCACAAAAAAATTATGTTATTATAATAATATTTACTTTTCTAATAAAACTGTGCACAAATAGATAATGTTAGAGCTAAATGAGAACATGTGTTTCCTTTCATTTGAGTGAACCAACCCTTTAAACATCCCTGTTCATTACCTTATATAAATAAAAAAAGAAAAAGCTTTCTTCCTTTAACAGCTCCCGAATGTATTTTTCCATGACCTCAGGCATGATGATGTGCACAGTGAGGTAGAACGTCATGTAGACTTAAGCTAAATGAGTTGTGAGGGCATTATTTATCATCAAAGGACTTTCTAATTACTCCCGATAGTTGAACATGTTGAGGAGAACACCAAGAATATGAACTTTAGCTGTTATCGCCTATCTGTAGCTGAGGGAGAATTAAGGATTGGCCCTGCGCATAATCACTTGGCACAGGCAATTACAAAAATAATTAGAATATTAATTAGAATTTCTCATTAGTGCACCCTGTTGTTTTAGGAAACGAGTTTAATGATAGGGAGGCCTCTGGTCTTCATCCTTCCCAGTGGGGGCACAGTTTGCCCTGAGAGCAGGAGACATGGCCCCGGAAAGTGACAGAGCATATCATCATCATGTAAAGAGGAAGAAGAAAGAAAATCAAACAGAAATAAGGTGGAGTTGATGTGGGATCGGGCAAACAAGATGCTAGGAGAATAGAGGGGCATGTTTAATCGTGAGCTAGGGGGTATTTACAGATCTAGATCCAATTCCCAGGCAGTGGGATGAGGAGACTGCCATCATATCATCTGGGGTCTGTCTGAATCACAGGCAGAACAATGTGGCTCAGTGCTTTTCTGCTACTTCCCATCACTAATATATGCTTTCAGAGTCCTGCTCTAAAGCACATCTCGTTTAGCTCTTGCATACTTTCATTGATTCAGCCCTCTACTCTTATTATCTACTGTGCATCCTTTTAGTCTGAGGCCATTCTGTAAATTCAGTTAGAACAGGATCTTTCAATAGGCCCTGCTCTGTTTGCTTGAGTCTATTCCCACCACCAGTGGCAGCGTGTTGTGTTTCACCCCACAGCAGACAAGCAAAGAGGCGAAGTGTAGAAGCAGGAGACCCATTCATTTGATGGGAAGGTTAGTGAATAATCAGCACAGGCCTGCCATGACACTGCACCGGAGAGTGGGCCAGGTGCTCTGGTTCACAAAGTTATTTATTAACTGCATTCAAATTTATTCTGCTGCCACAGCTGCCATTCCCACGGTCATCTCACAGTCGCCGCACAGACACTCTGTGTGTTTATCATCTCTTTCAGTCCCTCACTCTTTATCTCCCGCCATCTTGCTTGTTCTCATTTGTTATTTTTCCTCACACCCCCACTGTCCCACCCCCTCTTCCCCTGTTTTGATTTTCACAGATTTTAAGTCCCAAATAAACAAAAGAAGAGAAGTCTGGGATTCAAATAGCAGTTCTGATGCCGGATGAGTTCATGAGATGCCATAAATATTAAAAATGCTGTGCTGACAGCCACAGTCATGGGACATGAAGTCCTAGTTTTGCAGCATGTCTTCATGCTGATAAATTATTTGTCTGTGAACTCTCAATCCCACTGTTAATTTATATTCCCTGTCACACATCTTATGATGTGCATGTAAGCTGTCAGCACATATAAGGCCACCTCCACCCTAGAATCCATATGGTTGATGCACTCACACTTGTCAGGTTGAGCCTCTGGATAGGAATGAACAGTTTTTTGTAACCTACATACAATAACACGCAGGCATCAAAGCAATCCCACTGGCTACTCAAGGAAACCCATTTCACTTCAAATCAGCCTGCACACAAACACTTTACAAACCCTTTCATTCGACTCCCTTTAAAAAAATATATCATCGTGTTTGACAAGTAAACCCATGAGTAAACAGGTGCACCCATCCTCTCTGTGTGAAAGCATTAACGGTGGCGATTGCCAATTTGCATGAGTGACTTGAGGTGTCTAAACAGTGAGGAAAAAGAGCGCTGCCTATTATAGCGCTCTATTGATACCACTGACTTGTGTGCCTCCTCTGAGTGCAAAGAAACGCCTTTCATCTTTTGTTAGGACACACAATACAGCTTGTATTGTGATGTTTTTTGCAGCAGCAAAGCTGAAATGATGAGATGTTCCAATGTGCCATTGTATGTTTTTCCATCAAGTTTCCATATGTAGCTGACAAATGACTACAGGCCTCAATCGCTACAAGAGGTCGTTCTCTGGGCGCTGCAATTTCTCTCTTTACATATTCAGGAAATGCATGTTGATGCAAGAATGAATGATAATGCTCTTGCCTTGGGGCAGTGTGCTCTGCAGTATCACAGTGCATATCCCAGTATCCCACTATTCAGCAGCCTCAACTGGGGGAAACAATGAGGCCGCAGCCAAAGAAAGAAGCGTCCGACTGCCTTTCAAAACCTCTCCCAGTAAGTGACAGTCTGAGACCTTGCCCATGGAAAATGCCACACTGACAGAGATGACAGAGGGAGAAGAGGATGGGGTCTCAAATCTGCCACACACACACACACACACGTACGTACGTACACACGCACACACGCGCACACACACACACACACACATTGCCTTGCACCTGCATATGCATACAAACAAACTAAAGCTGAACATCCCAGCTAGAAGTTGTTGACATTAGGAACATATGGGAAATGTTTGAATCAGTAATAAGATTTTTTTTTTTTTGGTGGTGGGGGGGGGTGGGGGTTATTGGATCATTTCTACCCATTATGACAACATTGCACCAGACAAAGTAACTGCTGTGAGTGCACCAGAAATGTTTGTGATAATCTCTAAGACTAAGGCAGATTTAAGTCAAAGCTGGACCAATTTACAACGAACAGTTTAGGTGATAACTTTACAGTAGAGCTGCAGAAATGAGTCAATTCATTGATTAGTCGATCAAAAGAAAATTGACTGGCAACTATTTTGATTATTGATTAACTGATGGAGTCATTTTTCAAGCAAAAATGACAAATATGGACCAGTTCAAGTATCAGGATTTGCTGCTTGTCGGACAACAACTTTTAAAAGTTGTTGTTAAAAGATAAGTTACATTTTTTTCACGTCTGTCTTAAAACAACACCCACATGCCCAGATGTACACTGGAACAGGTTTTTTTTTTTTTTTTTAAATGAGTATTTATCAAAGTTGCTGTCTCTTCAGTATGAAATTCCCTCTTTCTGTTTCCCGACACTGTTGCAGTGGGCGGTTAGTAACACAAAAAGGGAATTTTGTACTAAAAAGACCGTAAATTTGGAAGATACCTACTTAAACTGTCTAATTGAGACTGCTGTAATCTTATATATACTTCAGTTAAACCTTGAAATGTATTTTTGTATGAAACGAGGATCCCCCACCATCACTCACACTGGAAGTGCTTAAGAGAGGGCTTTCTTAACAGCCTGTATAAACAAGAGGAATGATTACAGCAAGCAAAAGCTGTTTCAGTCACATGAAAATATGAAAACCCGTCTGTTAAATAACATTTATGACAAATTCAACATCAAAGCCTGCAGCTGTGTTGGTGTTGGAGTCCTGTTGAAAGCAATCTTAGATCCTTATTGTTCAGATAATTCACTACTTGACCAACCTCATCATATCACTGCACCATGACCCTGTACATCAAGTTGGTGAAGGTGAAGTGGAGGCTGTCAGCACCCTCGACTGCACCAGCCAGTCGCTCATAAACCACTTCCTTCACTTTGTAACTGGCAGTAGCTTTTTGCATGTTGACCTTGCCATGCTCCATTGATTTGGGTACTTGAAGCTCTGGTTGTCTGCATTTATTAAGATTGGAAGCAGACTGGGGGGTTGGTTTGAGATGACGGGTCTGACACCAGACACCAGGTACCTTCCCCTGATGCTCTCAGGTCTTCTGACACAAGTCTAATAGGCTCCGACAGGCTCTCTAAATGGAAAATGTTAATGATCGAGTATGTTAGCAGGATGTTACCAACTCTTGCTGATTTTATCAAAAGGGTTTGGGGGGTTGGGGGAATACTAGAAGGTGACTAGATATCCAGTGTCCATGATCGCTCAGAATGTGAGAGATGGAGCTGAACAAAGGGAAACACAATACCACGTGAGAGGAAAAAAGAAAGAAGGAAATTCACTTTGGTATGTATCAGTGTGTAAGTGTACCATGAATTTACAGCATTTGTAAAAGGCACAACAATATGCACTTACAGGCTTCATACTGACTCATTTACTCCATTTTAGATAGATTTTATTGCTGATTATTTTAATGCAAATGATCTGTACATATTCCATTCAACAAAATCAGTGCATCTTTGAAAATAAAAGAGTACACAGCCGTTTTAGTTATTTCAAATGTTAAAGAGAAATTTTTACTGTATTCATCATGAAGTCACTGATAAATATGATCACACATACAGGAATATTGTTTTATGTCCACAACGTTCAACCTTGAAATCAGCAAGTAAAAAGCTCTACCCTGAAAAAACCAAAACTTTTATCTCAGAAAGAGAAATCTGAGAGGCATTGAGACCAAACGCTAACTAGCATTTCCCTGGTTTTCATGAAAGGATAACAGAATAAGCTGATTTACTTTTTGATTTATCCACCACCTCACACACATCGTTTAGTCTTGTGCATAATTTCGAGAATTTCCAAATGACAAAATTACTCCGTGCAAGAAGAAAAGGAGGAAATGACTTGAGTGTCCTATTCATTTTTAGCATAATTTTAGTAAAATGGATTTTTGTTCAAATTTGCAGTGAGGACTCTGTAACTGCACTTGCTCTTGGGCTTCTAATCAAAAGGTGCACTTCAACACACCATAGACACTGCGCTCTCTAGTCCACAAGTGAACTTAAAAGAACTAACTCTAATCACTATTCGAAACAAATTCACCGACATCATATTCAGTGCATGCAGGTTAATTTCAATCAATTTTCTAAAAGGCGGTTTCCCACTGAGTAAGTAAGGTGTAAGAGAAATTCTTTTGTTCTGGTCCAGACTCAGTGAGGAGTCCATTCTGTTGTGGGGAATGAACGGTTGACTCAAAAGCAGTTTGCGAGGTTCTAAAGGGTAAAATGAAAGATGTAAAAGCTTGTGGCAGCTTTGCGCTGGTGGCCTTTGTGTGGTGAGAGGTCTGGTCAGGGCAAGTAATGCTGTTGTGAGGTGGTCAGTTACTGCTGCTGTTCAGACCACATTTCCTGGATGATAATATGGCTGATTTAATGGTTCATGAGAGCAACGGTACATGGAAGGAAATGTGTTTCCCTTGTTTTGTGCTGTAAAACAATCCATCAAAGACCAAATGAAACTGGAAGCTTAAGAAACAAGTGTTAACACCCTAAAAACAAAATCCATAGTAGGTAGATATACAGCAAATACACAGCACGTAGCTATTTCATATCCTGTTTGGGAGCTTTCAGTGTAAACCAAACACTCCAGCATTCCAAAATAATTAAAATAGCATGTCTTATAATTTCAGGCACTTCAGCAGAACTTTTGAAGTAGACCAATTATTTATTTCTCAGGTCCATCCGTGCTCATCACTCGCTTTTCTGAAACTTAAAATAGTCTGTTAAGTTTGTTCAGAAAGGTTATAGCAGCATGTCTGCACTGGGTACAGTTGTTCCGCAGGAAAGTGATTTCAGCCGCTTCAGCAGAGTCGTGGCTCTGAAATCTGAAATCTCTCTTTGTCTTTTTGTTCTTTTATTTTTGTGGCCTGGCCTGGTTACGAATCACCTGTTGATTCACGTGCTGTCTGATTTGGCCTGTAAGCTGTGACACTGTGACAGACACACACTGAAACCAAATTTGAAATTTAAATTCGCTTTTTTTTTTTTCATAGAATCTATTAAACCTCAATATTATATAAATATCTGTGTACTTTAAATTAAACTTCTGTAATGCATGAAGGCAGACATCTTTACTTTTTTAGGCAGAGATCAGAGTTTGAAGCAGTTTCTGGGATAAAAGTTGAACAAATAAACCATTGCTGCTGCAGGAGAATGGCTGATGGAGTAAAAAAATCATTTTTTGGAAAAAAAAATGTTTTTGAGAGCAGTGTGCTGCTAATCATACACAAGAGTTGCCTGGTTCCCTGCACTCATGCTATTTCAGGCATTGAGTGTCCTTTTATCCCTCTACCTCCTAATAGCTAATCTCTATTGATTTCCCCTCCAAACATCTGTCCAATTAGTATGTTCTCATCAAATCTCTGATGAGGTCTATTTCCAAGATGAGATGGACCAAACCATGCAGCCATAACAACAGAACCCCATTAATGTAACCCTGAAAAGGTATCTACAAGTAGATGGAAAAGGATGGAGGAAGTAAACAGGGACCACAGGAAAAAAATGGAAATAACCATGAAATAAAGGAGTTCAAATCATAACCTACATTACTTCTCGAGAGTGGTCTCTCCATAAATGCAATCAGTCTTCATTTGGTCAGAGCCTGTATCAAAGCAGGATGGGCTCCACATTACCAAGGTAACTAATTTCTATTCTATTAGCTTCAAACAGCTGAGAGAGGACAGGCCAAGAGGACAGCTGGGAGGTGAGATGGAGAGGGGTGGAGGTAAGTAATTGTTGATCACAATAATACAGCTGGAGCTTGGACAGCCTCTGTAATTGAGCCCGGCGTATATTTCTCAAAGGTAAAGACGCAGTGTCTGTTCTTTTTGTTTATTCTGGGTTTTCATTATTAACTATAAACCAAATAATAGCAATAAGATAGTGAAAATGGTTCTTCTTCAACCACTATATGAGGCCTGTGTCAGGTCTGAAGGTGCACATGACCATGACCAGCACCATGCAGACCTTTAGTCATCATTCAAAAGTTGAAATGTGACATTTATGGAATAATAACTGTGAATATGCACCGTGCTGAATGCCTGAGAGCTCTGGGCAATTTTGGTTTAATGGCTACTTTTCTAAAAAGACACATGTGGACTGAACAATAGGTTGGATAACAGAGTGAGGAAGAAATTAAAAAGCTCCAGTGCTTCTAATGATTGGTCTCTTAAAGCTTTTTAAGCATTTTCCTCATGTCCTTTGTGTTCTCTCTTGCCATCGTTTTCCTTGTAGGAGTCAAATTGTGGATTTTCATGGTGTTACCACTCTAACATGTGCTTTACTTAAATAATTTTAATATTTAACATATCTCTCCTCCTCCCCTAGATACGCGGATGGATAAGATCATAATTGTACCAAACTATGGAGACAATTATCCTCATCTTCCCCTGTTCCTGTGTCAGACTACATTAACCAAAGACACACCTCTCACCCCTGTCCTGTCCTACATGTGAACATGACTCCATCCATTCAGTTACAACAGGTTGAGAATGTCACTCAAAACCATCTGGCAGAACAGAGACAGGTCTATGTCTGAGGTCTATATCTGTGTTTACTGGTGAAAGAGAAAGCTGGGACATGTTCAATTCCTTTTAAAAGGCCAAGTTAGCAGCATTGGTAATGGTACGTAAAGGGGATTGCTGGAGGAGGGAAGGAGGAGTGGAAGTGAGAGGAGAGGCATGAATCATATAGAAAAAGTGTGTGTGCTGGAACCTGAAACAGCTGTACAGTGCCTCATAAATGCACCATGGAGACAGGTGCTCCCTAACGTGGAAATATAACCACCATGCCAAAGGAGAGGCCCCGTCTCATGCGGCGCTGTGGGGCGGGGCAGAGGCAATTCATGGTTCATCTCCACTAACCCGCCTGTCCTTCAAGAACATTAACCCGTGCACGATAATTCAGAGCCATAATGGACGACCTGCTGATGTCTGGGTGCATCCTTTTTCTGACGGTTTTTTTGGGGGGGACAAGTAATCAGTGCTAAAAACACAGAGGAGTGAAGCAATACAAGAAGTGCTGATGCGTAAAACCGGCCTGCACGCTGAATTCAGAAGCTTTCACCAGTCTCAACAGCTCTTCAATCAAATTGATGCAATTGCCCTTTTTATAAATGCACCGAGTCAGTGACAGGCCCCCCGACCCCACCCCCCACCCTTAAAATGAAGTCTGATTTCAATATGAAAGTGAGCATTGCACATAATCAAGCTCAGATGGGGCCCAGAATTGGACACACACTAATGGCTGCGATCCACTGCTTTTTTTTTCCATACTGATGTCCCGGCTCCACATTTTTTTTTTTTTTTTAGCTTCATGTTTTTCATATATTACACATGACTGGGAATTGAGATAATAAGGTTTAAGCCCAGTGGCAGCAGGACAGATACATACATGCTCCTGTTCTGCTGTGACTAATGTGAATCCATACACAGGACAGAAGGTTTCAAAAATTCTCAGAAGATTAAAACAGTTTTTTTTTTTTTTTATGAAATGTAATACTGGGCACATGTATTTGCCAATGTGCTTTCTGAAGCCCATTGGGGTTTTCAAACCGCATTGATTTTTCACTCCACACACTATGTAACAGACACGGTCTCAGCTACACTGCAGCAGGTCATACATGAAGCAAGGAAAAGGAAAAAGTTACGGAGCCCCAGAGTGGCCATAGAGACCAAAAAAGACATTTATCAAGCCACGTTCTACTACATTGAGCGCTTTCAAATGCTATTACGTGCATATTGAAATACAATTCGTCCTCACGTTCCGGTTTGTGTGAACAAGATAAGTGCATATGCAGAGAGCCAGCACCCTGCCAACAGATGCTATTTCTGTCTGGATACCTACTTGGAAGCTGGGTGGAGTCGCAAACAAGTACAGACTCTGTCCTCCAACACTTCAGAGCACCAGCACTCTTCATAAATGACAGTCGCTTGCATGCACGGTGACTTCTGTATATAGACCGTTGACTCGCCCTCTGCTTGTCTTACCATATTCAGCTGACTTGGAATCCTGCCTGGAGTGTGTCACCAAACACTATGGGCTTACAACAGACACTCACCTAACAGAGGTCAACGTTTATGAACATTACTCATTTCCACAAAGATCAACAGCCATTTAAGCAACAATAATTAAGACTGAGATGAAATGACTATAACAGGGTCACTGATAACAGGGTGTGATAGGGTTGGTGATGAACACCAGTGACTTAATAAATACTTCAGAATTCTGGCCTTCAGAATCGTCTCTGACCCATGCGGTGTTTTGGAAAGAAAGAATGTGATTCTGAAACCAAAAACAGTAATTACAAATCAACATTCTTATTCTGGTGTATCGCAGCACCTCTGCTGCATCCTGAACTCATCAGCCAGTGAATTCATTCCTCTAATGCAGCCAGTCACTTTAGTTTTTTATGAACTGTTGTCCTGTTAGACAAAGATAAAGGCTAAAAATGATCAAAGTTCACTTACTGTGCAGTTATTGCTGCAAAAATGATGAATTATTGGTGGAAAAAGAAAATTTCAAACGAAATGAGATTCCTGTCCTTTTTAATATGTTTAAATTGCTTTCTTATTTCTTATTGAGGAAAAAGACCACAGTTACACTTTGTTGTTACAAAGGGAGCAGATGAAATATTTCATATCTGTTTTTGTTACTGTGGAACTAATGGTTACTTTTTAATTGGAACTGATTTAGCTGTAAAATGAGAATCTTTATTAAAAACGAAGCAGCATGAAAAATGGAAACCAGCTCTGTGTTGGAAGGATCTGTGGCTTTAAAGTCACAAAAATATTCACTTGAAAGGTGCAGTGTAATGACATGATTAGCTAGTATTTCACCCAAGCACTGCTCATACAATGTGCGCTCTCATATACTTTTGTCTTAACAGCACAGGAAGTGATCCCATGCTCGGCCATAGCGATGGTGCCATAAGGATGTCCTAATGGTGTCTGACATCTTCAGCACGCCACATAAACCTTTATTAGTAGTCCCTCAGTCTACATCTCGACAGGTCAAAGCCATTACTGCTCAACATCACCGAAGACAACAGGCATGTGTCGAGGTGGGTTCGGATAAAACCACTCCTCTATTGGATTAGCAAGCAGAAGAGAGAGAAAGGCAATACCCCATAATGATGTGTCATGGCTGCCTGAAAAGGCATGATCTGTGATGAATCGCAATGTCTGGCCTCATAAATTATAATTATTTGTGCCAGCACGGTTTGAGAGAGCCACTTAGCATCGCAGCATCTATCAGTCCACTCATATGGCACGGAGATTAACGCTGGACATTTTTTTTCTCTCCTCAGAAAAATGACATTAGGGAGAGGGAGGAAAACCGAGTGGTTAAAGGAGCAAGGTGGCTGCAGTGCCTGTATAAATCCTACAGAGTTTCAAACTGTCTCTGAGCTGCAAGCACATACTAAACTAAAATCAGGAAGTGGAGTTTTCACATCATGGTTGTTTCACCCTGCAACTTACTCACACTCGAACCTGAGGCAGCCCAGTTCCTGATTGGAGATTCCCTTAAAAACAGATTATACTCTTTTGCTTATCTAAACTGAAGCTGAAGTCTGTTTTCGTAGCGAGGACATCAAGATTTCCAAAACCATACCTGAGCAGCTGAGGAAACAACAGTGGTTTTGATTAGACATGCTGGCACAATGCAGCATGTTTTCTCAGTTACTTCTCTACGAACAACTGTTTCTAGTTTGTCCCCACATTTCATTTTGGCATTTGTGCATTTGCTCTGATCACATAAAAATGTAATGTTTGTCATGTTGGATTGAGATCCTGCTCCACACAGCCCAACTAAAGAAAACTAAAGACAGGAAACTGTTTTGTCCTGGAAGTATTCTGGAAATATCATTAGACAACAATTCATTGTAATTTTCATAACTTCCTGAATGTGTGGCACACTCTGAATTGTTTTCACATGTGGTTCGGGTTAAATTCCAATCTATTGTGAAAGTGCCTGGCTGCTCCCCTCATATAGAATCAAAAATGAAAAACCCTGATATGATGCTCATGAAATCCCACTTGAGCAGAGCGACACATGCTCAGACAGGCTCCTGGAGCCAACACTTGTACTGGGTTTCGTAATTTCCAATTAGCATGCAATTCCAAGTCCTAATTCAATCCCAGCTAAACTCATTTGCCAATTCATGTGGCAAGTTGTGCATCATCTAAAAATAACCATTCTAGACATCTATTAAAAGAGTGAGTGAACATGTTATTGTCAGTCCTGGTTGCATTGGTTGATATGAAACCTGCAGAATCAGAGAAAACAACAGGCAACAACAGGCAGACAGACTAAAAGACTAACAAGACCAAGTGAGAAAAAAAGAAGGAAGGAAGCCTCAGCGGCTGATGGGTTATGATCTAAACCAAGGAAAATGCTGCTTCCCACCTCAGTCTGGCACCTGTCCAGAGGTCCATCCACAGCTTCCCTGATGTTTTTATGTGACCAGACAGCAGACCACAGGGCACAAGTTGCTCTGATCGCACATCCTAACATCTTTTCGGTGGTTTTCCTGCCCCACCAGGCAGCCAGCGCTGAGAGAGGACCTGTTGTTTGACACAGTGAAGGAGCTCTGGCCTTGGGATAATGCGGCTGCACAGTTTTCTCTTCAGTCAGAGTGATTTGAAACCTTGCAATTTGAGGATCAGCTTTTATGTTTTATGATTTGCAGTAAGTTTTTACAGCTTCAAAAAAAAAAAAAACAAGCGGAAGAAATAAAACTCCAAACACGCGCTGGCAATTGCTCATGGCTGGCTGTGCGAATAAGGAGGTTGCTTCAAAAGTTTGATTAACACCATACAACAGTCATTTACTCAAGTAATTTCATTGCTGTACAGTGAAGATGTCTACCTGCAGTGAAAAAGATGGTTTATAAAATATTAATGCCAGTGCCCAGCGGCACTTTGTGAACAGAAATCCTTGCCAATACAAGGAAGCTAAGGAGGACTGGTGGCTAACAGTGACATTGAGAAAAATAATCCTTAATCATAATTTACTGGCACATGAGATATTCACTCATCGTGCACTGATAAAACTCAGTGTGAAGAACACGACTGTCGGGAAACGTGACAAAATGCAAACTCACAAATTATCATTCAGATTGTCATTTTCTGTTCATGCACCACTAAACTATAGAAAGGCACATTTTTTCAGTTTGGACAGAAAAAATTTCCCTTTCCCATCCAGGCTTTATGTTAAGCTAGGCTATACCTTACACATCTCGACTTTAAAGGAACAGTCTGACATTTAGGAAATTATATTTATTCACTGAGAGTTAGATGAAAGATCATAAGATCCGTGTAGCTTAACTTGTGGCCTCTAATTAGACAAACTCTGTTAATGAAATGCCTGTTTAAAGGAGCCTGCTGAGGTTACTCCCTTGAGTAAGAAATGAATGGGATACTGTCAACATCTAGACCCTCTCTGTCCATGTATAGGTAGAAGGGTAGGGTAGAAGATAAATATATTTTGCCCTGAAAATCACTCAATGTATAGGTTTCTCTCTACATGAGTGCACTTGCTGTGAGACCTTGATTCGAGGAGGAATAACAATAAAACTGCTGCATCAGATTCCACTGGGATCTAAAATTAACATTACAAACAGTACATCCACAACACCTTCTCCCTGAGCAGCCTCTCTCTGGAGTTGGAAGAAAAATAAAAACAGGCAAAGAAAAGAAAAGAATTTTCACCTTTGGGCTATATGGTAATTTGAATGATCTAACTAGTATCAGATCTGGAAGTGCATGCTGAAAAGGAAGTGTATGAAAAGAGAGTGCTGGATCACAGATGATGTGCGAATGACTCAGGGTGAGAGAGAGACCTGATACGGACTTGAATTATCATAAGCCATATGCCCGCAGCCTGTGGGGTGGCCACAAGGTAAATAAAGATGATGACAAACAACACTGCACACACTACCCATACCACCCCCTCACTCCTCTCCTTTCTCATCAGAACAACACAGGCTGCCAACTGAATTAGCATCAACTGGCTAATACATTTGTAATCTATTCTGAGCATAGCAAACAATTTAATTTGGATTTCTAATTTATCCTGACGCATTTATGCAAAGAGTAATGGAGTGTCGCCATAGTAACGGCTTTGAATCGTGGCAACTTTCATCAGAGAGCTCAGAAATACCTTCATCTTCAGTCCTCAACAGGAACTGATATCAAAGTGTGCAAGTTTCACATGTTTGAAGCTCTGCTTCTCTTTTATCAATATGTCCAAACACACAAAACAAACACGCGTCATACACACAAAATCAAACTCACAATGGCTACAAACACTCTCACCTGTTAGTACAAACACACAGAGCAAATGAGCATCTGAGAAAGACAACAGGTGACTGTCAAACAGCTGAGTCTTTACATGTGCCCAAGGCATCAACCATTGATTAGCCAGATTAATTACAGGACAGCTTCCAGACGCCACCTTTCTGCAGCCAGGAAATCTGCTCCTGAAGCAAATCCACAACAATATGCATAGACACACAGACACACAAAACACCACACGAACAGAAAATCAATGGCGAGGCCTCACAACGCACGTAAAACCAGAGCCCTCACTCTTTTGATTATCTAACTCCCAAGAACAACAAACCCAATTAATGATATCGTTTCTGGCTCCATTGAGCCATTTTCTCCGTCCGAGATAACCTAGACACACCAAACATGCTGATAAATGGGCCGTAAACTCCTATCCACTAAAATAACAACACTGCCTAATGTCCACTAGGATGCTTATCACAGTGTAATCATCATTGTGTTTGCACTGAGCTTACAATGTGGGTCAGAACTGTGTATATTGTGTATTATGTTCATTATTTAGCTTTGCCCTGACATTGAAAGTATTTCATGTGTTTTCCCTGAAGCTTTGCTGCAATAGAACGAGTTGCAGGTTGAGACCAAGTTTGACCAAATAAATCTTATTCACTCAAGCGATGGTCGAGTACAGTATGAGTCAAACATCCTATGATGTATTATACATAGTTCATTTCACTTTCTGTTTCGTATCATTCCTCATGATTAGACCAGTGTGTCCACTGCTCTGTGCATTAACAGGGATGTGTCAGGAATTTTCTCTGGCTTCAATATGAACTGTTTAAGGGTGTCAAATTTACTGTGATTATACACCGTTTCATCACATCATAAAGGAAGTAATTTTGTGATTAGCATAAACACACAGTAATAACTGCAGGGGAAAAGAGAGCAAACAATAAAAGCGTGACCTTTATTTTACCAAATGTGATGTGTAAGAGGTGTGTAACTGAGTGGTGCATGAACAGAAAATGACAACCTGAATGACAACGTGTGATTTGGCAGTGTTACATGTTTCTTGACAAACGTGTTCTTCACATTGTGCTTGATGCTGCTGAATGATGAACAGTCCACTTATGTGCCAAGACATTTTGGCTAAAGGTTATTTCTCTCGATTTCACCACTCCTGAGGCAGGAAGGTGGCATTATTTTTGGAAAGGTTATAAAAATAAAATAAATAAGTAAACACCCTCCAAACTCTTTAGATACAGACTATCACTTTTATTTGAGCCCCATTTACACTGTGCAGCAGAAATCCAAAGCTTGACACACATGATGTTTGCTAAGCCATGATTTGAGAATCACTCAACTCTACGGACTCCTTCAATGATTCAGAACCATTCATATATTATCACCCACAGAGATTTTTATTGACCAAAAGCAACAATGTGTGTGATGCAGCTGAGGCGCCTCATACACTGACAGTGCTTACATGGAGCAAACACACACACACTGGTAGGGGAGAACAGGAACAATAGTAATCAACAGGATATTGCTGCCAAAAGTTTGTCTAACCTGAAATTTTCCACTTGACCAAACATGTGAAATTGCCCAAACTCTCACACCTGATTCAGGCCAGTCAGATACTTTACTCTGTCCCTTGTGTCTCCTTATCTCTCTCTCTGTCTAAGAAGAATAAGGACTTATGTTATTTATTTTAAGAACAGTCCTTTCTCAGGTTTTTCTTTTTTTTCAGTTACACCAGACACAACACTTGTTGATATCTATTTTCGCTCGCACCTGTGGGACATACTGACTGTGATTCATGGTTCAGTGGCTTTAAGCACCTTCTTTACCAGGCAGCAGTGAATCCACTGCTTCCGTTCAGGCTGAGCTCACCACAGACAGGTACTGTACAGTACCTCTCTTATACATCTTAACATGCAGACAATCCAAATACAAACCTGCCACACCCGCCTGGATGTGTGAATCTAAAGTAAGGATTCACACATCCATACATATTCTAGCTGACTACACTAATAATAAAAATGCATTTTATTTATAGGCGCCTTTCTTGGCACTCAAGGTCACCTTACATTATAAAAACAGACAGTAGTATAAAAATAAAAGACAATAAAATACCATTTAAAACACTATGCATACAAATGGTAGTTAGCTGGAATGCTGGAGTTCTAACATCATCATTATTATTAAATTAGTTTATTTTCCTTTTATTTCAACCAGATATTTTTTCCTTACTTGTTTAACCACCTAAGCTGTAATCTGTTTATCAGTGCATTCTGCCAACAACGAGAGAATGACTGTTGAATTTCCCTCTCCATGATAATGATGAACACAGACATTAACAAGCTACTGGTGTGTTTGATTATGGTTTGTATTTACTGATGTGTATCAATCTGCTGCTGCGAGCTTCTTGTGGCAAAGGTCATGGCTGACGCTCGGTGTTATTCATGACATTCATCCTTTTTACTGTCAGTTAGGATCACACACACACAATGCCACGATAGGTTATCCATACCATTAACGGAAGACACAGAGATGACAGGCAACAAAGACGGGCCTGTCTGAATGGTGAGACGGTAATGTGTTTATGGGGAAAAGAAGGGCAGAGGAAGGGAGCGGATCATGAAATGACAGCAAGAGAATTGAAGCTCAGCCCTGGGATTTGTCTTACATTTCCCTGATCTTGTCCCCGAGCACTCCCCATTATCAGAGAATTTATTTTCTATCTATTTCATTTTTATTTGGGTCTCTAGCTGGATATTTATATATTCATTTGTGCCACCATTGGTGTGTGTGAGGCGAGCCGTGAAGTGCATCACAATAAATGTATTGACATAAACAGCTCGCCGGGTGCATTGCCTCAGCCTTTGATGAGGGTTTAAGTAGGAAGCCATTGAGAGACTTATGGAGAAACGTTCCTACGGGATCAATAGACCTAACTAATCTTAGTGAACGAGATAGCAGAGCTCATAAAGCAAAACGACAGCGGTATCAGTAACACACGGTGTGCCATCACTCCTCTCTGCCCTCAAACTGTAATTATTCCCCACTCTAACATGGGTCATGAACGAGTAATAGCGTCTGTTTTCCATGTGTTTTGTTTTTCTCTGAGCCCCTCAAAGAATAAAAGCATGTGTACTTTCTTCTCGCTGCTCATTTCTCTCCATATCTTCCTTTTGACATTTTACTGGGTGTCCATTATCTTTTAAACTGTGGTGCAGCCATTATGAATTCATATTAACAATAGTGGATTCTCTTTATAATTAAAGGTGCTCCTGAACGAGAGCTTCCACAAAACGGTGAGATGACTGTTTATCGAGGCTGCTATCCTGAAACGGTTATAAATGTCAGTCCTGCATCATATCTGATTGTTTCTTGGCATTTTGGCTATATTTAGAGAACCAGCTCTAATCTGACATCTATGATGTGGATGTTCATTTTTCAAAAGTGAGTAGAAATTGTGTCTCACAGAAATTATGTTTATATGCCGTTAATTGGCAACAGTAAACACACTTTGAAAAGAACACAATTATCAGCATATTTAGGAAATGCTGTGAATTAAAGTTTGGTAAAGATCATGATCATGGTTAAACACTGGAAAAGTAAACAGGCACCTAATTACAACACATGATGTGTTTACTTACTAACATTTAGTCATAATCACTATTTCTCACTAACGTTAACCAAAATGCTTTTGTTGCCTGTACCTAACCACACATGGGAATCAGGATGTGAGCCCCGATCTCCAGTCCTACACTCTGCACATTCACCATCTACCATGATCACCTCCCCTTTTTCAGTATACACTTGCATGCCCCAGTATACAGTATACAACTTAGTTAGTCATAAGAAAACCCTCCAACTGTCAGTCTTAGAAAAATTAAATGTTTGCTTGTTTTGTCTTTTTGTCTCTTTTGTACAAACATGTCCTTTGCCCACCTGGACTCTGTCCTACGTGTTCCCTCTGACTGAAGTGGATGGTGGACAGTGGCTGACAGATCCAAGGTGAGCCACCCAGGACAGAAGCCCAATTATACCGATCCGTGAGGAGTGAACCTCTGCTCCATTTATCAAACCACTTCAATTAAAGCCATCTAAGAAATGATTAAATAATCAGTTGCAGGCTAATGGAGCCGTATATCCTTGTTATGGGAGAACATTGGTCATCAGCTTGGGAATGTCTGGCTACTGCCAGATGTCACACAGCAATGGCAAACGAGTAAGACAGATGACAGGAAGGAGGGAGGATGGTAATGAGAGACAAGGTAATCCTTATTGGGTCAGTGTGGAATATAAATGTGAATCCATCTTAAGGAAAAGTTCTCCTTCTATGGCTTTGGCCACGTTGTGAAACACTAACTGTTTTAATGTCACTCACACATGCAGCCCTGGCTGACGCTGAAGACGAAGGCAAAACCACGAGGTCAACAGCTGAACATGCATCAGCGAACAGCAAAGTGTGACACACAAAATGTCATGAAAGTTTGTTTGTCTGCTGTCCCTGTCAGCCTGCTAGCTACAGTACACAGCTTCAGGAAACAGCCATTTAGCCAGAGGTGCTGGGAGAAAGAGTCTGGCCTGTTGTGGATGGTGTCAGACAGAAACAGATAGAGATATCCTTTTCCTTTCTGCACACACAGTCTTATAAATATTCATTACAAGATGTTTAATATTTTCCATCTCACAGGATTAACTCTAAAACTAATTCTGAAAATAATCACAACAATTTCTTTTTGGAAATGTGGCACATGATGCTCACGAGAGCCCAATATTCCAGGGTTAATCTTCCCATGTAGAGTTTTATTGCAAAAACATCATTAACACACACACTCGCACACACAGTAAGAGTGGCTGGGTTAAATAGCCGTCATTATCAGGCTGGGTGGCTGTAGAATGGAGGTGACCCTGGACAGCTCTCCATCTTCCTGCTCTATGCCTGCACATTAATGGTTAATTGATGTCACAGGGGACTGCTGATCAAAGGCTTTCTAACCAGCCCCCTTTTCAAGCATGCTCCACTGCTATTCTATTAGCAAGGCAGGCATGCCAGACTGAGGTGGGGGGGTGGGGGTGAGGGGTATGTGAGGGATGGGGAGCGGGAGTGGAGTTGGGGGGGTGTGAGAGTGGGATGGGGATGTTGTTCCGTCCTTCTCTTCTCACTCATCTCCCTACCCCTCCACACACCCCGCCCTGTCGTCCCTCCTTCATGATAATTAGCCCCTGCCATACACACACCAAAACACACACACACACACACACACACACACACACACACACACACACACACACACACACACACACACACACAC
>JBBMJY010000013.1:16657151-16684109 GCA_037833715.1 Toxotes lorentzi
ACACACACACACACACACACACACACACACACACACACACACACACACACACACACACACACACACACACACCCTGAGCTGCCACCGTATCTGCAGCTTAAAGTGCTGGTGTTCTGACAGCCATCAGCAGAAATAGAGGCAAATCTTATTTACCTCGCTGGGTTTTCATTTTTTGAAACCCCCACCCCCACCCCGCCCTCTATATTTATGCCATTTTCATGATTTCTCTCCCCCCTATTGTCTGTTCACCCACATTTCCTCTCAGTAGTCATGCTAATGCAGTAAGGAAGGGCCTGTTTGGTGCTTGGCTACAATGATTGTTGTAGTTGGAGATCACAGATATTTTCAGAATTGGAAGGACAGAGGAGATTTGTCAGTTTTAATCCAAACGAAATGGCATACTATACATACTGTGCTGAAAATCTTTATTCTATGTGACACATAGTTTTGGTCTAAGCCTTTAGTGTTGTTGTGATTTATGCTTTTGTTTTTAAGTAGTAACAGGAGCATGCCTTCGGTCAAGTTGAGCGAGTGGGAGTTTGTGTTTTTTTTGCATGTAGATGGAAAAATAGAAAAAAGGGAGCGAGTAATGTCATAGTGAAGTAGCAAAAACATTTAGTCACTAAAGCCGAAAACTCTGCTTAACCTGCAGAAGAATATGCACCAGTACGTCTCCATCTGTGCACCTGGTACCTGGGGTAGACTGTGTTCTACTGGACAATTTATCCTCAAAACAGAATCCCTGCCACACCAGGCAGCACAGAGGAAGCACATGCACTATGGTGACTTCGTGAAGCTGTAATATTGTGAGTTTGGCGGGCAGCCTGGAATAATTAGTGTTGCCCTGGGTCTGAGTTACTGTTTGCTGGGCTCGCAGAACATTCCCTCGTAGGCTCTTTGGCTGCCAATTAACTCTCACACACACAAATGATCTTGCATGCGCCCTGAGCTGTAATCTCTTTACAGATTGGAGTCTGCAAGCCCCATTTCTGTGAATCTTCTAATGGTTCGCCCACTGATTTCCACACTGTGTCACAAACAGGTTTGTCTGTGATTATAGTGGCTGCAGGAAACAGTGTCATGTCACACTAAAGGCAGATTATGCTGACAGCTTTTAATAGGTGCAGTGGAACCATATGAAAAAGCTACAGCATTTTGAAGAAGAAGGAAAGGGGTCATGGTGGATACACTCTGTCAGCACACTTTTGTTTGCTTTAACCAAACCCAAAACTCCTGCAATATGTCAAGTGAATACAAAAGGCATCTAATGTTTGATGCATCCGAGCTGCAGGTTTGAAGGCACACTGTGCGCTGCCTGAGCGAGGCCAACAGAACCAGTTATGCATCACAGAGGAAGCTAGATAAACGCATCATCCTCATCGCTCTCGCGCAGCGATTTCCCAGTAGTAGTTCCACTTGATGAAGTGCCAGCTCCCCTCCCTGTTATTCTCCGTGTGCCAGCAAAGTGTCCACATGCACGAGTGTATTCATCAGTCAGGTGGCACGAGCTTGGCTTTTTTTCTCCCTCCTATTCTCCCTTCTCGCTGTTCCCAGGTGTGAATGAGATTGGGCTGATTTATCTCTTTTGTGCTGCTTATCAGGGAACTGTAGTGATAACCAAATGAACTCAGGTAACGTGAAAGCGCACACACTCGCTGATTAAATATGTTGTTAGCATGCAATTATGTTCTGTATCACATTTGCAGGGCATACTGTACAGAATATAATACTGAGTCTGCAAATACTTACATGATTAATGAGTCACCCAGGAAATCCTGGCCTGTAATTGACTAATGTGAAAGCCAAGAAAAAAAATGAAAGAAAGAACTAAGAACTAAGAACACACCAGGCGTAAACTACGAGAGCATAAAAACGCGTGCAGTAATCAAAACAGAGCCTGGAACCACTGGCACATTACACTGACATTTACCTGTCTCTGACACCTGCACAAACCTTGTTGTTGCTCTGTTTCTTTTGTTTCTCAGCTAAAGTGATGTCAGCAAAGTCAGGTCCTCACATGCAACATGCCACAATGATGTGTGTGTTCACTCTCACATCCAAATCTATCCAAGACACCTGCAATTACACTAAATCTCCAAAACTGCAGACTTAAACCCAGAGGAGGAGAGGAGAGGCTGGAAACATTGGATCCAGCCTCCACCCTGCCATTATATCCCACAATTCCTCACTTCACCTTATAGCAATGCCAGCCGCACTCATCTCACCCACCACACCAACTGTGAACCCATAATGCTGGTGATTTCTCACAGATATTTTTCACATCATGTGCACCACCCTGCTCTTTTTTCCTTCAGGGGTTACTCACAAAGCCATCAAGAGTTGAACTGATGAAACTGCCGGATGAAGGAGCCCTGTGATGAACAACCTCCGAGTTCCTCTCACAGCACTTCAAAGAAGGAATTAATAGAATTAGCTGGTCAACAGAGGGGGGCTGACTGCAAATGTAAGATGGAGCTAATCATCCGCTAGAATAACATTGACTGGGACAATGAGTCATTGCATAACCTTTGGACTGTTTGAGAGTTTCTGCCTGTCAGTGTACATTCACAGCCTGACATCATGGCTGGATGTTTTGTGGACAAATGCACTAAACCAAACATCTTGTTCATACTGTACAATACACTGGGGAATGGGCAGTATTAAGAAATATAACTGTACCTGTTATGCTCCACATAATAAGAACAGGGATATAGGGGTAAAATAGTGGTAATCTTTCCAACTGAACTTTACAAGGAATGAGCAAAATAATAGGAACATGTTAAAACACAGAGTACAGAAGTGGTACTTCTCTATGTGTAGAGCCCAGTCACATAAAGAAGTACGGTAAAATTCATTCTCATGTCCTCACGTAACGTGGTGCTGGAAACCTGGCTGCACAAAAACTGTGGGACCTGAAGTCGGTTTGGGTTGTTTGTGGCAAAACGGATGCTGACAGGAAAGGTCTATGGTGTGTGACTGCTACACCTCACTCACTTTTATAATGATGAACTGACAAAACAGGCGTAGAGGGCCTGTTTGAAATTAGTCAGACTCACTAGAATAGAACAAATCCAGTGATCACAGTGAAATGAGCTGGACTTAAGTCTGAATTGTTGCTGGTTGAATTCTGTGACTTCCAGCTTGGAGTGAATTTTAGAAATAAATATCTGCACATGATGTAGTGTTGGCTGTGGCCTTGCTGTGCCCTTAGGCCAAAACAGAGTAGTACCTAAGCTTCCTAGAAGGACTCATGGACTGCACACCCTTTAATTCTTTTTCATATTTCTATACTGCACACAGTCAAGATCATCTGCATCCTTGCGATCCTCATTAGTGTTCAGTGTCTGTTGATCTGTTGCATCACTTACGTGCTTTAAGTCAAGGGCAGCTCATTTAAAGTCTGAATAAATCACTGAGTGCCTACATTAGGAATGCAGAGATAAAATATAGCTGAAATGTTAGAGCAGGGAATGTACATTTCTGCAGTTAGGATGCCATCCTAACAACCTTACTGTGCTGTAACGTCTGCCTTTTGTGAGATTTAATTAGACATGATATCTTAATTTGCACACAGATGTACCACAAAGTAATTATAGCGTATTTTCCAAAGACTAAGCAAAACATAGCGAAATCCCCCAACTGCCTGTTGACTGGTAAGAGTAAAAATAACTCATTTGAAGACAGTGGAAGTCTGTCGTCTTTGAGTAAGACTTCTAGTCTGGCCTCTTGGGATGAGGCTCACTGCAATTTATCACAGCCACTAATTATTCATGTTGTAAGCCTTCTTTTTTTTCTCTCTGCAAGAGAAAAAAGAAGAAGAAGAAGAAAAAAATAACAGGCAAGAACAACAATGACACAAGAGCAGAGCAATGAAAGCGCCATATGTCTAGATTGTGTGCTGCTCACTGATTATAAAACATGTGTCTCATCCAGAGGGAAAAGAAGACTTGTGCTAGTTAAGTGGAGTGTCTGCTTCCAAGTCTTATTTATTCAGAGAGGGAAAAATATGTCACTGTGTGATCCCTGATCCCTTTCTACCCATCATGTCAGCCCCATGTTTAAAAAGCCAAAGCCAAATTTCTTAAATGATTTATTTTGATGACCTTTACTGTGAGATTATCAAACACTTTGTCTAATTTAGCTCAAAGAATAAAAAAGATAAAAAAAGCTCTAGATACACAAGACAACATGATGTTATGTTATTCTCTTCTGTAGTTGAACTAAGAGGAAAAGTAAGTAACAGCTCTAAGATCCTACTTCAAATTCAGTGTCTTTGAACATGTTTTCACCTTCATTATGTTGGAACACATTCACATTATTCTAGGTCAATGGCTCCATTGAAGACCTATCTTGCAGAAAGATCAGCACAGGAGCTAATTACACTAATAGGCTCTGGCAAAATGTTTGATACTAAACTACTAGCTATAATATCAGAGCTGATAGAAGACCACAAGCATTCATTTGTGTTCCTTTACTTTCATCTTTAACAGTGTTTTCTTCGACTGAACACACTATGCTGTCGCACAGATGAGGGAGACTCATTGTGATGTTATGCAACTGTTGTGCTTAAGAGGCACAGTTCTAATTTCGAACCATGTCTATCTATGTATTAGTTTAATCAGGTAGCAACAAAAATACCTATGATATCTTTGAGCTTTTGAACGTATCAAACAGCATCTTCCATTTCAATGATGTCTCTGCCAATAATATTAGTGAACATTTGTGGATCCCAGAAGGAAAAAAAGATTTATGGACTCAATTTATCTACAGTCCCACTGAAAATTAGACAAGACGCAGCAACATGACAGCTGCAACAAACTGAGAACATGCAGACCAGCTTAGGGAATCCAGAGGAACATAATCAAGGGCTGTGGGTGTGACTGTAATGTTAAACTTATCTTTTGTTTTGGTGTCAGTAGGAAAAGTGCAGGATTTATGTCGACAGTTAACCATCTAAAACATATGTTCATCATTGATGTTATAGCTACTCTTCTCAAGCTAAACCAGGAGTATGAATAATACGTCAGGTAACAGGTAAGTGAACTGGGCTTCTGACTGATTATGTCACTCATACTGAGGAGCACTAACTAACAGTGAGCGAGGACGACCGTGGCAGTGAGCGACTGAGGGGAGTCAGTCTGCTGTATTACTGGGCACCTGTATCTGGGCATCTGCTACACACAAGAAAACATTGCCTATTCCACTAACCTCGTGATAGAGGGCAACAACACCTGTAACTATGGCAACTGTAGATAACAAAGATGGCAACAGTAGGCTCTGGAAGCTTAGAGGAGGTAAAAATAAAATGTGACGTGACTAAAATGAAACTAAAAATTCAGTCACAAAAACATGGCTAAAATATTATATATATATATTTTATCAACACTGTCCTATATGCACTAATGTGGAAACATGATTATTTTCTTGCATTAATGCATATATAGTATGGCCTATGGTGATAATGACCAAAGTGCAATAACCTGTTTTTCTCTCTGGAAAAACAATATGCAAAGTTGTAGCAGTGTTTTTTTTTTTTTTTTTTAGATAATCTCAGACGTTACAAATGGCAGAAAATCATTATGAATGTTTCTCTGATGCCTGAAGCTAATAATTTTACATGCATTGCGTTTTCTTTCATGTGTACATTTCTTTAACTTTGTTTTTTCATATGTAAAATTAGCGTAGAGAAAGAGAGGCACTGCGATTACTGTCTTTTTTCTGTCACCCACCTCCTGTTTGAACATAAATCTGTTCCTTTGTAATTCTGTCTTTTATAGAGATTCAGTCTACACATTCAGCATTATAAGAAACATTGCCTCTGCACACAGCATACTGTAGATTTCTTTCTTTCACAAGCACAGATGAAAGAGCTCACAACACCAAGATTACATGAGCTGTATATTCCAAAAATAGAAACTGATGCATGTGATCGTTTGTCAGCAGATATATACAGAGAGGCATATGGAGCAGCAGCCTCACACAAACACGCTGGTTAAAGGTTGCACATGGAGAATCTATCCACTGAAATGCCTACCTGTAGGGAAAGTTAGAGTCACCAAGATCTCTTTCATCATAGCAGCACTGTGGTATAACATCACCTGTAAAAGATGCAGCAGTGAAAGTCTCTCACTCACTATTATGTTTAAAATCTGAAATCCAGTTAAGGCAAAAACATGCTGCTCTTTGACCGTCCGTTTTCCAGGTGTGATTCATAGCAACACGTGTGTATTCACATGTGGAATAATAAAAATAACGCCAGATGCTGAGGGGCTGCTGACATTCCTTCAATGCTCTTACATTTCAGGGAATCTGTACAGGAAGAGATGAGGGAATATGGCCGCAGCTGACGTGCACCAGCTCACCAATGTAACTATACAAGAAGTTCAACAAGAGTCAGAAAATTAATCAGCAACCGTTTTGATAATTAATAAAAACAAATGAAAAACAAATGCCATTCTTTGGTTCCAACTTCTCAGCTCTGACAATTTAATTCTTTTATTTGTCACATATGAAAATAAACTGAGTATCTTTGCTTGGACAAATGGCATTTTCCCTTATTCCCTGACATTTTATTGACCAAATGAATAAGTGATTAATCAAGAGAGCTGACGAGATAATGAAAAATAATGATTAGTTGTTGTAGCCCTATACTATACGCTGGAACTATGGCAGTGACACAGAAACTACATGGAGACTGCAGAAACCGTGGTTGGCCAGATTGGTCATATTTTCGGCTACAAGTTTCCAAACTGGAGATAATTTATAGTGTTGACAACATTAAAGACTAAGGAGTATTTTTCTTTTCAGTAACACACATCAAGTAACGCCATCTCAACTGCAACCGCTCTGCCCACAGCAAGCTGAAGCCTCCCACTGTCACTGGACAACACAAAATGATAGAATATTAACACAGTTAGTGAACACAAGGTGAATACAATTAAAGCATGATACGACCTGATCACATCTGACACGTCTGTTGAGGAAAATTCACGTGCCAACAGAAACTGGCATCTACACAGTAGGTAGGTATCCACTTCAATGTATTTCATTTATCATCCCTATTATTTCCAAACCAGACAACTTAAGCAAGATTAACCAACCTGTGTTCACAATCTCTCTCCTATACCATAACACAACCTATACCACTCATGGTTCTTCCAAAATGTATTTATCAAAGCAGATTACAGGTACATGAATATGAATGTATTTTATAGGTGACAGAGTCGCACATACACAATCTGAAGAGGATTCAACCGGTCCTTCTTTTCAGCCACTATCGTAGCCTGATTAGCCGAATGTCATGGCTGCTGTACCACTGCAGTACCTAAAATCCCAATGTAATAACCAGCACAGAATGTAATTATTCCTATTACATTATGTGCAAGAATGTTGCATGTTTTTATAACAATATGCAAAGTTATCACATGTTTCTACAGGCCACTTCCTGTGTACCCAACAGTCAATAAATAACTGTCGCAGCACGTAGAGAAAGAGCTTTATCTGTCCCCTCTGTGCCGCATGCGTGGGAGTCCGTCTGTTCATTTCAATAGCGGGCGTGATAGATGCAGCGCTGAGATTATTATACTCTGTGACAGAAGAACTACATTTCCAGCTTATCTTCCCAGTGGCCATTCATATTGCCTACTTGGCCAAGTATCCTCCTTCACACCCAAAGAAATGATTAACCAAGAGAGGCCCAGTGATTACCACTGAGGTTCAAGCCAAATCTCACAACTTGCAAACCCGCATCCATTTTAATTTTATCCACAAGCTATAGATGAGCATGGCTCCGAATTAAAATTCAGCAGTATCAACAACATTCATTCACCGAGTTTAACAATAAGTTAACAATGAGAATGTGGGATGAATGTGCTTGATAGTGCAGATATTCAATTATGATGGATTGAATGACGGCTTAGTGAGCATAATGCTGTTGCTCTTCCCTATTGGGTTGTTTATTTTTGGCTTATTGTTTGCTGCCTGCGACTAAATTGTTTAAGTGCTCTAATAAGCAAGATGCCATTCTTCCCTCAGCTTCAAAAACAGTCTTACAGTATGTCTTCATACAGTTGAAGTAATTCCAAGTGGGCAGATGGATTATAGATAAAAACCACTTTCAACATCCAGTGTGTTTGATCATGTTTTATTTATCTTTCTACTGGAAAACTTGACCTGAAACACAAACATACCTGGGTTGCACATGACTTTAGCCTTCATGTTAAAATGCGAATTTAGAAGTTAAAAACAGTCCATCAGGAAAGCATGAAGGAAGTTGTCTAATCGAGGGAAGGCATGAGGGAGTGGAGGGGTGAAATTGCTTGCTAATGGCCCCGCTCTCCCAGCTGTGAGAGCTGCAGCTGTCTGGGTGTGCTGAGACAAATAGAGGTGGCTCATGTGGGGGACCACAGCATCCAGACAACAGCTCACATTTTTCCCTTGCACACTATTTGGCCACAACAAATTAATTCTGGACCGCTTGGGAAGGAACGGGAGCCAGCTGGGTGTTGGCTAACAAACATGTAATGTATTTTCAATGTGCTGAGCCTGCTCTATCTGGAGATGCATGATTGAAAAGTTGGGCAAGTTGAAAACATATTTGCTCCAGTTACAAGTGATTCACCACAATGTGACCTAGAAATTATGGCTGTAAAAAAAACTGAGAGGGAGGGAGGAGAAAGTGTCAATGATGTGAATGAAAATGATAACTAATATCCATCCTTGTTAGCTTAAGAAAAAAAATCACTCCTGAATAATCAAAATTAAAAAAATAATCTGCATCCATCGCTGTCAGTACTGTGGCCAACTCATTCATATAACCAGAGTGCCTGGACTGAATTTAGACAGACATCAGAATGGGGCTCTCTGGCACACTGTTAGAGAATGAATGAGAAGAATGAAATCCACTTGGCAGAGATTTTTGTATGTCCAATACAAAAACATGTTCATATTAAGTTCATACTGGAAATTGCACACCTCAAGATTTACATTCAGAGCCAGTGTAGTAAGCAGTGCGCCTTATATATTTAGAGGTGGAAAGTAATGAAGGAGTGATTTTTAATTTTTATTAACCATACACCTCACACCTGTGTTCTGTGTCATTAGATATTTCTTTAAATTCTCTAAAAACAGCTTTACTTGTTAAATGTGTGATAACACACCAATCCATGTTTTCATTCCTCGGTACATAACAGTACATTGCCTTGCCTTCAGTTTGGAGACTGGAAGTGGAAAACAACCTTATTTTATGTATTTAGAAGAATCCATATGTTGGGAACGTGTATCTTTAATGTGTTAATTCTGTCAACAGTACAAAGTAAGAACTAAATGTGTAAGAACTTATTTTTAAAGAATTTGAGAAAGACGTTCCTGTGGTAAAAAGCTATGTTGGTATTTGGCTAATATCAACATGATTAATCCAAACTTTAATTTTTTTTCCAGGTTTCTCAGAGGCGCTGAAGGAAACACCTTGCATTCCATTTTCACTTACTTTAATTTCACATTACTGACATATTTGGCTGTGATTGTGGAACTGTGATTCATTTGTCAAAGTGAAGGTAGGCTATCTCCATTTTTTCTCTGGCAGCTTTGATACACAGCCTCTGGAAGGTACTCGTTTAGATAGACGTTTGTAACCTTTGAGGTATTTCGCCTCTCCGGCACCACTTTCTTGTCCTTGTCCTCTTCCAAGAAATTTGACCACAACTGGCTTGGGCCTGGCAGCACTCCCTGTCCTAGGTCTCCCTGTTTTCTCTCTCCAAATTAATTTTGCTTTGATCAAGTTTTAATTTCTCGAGTCACCTATTTTACTTCCTCCTCACAACATTTCTCATTTGGAGACTCAGGAATGCCATCAGCCTTTTAAGTCCCTGACTTTAGCATCTAGGACCAGAAGAGACTCAGCCAGTTTACATAAGTCATTTGTATTTGAATTACATCCAGCTGAGAGCTCGCTACAGTTAACTTTCCTTATGAGTAAACTGGAGACTTGTTTTCAGGCCATGTACCACTTTGATGTGCTCTTCCACTCTTTTGGCTGCTGTTCTCCCTTCTGTTTATGCTGCGACCTGACTGTGTGTGCGGCTCGCTGTCTATGAATGTTATGCTCCACTTACTTTGTGGTTTGCTAGTTGCTAACTGTGTCTGTCTGCCATTTGGGGCCAGGCAGGTAGTGTACACTGGGTTCACCAGAGCAAACCTGCTGAAAACAGCTGCCTGTTGTGGCTGGAAACGAGGCTGATGAGGCTGATGAGGCTGAACCAAAACATTCAAGCTGCAGCACAAAAAACAAAACAATAATCTCAAACACAAAAGAGCTCATGTGCTGCTGAAAGGAAGTGCAGAGACAGGCGATATTTCTCTGTGGGTTCATCAGCACGAACACTCCAACCACATTACACAGTCATTTGATCCATTGTCAGGTTGGTTGATATAGAAGTATTGATTAGTGCAGCTCTAACCATATTTTATTTGCCTTAACCACAATCCTTCCCAAACCATAATCGCAGCCTGTAGTTCATTTGAACACATATTGTAGAATCTTTTAAAAACACTGTTGGTGCTGGACATTAAAGAAACATTGTCAAATATATCAATCATCTCCTCTCCGGCAACAGGACTCTGCAATTTTGTCTGAGATACATTTCTGTCAGGATGTCAATGGAAAATGAACAAATAAAAGAAAATAAAACTCTTCAAAGCAACTCAAAAATAAATAAAGGATGCTCAAACTGATCCTGTTTATGTATATATCAAGATCAGGCGTTCAAACCTGCATTTTATAGTTCAGAATATAAATATATTTTTGTATATTTCCATATACTTTGCATTCATTCTTCATCACGTCACATGTCCCTGCCCCATTTAGCTCCAGACTGGAGGAAAATGCATAAAATAAACTACTTTGTCTTGCTGCCCTCATAGACTCAGTTATATTTACTGCATTTAAACTATCTGCATGTTGTACAAGAACCATCAACATACATGAAGATTCCTCTGTGAGTCTGGTGAAGTGTGTCACTTCACCAGACTCTGAAGAACAGCTGCTGAATGTTGACTCCCGTCTGAACTTATTCTCAGTTTTGTTGTTTTCTGTTTATTTCTACACAAGAAAAATATGAGTATTTATTCACTAAAAAAAGCTGTCCATGACCTAAATAAATCATGCTTTCTCTCATTTGGAAGAGGAGCTGTATAAACCACTGGATTATGACGGCCTTTGAACTATTCCTCCCAGACCAATGACTGGTTATTAATTCATCCATTCTTTTGAAAAGAGTGCCTCATTATCATCCCGATATCAACCCGTCCCGCGAGAAGTTGCGAAGCCAAGCCGTCAAGATTTTGCTCTCTAGCTTCACAGGCTTGTCAAATTAAAAGGGTCTACCAGTGACACTTTGAGGATGGCTCTCCAAAAACAGAGGAAAAAAGAGATGAATTATGTAAGATATTTTTGAATATTGCATTGCAGAGGAGGGTGTCCCATATGCCCACCGTTTCCAGTCTCACAGAACACTGGCACAGTACAGCAGAGGTAAACTCATCCACCTCTTTTCTATTCCCTGTTATCACCGTGCGCAGTGCAGAGCCGGCTCCTGTGGGTTTTCTAAGAGAAAAGCTTTGGGAGATAAGGGGAGAGGAGACGATCACAGGGTGATTGAATGAAATCTGCATTTGGAGGGTGGATTCAGATAACATCAGAGGTTCTTGAAAGATGACCTGAGTTCTGGGAAATGCAAAGAACAATAGGACGGAGCTCCTGTCTGGTTTCTAACAACTTCTACTCTTCATCCTGCTTCATTTGGAATCAGGAAAAACTTTATATTCGTACCTGTTATTGAAACAGATATGACAAGTCACATTCAGCACTAGTGCTCCATAGAGAAAACAATTTGGAGGTAATTTCTGAAGGAGCTCTCACAAAAAGAATGGCAAAGCACAGGGCAGGCATGTGATCTGGAACATCTAAATGCAGGAAACACAGCAGGGAAACCGCAGTTTCCCATTAGAAATGAACAGAAGTTGTTTCCAGAAGACACCACTAAAGAAATACCCTTAAAACTCCCATTTCTAACAAACAAAGCAACTGAAATGACTCCCTTAGTACAATATTCCACAATCTATTAGTTTTACTGCTAATCACTTTTCTCTTTCACGCTGTTGCATTTATTGACCTTTTATCAGTACCAGCAGTCCCCTGCTATTTCACTGTGTGTTGCGTTTCCATCTACTCCCTTCATTCCCCGCAGCAAAACAAAGAGATAATTGAATTGCACCCAACAGGCCACCTGATAAGTCAATCTCATATTTAGAATTTTTGATGAAGTCTCACCATATGGCCTGCATCCTTATTTTCTGCCCAGTAAGCCCATGTCTAATTGTTATCATTATAATTACTGGAATGGTAACAATAGTTTTGCAGGGGACGATGAGGAATGTGATGCAGCTGTTTTTACACCACTGAATTAAACAGTGAGACACCTTGGTGGTGAACGGTGTCAGTAATAGATTGTGCCACCAGAAAGGAGCAGGAGAAGCAGAACAGTGGGGTTTAATATTTGAATTCTGATTTCCTAATTATAGCAATTACACTTGTGCAATTATAATCATTTAGAATTGTGTGAATCTGGAGAGTTGTCCAAAAGTAATACAAATAACACTAATTTAAAAGAAAAGCTGTTCATACAATGCGTAAGGATTTAAAAGGAGATGAGATTAAACTTATCTTTCAGTCTGACTTTATACTGTAATATATTCCAATATATGATGCCATAAGGGGCATATAGTGGTATGGAAGATAAAAGGAAAACTGATTAAAGAGCTGGAAATGTGGTGATGACAACCACCAGCTATTTCACATCATGCCTCTTCTTGAGTAAAGAGCTTAACTTGAGCCTTTGTTGTGATAAAGAAAAAAAAAAAATCAAAGTTAAATCTCAAAACAAGCTTTTTGGTCGAGGAGTCACCAAGAAGGTTGTCAGCCTGATTGCCTCAGAGGAGAAGATGGTCCCTCGTCCTCGTTCTGCAAACCACAAGACGGGCGTTCCAGATCTTTCTTAATTAGGTGCGCATCTCTAATCAGCTGAGCAACTCACTGCGGGATGTACAATAACGGTAACCTGAGGTGAAGTGCATGCTGGGTCGCCAGGGGCACGGTCATGTTTACCAGAAGTTGGAGCAAGGGAGGCCAAACAATGAATATCAAATGCCTGGGGATGCAATAAATCTTAAAAATACTCTTTCATTTAACAAACACTGAACTCATGACAAGGGAGCCTTGAGTCACTGTACATAAAATGGATTTTGCATTTGAGTGCATGTACTGAAAACCAGGGAAGATTCTGAGGCAGAGTTGTCACACATGTCCACCATCTGTTGAGGACCCCTACAAGGCACATTTAGACAGCTCCTGGCAGTTCCAGAGACACGCATGGCAGTGGGCCTCTGCTGAGTGGCCATCAGCTCCCATCGAGCCCCTCTGGAAATGCTCACGCTCTGCCGTTTGCTTAATTTCTCATTTGTCATAAATCCATCATCCCTCCTGCACCAGTTGCATGCTGGCTGGTCTTAAACGTGGGGCCTGTGGTGCTCAGTGTGAGACAGACTGTGGATGTATGGATGCACAACACGACAATGACAACAAATAAGAGTCGGCACAAACACAATACACACGGTGACCATCACCGCTGATGAACTGGCCATTCATTTGACTCAGCCATCTCTGCCTGCTGCTGTAGTAAAAGATTATTCTTCTTTATTACAACTTTAATAGTATTTTCCCTTTTTTTGTCCATCACAACATAATAACACTGTGCTTACAAAGTTAATTTCTGAGATTTTACGCACTCAACTTACTATGCTCCACAGTTTAGAGACAGACTTGATGTTCAACTTTGACCTATTGTACCTACCATAGTTATGCATGTACACGGTTTCACTGAGTAATAAGGGATTTAGTACTGATATTTTCTGCGCCCACGCTTTGGGTTTTACTTTCAGATAAAGTAGTTCACGTATTCTGCCCCATACTGTGGGCTTGTTTACAACCTGTCTGCTCATCTGACTGCTCATATTTCTTGCTCCATTGGACTTTGTTGTGGCAAAATCACATTCTCAGATCACAGCGATGACAATCGTATCATAACAGATACTAACTATGGCTCAGACTACAATAATAAGACCCTAGCAGTAATAAATCAGAACCATCCATTCACCACATTGTAGATTAAAACACTGCAGCCAATTTAGAAAACTATTATCTTGACTTGCATGTCATTTTCTCTGAGCCAATATTGACATACATAATTTGCATTTAAGTAATCAGGTCACTGTCTCAGTAGGATTATGTGCCAAACTGTCATGCTGTTGGAAACTGAGCTGTGACTTAGCCTGTGTTGTGTTTGATAGGGATCTGGACCTCTTTCATTTTTTTATTCTGTAGCCTTGCCCACAAGGAAATCAATGGCATAGCAAATCAGAGCTCACAGCATTAACACATTAAAGTCACAGTCAAAAAAATTAAAGGTTCCAAAACAGATGGTCTCATTTTATGCAAATGTTATTATGCAAAACTAAGCCTGGAGGCACGGCTATTTTTTCAGCCTTTTAATTGGCAGAGAAGAGAGAGCCAGACGTTGCAGGTGGCAAGGTAGCCCCACGTTTCTTTTGTCACATCCTGAGAGAGAGTTTTCAGATTTCAGATTTTATTTAGTGTTATTTCCACCAGGGCCTCGCCACAACCATCTGTATGCTGAGAGGGGAGCCCATTGAGCTCTGTGTGATGCTGCAGCTTCTCAAAGCCTGGTGAACTGATAATGTAGCACGTTTTTGCTCACAGCGGGGGCTGGCTCACCAAGGCAACAACGGCTGAGAATAAACCTTTGGTTAAGAAGGTGAGCATTATCCACCATGCTCTTTTCCCTCCCCTTTCATGCCCCGAACACTCCCAGCTGCTGATTAGCACCATGTAGTCTGGAGTATGTCAGGATAATTAGGAAATATGATCTGAATAGGCCTTAGCATGGAAAGGTCTGTTCAAGTTGCCTCCTTACGAAAGTAACAAAGATTTAGCGTCCGATGTTGGCTCGCCTCTGAAATAAAACATTTCAGTTTAGTTTAATCAAATTTTATTTTCCTGTAAAGAAAGTGTGGCTCATAGAAATGGTTTACGATAAACAATAAAACAACAAAAACAGAACATAAAAAACTGCCACAACACATACCAGTGTAGTGTGACCAAAGTTGCTTACTGGTACAAAATACAGAGTTCTTGCACAGGCATCAACACAGTATATGTCATGAGCTAATTAAACAATCTAATTCAAGAGAGGCTTGAGCTGAGGGTTGCTCCATTTTTGTTTTGAAGCCTGCAGAAGCAGCACACAGAGGGCACTGGCTCAGACTTCCCTCCAAAGAGAAGCTACTGAGCCCTAAAGAGACAAAAACAGGCAAAACAAAAGAAGCAGCTCAACCAAAATTACCTCAATTACTCCTGATGAAATCTAGTTTTTTGGATGCTGATCAGATAAAAATATTCAGAGGGGGACTTTGAAATCCTTAAATATGTAACTCATCCCATAATATTAAGAGAAGTTTTTGATGTTGGGTCCTCTTCCCAACATCAATCTCTCTGAAAATGTGCTCTTCATCAGCAGACTTTAAGATGTTTTGCAGCACTTTTCTTTTTTTCATTCTTTAAAAAGTCTGCTGTTGGGGCATCAGTCATCTGCTCACCATGGGACTGGAATTACAGGAAATAGTGCGATTAACTGTTGGCACGCAGTGTACACATAAAGAACATATGTGAAACTGCTGTATCTGTGGTAGTAACCTCTTAAATGTGATAGCACAACATTCAGATTTTGGCAGCTCAGATGTGCTTTTGGCTCAGAAAAACACACTTTTATTAGATTTGGCTTTCCAACAATTAAATCTGATTCTCCAAAAAATTTGCACTTTACAAAAATTTTCCTAAAAGATTTTCCATGTGAACGGTTATGCATTCAATATGGATGAGAGTGTAACAAAGACCTGAGCTGTTCTCATGTTTCTGTGTGTCAGTGCTTGCTAACAAAGAATAGATGAGGTAACACTAGATGCCATGATCTGACTGTAGCTGGACCCGTGGGGCAGCACAAACAGGTCAGCAACACCTCTGACTCTATAAATATATAAAATCCCTGGCATGTTCTTGGGTCCCCTGTTGAGCTCTGGGCCTGTGAATCATTCAGCCCCCACCTGCTCCACTCGTGCCCCTGCTTTGCCTCTTTGGGGAACAGCCAGAGTAAACAATGTAAATAAGTCATGATGACCAGGATTTGTTGGCACATGTTTAAACGACCTGCAACAGTGTAACATTCAGGGCAGGCCTCAGTCTAGCAATGGAGACTGTGATCTGTTGACAGTTGTTCTTGGTAATGAAGACAGTGAACACATTCAATCATTTCTAAGTACTTTACTGATCTGGGCATTTCCTGCCAACATCATGGCCAATTGAAGGTTCTTGCCTTGTTTGTCTGAGGAAAAAAAAAAGTTTTTAAATCCACTTTTCAACAAGAAATATTTTGTCATTTGTCTGTGCAAGATATCAAGGTTAAATTCAGTCTCTTAGTGAGCTACAGGCGTTACAATCTGAAGCAAGTGAAGAGGATAAAGACTCCAAACACACCGGAGATATGCAAATATCAACCGGAGTCCATGTCAAACAATGTTGTAAATGATCATGACTGTGATTTCTTCTGGTGGACGTGTGCATCCATTAGGGTTTTATTTCCAATCATATTCAGGCAAACAAGTTGATATTTCCTCTGGGTTTGTTTAGACAGCAAGGTTGAATGCTTGCCAATTATAAAGCTGCCACTCAAGCTGCCAGATTGAGTTTTGCTAAATAACAGAGTTTAATTAAAGTATCTGATTAAATATCTTTTGCCTGATGCCTTAAACCTTAAAGCCTGCAATGAGTACAAACTGGAAATACTTTTGTTGACACGTTTGTTTTGTGTGTTGATGCCAACCCTGTGGTCAGACACGACTACAATGACATTATTTCAACATTTGTTAAATTCCCCTATGATATCTGCACATGAAAAGGAGGTGCTGTGCTAAAATAAACTATGGTTAAGGCATGTTTAGGTATGTATGTTGAGGTATGTTTAGCCCTGTGTTACGCCCCAGTGAGCTTATTTTATGAACCAAACAACAGAACAATAAAGAAAACCAAAGAACTACCAGCATCCAAATGAAAATGACAATTCATGCCTTCTACCATGTGCTATTTACCAAGTGTTTGAGCAGTTTACAAAATGTGTTAGCGATAAAGCCAAAACTAAAAGTGAGTACTAACAAAGCTCACAAAGCTCAAGTTTCACAAAGTTTCACAAACTTCAGAGAAACAAGGCTCCATTGTCAACGTCGTCCCTCCTCATCACCTCAGAGAGCCCAGGTTAAACAGGCCGGCCTCTGGATCAGCCAGTCCACAGTGGCCACATCACTGGAGGTTAACCAATCCACACTGGAATTATCAGGTGACACACAGATCTTCACAAAGAAAACAGAGCACTCACCAAATACAGATTTATGCAACACACAAAAATAAAATGGAAATACAGCTGAGGCTGTGACACTCTACTTAACATTAACCACTATTTCTCCTGGTTTGCTTATAAAACATGAGGTTTGATGTCACGTCATTTGACTGGGCCTTCCATTTCTCCCATAATTGCATCTGTTGCTCAAAATAAAATCATTGTATCAAGGCGAGCTCGGCTACAGAGCTATTCTGTGCCATGTTTGGGTTTAGTTGTTGGTGGACCCCATGTATTGAAAGCATTCACTGACAGGGCAGAAATGCATTTGCCAATAATCCCTTATTATGAGGTAGGAAGGAGGAGAATGACTTGAATGGTAGTGGCAGAGGGTTTTTTCTGTCTGAGAAGAATGGAAACTCAATGAAATAGAAGGGAGACACAAAGCAGACATGTGAGGAAGATGATTAATAGTGAACTCCATTATTGAAAGGCCTCACTCAGAAGATGTTCTCATCTCCCGCGAGGAGCCAGCATAGAACTGCAGGCTAGGTTCACACTGCTGTTTTTTTCATAACCAGAAATTTCCTCATAACACCATGGCAGAGAAAACAACACCCTTGGGGGCTCCGACGCAGGAGACCGGACGCTTTAAAACACCTGTGAGGCCTCCAATTAATCCTGAGAGCATGTTACCGATTCCCTTTTTGTTTTCAATAAAAACAGGTACAACCTAAAAATGGGGCACTGAGTAAGACAGTGTGAGCTGAATTTACAGCCACACTGCTGCCCTGGTCAGTTAGGTTTACAAAGCGGTTCAGACACAAGCACATAAGCATATACGTCTTGGAGTGTATTTTCAATATTGATGAAAACGCCATTACCAAGATTTCAACAGTCAGTTCTTGTCAATCAAGTTCAAATGTCCTACATAGTTTTATTTTTCATTGTTTAATTTGAATTCACAGTTCAAGTGGCTCTTTTTTTTTGGCTTGGCACACTCATGAATAGGCTATTGGTTAAGTACACTGAGTGCTCAAACGACATTTTGAAAGTATTTTGGAGCCAATAATGGACTGGGATGGATGTGGAGAGGACATGAACATAGCTCATTAAACACCAGGGTGAAAAGCTCTCAGCAGGCTCTCGAATGCATGGCTGAGCAGTTCCAGTCACCTCCGGCAAACCGCTGGCTAGAAGCTCTGGTTGAAGGAGCTACTCCAGTCAAAGGTGCTTTGTTCTATTATTTCATAGAATAACAAGTAAGTGCTTGTTGCAATGTCAGGGGAAACAGCAGTGGACATCTCTAATGACAAATCATTCTCTTCACGGAGCTTAGAAAAGACTTTGTGTCTCGATCAATTCTTAGCTCAGTGGCAGTAGATGGGTTTTTTAAATGATACCTTTCACAGTTGGAGTCTCGATCATAAACCGAGCTTATATTTAGAGGTCTTAAATACCTTCCTAAGGGCAAACTATCTGCCCCCAAAGGAGTAATTGTTCTTGTCTTAAATGCCAAACTAACAAGTGGCATTTAGCATCATCCATAAAAACATTTACCCGTAGCTCATGTCGGCTTCAGCTCTTGGTAGTTTCTATTTGGCATAATGTGTGTGCACTAATGCACCAAGACAAAAGACAGCTGGCTTTTATTTCACTAACCTTTATGCCTCCCAGTTGGTGTTATTAACCACATACTTACTGGTTCCCACATGACTTGTTATCAGGGTTTACATTAAAAATGAATTTGCAGGTTCTATCGGCTTATAATTCATCATTAGGCTGTTGTAAACCCTGCTTTATCACCCGTTTAATTCTTCATGCAGACTGTAGGGTCACTGACCTTACAGGATGTGTCTGGCTGCGGTGAGCAAAAGTGACGGTCTTAGTAATTATGCTGCAAAGGGGCCAAGGTCAATTAGAGAGGAAATTCTCTGAGTGCAATTAAATTAATGTTAATATATATTTGTTGCTACCTCAATTAAGTGCCGGAGCTGTCAGATTATTCTGTTAGGAAGGTGTCAGAGTGGCTGAAGGAGGCTGTTTCCACCTTTACAGAGTTAATGAACACTTCAGCTCTGCATCAGTCACTTTGAATTTCCTCTTTATTGCTCCAAAGAAAACTGCTCTTCTTTACATCTGAAACAGTATTGTCTGTGTGCCCTGCCTACACTTTCTTTTTAAATATGATAATAGAAAAGAGGATCAGATTTGACCCAGATCTGCGACCAATACGTGACACATTCTAATGGGCGGCAGGAAATGGACAGAAATAAAGAAGACCAGCAGTCAGCCACAGACAGATAAGTAAGGAGCAGGTAATGGGAGGAAGCTAGCAGCAGCTGCCGTTGGTGGTGATATCTCTACGGAGCAGACGTAAAGCTTGAGAGGATTTGGGAGACAGTGCTGGCTGGCAGGAAGCATCCACACTGGAGGATAGATACTGTAGCTGTCTCAGTGGCTAACAAATGTCTACTGTAAGCAGTTTTTAAGTGTTTGTAAATGAGATGGCTTCAGTTTTTTTGTGGAATTTCGTTCTATTTTGTATGAAAAAATCCGTTCTTCCACCTAACAATCGCTGCCTAAGGTGTTTTTCAATTTCTTACATTAATCCAATTTATTACAAATTAAGGATATATCCTCGAACAATGCAGAAAATTCTTGAAAAGGAAAAAGATCACCCACCTCCCTTTAAGACTGACTGAGACTGCCCTTTACCTGACAATGTGTCCCATATAAAGTCAGTCCAAGCCCCAGACAGAGGGAGGACGAGCTGTCACCGTATCCCTTATCATCCGCCGCAGCATTGTGGATGTCAGGACTCCTGCTCTTTTCATTTCTTCCACCCCTTTTTTCTTTTCCTCCCTCCCACCTTTGCCGTTTTCCCCTGGTATTCAAGCTGGTTTAAGCAACGCTTATAATCTTCAACCACCCAGCCAGCCCTAAGCCTCAAAGAGTCACCCAGATACGGGCAGATGGAGGTGAGCTATCAGCTAACCTGTAACCGTGGGCCTAAGGCGATAATCATTTCAAAACTGCGAGGGGAAATGGTTTTAATAGCCCTGTAAAGGTAACGTTTGTCTGCCTTATCACACCTGGCAGATGCATCAGAGAGAGGGAAGGGTAGAAGGAAAACACGTGCAGGGGGAGAAGGAAAGAATCAGCTGATAACAGTCCCTCCCCAGGGAAGGATAAGTCTGGAATTAAAAAAGTGCTTCCTTCAGGAGAAAGTTTAGGGGATTAAGGTTAGTCGCTTTTCCTCTCTGTTCACCTGCACCTCATCCTCACCTTACCTCATCCTTCCTCCTGCATCAGCCAGCTGTTAACCCCTGGAATGAGCTTTTATGAGCCTTGCAATACATTTAACAGACACCTTGTATTTTTACCCGCAGGGCTCAACTTATTTCTTTATATATTTCAACATGAATGGATACTGCTTTGTTTTCCTCATTACCTCTTGTGTGTTTTGACCAGTGGCAACAGTACATGACACTGCACCTGCCTCCATCCAAAGCTCCCTTCGTGTCGGAAAAGTTTCCATGATAGCTGGCCTAAATGGAAACACCAAACTCACAGTTTCAAAGGCCCCTCTCTGCTGGTTTATACTTGACCTGTCGGGTGATTCGGAAAGCTTCAATTGATGTTTTATAGGGAGCATGGCCCTCTGTGCAGTGTTACAGCATAACTGTAATTTTCCACTGAGGACAGACCTGGACTCAATCTCTGACTGCAGCTCTTGGCATTTGATGGTATTTCTCTCGGCTGTTTCAGTCTCTTACATCAGTCTTATGTGCGCTGGTTTGGATTTATGTGTGACCTGAAATTGTTCACTTCTACTTCAATGTAAAACTTTTATGGGGTGGTTATGGAAAAGTTTATTGTTCCCATTCCAAGAGTGGACTAGCTTTGGAAAGACAAATTTTAGCTAAGGCAATTTTGAAGGTTGATACACTTGGTATTAATGAAACTACAGTAAAAGCTTTACATTCATTATTCAGTATCTTTTATGTAATAAACTTGCATTTCTTCATTTAGAAACGTATTTTCCACCTCATCCTAAGGCTTGGATAGTCAGCCATGCAGATGGCTACTATGAAGGGGTTGAACCGTGATGACAGGAGGAAAACAAACTAACATCCAGAGACCAAAGGCAGAGGATTGGACATGACAGTGATCTGTATAACATATAACATACATAACAAATGCACTAAGCAATGGCTGTTCATTTGTGGTAATCAGCTGTTAATAAGCAACTAAGCAACTCGATCAACAAGGTTGAAACCATTATAAACTGTGACTGGATTTAGCATCCCATAGAAATGTATGTCTGATGTTCACATCTAATACAAGGTGATGTTATTTTGTCTTTTATGAAAAAAAAAATAGGAAAAGATATAAACGTTATATTAACAAAACAAAAAACAAAAATAACCTATTCCCACTGATAATCCTCAACTCGTCCCTACAAGCTCCTCCTGGGAGAGATGACGCAGGACACGCACAATGACCTCAAAACAGCGAGTGCTGTCACAGGTCATACACGAACCTCCATCATGTCAGGAGCAAACCACTCAATTGGCTAATATCCAATATTTAATGAAAGACCAATTCAATTACTGCACATCAGAAAACTCATATACTGCTCTAAACTTAAACCACAAAGTTTCCTTGCAATCACCTTGAGTGCAGTTGGATCTATGAGCCTCCTCCCTGTGACAACTGATTGTCAGCAGCCATGTACTGCTGACAGTGATTTCGCTTTAATGGCTGATTGAGCATGTCACCAATCACACTATAACCTGCAGTTTGATATGCTGCAGGGCGAGTCGTTTGACAGCTATGACAGCTGCTGTCACCCTCAGTCAAAGCAATAACGTCCTAGCAATCAGCTGGAGATGAAAGAGCGTTGGCGTCCTGTGTACCTTCACATGTAGAAAAAGAAGAATTCAAACTCCGCAACATCTGCTGAAGTTGGAACTAAGAGAAAGAAAGAGAGGGAGCAGGAGCAGGTGATAAATAACCAGACATAAAGTAGAGGTTGTTCACTGAGCGCCTCTCTCTGTACCGAATCGCACTTTGAAGTGTTTAGCTATGTTTAACACTCCCATTATGCTGCAGGGCAGAGATAACTTTCGACCCACCAATCTCTCTTTTTCACTTTCTTCCTCTCAGTCTCTGTTTTCTTCTCTCAGAGGCATTGAGACTGTTGCTATCTGCACCTTTAATGTTGTAATTAATTCCCTGACACCCTTGTCATCTTAGTAGTGTAAATTATTCTGCTGCATGCCTCTAGGTACTGGTTAACACTCTTTATTTAGTAAAGAAGCGAGGTGAAAATTAAAGCTCTTTTAGTGAGACAAGCTTGTTTGCATGGGAAGAGTGATGTGACTGACAGCTTAAGTCAGTTAGTAACCTTTGGTATTCAAATGTCCTCTAATTTACTTTACTTCATTTTCCGATAATACATATACTGCATACAGAACTTGTTGCATGAGCAGTCTCTAAAATGTAACTGTGATGAAAGGGGACATTCAGTAATCCATTAAAAAAGGGATGAACTCAGACTATAGCTGAAAAGCAGGGAGACTTGTACTGTATCTGGACTCGGAAAACCAGTCCACGTTCTGAGGTGCCATTATGGTGATTCACAAAGAAGAAACGTGGTCATGGATCATTTCTCGGCTACACTTGGCTGAATTATGGAAAACGTTTGTTTTTGGTCCCCATGTTTGAGGAAGCAGGGCATGTGCTAAATATTAAAATGAGACAAATCCTGCTTGTTTGAGATGCCCTCTTTGCCATTTTGTTATGCCAAAGGAAAGAATGGGTCAGTGTTCCGCATCGTGGTGCCCTGACGCTAATACCCCGAGGTTGACAGCAATGTCTGGAAATTCAGCTAATCTTTTCTGAAGTCCAATAGGGCTGTCAGTTTGAAACTAAATACAGAAAGTGTTCCAGTGCGTGTTTTTGCTTATTGATCTGTGTGTGTCAGAAACTTTTCCCAACGCTAGTTTGTTTATATGAACAAGGAGAAATGTCTAAAGAGATTTCCAAATGCCACCACAACCACAAAACAAACCCAGGATGTGCTCGGCAGGCAGACATGCTCATTAAGTGATGGGTTAAATTGTTTTTCTCTTTGCTGTAACCATGGACACTCCAGAGATGAAGCCAAACTGAAGGACAACTGCATTCCCTCAAGGCAGATTATGAGTGGGACATAAACAATCCTGGAAGGTTGTATATGCTCAGGATGTACCTTCATAAAACATCACTGCACTGCTTTTCAAAAAGGAAATCTCACACAGGAAGTTAGCATTCCACTAACTGTCCACTCTCAAAGCAACAAGGGCTTTAATTTGAGCAGATATGCTGAAGCAAATTGAGTTTGGTGGGAGGTTAGGTTGGGGTCTTCCTCCCACTCTGGCACACTGGGCCTCAGCTGGAGCAGCAGCCAGCAGAAGACCACTGAATCTCACTTGCCTTGATAAGCCTTACTGCTCACCGTTTTCCCTTAATTCTCACCATTTGGCTACCCTTCACCAGCATCCAAATCCATCTTCCTAATCCTGCCTCACTTCCCCTCACCACCACCCCCCTCTGTCTCTCCTCTCTCTTTCTGTGAGCGGCTGTCTTGTTGCTCTGAGACAGATCAGCAGTGGTGGAAGCAGCAGCAGCAGCGGCAGCAGCATCCAACCTTGAGCTCTCCACATGACTCCTCGTCTGGAGGAAGTGTGGCTCAGCAACAGTGGTGGAGGAGTTTCAGCGGCTTTGGTGTCTCCCACTTTCAGTCTCAACCTCTCTCTGTCTCACATGAGTGTAAGCATGATGGACTTAGCTGTATTCTTTGCTGTAATTTAGCTTTTCTGAACTAACAGCTGAAACTGAGCATCAACCCAGCTTTTCCTTCATTTTGTTGTGTTAGGCTTCTCAAACATGAATAACTGTCAGCTCAGATGTAAACAGGCGTCTCTTTACACACATAAAATCTTGTGCTTTGGGTTGTGACATGTAGCTGGATTGAATTACCTTCTCAACCACTCCTAACTACACCACAGGTCTTTCTGGAAAACACCGGCACACATTTCATGCACCTTGGAGCAGTTAGCTGCCACCTGAGTGACGTCACCTGTACAATCAAAGTGAAGGAGGTGTGAATGAACTGCCCCAAACACTAATGCTCTCCTCAAGATAAACTGTAACAACTTTGGTGATCCCGTGACTTTTCATCAACTGCTGTCATCAGGTCAAAAATGTATTTGCTCAATAGTTTGGCTTTTTACCAAATACCTGCAAAACTGATAACACTCATGTCACCCCCAGTGTTCTTTGTGTTGTGCTAATTAGCAAATATTAGCATGTTATCATGCTAAACTAAGCTTGTGAACATGGTATGAATGCATGTAGTAAAAAATTCTGCCGTGCAGTACAGCCAGACAGAGCTGTTAGCATGGCTCTTAGTCTCACTTCTCTCAATCAATAATGTCTCCTCTTCTAATGTATTGGCAAATCTTTTTGCCCCATCACAGAGATGTTAATGCCTAGAGAAACATTTAGAGGCTTTTGCCTCAACTGAGCCAGACTATCATTCTAAGGTGATGTGGTTGCCATCATGCACAGCTCCACCAGGTTCCACCTTCTTGTCAAGGTCTGGATTTTCAGACGAGTAGCTAACAAAAGTGACAGCAAGCGGCAAATCCACGACAGGCCTCAAAGTCTTCTCTTCAATTCAATATTTTTGTAGTCTTTATTTTTTTCAAAATGCGTTGACTGCTCAATGTCAATACTTGTTCTTCAACCTTAAATGTGTTCATCAAACAGTTCAATAATCAGTCCACTCAAACTGAGCATCTATTTAAAAGTTTCAGTCATTTTTTCTAAGGTATAACCTGTGATGATCAGACACTGGAACTGTGAGTCAGCTGCAGTTTAGTTTCTGTTTAGATGCAAGCACAGAAAATGACTAACACTGATCGTGATAAATGGTGATAGCGATGTCACAGCAGTGCTGAGCTCCAGAGAGATGCTGCATTTTTGCTTGGATATGTTTTTGCAGCATATCATGTGCTTGACAGTGGATGGAAACATGGGTGTGTTGTGTAACTGTCTCTGTCATATTGTCTTTCTCTTCCCCCCTCCATTTTTTCTGCTCTTATACTAGATGTTGTGGTCATGACAGCTGTCAGGGGTCTGGGGTGTCTGAAGGGAACACAATTACTTCCCATCCCTTCCATCACTGAATGCTAAGCACTTAGAATCCTGGAGTGAAACCAAAGCAGAAAGCTGCAGCCTCCCACCTGTTTCCAGACAAATCTGTCTCTTCATATGTCTATGTAAGTGTTTGTGTATACAGTATGTACACTGGCTTGTCTGTGTCTGTTTAGAGTCTGTCCATCGCTCGCTCTCTGATACATTCTGCTGAGTGTAATGGAGAATAGCAGGTGGAGTGACGGCCTACGCTTCTCGCTCTATGTTTAACCTGTGAGATTCAACACTCCCTGAGGTGCTGTGACACGTCTCTCCCAATGGGTGCCTGCTTGAGTATAATTAAACTTTGGTGGAAACTAAACTTGTGTCAGTAACTGCTGCCATCAGCGATATGACTGAAGTCAGCTTTCTTGTTTTCTTGCTATTCTCTTGATAGTGTGGCATGCCATTTTCACAGATTCATGTTCCTTTTTAATGACTTACTTGGTAAGTAGTTTTATCTATTTTTGCTTCAGCACTACTGTCTTCACAAAGTGAGACAATTTGCTTCTCTATGGCAGAAGCCTGTGAAACTCATCTTGCAAAGCCACAATAGCACATTTCAAACAAAAAGGCATTTCATGGTGCTTTATGTGAAACATAAAAGATACTAAATGAGAAATATAGAATAAGACTGATTCATTTTTATATATAACATTTTTTTTAGAAATGTCTGAGGACTGTATTACTGTTAAATCCAAATGAATGTGATAAGCTACCTCATATCAAGACATAATTGTTTGTTACTGAGTTAAAGTTTTTCTTTTCTTGAAACAGCTAAAAACAAAAGGTTTGTCCTCGTGGACACTGACCGAGTGAAATGAGACCTTTGTTGCATGTTATCCCCATGGGTGTATTGACCTTTATCACATCATAAATGTTGGCTTGCCGTAGCAGGAAAAGCACAGGTATAATTAAAATTAAAAACGGCTCCATGCCATTTAAGTGGGCTTGTTCGAGGGTCCTTTTTCTTAATTATAGTGCAGTGATGTGCCTCATTCTTAGATATCTCTCAGAAATTTTCTGCAGGAGACTGACATTTTCTTGGAATAAATCATAGAGAGAGAGAGAGAGAGAGAGAGAGGGGGGGGGGGGGCACCTTTTTTTTTCCCTCTTCTTTCTTTGTGCCAATGGCAGTTCCTTATATAACCTGAAAAGATCGGAAGAGCTTCGTGTAGGGGAAAAGTGTTTT
>JBBMJY010000013.1:16684209-16696024 GCA_037833715.1 Toxotes lorentzi
CCCCCCCCCCCCCCCCCCCCCCCCCCCCCCCCCCCCCCCCCCCCCCCCCCCCCCCCCCCCCCCCCCCCCACATTTTTGTTTATATCTGCTTTCTGTGTGCTAATGGCAGTTACTTATGTAGCCTGAAAGCCAATTAATTGTTAGCATATTATCTGTAGAAAATATGAAGCCTGCTGATCAACTTGGCAACCAGTGATAGAGAAAACAAAAAAAAACACATTGCATTCAAATATGATACACACAATGGCCTGGAAGCCATTTGCTTCCCATTTCCTTCCACCTCAATGGGGTTCCTTATGTCTGACTCAGTTATCTCTTTGAAATAATGCCAAGGATGTCATCTATATTCCACTCATGAGAGACAATTCAAAACACCAACAGACTCTGTAGCTTTTTCTGTGACTGCTACACATTCCCCCAACACTGAAACAGAAGGTTTGATGCTGTGAGAAAATGCCTGTGCATCTGTGTCTCTGTCTGTCTGTGGATGCATAGATGTTCTATCTCATGGTTTTTGTTTTTTTTAAAACCCTATGCATAATTCTGTTAGCATCATGATACAAGAAACACGAGGAAGATCTGGACAAGATTCTCATGTTAAGACAGTTCTAATCCTCTGAATCAACATTCCAGTGTTTATTAATTTCAATAAGTCTCCTGCTTAAGACAGAGTATGCAATTCATCACTGAAGATTTGGATTCTGTACTCCAAACACTGATGTCACTCAATTTGCTGGAGTGAAATGCAACACTGTGTGGTCATGCAGCTGAGAAAACAGAGGAAAAAAAAGGCAAGAACATATTCAGCTGTTGAAATTAAAGGCTCCAGTCCACATAAAAAAAAAGTCCATGACGTGCTGGCTTCATGGAATATTGCTATACTTAAAAGTAAATTATCACACCTAAGGTGGTGTAATGTCTTAATCACATGGGGCTATAAACGTTTATTGGCCTCGTTACTCCTCGCTTTTAAGGCCTTCAGCTGCTTCGTTGAAAGTCATGTCAGTGTTTTTACATACTGTACCCTCAAGCGCAGAGAGAAGTTGGGCCATTAAAACAGCTCTCCTGAACAGGATGTTCCCTCTGAGCAACATTCCACAACAAGCTCTCATCTTCGCTGCTCCTGCGCCCATTTCACTTTCCATCTGATCTCCATCTCATTTGGTCATTCCTAACGTTCCAGTACGTGTCCTCACTAAATAATTACAAGCAGCCTATTCTCACCTGTCAGGGCAGTCAGGCCCTTTGCTAAGAGCATGACAGCCATTTTGTCCCCTCACTCCTCTATTTCCATTAGTGTTACTGGTCGTTGTCACTGCAGGTCCATTCCAGGGTCAGGGCCCTCCACTATAGGCTGTAATTGCAGCACGTAAGGCACTCTAGAGCCGCTGCACCCACCTAATGAATTGTCACCCATTTTAATATGAAATTACATTAGGGTGAATCGTAATAGATTAACAGGGTTGGCAAGGTTAGTCTCAAAAGATAATCCATTGCAAATTGCTGATTACCTGCCTAAAATTATTATAGGAACATGTGAAGTGGATTACTCAGCGTGAGTGATAGGCCCACAATCTGATCACCCTCACATATCACTGGATTACTCTGTGTAGGAGGGAGATGATTGTTAATCCTCATCCTCCTTTAAAAAGGTACTGGCCATTATCTTATTCTTAAAGTGGCTACAGAGGACACTGGAACTTTTTATACTGGTGATATTAGTTTGATAATTATTATTAATCCCAGCCTTACAGGTAAGTCAGATATTTAATTTATGTAATTGTCTCATCAGGACTGACTAACTCGCTGCGTCAGCCCACAGCCATGATTATAATCTGTCTTCCCTCTTTCAGTTAAAGGAGAATTGTGGTTTATTTTAACTTAATCTTTGGTCCTATGTATTATTGATTATTACTGATAGGACACAACTTTGTGCAAAGAAGAAAACAAATTCTAATCAGCCTGCTTATTTAAAAGCCATTGACCATTACAGGTTAGCTTGTTCTTAAACGAGCATTTATGCTCACATCAGTAAGTTTCAAAGCACGTAAACACATGACTTACATACTCTCATCTATATGCATGACAGACGCAAGATAACCCACTAGACAAGACAATATTCCACTTAAACATGACGACTCGTCACAGCAAATTCACACAAGTAAATCTGTAGCAGACCAACAGACAACTGGACAACCAACAAACGCAAAACAGGAAAAATTCCAAATTATTCAAAGCCATGCAGGCTCTGTCCAGGAAAACAAGATGCAGTACTTCCACAACATCCACAAACCTCCACAGCATCAACAACCAGACAGCAGGGAGTTAAATTCACGCACATAGCCACAGAGAGACATTTAACCAACCAGCAAGCAAGGGACAGATAACAGAGACCGGCAGAGAGACAGGCAGAGAGACCGGCAGAGAGACCGGCAGAGACAGGCAGAGAGACCGGCAGAGAGACCGGCAGAGAGACCGGCAGATGAAGGGTGGATCTGACTCACATGTTTTTTTTCATGTCCCGTCACTGAGATTAAGGATCCAGGTGATTTAAATGTCCCACCACACTTGTTGCTGTGTCCCCATCTCCTCGCTCCCTTGGTGTTAGAAAACTGGTTTTACACAAACATTTAAACTAGCTGGCATCATGAGCAGCACTGAAAGGTTGGCTAATCTAACTCTCTTAGCTGTTTCCTTCTCAGAGCTCCACAGGCTTCACTGTTCACAGCAGAGTTTCTTTTGTGTCCATTCACAGTTTTACTGTTTCACAGCTTCACATGCTAATGTAATCACAGGATAGCAGCTTCACCTGTGGTCCTTTCAGCAGACCCCGGTAAAGGTGCAAAACCGCGTTTGACCACAAAGACTGAGCAACACTGAACAGCTATTACAGCCCAGAGGGGCGCTGTCTCTCCTCTGACAATGGAACAACAGTGTCTATGTGACAAAGAAAATGAAAAATCTTTCTATTAAATGACAGTGACTCTAACACAACACATGAGCTAACACAATAAGATTCACTACTTTGGACAATGAAGGAGAGCTGCTTGCCTTTGCTCCAGAGAGAAAATACCACTGTTTTTTGGGGGGTGGGTCCAGACTCCATTTATTTAACTCTGTTGAGATAAACAGTCTTATTTAGTACAAAGTTATCAGAAATGGTAGAACTGATGATGATAAATCCTAGAAGAAGAAAATTTGGATTTTAAATAAGGAATTGTTCTTGAAAGTTTGTCTGTCACACAGCTGAGGTGGGTCATTCAAAATGCAAAAATAAATTACAGCCACCGATTTGCCTCCTCATCCTCACAGAGCTACCACCATAAATTATTCGAAGTACGAAGGCTTATGTTTCACCCCCTCACATGTGAATCAGCCGATGCATTTTTCATTGACCTGCGGGCTCCGTTAGACATGCTGATAGATGTTTCTGACACTTGAGGGGAACATTTTCATACATCCACAGAGGGATGATTATTAACAGAGATAAACAGAGTGAAATGACACACAATTATGCTATCGTATCTGCTGCCCCCCCCACCTCCTCCCACAGCCCAGTTTTGACGGAAATCATCTAGCATTTCACACCTCGAAACCCAAGCAGACAAGCCAGAGCTGTCAGGATCGCTGACCTAAAATCAGAGATACATTTCCGATATGAATAATAGCAGGCCTAGTCATATTTCTGGCAATGTAACCCATCATTATTTGTGCCCTCGACCTGTAAATATAGGAAGGGAGCAGCAGTTATGACAGTGACAGCATCTCAGCTTGTGTACTCCTAATTTATCAAACAGCAGGATCTAAAAGGCATTTATCTATCGACTGCCTTAGAACAAAACAGTATTCTTTCGTGAGGACAAGAAAACAACTAGTAGAAGGAAAATTACAGATGTTATTGAGTTTTCAGTTATCTCTATCATTCTCTGTGATTTCCTGCCACTCAGTAAACAGTTCAGAGTTGCTGTTCTCTTTTTATTTCACTTTATTTTTCCTTCAAAGATACAATATCCCTGTGCTTTCAAGAAGCAGCTCAAATATGTGAAAGCGAGTTTTAATGAAGTAATGTGTGTGCGCAGCAGTTGTAGATAAATCTATGACTCGACTGTGAATCTGCATCGTCGTCTGTGTACATGAATAATGGCACACGTTGTGCATATGCATATGGAATGGACTGAGAGTTCATCATCATCATAACCATCCACACATAACAAAAATCATCACATCTTACACCTTGCTCTCTGTCCCCTGATGTTTACAAAAATGCATGAATGAACTCCACTTTAAAAACCATTACAAATAAATGGTTTTATTGATCTGTTGTTTTGCCACATAATTATCTGAGAGGTGTAGTTCTTTGAATAGTTTTAATGGACCTTGGCCAGGCGTGTGGGCTTGTACTTACGGATGACAACATGATTGTGTAATTATTCCAGCACAATAAGTTGGAGACAAAGCACAGCACTCACTGTTGCCAAGTGCAAAGATCTCCACTGCAATCACTAAGTTCACTTGTAAATTTTCAGCTGATACTTTTCCAATCGATTGTCTTTTTTTTTTCTACCTACAGCCTAATTTCTGTTACCTACAATTTCACGAATTTCCATTTACAACTTCCGTGTTAGGCTTTATCTCTCCTGCACTCAGCTACTTATATTCCACATCAGTTTTCGTGTATGTGCTTAGATCGACACGCCAATCAAATGGTCCCTACTGGCTCTCAATCTCCCAGCCTTCCTGCCCCGGGCTCTGGAGACGGAGAAAGGCCGTCCTGGGGTCGTGACGCTCCATGTTCTCATTCAGAGAAACCCCACTGCTGTTCTTTTCTCATTACCTACGAGCCCCATGTCTGGGCGAACCCCCCTCCACAACAGCACGCTGCAGCCTCAGGTCAGAGGTCAGGTATTATTGAAGTTGTTTTTATTTATTTATTTCTGCTCCACACTCCTGTATCACTGTCGCTGCAGCCATGGATAATGTTGTTTGTGTGTACTGTGGTAAATTCTTCAGCATTCTGATTTGTTTGTCCATCTTTGAGAAACTGGAGACTGGTGTCATGTCCTGTGACTGTCCGAAAAGAAAGTATTATTTATTCAGAAAGCAAAAACTTGTGCAGAGGGAGAGATTAATACCAACGAGGGAGGTGGAATGAATAGGCTTTTGTCAGAACCCCAGTTCACCCAAACATCTGCAGGAAGGGAGAAAAAGCCCAGATTAATAACATACAGAACATTCCAAACAAGGAAACCCATACATTTTGACTGAATTTTTTTTGTGATGCATTCAGCTCACTTCAGTCACATGTTCAGAAGATACATAGCAAAACTGCACTTATGAAAGAATTCCTGAGTCATACTTTACTTGAACACAGAATAAAAAGAACTCAGGCTACATTCATGAGACTCAGACAATAAAACACAGCATCACTTAAACAACAGTTTGCATTCAGTGTCAGCCTTCAGCATGTTTGCATCACCATCCCTGCATGTAGGACGCCTGCTCTGAGGCTACTAACTACTGAAGGTCTCAGAAGATCTGGTTTCTGAGGTAATGAGCTAATGTTAGTGTACAAACAAGCCCCTAAAGAGACAAACAAGGTGCACTGTTTTTGTGAATCAGTGGCAAATGATGCCAGAGTCAGTGAGCGTTGCACAGAGCACGTGCACTAAGCAGGACAACTGGTTTTGGTAATTTCCAAATATTCTGGATTCAAACATAATCAGTTGTGTCACAATATTATGAAAACTGGAGGATGAAAACAGCTTCTCACAAGAGGAAGCTGCAGTCCTTGAGTCTTAGCTTAAAAAAACAATTCATTGTTATTGCCTCTGCTGCAAAAGCCTTGATCAGACTGGTAGAAATTGTTTTCATACAGTGTGTTGCCACTTGGGGAATCTGATAAGACACCTCAAACTTTACAGAGAGCCTTAAATCTCCTCAAGTGAAATCCAGTTGAAAAATTTTCCAGATGTTCTGTCCCATCGACAATGCTACTTCAACAATGTGCTGACTGCGACTGTAAAAAATTAAATAATAATAATATACAGATATATTTTTAAAAATATACACACATTTTCTATGCTGAAAGTAATGGTCACAATCACTTTCTTCATATTATTTTTGCATCGTCAAGTTGGTTAGTCTCACACTGCATGAACAAAATGTTAAATTTAATATATTTGAGCATAAGAGTGGGATTTAACCTGAGCCTTTAAAATAAACATTCACGTTTATGAGGTTAAGCCTGGTCCACGCTGTGTGGTGGTAAAGCTAAAGTAAGCGTCTATAGTTTTATTGTTCGATAGACAATAAAGAATATTTATTGGAAGGTATTTCATTCTAACTCCACCGCTCTGCACTGAATACACAATGATTTCACATGGGAAGTGTGAGGTGAACCAGCCTTGGGCGACGGGCCCCCCCTTCACAGCAGCTGTTGGTGCAGATGTAAGGTGACAGTAATCAATACTGATTATTAAAGTGGGAACACCATCTCTAGTGTGTGATTAATCTTCATTCCCTCATGTTTACTGAGTCTCTTCTGGCCCATTCGCCTCAGAGGGGGAGCGTTCCCCATTATCTGTCCCCAGAGACAGGAAAAACAAAACAGCGTCAACATTAAAGATACTCACTGTCACTGTGGAAGGAGGCAGGCGCAGGTCGTCAGTGGGATGGAGCCCACATGTGCTGTACCATCAAAGCACAATGTCTGGAACATATTGGAAAGGTGTAGGTAAAGAATGTGTGTTTTCAAAACATCCAAAACACTGACACTGTGTAGGCTGGATCGCACAAGTGCATTTGCACCACAGTGTCAACACTGCTAAGGCTGTATTCTCAAAATGAACTAGTTCTTATGATGTAGCTCATTGTCTGACCACGCCTGAGGGCAGCGTTCAGACATGTATTGAATGGCAGCACATAAAAGCTGTTTTTTTTGCCCTGCTTTCACTAAGGGTGACATAAGTGGCGTTCGGGTGGAGATAACACCACACGCAGCTTTTTGTTTTAGTCAAATTGTCCAGGCTCCTGAGCTTTTTTTCACCCATCATTCCTCCGATCCTTTTTCTTTTAATTAGAGTCTGCAAAACACAGACTGACTGACAATTTATCCAATTTGTTTTCCTCACAATATCCCCTCAGCAGAGCTGAAACATGATTAACATTGCCATGGTTATGTTTGGACTTTCAAAGCTTGTGGTTAACAGTGAAAGAGACCATGCTAACTTTACTTTTCCACAATGTAACCAAACCATAATCTTTCCATATCCTTAACTAAAGTGTTTTCAAAGTATAAACTCATTTTGTTTTGCTGTTATTGTTATCCAGTCATCAGAGTCATCATCATATCCTCAGTTATAAAGATACATAACTAAACCCCAGCAGTGCAGGTATAACAGTCATTTTAGGGTTGATTTTATTTATTTATTTTTTTTTTTTTTACTTTTTTTGCCTCCTTATCAACTTAATCAGTTCTTAATGTTTCTGTGCTTGTGGGAAATGTTACCAGTGCTGCAGGATACATAATACCCCAGTGCCATAGATATGCAAACATAATATCCAGCCAATAACCTTGCTCTTAACTAACACTGTCTCTCTGTACAGTATGTTCTTGTTGTTGTTAAGTTCTGTAACCTTGCTGTATGGCAGCTACTGTGAAACAAACAATTCATCATCCTTGCTCGACTGCATCCACAATCAAATTCAGATTAATGTTTAAAGCAAAAACAAAACAAAAATCAAATTAGAGTCACTTAGAGTATGGATTGTTTGCTTTGGGGGCATTTATGCTACCAGGTCAATTAAAGGAAGAATCAATAATACAATAATGAAACAATAATGAAACTTTGGCATCACACAGACGAAAAAGTAAAACAACCCAGGGTTATAATGCTAATCACTGATATACAGCAAACATCCAAAGCATGTGGGAGCAGGTATGAATCATGGATTTAGAGTCAGAAGGGACGAGCTGCTCCGTGTGCAGATGTGTATTTGATATGCATCAGCAGCACACCATTAACATTTTTGGACTGGGTTGAAGGCTCCCGGTGCCTCTTGTCTCCATCGGCTGTGACTGCAACAGATGGTCACCCCCTTTCGTGCAGGCTCCACCCCCTCCCTGAGTACTCCCCCACAGGTGTCAGGCTCCCACTCCCCCCCTCCTCCATCGTTAAATAATCACCAGCAGCAGCCTCAGCCCCCCCCCCGTCAAAAAAGCAATGGCACCCTTCCTCCACCCCCACCCACCCATCACTCAGCACCTGTGAGGATCCCACTGAGAGGAGATAAGACCTTTGCGTAGCTCCCTCTCTCTGCGTAAGTGGGGTTGGGTGATGGTGGGGGGGAGGGTCAGGTAGAACAAAGGGTGAGAAAGCGCACTGAGACATTGGGAATTCTTGACAGCTGTTTCATTCGAAAGGCAATCTCCTCTCCCGGGTGCCATATCTGAGAAAGACAGGGGGAAAAAGAAAGAGAGTGGCTGCACTCTCAGGAAGGAAAAGGAAACAGACGAAGATCTTTAGGAAAGTTCAGAGGATTAATTTGACACAAGGCAGAGAGGATGGCAGAGGAGGAAGAGGAAAAAGGGGAAAAAAAACGCTTTCTTTGTCAGAGTAATTGCTCTCAGCCAGTCTAGTGTGCAAACTGAGGAGAGATTATAGGATTTATTCCCATGTAGATTTTCAGCGAAGACGCTTTGCTGGAGCCTTTCTGTTCCCTTCAGCAGAACGTGTGGCCTGGGATGTGCTGTATAAATCCATAAGTACATAAATACTGAGCAACACTGGAGCAACATTTCTTTTATTCCCAGGGACAGTAAGGCACAGCAGGTACACACAGGTCAAATGTGTGTGTGTCAAGGCAAACAAATGAAATGTCAACATAAATGACAGCACAGTACATATTTAGCATATGGGAAGCAGAACGGCAGGTGCAAACTGAACAGCCATTGTTTTGCAGCGAGAAAAACAAGCCTTTGTTCAGTGTCAGAGGGCAGAGGCCGTTTCAAAGAATTACAATCATACTACTGTAAAAGGTGGATAAAGCAGAGGCATGGAAATACTAATTACAGATGCTATCACACGAGTAGATACTCAGTAGAATAATTCATTTATTTGATGTTGAAAACACAGAAACAACCTGAATTTGGGGGAAGAGATTATTATGAGATCAAAACCGCTGCACATATTTGCATTTGTTGTGCTACTTTGTTTACCAGAATACTTCAAACAATGCATTACCATTTCAAAGCTGGTCAAGTATGTGTAATTCTTTGTCCACACATGAAAACAAGATGAAATTGTGTTTGTCGATTTTATTTATTTATATATTTACTTCCTAGCCCGCAAGCTGAGAGTAAGAGTGCAGCTATAAACTACCAGCTTATCTTTGCAGTGAACTTGTGGTGACTCTCTCATGACTTGCATAAAGTAATGGAAGTAAATAGCATCGTGTGCATGATGAAATGCCTCATGCAGGACAGATGCAGACACTTTTTGAAGAATCAAAGGCTCCTTCAGCTAGAAAAGAAACTTCTGTCGTTCCTAATGGTTTGTATTCTATTCTACTTGATTCTTTCAACATGTGTCGCCAATCAAACAGCCCTCAGAACACGTTCTGTTTTCAATCTGGCTCTCTGACGGGCTACTTCAAAAGTAAAGGGTCCTGAATGTTCCCTGCAGAGTGTGTGTGTGAGTGTAGAATATGACAGGTCTCATTTTATTCAATGCAGCCAGCCAGGGAATGCCCCATAGTCGCCTACAAGCTTCTGTTGCCACAGTAATATCTCTAATAGCAGCCTGTCTGCATGCCCCTTCAGTGCACAGCTCCAGTATGTAACAGAAGCAACAAGGCCCAAATTAGACCAGAGTGACGTAGCTGCCATACAAACAGGTCTGAGGCTTCAGAGGAGACAGAGTTTAATGAAACCATTTTTCTGTGTAATGAAGTTGCATCATAACCTAAGCAGAAGCCCAAAGACTGTTTTATGTGCTCTGTTGCAGGTTTTGTGGTGTCCTCAAATCCCACTGCAGCACAAATAAAACGTTCACGTAAAACATCAAGCCCAAGCTTTCACAAGGCAGTGACTCATGTCACATGTTGAGGCTTGTTATCTTGATTGTTGCTCCTCATTTGTGGGGAAGTCCTCTCTTTCTGACGCCTTCAGGGCCATGGCTGGTCCCAGGCAGCGTGTGACTCTCCATGGGTGGCATGATGGGAAATGGCCCCAGGTTAAATTGGCGCAGGAAGCGGAGGTCTATCTGGGGACTTCGGTAGCCTGGTTAGGGCCATATTTTGGCCTGAAGAGACCTAATTTCATGGTGTGCACTGGGATCAGTGATGTTGATGTAGATAAGCTGCTGGGCTGTCTGACCTTCCAGTCGATGATTAACATGTGCCAGTCATGAAAACTAATGATTTATTTATTTATTTATTTGCTACATTAGGTCTTTGCGAATGTGGACATGTTGAGACAGGCTTGACAGTATGAACATACATTTTGGATCCACACACATGCAGCTGACGTTTCCATCATGCGTGGCCTCACAGCAATGTAGACAAGTAAAGAATAATTTTCTTTTTGCACATTTCACTTACAAAGGTTCACACTGATCCCCAACCCTTCATCACTCATCTGTGATTCAGAGTCGCTAGTATAGCAACTCACTGAATCTGGGAGTCTTCAGTGTCTTGCCCCTGACATCATAAAAATATTGCATTACATACAAGTCCTGAATGTTTATAATGAAGCTCACTCAACTTGTTTAAGAATTTAGTTAAAGCAAGAGTCAGTTTTTCCTTAAAATTAATGCAGTGATCTGACTGAAGTCCAATTAGATTTTAAACCCAAATATACAGCGAAGTCTACTTAATTAGAATATATTTATTTCCACTGGAGATTGTACCTCTGACAAATTCAGCTAAGGAATAATAATAATAAAAAAAAAAAATAAAAAAAAATTCTCATTTAGTTTTCTTCTAACATATGTATCGGATATGTGTGTGAAAACCATACAACTGTCAGACACAACACAAATGTAGATTTAACATTTATTTGGACAAATTCAAGAAATAATTTAATACAACGATGATGACAAGATAAGATGTTCTTTTGTGAATCACTCTCTTCATGTACCTTCTCTCTTCATCAGACACAACGGCCATGCAGCTTGAATTAATTTGTTGTTACTCATTTTTCTTCCTCAGAAAAGTTTGAGAGATATATGAAACATAACAAGTATATGTCCACATGCTACAAATTCAAGTCGCTCAGATTTATGTCAGCCTTAAACGCTCAGTGAGCTCAGTTCTGGTGGATTTTATCCATTACTACATCCCTGACTGCTGTTAAAGGTCAACCGCTGGGCCTAAAAATCTTCCCGCCCAGTTCACATCATATTCAGTGGAACAAAGAGCTCGGACGGTTGAGACGATGATTTGTCACAGTGAGGAGGAGGTGAGGCCGCCCTGGTAAACAGAGAGTATACGCTGCCTCTGTTCCTCATCTGGTCATCGTTTCTTTCAGTAAGTCAGTTCATCTGCAACTCTGTCTCTGTCTCTGAGCTACACACACACACACACACAGAATCAAAGCCCGCTCCACTTTCCATGGTCCACAGAGTGAAAGGCATTAGCCCTTCCTTCCTCTTCTCCTCACACATTAGAGAGACCGGCCTCTCCTCAGATACACGCACTCACCAGATGTTGCCCAGAGCTTTAGAGAAGAACCCTCAGGTATGTGTGTGTTTGTGTGTGTGTGTGTGTGTGTGTGTGTGTGTGTGTGTGTGTGTGTGTGTGTGTGTGTGTGTGTGTG
>JBBMJY010000013.1:16696124-16751360 GCA_037833715.1 Toxotes lorentzi
AAAACTCCCTTTTAACAGGAAGAAACCTTGAGCAGAACCTGGCTCATATGGGGGACCCTCCTGCCGAGGGCCGGGCTTTTAGTGTGGTAAACCCTTTAAACATACACATACATTACACACACAAACATGCTCTCACTTTTCCTAGAACTGGAATAATCTGAAGTATAAATCCTTACAAACCAAGAAAAAACACACTAAAAACACATTTGCTATCTCAGGGAAACTCACAACTGCCCAACCTCAGCGTCTGATTTCACTTGGCCATCTCATCGATCACAGCTTATAACGTCTGAGATGGACAGCTGCTGTTGAGAGCCAGAGGTTCCTGCTATTACAGAGCCATCTCATCCATTTACTTGCAGATCAATGGGACAGTTACTGAAATGGCCCTTGGAGCAGTGTGTCATCCAGCCCAGACGCTTTAACCACTTTGGTTGTGCACCAGCTCCTCTCTCGCTTACCTGAGCCCATCTCGGTCTTATCAGGGCTGTCCTCTCTCACCTCGGATGTTTGTTTGGAGATGGACTCAGAGACAAGACCGCGACCTGGACCAGTGATTCGTATTAAAGTTTGATGGCGGCATCGGGAAGGGGTTTTGTTGGCTCGTGTTCTTTCCAGCACCGCTCTGATCAACAGGTCGCACAGAAACAAAGTCACTGTATGAATAAGTAATGGATCTGCCTGGACACTGCCAAGTTCCCTTTTAATTAAATTAAGTCACATTAAAAAAAAAAAAAGAAGAAGAAGAGGGGAGAAAAATGGACTCCCCTCCTCACTTGGACAGGGAAGTTTAGGTATGATTGCAGCCCGGTAGGGGATTAACGACTCATCATTAAAAACACTGACGATTCTTACTAAGGCCTCGTTTCAAAGTCACCACAGATGATAGGGGACACTTGGAGACTCAGACTGAGAGAAATGCAGGGGTTCAAAGGAGCCTTGGACGACATTGTTTTGCTATAGACCTTTTCTCACGCCTGTACACATGCATAGAAACACACACATACACATGCATACACACACCCGGCCATTCTTTTCAGGATGGACTTACCACTGAAAGCCCTCCAAAGAGAGGGAATCAAATAAAGCCGTCAGTAGACGGAGATTAAAAGGAGTGCTACACAGTAAAAATCTGATTTATGAAGCTCAGGCCGGGTTGCTATGGGGTTTTTGGTGCCATGGTAACCCAGTGAACGGTAAGGTCGAAGGGGCGGTTGAATAAGGAGCCGTAGAATGGCGAGAAAAGAAAGGAGACTTTTAACCTCTCACTGTTCACATCTTTTCATTAAGCCTCGAGCCTTTACCAGGCTAATGCATAAAGGTAGAGTTTCAATAGAGAGGTCAAAGTCCTCTTCATAAATAACGAAAGCCTTTCTCATTGTTTCCATTCAGGCCAGAACAGATCTATTTGTGTCCTGAATGAAACATGGACTTAAAGGCAACAAGTTCATGATTTTAACTTTATAGAATTGGCTCTTTTAGCGCTCATGTGCTTAGCGTCTTTCTGGTGCCATCTTTTCATTCCCTCCGCCTCTCTCTGCTTCTTTCCTTCTTCCATCTCTCCACTGTCCTTTATTGTCAGTCCACTGCTGTGCAGCCACTCACTCAGCCAGCCAGCCTGTGTGGCAGTTCTGAGACCCACCGTGGTTTGTGGTGTGTTTTTTGTCTGTGGGAGCAGTCCTGTGCCATGCTGCTGTGTCCGGGGCCAAGGCCCTTTCCTATTGTCTGCTGCCATATGGAAGCCAGCACCAACATGGAGATAAGCCTGTCCTCATGCTGTTCCCTGACCTTCTCAGGCACCCAGCTGGCACTAAATGCAGAAATAATTATTATCCCAATTACCCAGGCCAACTCTGTCTCCTCTTTGTGTGCTGATGGTAAAGGGGTGTGTGTGTGGGGGGGCGGCACTGAAGTGCTGGGCGAGATACTGTGGAGGGAGGGGACACTAACACTAAGAGGCTTGGCCTCATGCTGCCTCATATACTGTATATTAGCTTGTCTATTTCAGCAGAGGGCTGATAGAGAGTCTATAAATCTTGCTGATGATTGTGTTACTGACAAGTATATGGGTCAAGTCTGGGCTAAAGAACATAAAATATACAATGCACAATATGGCTGCATCAGGTTGATGTAATAGTAAGGCATGGTGGATGCCTCATGAATAATTGCAGACTTTTTCAGAAGTTAATCATCATACATTTTAAAGTAGATACATAAAAAAACACTTCATAAAATGATTAAATAAATTAGCATTTAAATTATGTAATTAAAATGTTGTAAAATTATTACATTTCCAGTTAATAACTCTATTTTATTATTCAGTCTTACACAAAAAAAAACTCTAAATAGCTTTTAAAGGGCTTTTACATTTTATTTGGTTATTCCATTATGTGGAAGAATATCACGCTCCTAAAAGCAGTAGTTTAAAGTGTAGTGTTTAGCAGTGAATAACACTTCAGGAGTAGTTTAAGTTTCCTTAGAGACTTTTTAAAATTTCTTTTTTGTTGTTTTCTAAAAAAGTGCTAACTTTTAGCAGCCACCCTTCAACCATACAATAGGCACATAAATTATAAATGAAAGATTTGACATGGTCGCATTAACAAATGCTTTTCTATTTCTCATTTAACAAGATTATAAACCACGACTCGACTCGACTTTTTTGTGATACTGAGATTACTTAAACCGTACACCTTCCCTGTAGTTTTCCATGGAAGCACTCAGACAGGATGGGTGGGGAGGATATAACCTTTGAACACACATGAACAGACACAGAATGTACTGATAATTGCTCTTTCTTCAGCAGCCAAGACTGATCTGATATTATTCCTGTTAGTTGCACATCATTTGGCAGGAACAGGTGTAATGCTGGGAGAGAAAATAAGGCCAAGGTGTCCATGGTTATTGTTTTTTGAAGAGTGAGATGTTGACTACTCACTGACTTCCATAAATAAACTTTGTTCAAAGGGCCCTGAAATACTGCTGCAGAAACATTTAATGAAGTTGGCAACAGTCTTTAAAACCTGCTACTTTCACCTTCTCACCTTCCCTTAATCAGTTCCTGGTGCACACTGGAGCTCAGGACACCAGGGTCTGAACAGGAATGCTCCATAGATGTTCCAGTCCTCCAGCTGCTGAAGCATCTGTGCCATAAACCCTGTCGGACACGCTGAAAGATGGATGGACAGACAAGACGACAAGTGCAGAGCTTCAAAGCCTGGGCAGGAAGAGGGGGGGAAAGTTGGTGGGTTTAGCCCTCTCACAATGGATATGTTCACTGGATGTGAAAAAAGCCTTGTGAGAAAGATATTCTCTGAAGCCCCCACCCCCACCTCAGTGGAATCTGCTCCAAGAGCCTGAAAAAGAGGTGTGGGGGGGGGGGGGCCGAAAGAAAGTGAGGAGCCCTCAGTGCCAAAGCAATGTGTAGCATACAGCATATAAAGAGACTGAAGGGTTGAGTCATCCACTGTGCTGAATACTATGACACCAAAATGGAAAGATTTGAATTGGTGCTCGAGATGCCTATAGGCTGTAATAAGATAAGATACTGCATAATTTGCCAACAATAACTTGACGTAGTGAAAGTATATTCGCAAATGTGAAACCATAAATATGTGAAGCGGCAACATTAACTTTCAGCTCTGTAACAAAAGCCAGAACACAATAAAAGCTGTAGAAAATGGAAGGTGAAACACACAACAAAAACAGTCATTAGTGCAAACGGCCTGCACCATCAGCTCATCTTATCTCTGCACTTTTATTGCTTTCTCTCCCTGCAGTGAAACGTTAAGGCTGCTGGGGATGTAGCTGATTCCTCCCTGAAGATTTTTATCCTCACTGAATGTCACGGGAGCTTTGGGCGCTAAAATCACTTTAGAAGACTCTATTTTATTGTGTTGTTTTGCTTCAGGGCGAAAGTGCCGAAGAATTTTTGGGAGGGGGCGATATTTCATAACCATGCCAGGAGAAATGATCTCACTTATCCTCTTGGGATCTCAGTAACGTTTCAGGAAAATAGATAAATAATGAGGTAAATGCCACAGTTTGGAGAAAAAGTGAGGGAGGATTATCACACGGCTCTGTAGACCAAAGAACGTACTATGTCTTTATCGACAGGATGGTCTGTATAGAAGAGGAGGACAAGGCTGTCAGAGCTTGTCCTCTATTTGATACATAACAAAGTAGATCCACATCCTATACTTCATAGCCTGAGGTGTCTCACACCAATTTCGGTGCTGAAACTGTGGCCAGTTTTTCACATTGTGAGAAATCACTTTCTGACTTGTAATATCAAAGAGAATGACCTGAAAGAAAAGAAAACAACGCACACCTCAGTGGAGTAATGAAAGCAACGGAGGGTGGATTTGAAGAGATTAGTCTGCCAGCACTTACATTTAAATGCCTCTATCTGGCCTTGCTTCACTCCATCACATAGAAAATGTTAAGAAGCGAAGAAGGGAACAGTGGGGTTGATTAGAGTGGGGTTAGGGATTAGGTCTGAGCAAAGGCGCTTTGAGTTATTTAAATCTGCCCCCTTCGTCAAGGTACAAAGCCACTGCCGGGAAGGTGCATCATGACTTATTCCAATGGAGTGAATAAAAAGGCAGAAATAAGAAAGAACCAGATAAGTGAACCTACTCCTGCTACTCGCCAGTGTTTATTAGCTCAATGCTGTTCAGGTAACAACCTCAGAACAAGAAGTGATGGACTGGATTGCCCTGTGTTGGCAGAGCCAAAGCAGAGGCTCCATCCAACCAGGAAAGCAGACAGAGTCCACTTTTAATTAGGGGCATCACTGTGAGAGGCCACTCAGTGGGGAGGATTTCTGATAACTGTGATTTAATGTCACCTTGTAAGGAAAGAAGAGAAAAAATAAAGTGCATCCCATAAGCAAAAAAAAAACAAAAAAAAAACTACAACACAAGCCACTTGTTTGCCAATCACTTCCCACATTAAACATTAAAGAGTCTTAAGAGTCTAGGCCTGTAGCTTTTCATGTACTCCCACCCTTAGCGACTGTACACTGGGGCTTTCTTGTGTCTCTCTTGCCAAGACTGTGATCTTTTCCCTGTGTGTGTGTGTGTGTGTGTGTCTGTGTGTTGGTGCCAGTGAAAGACAGACTAGCAGTGCCGCGGGAGATGATGGGAACACTGACCTTCTCTTTACCATTACATCGCCCACAAAAGATGAAAATGGCTCCTGTGTTTCTGATTGCCACACGCTCTCAACAATATATCCAGGATGGATGAAGAGATTGTGAAAGTGCGTGTATGTGTGTGTGGGGGGAAAAAATGTGAGACAGAGAGAGGAGATGACTTGGTGTCTCAGCAGGGGGACAGAGACATCAAAGACAATCCCAAAACCACTCATCGCCATCCGCTGACGAGACAATGTGCTAACACTCTCTGAGGCTCAGAAATGTGGATGCATGTGTGAGCGCATGAGCATGTTCATTCTAAAATCCGTTGCACAAAATTACTTCTCAGAGCGTCTGACCTCCATCTGTCGGGTGCTGCTGGTGCCATATTTGTTTGTGTTTCATCTGCTAAGAATCAAAGACTGTAATCCTGCTGAAATGGGCAGCGTGACAGACCGTCTTACAAGAGGAAATATGTAAGTATGATTCTGCATCTGTGTGCGAGACGGTTTATGGGTGAGTGTTTAACACAGGAAGAACATCCAGGACCTGACTTGACCCCCACCAGCTGGCTGCCCCACTTTTCTGCGTGCTAGCGCGCACACACACACACGCACGCACACACACACAGTCACAGTTACACTGTCTTTGTATCTTTGACAGAGGTCCCAGCAGCCCCTCAGCAGACAATGCCCCAGTCTGTCTACAGTACACAAAGACTTGGAGTCTATGCGATGTCCGCTGAGTGTTTGCCAGTGTGGGGCTCTGCCTTCAGGGGATGTGCCTAGTCGAGATGGTGTTCATATAGCTCTTTTGCTGTCATCACCTCTTCCTGATTGTGTGTGCTGGATCGTACCCTGAGGAGACTGAAGCCGCTCAGTGCTCCAAACATCAACTCTTTGGTACTTAGGACGGCACTTTTTGGTTTCACCATAAAAGCATTCAGCATCAATTACTGAAAAGTTGAGACAGTGTTTGTGTTAGAGCCAACTCATGTAGAGTATCAGGCATTAAAATAAGGGTTGGATATGACACATCATTTTATTCCTGTGTAGTCAGTCATAGTAACAGACAACCAATTCCACTCCTGGGAGCTTCTCAAGGCCCCAACAGAAAGACTGACGTGTCTGAATTTTTCTGATGTTTTTTTTTTCTCTCATTCTCTGTGACTCTCCAGGCGCTACGGTTTATTGACATTAATCCAGGACATCTGGACCTTTATCACCTTAACTAATAATGAACTAATAATGAAATTCGACTTATTTAGTTCATTTCTCACCAGCGGACCCTTGAGGAATTTCTGTGCACATCAAAGACAGACTCATTTCAGGTGTGGATCAGAGGGCCGCTGTCAAGGCTAACGAGCGTTGTTTTATTCTCGTGCCCAATATGTTTGACCTCTTTATTCGCTGTCAGGAGCAAACGGATGGTTTGACCGACCTTTCACCACTTCTGTGTGACAGCGATGGCAGCGGCACAGGATGGATGAGCTGAAACTCGAAGGGCTTGGACAGGTGGAATTCTCCAAGTCCAATTCTAAGCTTTTCTGTTTGCCAAAATGTCAAAGCCCCAGCACACAAACACACACTTACACCACATACACACACACGTGAACACTGCATGACAGTTCAATGGTCTGACAGGGCCAGAAAGTGAAGAGGTTAGCATGCTGGCCTCTGAGAGTCGAGCTCGGGCACGCCTTCCCGAGTCATGTTTAGAATCTCAGTTTGATGGCTGAAGAGAGCCACAGGTCTGCACATCTAATATTAAAGTGCAAATTCTTGCCAGGTTTGGACGGTTTAAGTTGTTCTGCAATGAGCTGCAAGGCATTGATGTAAACCATGGATATATTTCAATATTCTTAACACTAATGGAAAACAACAACCATTTAGTTTTCACTGTGCCAAAACACATGGCAAAGACCGGTCATGCCTTACTAATGAACAAACATGGATCCATTGTTGTGTGTATTTACTGTCAGGGATGTCAGCCTGGTTGAAGGGACACCTACACAGGTGGCACTGGAGTTACACAAAGAGCGCAATTTCTTTCATTCAGCAGCTACAATGGAGAGTCTTTAGCTGATTGCTTCAATTGATCACACAGGGCGGTGAGGAAGTCAGTCACAGAACAGCCCACCATTGACTACTGCACATGGGAGGGACTGCGCAGCATTGGTGGAAATAAATCATGTGTTAAAATTATATTCTGATGTGGGGCCTTGAGTGCATATTGATTCGTAATTATTTGTACTAACAGTGGCGAGGGAGGGACAATGCCATCCATTACTGTGTGAAAATAGGCAGAGGGATCAATGCGAGTGGAATAAGGATTGTGGTGAAAAGCACGGCGGCCATTCCTCTGTCAAAGGCGATCATTAGCCCGAGCAAAGAAGAGAGCGCTCTCTGCCATGACCACGGCTTGCCTTCACAAAGCTGACGGTAAATTACATTCCATTCACAGAGGAAAAATTGACCTCACTACTCTTGTGGTGGCACAGGCCGCTATGTAATAACAGTGTCTCTGGACTGAGGGCAATCATCCATTGCTTTCTGCATTTTTCTCTTTTGTCTGTCTTTTTCTGTGCCACTGATATATTGTCACTTGCAGTGTGATTTTGACTCATCAAAGGAAAATGACGTAACAAACTAAGACCATAATGACAACACCAGAGGGCGAAGTGATCACTACACACAGACATAAGACTGAGGTGACGTCAGGTTGGTCTGTCATTACAGTTACAGATGTCAAGGTAGAAATTAGGCAAAAACTAGGACACCTACACAGAGTCATGGCAGCCAGGCACCACTAACACTGTTCATGGTGGTCTGCACCATGTGATGTTGGGTGTGATGTGACTCACTGTGAAAAGATAAAATTTTGTGTAGACCAAACAAAGAATGTGCTGAACAGTGACCCACACAGGCAAAGATGTCAAGGAAACAACTGGAGAAATAAATACAACAAAAACTGTACAGTAAAGTACCGTAAGTACTGCAATGCACTAAGCACAAGACGACTTTATTCCAAACTGAGTGAGAAGCAGATCCAGAGACGAGCCATCACCGAACAATCTGCTCCCAGTTTCTTCTAATTAAGACACTGAGCTCTGAAGAGAAAAAACAGCAAAGAAAAATTACATTCTCCTCAGTTAGAAAACAGGAGAACAAATGTGAACTATCTAAACACATTAACCCAAGCCTACGGGCCCGGAGAATATAAACCTGCTTAGCTACTCGTCATGTACACATTCACCCACACATACACACAAACGCACGAAGCAAAGAAAGGCAATCTCATCCTCCCATTATGATTTGATAGCTCAAATTGTAGCAATGATTCAAGTGTGGTCCTGTGGGTTTTGTGGATGAGCCCAGAGCCTGTTATTTCACCACTGGGCACCAGGGGATGGGAAAGGTTGCTATTGCAGCCAACAAAATGACCATTAAATCAGGCTATGAGGCCACTCTGGACTGTGAAAAAGCGTGCACCTACTGCTTGATGTGTCAGGTGTGTGTATGTGTGTGTGTGTGTGTGTGGATGTGGTGTTATTCTACCAATGTGCATTGTTACCTGTGTGTCTGTGCGAATAAGTGGAAAATGTTTGGATAAAGATTGTGTGGATACACACTCTGTCAGTGCAAATTGTATGACGGTGTATAACCACTGAAGTACAAACTGTGTGTACATTAATCAGTGGACGTGCAGGACGTGCAGCCAGTGTCCGTTGTTCATCTCCTCCTCAAATGTTAGAGGTTGCGAGAGTAAGCACGGTCCACATGCACATTACTATAGAAAATACACTGTGTATACATGGTTTAGAAAATGTTTCTGGGTAAATCAGGGGATATGTGATCAAGTCCATATGTATACAGGGTAAGTGCGTGTGCAGTCCCGTACATAATGCATCTATTGTTTGCTAATTTAACAGTTGGCGCATGCCTGTACATTTGTGAGTGTGTTTGACAACATGACTGTTGTTCCAGTGTCACACCCTGTCACAGCCAATTAAAGCCTTTTTTTGAAGTTTTTATGAGATGAAGCTGCTGGCTATGCAGTGAGAGCACAAGTTATTGTCCCTGTCAACCAGCTGAATCATTCCTTTGACATACAACACTAAAACGTCTTTGTTGTGTTGGATTGTTTCACGTATGCCGAGGAATGTTGTGTTTACACTACACTGCACTATGAACAGTGAGCATGTGTACAAAATGTTAGCAGCAACCCTCAATGATTCAGAGGCCCAGAGCTGGACCTGGGACCTGGGCCTGAGACGTGACAGGTATTACAGATATTTGATCTGACGGAGCTGTGAAGGGGTTTTTCTGCTAGTGAGAGCTACTGTGAGATGCCCTGAAGTCGAGAGATGAGTTCACATTTTGCCTCTGCCTTATTTTGTTTTGGAAAACAAACTGAGTCAATGTTGTGCATCGAAGACAGAGGGCAATATAACGCGGCAAAAAATGATGCAGCTCCTCCATGATGGCATAATTACTCTTGCCTGTTCTCCAAGGTAGGAAGAAGCTCCAGCTGTGCAAAGGCCATCCCTCCCTCTGCTTCATTCCTAGCCAGGAGCTACCGTTCATGGACTGGTTGTGGGAAGGAGGGCAGCTCTTCGGGAGATTGGATTGTGTTGGGTGGTTACCTTCCGACTACAGTGCTAAGCATCCTGCTAGGAGCTGACACACTGGGGGTGCAAGACTCCCCCTGTGCTCAGCTGAACAGAGCGAACACAACACTTTCCCCATGTGTGGCATTGCACCGGCGCACTCAACAAACACAGCAGCGTGGGTACAGCATGTGATGTCAGCTGCCGCACAAAGCTACAGTGAAGTAAACAACAAAGCCACAGGTATAATGCTGGAAAAAAAGATATTTAAAATGATGTTCAGTGGTTTGTTTTTTTTTTCAGCCCTACCAAGGAAACAGATGTAAGGAGCCAACTCAACAAGCAACAACGAATCTGCTGAGAACAGGAGTAGCTGATGACTACAATCTACCACCTGTGCCACTGATGATAGCTACCAGAGGCCAAGTACTTCACTTAGCAGACAAAAATACCTTGATCCTTTGACAAACCTGGGGTTCCCATGGAAACAACGTGGAGGAGGTGAACGCAACATCTTGTGCTTAAGAACTAAATTAAAACAAACATGTTTTTTTCTAACAACTACTGAAACTTCTTATTTTGTTGAAATTTTTATTTTTTGTGTATAATTAGAATTAAAATAAAAAAAAAAAAACTTGCTGGAAGCATTTTGATCAAACCTTTCAGAGTAGGTTCAGGTTCAGTTGCCCCTGCATGATTCAACCATCCACTACAGTTCTGTTGGACACATGGTGACTGCTTCAAGGTTGTAAGAGGCATAGCACACAGGGCTGTGACTGACAGATCCCCCTGCGGGAACTTTATGTGGACGCACATCAAAGGCTCACAAGAGGACATCTGAACTGTGGATATCTCAACCCCCCCCCCCCCCCCTCCCTGACTCAGTTTGCTGGAAAGGAAAAGCTAAGGGAGCACAGGAGAGGAATAGAGGAAGGAAAATATAAAGAGGTAGAGGCTTAGCCTTATCTCCTCCATGCCTGCCTACCTCCAGAGGAATGAGCTTGAAAGGTTTCAAAGTGCCGGGGTTTGGCCCTTGTTGCTGCATTGCTGTGTTTCCAATAGACCTGTATGGTAAAGCTGGGGGAGAGGGTGCGTCTGAACCCGGATGTGTCAGCGGCTAAAGGGCTCATTAAAATGTATCCCACCAAAGATGTAATGTGTCCTACAATCATCAGTGCTGTAGTCAAGACTGCCAAGTCATTTCAAAGGCAGGCCCAGCTACTTCTGACTATGTGTGAGGGATATGAAACAATAAAAGTAATGCTAAAGGACTCAAGTATGAGATATACTACAAGATATAATTCTCCTCTGCAGGTGATGCACTTTGTCCTTTGTCTCATGTCCCTTAGCATCTTGCACATTATTGCATATTGACTCAAAGCAAATCCATTGTTCAGAATTATTTAAAGTTGAGTGGACATCCTGTAGACAGGAAAAACGTGCATAAGTGCACTGAGAGATGATTATATAATGACCTTTAGACTTCATTAACCCCTTTGCACAGGCACACACAGTCACATAGATACAAACCAGAACTGTGCAAACCTGTTTTCCAGCTTGTCCATCTACCCACCAGTTTTGATGAGGCTGCCATAACCTTTTCCAGCACTTTTAACTTTCTTTCCCTGAGTCACAAGAGGAGTTTCAGTTCACCTCAATCTTTTAAATCCCTGAGTGTTTGCTCAGGAGAAAGAGGGGCTGTCTTTTAAAGGCCAGCTTTAAATGACACGTGTGTAAACAAGAAGACTTCTGGCTTTTCTCCAACATGAGACGTGATGCCATAATTTCTCCTGACAAGCGAGACTTCAAATTGGCATTTATCTAAACAGGCTGGGGAAACAGTGCACCAATGAAAGTGACACATGTTCAGACTCAGCATAACAAAGGCAGCGGCACTTTGGGGGGGTGTATGGGTTGACAAGTCAAAGGTCTCCCTCTGTGAGAGCTGACATGGTAAGGATTAAAAAAAGAAAATTGTGTTAATTAAGTTATTATGGGGGGTTTGGTGTGTGACTTTTGACTTTGGAAAAGGGGGATAGTGAATCACCAGCCCATATTTGGGAATGTCCATGTGTTAGCTGGTCAGGAGAGAACTATGCTACAGGTGGGAGCCATTCAGCCATTCTGCTGGTTAAACTGGTTTTGTCATTTTCTGGGATCAGATGTGGAATGAAAGAGAGTCATGTTCCAGACACAATTTAGTCTGAGCACAAGATTACGATTTAGTCTAAGTTGTGGTCAAGGTGATGAAACAAAACATTAATTCACCTCAGTTCTGAAATCAAATCAAAACAAAAATAAAAAAAACCCACTAAGCTAATAAAAGAAATCCACCGCCCCCCTGTGAACAGTTAAACGTTTGATTCCCTTTTACCCCCTCAGCCAACTATGGAGGATACGTAATTCAAATGCTGGCTTGTGTTTCTATCACCGCCACCTATTCACATGGGAATTAATTCCCATAAATACAAACCCCTCTAGTTGGAATAAATTTTCATTACAGAGATGAGAGGGGAAAATAATAATCTTTGACTCAGAGTTATAGTAAATGAAAGATGGTATCTCCTGGTGCTAATATTTTTCCTCACAGTTATTATAATGAAAATGTTCAACTGAATGTTGGAGCATACAAAACAACTGAATTTTCTGCTAAATGTGTGTGTGACTGTCTTCAAACAGGCCCAGTCAAAAACAACAATACCAAGAACAAACAGAAACTGTATTATTCATAATTGGCAAAATCTCTTTTCTGATATCATCCCCTATGAGACGGCATACATGATACATGAGAATATGCTCTCATGTGTTAGATCTTTATAAAGTGGCACAATGAACTCAGCCTCATGTGTTCCCTAGAAGGCCTTTTGGTCCATCTGGAAAATACTGCCAGGCCTTTTGGCTGCTCTGTGTTACTTCACTCGCTAAGCAGTGATGAAGGCCGTGATTAATGCCTGTTTGACCAGAACTTTGCGTGCATGTGCATCAGTTTGACTGTGCAAATGGTAAAAGTGTGTGTGTGTGTGTGTGTGTGTGTGTGTGTGTGTGTGTGTGTGTGTGTGTGTGTGTGTGTGTGTGTGTGTGTGGTGTCCTGGGTGCCTGCTCCTGCTGCATCCCACTTCCCCAGGGAGTCAACACAGATGCATAAACCTGTCGGCTCTCATGATCGGCAGGGCGATGCGTGGAGACACACAGTGACAAGGCTCACCTAGATTCATTAGACCTCCTAAGGACCAGATCCATACAGCACTGCAGGCTGGTGTCACTGCTGGTTACCCTGACACAACACACACACACACACACACACACAGAGAGAGAGCTAACAAATGCTCCAGATAGGAAAAACATGGAAGAAGACCTAAATCAATCTTGATACACAGTGAGACCATCTAGCAGTCAATATCAGACAATTCATGTCAGGGAGTGTGACAGGTATTGTGTTTGACTCCTGAAAGTTGGCCACAGTTGACATTGTCAGGACCAGTAAAAGTTGATGGGAACACACTAAAGCAAAGGGGCAAAGCACGTAAACTGTGCTATTAGTAGTTAGAGTGTACAGTATTGGGCTGCTCCAGGTACGAATGTAAACCTGTGTCAGTGTAAAGTAAAGAACATGAATGTTCACAACAATTTCTCTGAGAAAAAAAGCTAAAAAACAAAACCAACCAAAGATAAGTCATGTGTAACAACAGAATGTTGCCAAAACAGGACGTAGTGAAAAGATGTGCATGAGTCTATGTCAATGTTTTTTGTGTGTATGTATCCCAATGCCAGGGCTGAGGCAGGATGGGCAACAGAGCTGGCAGCCATGCTAACACCCCCCCCCACACACACACACACACACACACCACCCCAACTCCGTGTCTGCTCTGATTAGATGGAGCTTCTTACTACGGTGTGCCAGGAGCTCTGCCAAAGATAAAGACAGACTAACAGATGTTCCCCTTATCTCAGGACCAACCTCAGGCCCATCAGCTCCTTAACACACACACACCCACACACACACACACTGTGAGATGACTGTGTGCTTCTGTTAAATCCTTCTGGAAGAAATCAGTTCTTGCACAAAAAATCTTTTTACTTTCAATTATAAACACTAATTCATGTATGGGAAGACAACGAGGCTCACACACACACCCGTAACTGCAGAGCCGTGCACATCTCCAGACCCTGGTAGCTTCCTTTGGCAGAGAGAGGAAGCATTTTGAGCTGCTCCACCCCTCTGCCTTCCTCCAGCCGCATGCAGTTAGAGCTGAAGTGGAATGTTAAGGTGGCTTTGAAGAGGTGTCTGCTCCGTGTCAACCCGACACGACACACTTATTGTTCTCACCATGCACGGCTGATTATATTATCTCTCTCTTCCACACACCACAGAAAGAGAGAGTTTAAGAGATGGGGGTGAGGTGTGGGTGCAGAGAGAAATGGAGACAGAAAAAGTCACAAAGGAAGAAGGAGAAACGAGTGGAGGAGGCTCTAAATCAGGAGACACAGAGATCACGGCAACAAAGACGAGAAGCAGAGCTCCAGGGCCCCCAGGGTTTGGGGTCTATGTGTAGGCATAATGAGCGGAGCCAAACATATCCAGCCTCATTAATTTCAACTATCAAAGCCACCTTCTCCGTGTGCCACGCTGCCTGCTTCTTCTCCTATCTGCGAGAGCCCTCACTTGTCACCTAAGATCAAAACAAGCAAGAAGGAGTGCCAGGCTACTGGAACCGTAGGCTGGAAAAGATACTTTCTTATTTATTAAAAAAAAAAAAGAAAAAGGACATTTTTGCTTTCTGCAGCCAGAGTCTGGATTTAGATGCCTAAAAATATACCCAAACACCTGGTGTGGAACAAGGACTGTTATAATGTGAGTGGTTAAACATCAATATTTATGAAGGACATCTCCTTGTATGGTAACAAGGAGGACCAGTTTAAAAAAACAAAACAAAAACTAAAAAAAAAAACCGCAGGGTCTCAAATGGAAAAGTGCAATCAGACTGGAAGAAATACCACCATCCTCCATGAAGTGAAAAGTCAATATGCCAATTACTCTCTGTAATGAAAGTAAAAACATTCAAACTGTCAGTGCAGCAATATACAGCAGGGAAGTAATAATCACTGAAAGAAGGAATGAGAATGTGTTGAATCCTGTGCAAGGAGAAATTAAACTGGATTCATTTGAGACAATAAAAATAAAAGACTGCCTTCCTTTTTCTTTTTTCTTTTTTAAACAAGCTACACCAGAAGAAGCCAGTTGCTAAGGGTTTTGTAGCTCCTTTCACCCATTTGCATCAGTGTTTTTCATTTTCTCTGCAAGTAAACACATGCCTCATTACGAGTTATTTCTCAGCTGAACATCAACAAGCCGCAGCTAGTTCTCCAAAGCAGTAACATTTCAGAAACTAGTTTGCTCTGAGATGCTTCTCCACTCTTATTTGTGGCTTGTGTTTGTAAAAACAGACTGGTACACACCTCAGGCCATGTGGAGCTTACTTCTTTGGTTACATGCTTTTCAGTACTATTCCCACAGTCTGTGGACAAGGTGGTCATTGTATCGTTATTCCTATCGTGTGCTGAGGACAGGCCCGAGGACATCAATAACCACCAAAACCTCCACAGCCCGGCATTTGGTCTGCCCTCATGTCCCCCCGTTTGCGTGGCCAAACAAAGCCAGTGTTGATTTTAAAAAAAAAGATGGCATCCACGCTCTGATAAAGCTCAATGCTTCACATGGCAGAAGTTTTATAATGTCAAGCACAGAGGCAGCTTTTGTGGCTCAGAGTTAAACAAATACAGCAAACAGAACAGCATTTTCCAAAGCAGCGTAAAGGAAGGTGGTTTTTGTGCAGCAATCATTTACACAACAATGCACATGCTGTTCATTTGACACATAACGTTTACCAACCGGTTGATAACCTATCCCATTTGCAGACAATGCCAGAACATCATTTGTAAACATATGGAAAAGAGTCAGGGTTGTATTTCATCTAGGGACACTATCAGGGAGTCTTACATTCCTGATCTTATCACTGGGGCTCGTTCAGGTTCTGCTGGAGAATGTAGCGTATCTCTACTCGCTCATGTTCCATGCTAATAAACAAAAAGAAAGAAAACACTCCCCAACGTGAGGGTGAAAAGTGGAAAGGCTGTCGAGTGGCTGCCAAGTTTGTGTCATGTCCTATCTCACTTGGCATGGAATTTTATCACCATATCACCTCCCTCTCTCCCTCTCAGAACAAGGAAAGTGTATGATAAACAACTCTTCCTGCAAAAAAAAAAACAAAAAAACAGCCACGCTCTTGTTGCCCTTTCATTTAGTTCACTAATTCCTCTGGACTCTCACCTGCTTTTTCCCTTTCAGATGCACAAGCTCCTTTTCTCCTTTTCAAGAACACATGCAAATACACGCAAACACTCACACAAATACACACACAAACACACAAAGCTGCAAACTTATAGAATCAATAAAACATCCAAAGTAAATAAACAGTAAAAACTTTTCAAATGCAAAAGTTAGACAGTCGACCGATATTTTCAGGTAGAGCAATGATAGAGAAAAAATGAATAGAAAAAAAGAAAGAGTTACATAAGAATCTAGGTTAAAGCAAAAAGTGATTTGCCTGTAATCTGACACTGCTGATGGCAAATCAGGTATGAATATAAAAAAACAAAAAGAAACAAAGAGGCTTCATTCTCTTTGGTCTCTGCCTGGTAGACTCTCACTTTTATAAAGGTAGAAAGCTGAGTTTTGCAGACAGACGTGAAGTTTTTCACACAGTGGAGGCTGGAAACAAAGAATTCACAATGGGGGCTGCCAGATATGTGAATGTCTGTGTGTGGGCGGTGAGGTAACTGTGGAAACTTGCCGTACTGCACTTTTATCAGGGTTTTATAATGAATCAAATGTGATGGGCCCCCAGTCTGTTTTGCTGCGGGTTTACAAAAGGATCTAAGCTGATGGAAGAGGTCACTTTTCCACTTTCGCTGGGCTGTCATTTTCTGGAACCCACATCTGAGCAAATTCATTTTACTGAATAGCTACAAGGTAAATTATTTTTTAAATCTGATCTTGTTTTTGTTCCTTTGACACTTTGTAAATAAAGGTAATTTGAGAAAATACTGATCTGATAGAGGAAGAACATTAGAGTTCCATTTTCAGCCAGTCCAATTAGTGAAATTCAAATTCAGCAGAACTGAATTTGAATTTCTGATTGATTTCATAGAATTTCCCTAGTTTGAATTACAGTGGTACAGTATAGTAGAGCTGATTAATTCAGTTTTAAAGACATCGGATGTCACAAAATGTGATTAAAAGGCTGCTTTAATATTTAGATAGAAAGTGGATGATTGTCTTTGTCAGCTCAGCCCTAACGTGTACACACTATCAGCGTTTTCAGCTTCTGTAGGGGTCATTCCAGTAGCTCTCAGACACGGATCAGTCAGCGAGGCTTTCGGCTGGGGAGGGTCACTCTCAACACGGTCACTTTCATTGAACCCTCTAAGCAGCCGCCACAGTGTGGCCAGTGACAGAAAATGTCAGCAAGCCACTAATCCCTGTTTAGCCTGCACAAACAAAGACAAAGGCCTCTCCCTCCCTCTTGCACACTCTTGTTATCCCTCTCACTGCCAGTCCCGCTCCCACCCACCCAGCCAGCCACTCAGCCTGCCGCCTCCCCACTGCTTAGCAGCCTTCACACAAATTCACACACACACATCGACACACACTGAGGCCCATATGGAGAGGCCTGCCCGTTGCCATTGTGTCCCAGATTATCTCCTCTCTCAGCACCTGGTAGGGGAGGAGGGATTAGAGTGCCTCCTAACCGCTCCAAGAATGCTCTCTACTCTTTGACTCCGTCCCGCCACACTTCCTGTTTTGTTCTCCTTCCATCGTGGTCAAGCACCATATGTTGGACTGAATGAGGCTTATCCGTGAGGGGCAGGCTTTACATGTAGCGCTGTTTAGCCTGACACTGGCATGTGTCGAGACGAACGGAGGAGGCAAAGATGAATGGGCCCTGGGGTCAGATACTTGACATTCTTACATACACACAGGGCCAAACGGTGCACATGCACACTCGCCCTCCGCTTGCGATTGTGCCAACAGTGGCACACTTACCCTTGATAAGATTACACTGCTACAACAAGCTTAGTGATGTAGGGAACAAAATCAGTGACTCATCATGACAAGAAAAACAACAAATTGTGACCATGGGACTGTGACCATGGGAAGGTTGTGAAAAATTGATTATACATAAGAAGCTCTTCTTTAAACAAGTTATTATCATATGTTTAAGTTTATTTTTAGTTTTACTCTTTAATGATCTAATCATTCAAGAAAAGAAAAGGTCACTCCTGACGGTTCTATAAGGTTCCAGCTGTGAAGTGAATCACTGTGTTGCCTCACTGCTCTGAGAGTAAAGATCATGAAGCTGTGCCTGTGTGAGGCTTTGAAACCTCAAAGTTCAGGATATCAGGTGTTGATATTAACAACACTGCAAATGCAACTGATGCAAAGTTTAAGTAACTAAATGTGTTGCATTGTTTTGAATTGAATAGTCAGAAAATGTTTATGAAGTCAGTTCAAACTTGTCAGTGAAAATCAGTTTGACCTAATGTTTTAGTGTCTACGTTAACATGTCTCTGCATCGCTATCTGTGCCTAAACATCCTATATAATAACTCCCTTTTGTAATGAACTGTCTGTGTGTATTAAAAAAAGAGCACACCTTGCGTGTACACCTGTATATTTTAGATATTTAAGATAAGTTTTGTTTTTTGATATGCTGATACACAGATTTAACCTAAGAAATTCTTTTTCAGTATTAGAAGCTTCAGTAGTTCACCTACTCTACAAAACGTCATTTAAAACTGTGACAGCATTTTCATTTTGTATGTTTTAGAGCACCTTTCTACAGCATCCACAGCACAGTTCATTTCTCTCTATCATAATGCAGCAATTTTAGGCTTTTTATCCAACAGAAACACCTGATGATACAATTGTAGGTTTCACTTAGGATACTATACAGTCTGTGTGTGGGAAATGTGCAGTCCTGATTGTGTATGTGCCTTTTGTGCTGTGTTTACCACAGGTTGTGTAATCTTTGTGACTAGACCCACACCAAGGACGACATTTGATACACGCACATATGCCCCTTTGTGATTCATTTGCTTTCTGATAAGATGGACTGGGAAACAAAGTGAGGTGAAGCCATCAAGGTCTCCAGATAACCTTGTTTATTCCACAGTATGTATGTCCCATATAATATGAAACTCTCCTGCTCTAACAGCCTTGTGAGGTTCGGAACTGAAAACAAACACTGTTCTAAAGTTACCATCGTCCTTCGCCAAATGCTTCTAGTCATTCCCTTTAATCTGCCCAGAAATCAAGGCCTTATTTTACAGAGCGCTATCTGGACCGTGAATTGCATGGAGGCAAAACAAAAATCAATAATTACTTTAATTGTGTTAGGCTAATGTGCATGAAAGCCATCTAAGCTCACATCAGCCAGCCTGGCCAGCACGCAGGCGAGCAGGGAGGCAGATAACGGAGGATGGCTCTGTTACACCTACGGGCTAATTACAAGCAATTCATCAGACAGATGCTGCGATGACAGTTAATTGATTTGTGAATTAATAATAAGGGGTAAAATTATTCTGCTGCCAATGTGATTCCACCGTCATGGTACCTGGCCAACACCGAGACACTCCAAATGCTGCGGGGTGCTTCTACTGATCAGACTGATACTGTGAAAAACAAACCCAGGTAGAGGATGAAACACTTTATCTCACAACTTGTTATATGATTACTTTGCCAAATACATGTATTGTTTTGTTGTTCTGTTGTTTTGTTGTTCAATTTTCATGTAAAATGTTGCACAGGTGATGCTGCTGTCAATTAGCAAAAAATTGCCCAGTTGCTCGCTGGCCGAGCTTTTAGCATTTAACAACCAGGTTAGTTCCCTATTTCTCTGACACTGACGAGACAAAAAGCAGAGGCCACCATGCAGGGAAAACACCACTCTAAGGCCCCATGTCAAGCATTTCTTTTCACATCTCCTCAGGGCCCATGGAAGGGACAGAGAAAGCGGCAGGGGAGGGAAGAAAACTAGCAAAGAAAGAGAGTGTTAAGAAAGAAGGAGTTATAAGCATGAGTGGATTCACAGGCAGCAGCAGGCGCCGTGGCCTGCAGGGAAACAGGGTTATGCTGCCGTGGTTGGTTAAAGGTTGTACTCTTGTTGTGGCCAGGTATGGGGGATGGCTATGATGAGGTGCAGAGAGAGCATAAGGAGGTTAGGGGGTCATGGGGGACTGGAAATAATGAAGAGGAAAGCCTCATTCACTTCCTTGGTTTAGCCTTTGGCCTTTAATGAGGGCTCTTGACACCAGGGAGCACACTGATACAACACATTTGGCAGCCTGGCAAATTGACCTGGGAGCCTGACGAGTGATTGACAGCTACTCCTCAGGGCTCCTAAGCTGCCCTGCGTGTTTATGTGTATGTGTGCGTGCGTGTGTGTATGTGTGCACGTGAACAGGGGAATCAGACTGCTGGAGAAGGAAAGAGAAAGTGAGATGGACTGAGACAGAGGATGAGGTGACAAGGGGCTGCTGACAATGAAGAGGGAAAATGTACTAAACCAGGCCTGGAAAGGTAATTGTGGGTAATTCAGTGCAGGACCAAATTAGAATTGAGGTTCAAACATCAAGATGGCCTGGACCAAAAGTGTTTACCAGACGGGGTAATTCGATATTGGCGTAGCCACTGATGCGTGTGTGTTCATGTGTGCATGCTCGTGTGCTGCTGTGTCTCAGTACATAATGTATTTCTACTGAGACTCTGCCTCTGCTGCTTGGTGACTGTCGTCTGAAAATGCTAAAATATATTTTGGTGCCAAAATGCCACAGAGCTTGGCCACAAACTCAGGAGGTGTATTTTTTGCCAGATGCAGAGTCAGGTGACATAAAAAAGGCATTTACCATCTAAGAAGCTTTTTTTAAAATTTGCATATCACCTTATTTTTCTGTTACTTACTGGAATGACTGACATAAATTGATTATATGTTTTATACTTTGATCATTGAAGTATTCAGGTTCAGTGTGGTGCATATGGAGGATGCTACTGTCTCTATATGTTCATTGTTTTTTCCCACTCGTGCCTATGACTTCTGATTTTCTCTTTTAATGTTCGTCTCACGTTGAAGGTGAACGTTTATTTCTCAGCTGAAAAAAATTTGATTTTTCATTGATCATTTTCGTGTTTTATACTGATGACTAGCATGAGAAAAAAATTATGATTATATGTATTTTATAGTGATACAGCAAGTATGCAAGTAAGAAAAATATGTTTTCCTCATTACATTATTGTGAGAAAATGTATGCGATCTCCTTCTGTTACATGTAATGAGAGAGTAGACGCTAACGATTCAATATTAAAGAAAGATGGAACTGACTGTCCTCCTCTAAAGAACGACCCCACAGGTCGTCTGTACAAGCAGCTTATTATGACCCATAGTTATGTTTTATTGTTAGGCGACCTCTAGAGGCCGTTTATTACCCGTGTGAAACTGGTGTCAGTGTTGTGTCTTTTGTATCATTTGATGTGTTATCATCGCAACTATGGCAACAAAGGTCCTCTAACCTGGAGGAAGTACTTGGTTTAATCCAAACCACGATCTTTTCTTAAACCTAACCAAGCGGTTTTTGCCACGGCCATGCCATAAGCTTAACCATGTTTATTATCGTTACCATGACAACAAAGGTCCAGTATGCCGATGCCGGTACACTCCGTGTGTTTATAACTGTATAGGTGACAATGTGGGTCTGGTATGCCTGGTGCTGTAGGGGCCCCTCTTTCAGGAGACGCTCCTGGGGGTCGCATCAAAGGGTAGAGACAAACATATATTTGGTCGTTTAGGTTGGAGAGCTAAGTTATAAATACTGAGCAACTACAGGAGGAAAGATTATTTCAACTAAAGTCCAAAAGTAAATATGACAAGAAACGACACTCAAACACAAACCGGGAATATGAACCTCACATGTGACTGTCGATAAATCCTCTGTCTTGTCCTGCTTCTGTTCAGCAGACATCAGACATGCAGCCCATAACTTCCAGTCGTATCTGTGGACTGATGGGCTGTGATGTTTGACTAGTGGATAAAGATGAGTAGGAGAATGAAATCTCTATGTCTCTCTTAACCGGGGGGACATTTATCAGCCTCACCCAGGTGTAAACACTGACTAACAGTCCATTTATCTCACAAGCCAGAGAGACCCTGACCTCGCTGCTACTCAGCTCATAAAATAGACTCCCAAACCTGGAGGGGAGACTTGTACCTGATGTGCAGTATTTAGATACTGTCACGACACAGCACCCTGAATGGAAAAGCAATATTTTAGAGAAAGACATGGCTGACTTCTTTGACACTGACAGCTATGGGCAAGACTGTATGTTAATAAAGACAGTACGTTAAGTTTTATCAACATAAATCACACAGACACCCACTCCCAATAACTGGGACACTGTAAATTCAGTTTATTTACTAAAGGAAATTATGTTCTTAGGTAATGTTCACTAGCTGGAAATATCTAAACATGCAAGGTGACAAACCAGAACATAAAGATACACTCATACACTCATACACATGACGTTTCACCTCCTCATTCCCCAACTAATCTGCACTGAAACACCAATCCAAGGTTGGTCCTGTCTAAGACACTATAAACTAATCATGTTAATGGAATGTGCCCTGGTGGTAATGTGTCCTATCATTACATCATTTCCTTTATTATCCCCTCTGTATTATCCCCTCTTGTTTGATGTGAAAAATCACTGATAAACATGAGAAGTGCTGGGTTAACTGACAGCACTTTGCACAATCTGTTTCTGTTTTTGAAATGTTGTTTAGAGCCAGAAGTAAATCAGAAGTAAATTCATTAACCTTAGTTCCTCCATCGTGTTGGCTGGCAGTCTAAATCAATAAAACGGATGTATAAGACGATAAAAAATAGCTGCTAACTGATATTTAATCACCAGTATCAGTAAGTGATGCAGAGCTATGAGTAGCTGTGCAGAAGACTCAGAGAACCTGTAGGAAACAGAGCTGACAAATGAAAGCTCCTCTGCTGTGTTTACTTGCTGTCAACACACTGCAGGCACACAGCCACCTAATTAACATCTATGTCCTGTAAATGTGCCAGTGTGTGTGTTTTTAATCTCAGACAGATAGCGGGAAAACAAAGCAAAATCACAACAAAAGGAAAGCAAAAGTATTTTGGCTGGAGGCAGCAGACGCAACGCCACGATTCAAAAAGAAAGAACTAAACAATAAGCAAATAAAAAGAAAAAAGATGGTCTCACATGAATGTGAGCAATAATGACACAGTGACAGCTCTAGTTTATATGGCCAATAACTGTGTCACAGCATGATTGAGCCGGCCTGGTGAATTATAGCCCCTGTAGACTCTATTGCTGCCATTTTTCCTTAAGTCTCCCTGAGGAGCAGAACTGTCGACCATATTCTTCTGCCCCTGTCCTACATGAATGAGGCTGGTAGATATGTGGAGAGTTATGGTGACGGTCACAGGCTGTTGCTTCTCATATCTCCGATGGTTGTTTTAAAGACAGACTGATGGGAGTGATGAGAGCGCAGGGGGAGGAGTGGAGGGAGGTGGTGTTTAAGGAGCGTGTCTGTGGAGAAGAAGCGTGTTGGAGACTGGAAACACCTCACACCACCGTGCTATGGCTGGATGAATGATGGGATGGGAGGCTGCAGCTGTGGCCTCAACAGGGAGGTGTGGGAGGGTGAAACGCTCTTCACCTCAATCACTCTCGCTCCCTGGAAGGTGGAGGTCTGCGGCCTCCCTGTATTCTCCTCCACTGGGTTAATCTTTGTCTTGTCTGGCTGGCTGCATCTCCCTCCTTTAACTATTCTGTTTTTTCTCACCTGATGGTTTTTGTTGTCCTAACATTTTTGTCTCATTCATCAGTTCTCTTTGTGTTTATATACCTCCAGCTGCCGCTCCCCTTTGGTGTCTGCCCATCATCCTCCCTCACTCACTCTCCCCGAGTGTTTGCAGTGCATGCCAGAGACCCACAACATCCACGGTTCATTAGTTCATGGTATAGTATATAACACTACAATTTAAAATTTTAGCGCTTGCCTCATAATAGGGCGTAATCAGGCATATCACTGAGGTTGCACTTGCATTAGCTGACTGACAGCTTCATGCCAACCTGATCCTCTTCTGGTAGGTTTTAACTACTGTTGATTTAATTAAGATTTGTTGTATGCTTTGATTATGTGGGTCTGGTTTGTTCCTTGAGATTTCCCTTGAAGAGCAGAACCTTCTCCACAACACTGAACCGTATAGACTGGATAAACATTTGAAATACTTACGTGGTGAATGAAAACGAGCCTTTTTCCATGTTTCTTATATCTATTTACTGTGAGCCTGTAAATAAAGGAAAGGAGGGAGAAAACCAAGAAGAAAGAGCCTGGAGTTCACAGGGTTTCAGGTGGTTATAACTCTATTCCACAAATATGAGAAGGGTAAACTTTTAGCTTGTTTACCTTCCACTTTTAACATTCCTGCCTGCATTTGATGTCTATTTATCTGTTCTCCCTTTCTCTTACCCTCTCTTTCACTCATCTCTCCTTCGCTCGCAGCTCTCTGCCCGTGCGAGGATGTGACGATGACACAGCATGCCACTCTGATTACAAGGTTAAAAGACACAGACGGAGGAGTCACACAAACAGCAGCACTGCTAATGTCACCCTCGCTAAAATAGAAATGACGTCTGTCAGATGCGGCCATAATCCTGTTTGTGATGTGTGTGCTCTCTGACAAAAGTGTGAGCAGGTCCAAAATCATGCACAAACACACACACGCACACAACAAACAATGTGAAAGAAGTGCTGTAAACAATTTTGTTAAGCACGACATTTGGCTGTCTGTTTGCATTGGCCACCTCCAGACCAGCAGACTGAATGGGACAAGACAAGGGTGGGTGTGTGATCAGGAGGGTGTTCATCCTGTCACTCTACACCCCCAGATAAGATGTTCACCCTCTCTGTGTGTGTGTGTGTGTGTGTGTGTGTGTAGGGGAGGAGGGGTGGTGGTACTGCATTCATCAACGGACCACCACCTACCCAATCATGTAGCAAAAAACACTACTTTCTCTTTTCTCTTTCCCTGTCATCCTCCTCTTTTCCTCATCTCCATCCTTTTAACTAAGCTGATTAAAACACAACTCCCCACCACCACCTCTTCCAGCCCCCCTCCTCATCCACCACCCAACCCATGGCCCTACGGCAGCATGGGATGGCGACGGGCCCTCGGTGCTTTATGCATGAATATTAAGTGCAGGATTTGTGTTGCGGGTTTGAAATTGGAAATCACAAGTTTGACTAATCAGCTTTGGAGGTTCCACATTCAGAGTTTGTGTGTGTCTGTGTGCGTGTGTGTGCGTATGCATCTCTTTCCTCGTCTCCAGTGGCAACAGAGAGGTCCTACACACACACACACAGACACACACACACACACACACAACTTCACCACCACCACCCCTGATCCCGCTGCGAGTCAGAGTGCTTATTCACTGCCTCGGCGGGGCCAAATACTCCCCCCGGCACACACACACACACACACACACACACACACACACACACACACACACACACACACACACACACACACACACACACTCCCCTCCATCCTCCTCTACCCCTTCACTGCATTCACTCCCACCCACCTCTCATTTAAAAAGGGACCCAGAAATAGCCCAAGAGGCTATTAGGAAAAATACAGCCAGAGGAGGAGGAAGCTGTAGGGGTTTACAATCCAAAGCCATTCAAGGGTACACTCCAGCATCTCTCCCTCTCTTCCTCTCTCTCTCTCTCTTATTCTCTGTCTCCCCTTGTCATCCAGCCTTCTCCCTCGCTCTCTCTGCCTCTCTTTGTTCTGATGAATCAGTGCTTTAGTGAACATGCTCATTATGGCTTGATAGCTGGAGCTCGTTCAGTATCCCTGGCATTGGTTGAAAATGGGGAAGAAAGACGGAGATAAAGAGAGAGAGGGAGAAAGACGGGAAATGGAGGGTGGGGAGAGAAAGAGCGCAACAGGAAAAAGGAGAAAAAGAATAAGAATGAATGCAAACTGAGAGAAAGGAGCATTAATGAAGCAAAACAGAAGAAGTGAAAAGTATAGATTCTTCAGAATCTCACAATGGACGACAGATTAAATGATTAAATGACCAAAGGAACATTCAGGTCTCTATATTTACAACTAATGATAAAACTCACATTTTCTATCTCTTTCCACTGAAGCTGCCATAACCTTATTTACCTTCTGATCATACTTACAGCAGCCGTGGTATTTTCAAGAACCAAATGTATTCCCCCTGTTTTTTTCTTTAGGGTTGGAGCAGTTGATATCACTTAACCGTGTTCCAGTTCTTGCAGAATTGTGTAAGAGATGAAAATTATGGAGAACATTCAGAATTATTATTGATAACAAATCAAATATCAAATCAAATATATTTCATTTTTGTGCTTTTACTTAATGGCCTGCTGCTCTAAAGAACAGACACTGTTCAGAGAAAGTGTTTTTTTTTTCAAATGCTTAAAGTCTGTGATAAATTTGGCTGCACACATAATACAGGGGTTAAATGTCTCACTGACTGACCTGAATGTGCCTCCTGACAGCAATGTGCCAGGAGAAAAAGCCACACAAAGAGCTACTTTAGGAAATACTTCAGGTCCCGTGGCCAGTGACGAAATCTCTAACCTCTTCATCTCACAGTTCATGGCCTCACAGGACTGGAAGAAGGATTCCATGGCCATAGTGATATATGCTTTGTAGCAACTCGCTATATCCATGACTCAGGCTGTGCCGTGAAACAGAAGTCATTGTGTAGAGACATAGTGAGACAACAAGCATAACGACAGTTTATCTGTGATCTTACTGCACAAACATTTGAAGATGTAGAATTGTCTGACTGCTTACACAGCACACAAAGAGAAAACAGTGCTAACAGGTTTTATCATCTGCTGTACAGTATGAATGTAAATCCTAAAACAAATAAGCAAATAATGGAGATTTGTAAGATATTGATTTTAACATCACTGCATAGATGAGCCATGTTTTGTGAAATGTAGCTCACAATCCAGTAGGTCCTACTTTTCATTTCATGAAACTCAGTAGCTTCTTTCATTAGAGCTTCCCTGCCTGGTGAACACACACATCCAGTTAAACTTACGTCCCAAATGCTGTTTTACAGTTTGAGTAGTACTCCTTACAACTTGTAAAATAATTTTTGTGTGTAAAATCAGTGGAACACCCCTTTAAAAAAAGCTCTAAGGATCTGGATCATCTTTAAATGCACCAAAAAGTATTCAGTCACTGCAACTTCACTATAATGTCACTTTGACAAAAAGGTAAAGGTGACAAAATGTGAACTGTGGTGAATGAGCAAGAGTTTGTGTAAGTTGATTTTTTAAATCGCATTGGCTTGAACAGGAAGCAGTGGCTGCTTGGATGGTATGAAATGTATCTTAAAGATCTGGTACGCTTTAGAAAATCGGTCGGCCGTCAAGAATGTGAGGCATAGGCCGTTTGTATGGAAGAAAAACAAACAAGCACTGTTCTTATCCTTTAAATCACTACAACAATAACTTCAAATTCACCATGTTCAGAACCCAGAAAGCAGGTGCTCACACTGCTGAAGTCAGTCTTTACTTTGTCTCAGACGAAGGACATTATCTCACCGCACCAGGAACTAATTCTGTGTAAGTAACCGTAGTTTTTTCTGCCACAATCAGCTTTATCATCTGAGAATCACTCCGTTTCCAGTCAGACCTCCAGGCCCCACTATCAACCACTCTATTAAAGTCCTCCTGCACAATCATCTCTCATCCTGTTGCGATACATTATGAATAAATGACAGGCACTGACACACGCCAGAGAAAGAATGGTAACACACACGCCTGCTCTCAGACAGGGCTATGCTCTCACACACACACCACAATTCAAATACAAAACTCAGCCATAAACAAACAAACAAAACCATAAACTGATTTGGAATAACACGCTTTATCAGCCAGTCAGCTCTCACTGCCATGCAATGGATGAACCACAACTTCCTACGAAAGGCCATAAAACCAATGTGGATTTTAATTAACATCCTGAACTACCACTAAAACACAGCCATTACCCGCGTTAGAACTGACTGCAGGTCAGCCTGGCAGTGAGCCTTTAATGATGGCCATATAACTGCAGGATGGGGATTATTCTTTACGTTTAATCACGGCAGAGAAGACACACAGGTGATGTTCGGAGGTAATACCCAACAATAACACAAATAACTTGGACACTTACAGACACACACACACATCTGAAAATGTCCCATTATAAGCAACTTAAATTCATACTTAAATCAATATTATAACAGAATAAAAAATCTGCACTAAATCAATTTGAAAGTTTGTTGCTTCTTGAGTTACTGACATTTAATAAGAGGATGTTTACTGTGCAGTTCCAGGCAGGAGAATAATTTGGAGGGAGTAAGGGAGAGGAAAAGTAGAGCTGATTACCAGGGATTTACGTGGCGTTTGGTCCAATTCAATAGGGCTGACGAGGTTAAAATGCCTTTGGTTATTAACTTCCCCAGTAATTTCTTCTGCTATAAACAAACTCCACCAATCACAATGAATACAGAGGAAACTAAAAGATACTTATGTGATTTCCTTGAAAGCGACTCTTTTTCTCTGAAAACAGCCGAGGCTCTAAGACCTTTGGCTCCATGATGATCCCTGATGACATCATGGGCCCATTACAGCGCACCAACAAGCCTGTGTGCTGCCATTACTCCACTGCAAGGGACTAAGAGCATTTTTACTGGCATGCTGATTGCATTAGAAATGTCTGGTGGCCCTCACAAGGTTTTATTAGGTCCCACAATGAGCTCAAACAGGTCCGGCTCAGGTGACCTGAGAAAGCATGTCCTATTTCACTAGAGGGACCCTAAAACTGAGTCTGGGCATCAAGCAGAACCTGTACTGAACAGAAACATACAGAAAAGGCCCCAGGCTTTCCTTGGTATATTCTGGTTTAATTCTATTCTACCTGTATGGAATAAAATGAAGACAGAAATGTAACAGGAACAAGAACAAATCATTTCTACTATGAAATTTAACTTATTTTAAATGATGATATATAACTGGAAACTCCACTTTTGTGTCTCTGCATTGGAATTTTATGAATTTTCCTTTTATGTGACTCTGCTTCTACACCTATTCATCCACACAGCAGCGTTATCAACATGTTAAATTAGCATGGACCTCCATCATACTAGAAAAATGACTTTTCCAGAACTGAACTGAAACAATTCTGAAATTGAAAAACATTTTTCATACATTTAAATGAAAAACTAAAGATTCAAGAGAATTTCAACAGGAACAGCAGAAAAAAGTGTTGGTGTACATTATTTCAGTGTCTCCTCATGAGTCAATCTCAAATATTGGAAGGAGGCTTAAGACAGATGGAATGTGTCACTGGCTGGTCTTGCGGATTTGGAATGTTATTCACCCATTCAGTTGTAATTACAAAGGCTCTTGCTGAGATCCGATTTGCCGCCGGGAGCTCGTTCAAGGCACAGCGATTGGAACGACAATGGCGTAGTCTGACAAAGGAATATGGATACTGCTCTTAAAATAGAGAGAACCTCTGCTGTTCTGTGTTGAGCGCTTAGGCTCGCAGGCTCAGATGTGGGCAAAGTAAATTTAATTACGTGCCCTGTACACACTGGCTGGCTTTCGATTAGAATGGACTAACTTCTTGATACAGTTGTACCCCAGCGACCACTTAGAAAATAGTGTTCGGGACACGGTGGGATAATTGATGCAGGAACCACTGGTCAGTACTAAACTTTTAGGCATAAATCTCTACTGTCTGTTCTATTCAGTGGCCTTATCTATTCATAATATTATGAATTTCAACCCTTTTTAACAGCAAATATGAGTGAGGTTCTGTCACTACTGCAATAAGGGAATAACAAACAGTAGTCAGCATGGAGCTTTAGGGTTTTAAAAGCAAATTGTACTCTAATAAACTGTCGGGTGAAGGCCAATAAATGAACTAATGAACTGCCAATAACAGATATTTTGTGCTAATATTCAAAATTGTTGTTTTTAAATGATAGTTATCAATTTTTTCAAAAACATGAAGTTGCAAAACTGGAATTTTTCCAGAAACATGCAGAGAGTACCAGCTAGCAAGAGATCTGAGGGCTGGCAAGCTGCTTGATGTCTGGCGGTGCCTGGTTGGTCCTCAGACAGCATGCCACTCAGGATGCAGGTGTGAGGATGAAAGTGAATTCAAGGAGAAGAGACTTGTGGAAGTTTATTTTTGGAGCAGCTGATATGGTGGTATACGGTGTGGTTTTCATTATTTGCAAGTGAAAATATGTCTAGCAGTGTCTTCAACAAGTGTTTAATGACTATAGCTTCATCAGTGGTAAAAAGTCAAATCTGCTTCATGCATTACAGTGTTATTGTGTAGATTTTCAAGCGAGATGCCACTGTATGAGGGCTGGATTTCATCTGACTATAATCTGGATTGGCATATAGAGATGAGGATAACATCTAATTGGAGGCTTTTTCAGCCACAGAACAAGTGCCATCACCTTGACACATTAACTGGCTATTTTTTAAATGTTGATGAAAGCTAATATTGATTAGGTACAACAGCAAAATAACAGATCCAGTACGTTTTTTTCTTGTATTCACTGTTTTTCAAAAGCATATATATATATATATATATATATATACATACATATATACATACACACACACACACACACACATATATATATATATATATATATATTTTTTTTTTTACCAGAACTACTGTGCCTTATTCTGTTGAGCTCTGCTTTGTAGTTGCATTTCAGTTCTTCTTTTGCAGTTTGTGCTCTCCTGCCTTCCACAAGTTATATTTACAGTGACATATGAAGCCCTAAACACTCCTTTATGGGTCTGTCCGCTTTCACTTTACAGTAGACAATGACTTCCCTGGCCTCACTTCACTGGTGTTCAAACATCATCGCACAGAAGGAAAAATGTATCAGTTAGCGTGCCTGACACTCTGAGGCCACTTCCATGTTTATGTGTGCGTTTACATCTGCTGTAACTAAAGAGAGAGATGTGTGTGTTTACATTTGCCGTAACTGAAGAGAGAGATGAAAGCAAGGTGAGGAGGATGAGGAGGCGTGAGAGTCATCTGCTTGCTGACATGGTTCATAGTGCAACCTCATGCTCCGCAGTCACCTGCCTCTCAATCGCATTCCTCACCTGATCTATTTCTGGAGCGCCTGTGTGAGAGTGGTGGGTCACAGGGATTAAAGCAGTGATGCTATGTTAGTGGAGAGGACCTGTGATTAGTTTATGAAATTGGGTTATCCATCATGTTTCTCACAGAGGAACCTCATATGCACGAAACAGGCACACCACAGTGTGTGTTATTCAACCAAAATGGATTTCTCAGCCACTGAATTTGGAGAAAAGTACATCCCACGTTTGCTAACAGCATGTTCCCTGTGTGCGTTCTCTCAATTAGTCGCTGTGACACTTTCAAAACAAATCATCAGATTCAGTCTAAATTGAGAGGCCATTCACTGCAAAAGCTTGTCTGTTGTGTTCATCTCTCCTTGGTGCAGCACAGGCAGTTACCCTGTCAGGCATCAGCAGCCTTCAGGAGAGTTGAGGGGGGATTAACTGTGTATTTACAGCAGCTGATTGCCCAGAACGAGATGCCCTCTGGTGCTGATCAACAAACGAAGCTTCGGCAGCCCCATCGGAGTCGTCAGCATCGGGCTTCTGGGGCTTTAGCAGAGAATGTTTTTCGACTAACCCCGAATACTTCTGTAAGACGAAAAAAATCTATAATCATCACAAAATGTAAATAATTGAATTCCGGAGGACCCCACATGACTGCTGCCTGTGTGGGGATGCAGACAGACGAAGGAAGTGGGTAACATCCTCCTGTATACAAACTCAGTCAGTGCACTGCAGCCTTCTTATAGCATGGACGACACACACTCTACTGTCACAGCGTGCAATGAATGCTGGCAAGGTAAGATATAAACAAAAGTCCCCCAAGCGACTGAGCCCCTAGATTTGAGAAACACTGGTTTATTAACTAATGTTTGCTAAGCAACTTATGTGAAATCTCCTGCTGGTGCATTGAGGACGTGGCTAAGCTAACGTTACTGGTTGTTCACCCACTGGATGGCAGTGTACACACCCATTGCATAATGCAGACTTCCCAAAATCATCCAAAATATATGCAGGCTACATCTTGACAATTCTACTGAAATTCTTATTTAAAGCACAATTTATAAGATGTATTGTTTTGTGGATTTGAAAAACATGTTATAGAAATAATGTTGAACACATCATGAACACATGATGTCATGTAGACATAGATGACATGAGATGATGTGTTAAAGGGTATAGAATCCTTTGGGAGAAAATCGAGATGGCAGCCGTACTGTGCAGTAAAATTCAAAGAAAGTTAGGCAGAACAGGGAATACCTTAAAAAAAAATCTGTTGGGCACCGCACACATGCACATACCCTGACCCCAGGCCTTGTCAGCTCCTACAAATGCCCCCAGGTAGCCCTCTGCCATATTCAAACTACCCCCCGTTTCCACTTCTCATTTTGTCTGCCAAGGCACGCCTGCCCTAAACGGCACCCTCCCCTCCTTTCCTTTCATTTTCGAGTGAAAATTCATTAGGTACTGTACGCATGTCTTCCAGGCTTCCAATCTGAAGGACGTTGAAAAAATACATACTGTACATACAACTTTAATCAGCTTGATCCACTTGATGTAGAGTTGAAGGCGAGGTGGGTCTATATTTCTCCCTCCCTGTCTCTCTCTCTCTCTCGATCTGCTTTCAGGCTGTTTGCTTTCTTAAATGAATGTAATGGTACAAACGGAGGATAAATTGCCTTCTTGTGCTCCATCTCATCACATCCATCCCACAGGGCCCTCTCCGAAGCGGGAGGGTAAAAAAAATGAAAACAGAGCAGGAAAATAATTCACTTGCTTTGCCTGGGAGATACACATTGCTATCTGTGTAGAGCCTCTGTGATAAGGCTGATGTGCATTTGGTGCATTAGGCCTCCTGCACTATCACCACAGCACAGAACAGGCTGAGAGCAAAGGGCAAAAGTCAGCGCACGAATGTGTGTGTGTGCATCAGACTTGCACCCTCATTTTGTAACCTATCCACAGGGTTTACACAAGGCTTTTCCAAAGCTGCGTGGGCACTGAAACACCATCTACACAGGTTTACCAGGTGTCCTGCAGACGCCGGTAACAATAGCTGACCTGAGGATTCACCTGGACTCATTCATTACACCGCCAGCTCTCTCAACAGGAGCTAACATTCCAGATGAACTCTCCCCATTACCTCAGTGTCCCTTTTTTATTCTCAATTAGAGCAGGAGAAGGCACTACCCCAGACATTCACTGTGACACTAATTTCACAGACACACAAGGACACTCAGAGGGAGTAATGGAAAAACGCAGGCGGATGTCAGCGACAAACAAAAGGCAGTGTCAACACATGGCTCTGGGAATTAAATGTGATGCAGTCAGCATCATTTCTAAGTCTTTTACAGGAAGTAGTGGAACTGGAGACAAAACAACCTGGAATTGCAGAGATGCTGATGAGTAAGTAAAATGTAATTAGTTACCAAAACTGTATGTGTCTGATTATAGCAAACTGTTCCTTGATGCTAGACATATCAGTTTCATTCCCTTGGGAACAACAAGAAAACATTATTAGAGACTCACGAGCTGTTATTTAAGTCTTAACGCAGACGCAGGGGTCGTAAAAGATTCATTTGTTTACCAATGAATTATTGAGAGGTAGGATTTAATCAAAGCTACAGATGTTGCAGTCAGAAAGTGTTGCTAATCTCACTTTGATTGCATCCAAATGAAAATATAGACAATAAAAATCAAAGAGACTGATTGTTGATTGCAGAGTTAATTACGGACACCAAATAAGAGACAGCAAACAATAAAAAAGTGATTACTTCAGACTGGCTCAGTGATCATCTGATTGAGGTGGAACGTTGTTCATAAGAACTTACTCTCCATCTGCATTTCTTTAATGGAGTCATCCAGTGGTCCATTCTGACAATACAACACAGAATAAAACCAAATGATTATGTGTCCCTGTTGGAATGGTACTGTAAAAAAAAAAACATGATGAGGATGATGAGGAACAAGACAAAATGAATTGCTCTTACTGATGATTATCCAAACAACACTAAGGATAAAAGCTCTTTCAGCCTGTGGCACTGAAGAGGGTGACTTTTTAACTGCAGTGTATGGCTGAAAAAGACCCTTCATCTGAGGTGTGAAGTATATGTCTCATTGCATATTAACGCTTCCCACCTCACACATCAAAGTCTTCAAGCCTCAGAGTGGCGAGGTGGTGAGAGCGAGGGGGGAAATCCTCACAAACTTTCTCCTAAGATGAAAAGCCTGACCTTTTATCAGCGCTGGAAAATGCATTAGCTACCTCATAATCCAATTTCAAGACCATGCAAAGTGGAGGTTTTGACTGAATTTTAGTGTGGAGAGAGCAAGGGGAAAAACACCCCAGTGAGTGTTTCTTTAGGTGAGGATCTCTGGGTTCTTTTTCTCTCCCTGCTCTCTGCCTGCCAGGCTCTCTGGAGCTACTGAGATGCAGAGGACTTCAAGGTCTTTGCACTGCTGAGCTCCATGAGCTCCATATCTTTTCCTCCCTTCCTCCCTTGCTTCCCCCCACCTCTTCCTCTCTGTGTCTCTCCGACTCTTTCTCATGCCCATGCTCTAAGGAGCTTTAGAAACTCGACTGGGTAATGGGAGCAGCAGTCAATCAAATTGCAGTTTCAAAGGTGATGCTTTGTTTCACGCTTGCTTCCCACAAATCCCATCGAGCCTGGCACCTGTCAGGTTGTCGTTCTGAAACGCAGCATCCAACTCCAGTCACCCAAACCCCACAGTCCCTGGGCAGATGGAGGGGTTGACTTGTCAGCTGCCTGTCAAGAAATGAGGTCATTCCATTTTGCTAGCTCTACCTTTTTTTTTCTTTTTTTTTAATAAGGTGAAACAAAACAACTGAAAAAGAAAACAGGTTCAGGTGTTTACGTCTGGCTCACTTTCATATAAATTCTGTAACTAACAGAGCAGAATTCATGCTACAGGTTTTAGGGGGGAAATGATATTTGCATTTGCTTTATATAAGGTTTTAACAAATATGAACATGAATAAATTCTTGATTTCTATTGGTGCCCTTCAGTTTTACTGAGCCTGACAGCACTGTCAAAACACCACTGGTGCTGCCAGCTCTAATAACGTGGAGGTTGGTAATAAATTGTCAAATGAGTTCTTGTTGTACCGTGATCTCACAGAGGAACAGTAAAACCCGATACAGCAGAATGGACAGGATCTCTGGCCGCCCACAGCAACCAGGGGTCCTCGTATCTCCAAGGGTTTATAAGCTCAGGTCTGACTCATTCCAGCTTTACAGTCACAGTGACCTTCCCATTAGGGCTCCATTATCAAAGGGCTATTTATCCAGCTGCAGCTCCGTCATATGAACTGTAGTGGATAAACAAGAGCGCAGCTTTGAGACCCTTGGCAAGTCATGGGTGAATACCTTTATTATGGGATAAAACGAACGCACATGCATAAACACATGAGGCATAAAAAGAGCCTAAAATGCAAAACTATAATGTACGGTTACTGGCAATTGCAGGCATTTGGACCCCACCTCCTCTAAAAAGGAGCACCTCCCCACATCAACCGAAGGGCCCCTAAGTGTCGCTAATTAGTCGACTGGATCTAAAAATCCTTCTTCTATTTGACTAAAATGTTGTGTTTTAATGACAACACTGAGGATGTACAGTAAACAAACCGATGGGAACCCAGACTCCTGGGTGCACCAGTATTGTTTGATGTCTTTCCAGCTATGCTAATGTTTGACTAGGTGGCTTTTAGATGAAAGACAGATTAGTTCAAGTGTAGTCATCCTCCAACACACTCGCTGCCTCTGTTCAGGATTTGGTGTTTTTCCCAGCAAAGACCGAAAAATAAAGGAAGGCTGTCGGCTAATTTCAACTCAATTTACTTCCATTTACTTGGTCCCTGGAACCAATTTTACAAGATAAGATTTGTGCAGTTGTGCCATGCTTCTAGAAGTCATATGATAATCAGGAGATGGCTTCCACCATGGTAATATCCCCATATAACATTATTTACTATGCTGCAGGAGATAGTGGAAGGTAGACAACAACAGAGTGCTGAGTTTATTCTGTTTTTAGGCATATATTTATATATTTTCTACGTGTGTGTGTGTGTATGTGTGTGTTTTTTGTAAAAGACACAAACAAACAAACACATCAGTCTGTGGGCTGTTTCTCAGACCGTCATGTTATAGGCAGCCTGAAGTTTTTAACAGTAGTAGTTTTTGCATGCTGTTTAAGTTCATTCAGGTGTGTTACAGGGTAATGACTTGCTGTCACATCTCTGACCATGGAACTTAACTCTACAAGAAAACAGCTGACATATTCCTGTTTAATCTGCCCCTTTGATCAGAGTATGTTTGTGTGGGGTCCACTCAGAAGGCAGCAGCTGTATCCAGGTCAGAGTTAAATGCTGCTCCTTCTCCTCTTACATACAGAAGACGGACTGACAGCCTGGAATGAGCAACCTTCACTGGACAGTCGTCATCCATTTCCTTTTCCTGGACCTTCAAACGGGAAGTTTGTGTTATCTCTGCAGCTCTGAAATATTGGGTTTAGTAGTGGCAACAGGATAAAAAAAAATTCAGAAAATGTAGGCCATACTGGATCTATATGGTAAAACAAAAGTTCTGAGACCAATTTTGCTGTCTTGGTACATTGAACAGTCAGAAATGATTGAAAATACTGTTGTGCTGGCACTTTATACCACGAGAGCTTCATTAAGTTTAATTTAGAAATGCAAATTACTGTTTATATTTGTTATGATAGGCAAGTGATGGGAGTCATGAATCGGAATGTGTTTCAAGCTCCTTTTTGCAAATCGTAAATAGAAAGCCTCTGAGCTAAATAAGAACCAGTGCATATTATTATATCTCAAAAGCAGCGAGACAAATATTACAGGCATACAGCGGGGCTGGCATACACAAGATATGCAAAGCAGCGAGGGGTGCAAAACAAAAATGCAGTGTTGAACATGCAGTGCATATTTCATATCAAATAACAACCCTCACAACAGCTAATCCTGTCTCTGAAAGTAAAACTCTGCACTGCACTATCAATACTCAAGGCTCAGACCCCAAACTAAATATAAGCTTGTATATATAATTAACGAGCAACACTAAGCTTTTTATGCTGAAATAAACCCATGAAGGTGAGGACTCAACAAGAGAGATAGAAGAAAAAGATGAGATGGATTCATTTGATGTTATTTGTTTTGTTTTGTTTTTTGATAAGGATGAATTTCAGAGACACACTCATAAATAGTCTAATATATTTGTGTTCCAATCCAAAAAGATATTAAGCCAGTGTGTAAGATAAAAACAACAGAAATATGGAACAGCTTTCAGATGGTCGGAGGAAATTTGGCCAAATCTGAATAAACTTAAGCAGCCGGAACTTTTTGAAAATGTATTTTAAAAACTTATATCAAAGTAGCAAAGCATCTGTTTACAATCAGACCTCTCATACAGGAGGAACTTTGCATAACTCATCATTTCTCTCAGAAAGCCTCTAGCAGATTGCTATTAATATTCACACTTAGGCTGGTTTTATACTGTACCTCTGCACAGAGCGTGTTAATATTCCCAGTGAGAATCAATACCATCATGTCTATCACTGACCAACATCTTAGAGTCTTGTGATGTGAATACACAGGCTGATTGAACACCAATCAAGCATTGCCTCGCCTTCTTTAGCTGCCAGGCTTATCATCAACCTGTGCTTTGGAAGTGGGATAGTTTACAGGAGATAGTTGCTATGACACAACAGGACTATCCTGAGGAAACAGCAGGTAACCTTCACTTTAGACATATGGATCAGTGGCCTTCACTAAGCCCCAGATGTACTGGCCCAAGAATTTAGCCAGCTATCAGAGAGGCCAGATAACCTTGTCATATCTACTCTGACTGTCATGGGAGGGTTACAGGATGGAGAATCTACCTCTGTAAATCACACACACGCACGCACACTCGCTTGCTCGCACACACACACACACACACACACACACGCTCTGTCCTGATCACACACAGTAACTCATACACTTTACCCCACCTGTGCCTAGCAGTGAAAGGTCACAAGCCCCCAAGTGACAGCTGTCAGTCACAGGAAATAGGTATTATCCCCTCCACTAATAACACCCTGAAAGGCTCTGGGAAACTATGGGGATAGTGGTCTCCTGGCTTCTCACCACAGGACATGACCTACAGGAAATCTGTAGCCCTCATAACACTTCCAGCTCAGAAGGGGTCTCCTCATTAGGAATGGAAGAACAAAATAAATTCAGCAAAAACAACCTGGACCAAGATGTGCAGCATGTCGAGATTTAAGAGAGCCGAGGTTTTGGGTGAAAATGCATAATACTGTTGATGATGATACTTTATCCACTTTACAATTTTCTTCAATTTAAATGTCTTATTGTTTAAAGATATTCGTTGGCAGGTACACTCAAGGAAAATGCAACTTCCATGGTTTGCTGATGACAAGTCATGACAATTAGACTGGTTCAGGTTTTGTGGAATTTGTTGAAGATACGTTTTGTTGAGTGAAAAGTAAGTTGTTATGTTGTAGTCTATCTTTGGGGATTTAACGTTGCACATAGAAACCAAAGTACTTTCCTGTTTGCTGAAGCTCAAAAAGTGAATAAACAAATAAAAACATGCAAGATGACTTCTCATGCTCTGCATGGTGTCGTCGTCACATCAAAATGAGTGATACCGCCCCCAGCGACAAGCAAGCTGAACTCAGAGGCAGTGTGACTCTGAAAAAGGTGTGTGAGAGGCCGGGGAGGATTACTTGTGATCCAAGGATAATGAAAAAAAGACACTACCTGATATTAAATTCTAACACATGGAGAATTATTGATAGGCTCCTGATGTTGTTTTACCTTGTTTTACCTTGATTCTTTCTGCTTGCCTTGTGGGAGAATACCTCTGTGTAAATTCATTGTTTTTCTGTGCAGCATGTGTCGTCCATGATAAGTATAAGTGAACAAATAATGTCACACCACTGATTCTACATCATAGATGAGGTGTAAACTAACTAGACTGTTGCTAAGCACCAGCACCAGGGACAAAGCTTTTCAGTGTCGTCTGAATAACCTTGCCATGCTTGCGTATGGACTATTTTTCGGTCCTACCTGTCTGGAGCTGCAGGACGTCCATTGCGAGGCTTGTTGACCTGTGCATACAGAGCTTCCAGGGGTGGACCGTCCTGAAGGCTCAGGGGAAGGTGAGGGCTCTGTGGACTCTGAGGGAGATGGTAGTGGTGGTTGTAAGGGTCCATGCTGCTGCTATCTACAGATGAGTCTAATGATCCGATGCCAGCGTAGGTGTGCTCTTCATCTGAGCTGAAGGTGCGGCTGACAACATCTTGGATCTCGGCATACTCCCTCTCCTTTGCCTGCTTCTCCCGAAGTTCCCGCATCTTGGCCTGTATTCTGTGACAAAGACATTGAGAAGAAAAAGTGGGATAAGTGTTTTTGTATTTGTGAATCATTTGGCAAACTAGAAAAGTTGCCCAGAAATGCCAAACTTCACTATGATGTCCCCACTGGGAAAAAGTGAGGGATTTTACACTCTAAAAAAACTGTGACGAGCATATTATCCCTCAAATTCGAACAGAAATATATTTGAGTTTCAGATGATCACAAATTTTTAAGGAGTTTAAAGTGGTTCTGCATATTTTTGAAATGTTTTTCACTGCTTTTCTTTGCCTTTGTCTTTGGCTGAAACTATGTATTTGGCCAATTCCAGCTAGAGCAAAAGAACCATATCAAATTGCCCAATATTAATCAGTTCTTAAAAGATTCTTTCTATGTTTTCCACGCTGTGAGTGGTGTTGATGATAAGGAGGAGAATATACAGTATTCATTCTGGTAGTAGAAAAAAACTGTTATTTTTATAAGATTGGAAAAGTTTTCATAAAACTGCAACTGAGATCAATGTGGTAACTTACTAATTACATGCATTTATTTGTGATGAATAAATGCACCTAGTAAGAGAAACAAGAAGATATTTAATGGTATTTGAGGTATTTAGTGGAAAGAGTATAAGAAATGTAAGGAGGCAACACAGCAGAGAGATTTAGGGTAAAATTAAAAAAGAGAAAAAAGACTCAGTGTGATGTTCCATAGAAGATTCAGAGAGGCTTACAGCAGCATTCCATGTTTAAACTGTAAACTTCTAAAGTGGTTTTCTTAGTAGTAGTTAGAGAAGCCATGCAGTAGTATTCAAATACAGTATGTGGCTTTCCATGAGCCATTACAGGGCCGAGATGAGTGTACTTATATTATCTCAAAGGTCCTCTAACATAAGGAGTTAGGAGGGAGACAGTCAGATCTCCTGTTCCTCCTTCCCACCCCTTCCTTTCCCTCCATGCCATTCCTCTCCCAGGGACCACTTCCACACAACAGAGCCTTTCACAGGACCTCTCCTGTGTCTGAGAACGGTTCCATGTGAATGCCCATCTGTCTGCAGCTAACGAGACTCAGTCATGGTGTTGTATGGGAGCGAGGAGGGCTGGCATTGTAGGAGCCAGGAGATGGATGTTGGGGTATGGAGAGTAGAAGTGCTGGGGACGGGCGGAGGGGGAAGTTGACCTCCCACTGCGGTGACCCTGACTGCAGCCACCAGAGCTCTCACTAGTTCCAGATGTTGCATCCCTGCTGTAGGGTAACACACATCCACACACATCCATACCAGCATGCTTACCTCCCACTGGTGCTAGACTTCCCAATTACCTCAGGTCACATCTGACCTCTGACCCCCCCTCTGCTGCTCCTCACAGATGACTGACAGGTTTGGAACAGAGCTAAAATCCCCCCCAGCCAAACGTTCTCTCCCATGTCTGTGTATTTTAATAACAGTAATCACATTTCAAACAATCACCATTTTTCAGTGCCGGATTAACCCAATTCCCACATCCTACCATAGACTGCCTTGTTTATTTTTAGCCGTCCAAAATCCCATTTTCTCAGCATTATCTGCGGAATGAGATTTTGATGGAGGCCTGATGCAATGTTGCATGATATGCAGTCATCTATAAAGCCTCTAAGCTGGTTTGGTGTATTTTTGCATTGTCGTGGACCAGGTAAAGTATAGAAATGATCAACTCACAGTGCAGTTGTGTACAACCGTTCTGGTCTCACTTTAGCTCGTGCTGTCAGGAAATAGAGCACAGGCCTCACAGAGAGGAAAACACTAATTCCCAGAAGCCCTTTCACCTGCCATCTGGCTAAAGTGATGTCAGATCTCTGCCAGGAAGGACCAGACAATGATGTTACCACAGGTTCACGGAAGTCCACTGGGATCTCAAGACCCTCTGGCGTTTTATGGACTAATCAAATTCGTAAAAACAGCAATATTGACATTTGGTATGAGATAATGGCCTTGGCTAGACTGGCGACATGAAGCTAAACGAGAGAGACTTCTCTTCCAGGGCTCGGGAGGCTGACAAGGATAAAGCTAATAGGTGCATTTCAATAAAAGGATATTAACAAGCAAAAACGCCACAGATGTGAGTCATGCTGTTGTCATTAGCGTCATTACCATCAGAGCCTGTAACTTAGCTGCTTTTATACACCCATCAACTCTCAAAATAAGCTTTTGTTTCAATTCATGACATCCTCAGGGGAGGAGTCATGGCTCTTTTTATCATGCAAAAGATCTGTCTGTCTGTGTGTAAGCAGAGAAAACATATCCAGCATCCAAACCTGTCAGTGTGCTATGAGAGTGTTAAGGTTCCATCCTTGGCCAGGTGGCAGTGGGTCTGGCAAGCTATGATCTGAATGCTAAATTCTTAGGTGCATATTTTCTGCACTTGATTGACACAAAATGAAAACCAAAATAAAAAACCACGTATATCATTTCATCAAAAACAAGCAAATTAAATCTCTTCATTCAACCCATTGGGACTGAGGGTACCATGGGAGTGTATCCAGTACGTCTCCCTCCATAGATTGGGTAAATCTGCATCTGGTTTCCACTTAGTCCATTTTTTTTTATCAATGTAAAAGAGAAACCTTTAGAATTAAAGTATTGGCAAAATGTTCAGACAAATCAACATCTTACTTACAAAAATAATAATAAAAATATTTACAATTAAATATTAGAAAAAGAAATTTCCCAAACCATGGTCGTTTCCTAACCTTTACCAACTTTCAATAGCCGAAACATAAAAACACCTGGAATTCAAAGCACTGGCCTGCACGCCCAACCATCCACCCCTCCTGCCTATGACTGCACAGACATCATAGGTAGGACGTTAATAAAAGCATGAAGCAAATTAGTAGAATATAAAGGTATTTTATAGGGAACAGGGTTTGAATTTAGTGGCCATTTTCTACACTGTAAGATGCTCATTAGCTCCAAACTTTCACACCTGCTAACTGCATTCTTCTTCGGGCAACCTGCAACTGCAGCTCCTCTTCCAACTCCACTCCTTCCCCCGCTTTCTCCTGAGAGACGTCCCCCGCAATGTACCATATATACTCCATTAGCCAATTAATGGCCCAGCATGTTAACACTGAGGAAAGTGCTGCCCACACTAAACATGTTATTACTGTACAGCCCCAATTACTAGCCCTTCTCCTCTTCTCTCCTCTTACCAGATACTACATACGAGAGGAGAGGACACTGTAGCTTTTAATGCAATGAGCCCAGAGAGACTTTATTTCAAAACAGGGACAAGTGAGCTTTAGTGTTTCACCACAGCCTTGCTGTGGAATCTAATTTTTATTTTAATTATACTGGTGACAGAAAAGAAGATGCTTCCGGTATTACGTCAGTAATTGCTTAGTTTCTTTTGTGTCGCTTTGCGTTGGCTGTGTTTTACTCTGTATTCTTAGAAATAGACCTGACCTCACATGTGCCTTTAAATTAAAAAATACGAAGCTTACTTACTTGTTCTTCATAACAGCGCAGTGGAAAGGCATTTCCTCCTGGCCTGACAGTCTAGACAGCCTAATGCTGAGGCTTTCAGGGCAGTTGAAGTTCAAGTCCTAATCCACTGACTGACCATGTTTTCAAGAAAAGTATGTGTCAGCCAGATGAAGCTATTCTTTCTTTAACTTCCCCACTGTTCAACTTTTTCTGTTCACCCTGGTTTTTTTTTTCATTCATTCTCATTAAACTCAGACTGAACACTGCAGCTTCACATCAACTAAAAGTGAATTAGTAAAAATAATGGACATGAAAGTGAAAGCAGAAGACTGTCAGGTTAAGTAATAACTTTAACACATTGTACTGGTAGAATGAGCGGCATGGTGTGAACGTGTCAGCTCACCTCAGGTCCTTCCTGTCCACACTGAATAAATCTCACTGTTTATCCAACAGGGTTGTTGTTTTGGACCAACACAGCCAGCAGACTCCTTCTCCATATGTTTGTCAATGTTTAATCTACCCAAGGGGAGCCTGTGTTCGGGGGGGGCTGTCTGTTCTCTCAGACACTCATTCTGAAGTCAACACACTTAGAAGTTTGAAAGCCTGCCTCTTCAATATGCATTGTTACCATGGTGGATGAAACAGAATGTATTTGCTGTCTTACTTTCTTATCCAGCCGCCTTGAATAGATTTTTCTTTTCAATACCCACTCATCAAAACATGTTCTATTGTTCTGAAGTGCAGATGGAGGGCAGAATTTATCTGAATCTAATCAAAGTGCAGTAAATGACTCTGCGTGCAGCTGTCTGAGCAGAACCGCAAACCTCCGATTGGCCATCGTTCGTGTTGACTCTTGGCCCACGACAGCATAATGCAATCACAGAGATAATTGTCCAAGTTTCGTGGTGTTAATTCACAGTGTTAATAATCACATTAACTTGCTGTAGGTATCAATATAATTACAAATGTAATCACGCTTCCCAATCAGCCGGTTGTAGTTTCCTTTGAACTCACTATGCTAATGAGACTCAAATAGGATACTGAAATAATGAGATGGTTTGACAAAGTGGAACGATAACATTGGTGCCAAAAAACAGAAAGGGAAGGATCCGCCCTTAGCAAACTGCTTTATGTTTTGGTAAAAGTCTGTACGATGAATATGACGAAGAAACGAGCTCAAATAAAAGAACAAATTCTCACATCTAATCCACGTTTGCCATTTGTCAAAAATGAATTGTGCTGACTGACCTTCTCCAGAAACACTGCTCAGGTTTTGTTTGTCTAGAGTCAGCAGGAAGTCAAACAACAAACAAAAGGAAGTGGGCCACTGTTGAGGAAAAAAAAAAAAAAGCAATGATGTGCTCTGCTGTGTTCCGGGAAACAGGAACAGGGAGAGTGGCAGTGGAGTGCTGGCCGCTGATTAGAAGCCAACTGGAGCCAAGCAGATAAGAGAGAATGGACATCATAATCAGCTGCCACAGAGAAAGACAGAGAGAATGAAGTTCAGTTCAGGCGGAAAATGAGGAAGGAACATTGTCAGGGTGTCTTTGTGTGCTCCCCACTTTGGCCAGGAAAATATAGTTTCAGGGCTAGCATGTGCAGAGATAAGTCGGAGACTGATAGAAGCTCCACCAACACCACCTGCCCTGTGTTTTTTTGTCTCTCTTCTCCCCAATGGCCTTGCATGAATGAGGCCCACAGCCACAGAAACGGCTTCTGTCCAACCCACCCAGGGTCCAATCAGAGAGCTTGTTGTCTCCACAGTCCTCTCAACATGAGCCAATCAGATAGAGGTGCCTTGGGTGCCGTCCACAGGCATAAAGAAACCGTAGTAATAGCTGCGGCTGCTGGGCTGAACAGTGATTTAGATCAGCCAATCACAGGAGCTGTATGAAATCTGCCAGATTTTAGCAAAACAAATGCTGCTGATATCCACACTCCATCAAGTTGATGCACTGCACTGTGCTCTAGTAATAAAGTCAAAGTTTTATGTACTCTCCTCTTCTGTCGGAGGCTGACAAGATATCAATTAGGAGAACATTTTTCCTCTGAGTAAACAGGCTGTGTCTGTATGGACCGCAGGCCAAACCATAAATTGCATGAATCATATCAAGGTCAGAGTTTTAAATATATAACCATAGCTGCCTTATTGCAGGGCAGAAAGGGCAGGTTTTATGAATTAATCTGTCTCACCTCTTCGCTGACTCCTATTCTGAATCACTAAAAGCCTCTGTCAAAACCGTCTGCTTGAATTAATGATCGCTAATGTCAGCCGAGCTGGGAGTTTGGCTGCGGCCCCATGCCGGGTCGTGCTGACACACCGTGCTGCCTGATGATTGCCAGCTTCGGAAACCTGTTCCGTCCGATCCATAATTTCATAAACACGCTCTGAAATAGTCCCGTCTCTGTGGCAGAAGAGTAATCAATCAGAGTGTGCACCTTAAGTGGAGAACTACGACAATCAAATGTAGCACCTTGGGAGTGTAATATACTAGTGCAACCAAAAAATACAAGGAGTAATGGATTTCTGAGCTGTCGTCCTGCTGAACCCTGATGCTTTGAATATCGACTTGTCTTCATGGCAGGTTGGTTTATTATTACCCACCGCCATTTCCCTCAGGATTCCCTTTCCATTAACTGAGGGACAATCCTGGCCTAGTTGAGTGATGGGATTTGGGAACAGGTACAAAAGGAAAGAATTAGGTTGCCCTCCTGCACAGGGAGCTGGGACTGGAGCTCACACATGCAGAACGGACACAAACAAGACAGGGAAAGAGAATGTGCTGTAAGACAAAGTAGCAGACAAAGAAATTGGTTGACAGCGGTGAAAGAAAACAGGCAGGAACAGGATTTAAATAGTGTGTTTGTGGGGAGAGAAGGGTTGAGGGCATGTGCTCTACATATCTCATGCCCACTGTGCATCTGTGTTGATTCTGCTGCTTAGCGTGACAGTCGTTTGGGAGCTGCTCAAAGGGGACAGATCTGGATGGAGAGCCAGGCCCGATGGTCTCCAGGGTGCACTGAGGGAAAGATGTTGGGCCCTCAGCCAGAGGGGTTAGCACCCACAGCGGAGAGGACCTTCACTGCAAGTCATAGTTGAATACCGAAAAGACGCGTGCTACAGCTTTTTGAGCAGGGCCTCCAGATGTTCCATTCAGCAGGGAAGAGGCCCTTTGATAGTGTTTTTTTGTGTGAACACTTGTTTGTGTTTGTGGTTCGTGCATTTTCGACAGCCATCCATCCTTCTCTCTCTTCGCCGTGAGAGGGAGCGGTATCAAGCCCTATTGTTTCTATTCAATTAGCTGTCATTACCAACGGCAGTTTGATTACTGAGTTCATTTGGCTGGTGGAGAACAATGGAGGCAGCAAGCTGTCTTTTCATTCACCATGCCACCAATATTGTCTTCGCTGCTGGAGAGAATTAAATGGGGCTTGTCTGTGAGGGATGAGGCACATGCAGCAAAACCAATGCTTTGCCTTATTCTTCTGGACGTCCTGATGTCCACAAACACCAGAGGACACGGAGCCAAGAGGGCTGGATAGAAAAGCACAGCATATTCTTGAACGATTAACAACCTGGGAGAGCTGCAGGAGAGAAAAAATGCAGAGCTACATCGATTTCACTATTATAATGAGCACCATTCAATCATGCCAAATCCACAGGGGCCTACGAGCACCATTAGGAGGTCAGTACCTCTGAATGGCACAGGCAACAACAATCCATAAATGATCTATTTAATGTACTGATATAAAAGAAAGGGACATTTCACAAATTGACATCTGAATGTTTTCCCAGAATTTCCCAACCTTGTGCCACCATTTTGTTAATTAGGCAGTTTGCTAATTTTCCGGTCAGCAGTGTCTGTTTTTTCCCCTTTGTTCAGCCGGGACTTAATTGTTTAGGCTTTTAGTGAGCCAAGGCTGAGTCTGAGCACTCACCTCTCCTGTTCCAGTCTCATCCGCAGGGTCTCCTCTTCTGATGCCTGCATGTCCTCGGCTTTAGATTTGCTGGAGCTCTTCCTCTCCATCCTGTCTCCTGGCCGCTCATCCCTCCGGTGCTTTACAAACCTGAGCAAAAGAGAAGGGCAAAGTGGATTTAATTGAGGCTCAGGTTTTAATATTTCCTAACCCAATATGGACATTTTTTTTACAGCTGCATGTCTCTTCCTTTGTCCAGGAATTTCATTTGAAATACTCAGTAGGAAATTAAAGTGTCAAACTGTCAAAATCTTCAGTTTGGGTTTGTATTGGGGAGACAGCTCAGGAGGAGTTTCCCAGGGCACCCATTCGTTATTGAAAGAACAATTTGGCCTTTTTCATATAAATGCAATCAAAATGCAGCAAGACATCAAAAGATAACTCATCATAGTGAATTTGCTCCCCGACAAGGCTCCATCCAGGACAGCAGAAGGACTCAGTGTTACAGGTAAGTCTAAAAGGCAGAAAATGGCAAATCTCTCCTTTTTAAAGAGGGGATGAGCTCCCCATGTCCCCCCTCAGCTGTACAGTTTACTTAGAGTGAAGGGAGCAGTGACAGCTCATGATTTAGCTTGGAGCGAGGTAGGACCAAACTACGTGCAACCAGGCAAAATGTAAGCGGAGGAAACCACCAAGCTCGCCGGCATCATTTGTAACTTTCTAGGCACTGTCGCAAACTTTTACATTTTAATGACGTTAGTGACACACGGGTGGCGGTAAATCCGTGACAGCTTTACAGGAGGTGAGAATAAGCCAAGCCGATGATCGTAAATTCCTCTGGTCGGACGAGCTCGGTGCTCCGCAAATAAATGACTGAAGACTCTGGCTGTGTGAGGGGAGTGAGAAAATGAGGAGGGATGGAAAATAGCAGGGAGACATGCAGTTGACAGGTGTAAAGTATATTTACAGGGCTGCACACACACAAACACACAACACACAATAAATGGACAACTCCATTGTCTGACTCCACTGACTGAGACATTATTACTCACAACAATGTGCTGGTGGATAACACTGAGATCAGATGCCAACTTTGCCAACATGTGCACAGAATTTAGGGATAAAGGATAAACTCTCTGATGAGACAGAACAGGAAAGCAATATCATGAAAGTATGATGTCATTTCCTGCTGCTCCACAATGGGGCCAGCTGTGGAGGAAGTGCAAAACTGCAGGATACAGAAAAAGGAACTATTACAGACGGATATCGAGGAAGTGCATATGGTCATTTTGCACATGGAGACAGAAGCACATCTGTACACCATATACAGCAGACTGAGTGTTTGTGTATCAACCATGAACCATGGTGTGAGGTTCTCAATATGTTTGCACCTGTAAAGCCTAATTAAATGAGTCTATGCAAATTTGAACATCATGTATTTACATCCTGATAACCTATGAAAACCTAGGAAATTAGAGTCAAGTCATTATTTTATGAAAGAGGTAAGGACTGGTCATTGCATAGATAAGAATGCTGTATATAAGGTTATTGTGGATGACCATAGAGTAGCGCATTGGGCTATCGCATGTTTTAATCAAGCTTTGTGTGGGTGAAGCACAGGAGGCTCACAAAGGCCATAAATTAAAACCAAATCACACCCAAGGGTAAATATTGAAATCTTAGAGGATGGATGGCACAATGATCTCTAAGTGATGGGTTTGGAAAAACATCACTACAGTTTTTCATTACATCGCAAATCAAAAGCAGAGAACAAGACACCCAGCAGCTGTTGGAGGGCACGAGGTGACCTGCAGGCAAAAACTACGACAATCTAAACACAGTTACTAAATATGGAGATGATATGTAATATCTGCCTTGGAAATACTGTAGACGTTACATAAGGAAGGGACAGAGTCTAAAATACTGCCGGCAGAAAAGCTAAGAATGTTAGAATAGGAGTTGGGAAAGGTCAAACATTTACATGAACTGAAATGCTGAGCAGGAAACCTGCCTTTTTAAACATGGACCCACTGGAAATGAGAATGTGCATACATTTCTGACTACCCTATGATAATTATTTGTTCTGTTCTAAGTTGTCACATGTCACTGGTTTCAGCTCAGTAAAACAATGTAAACAGTGCAAACCTCTTACTCTGTTTTTTACTTACAGTTGTCGTGTTGGTGGAAATGGGGCCATTTATATGAACAATTTGATGATTATAAAGACAAAGCAATAACAGAAAGTGTATGGACATGAGCGCGTGCAGCCACGAGTGGAGAGAAATTCAATAAACACAATCACCCAAAAAGGACTGGATTTTTATTTAGTGTTTATGTTACATAACACAACTCAATGTTCTTGCATTATACACACAGACATTGATTATGATGTTCCACATGGGCTTTTTTTGAGCAGTCCCGTTCAATTTCAGACAGCGGAACAGGAGAAAGCATTAAGCTCTGCAGTCTCCCAGCCCCATGGTGCTTCACTCCGAGTTTATTTTTACCTTCCTCATAGCTGAGCTTTATTTGACAGTTTGAAAACTTTCTCCGAAAGCTGAAAAAAATCACATCAGACAAGGTTGACTTTGGGCCAGTGGAAGTGAATAAATTCGTGAAATGGGAGACTGTTTCCCTCACAGATGTTTATTATTCTACTTTACATTAAGAGCAGCCAGGAGCTTTGTGCAAATGGCTTCTCTGTGGTAACGGCTGTTTTAGAACCTTAATCTTCTGAATGTGCTGTGGCCTGGTGCGAGAGCATAGGAGTGATACAGGAGTGATATGTGGGTTCTTTTGTAGCACAGATAGTACCGTAATTTCCGGACTGTAAGCCGCTACTTTTTTCACACGCTTTGAACCTTGCAGCTTAAACAATGATGCGGCTAATTTATAGATCTTTATCATTTAGCCTCGTCACATCAGACCAGTGAAATTACCGGTCACAGGTCACAGTGGACCAATCAAACTGTTCGAATTAAATCAAACGCACTCGCACTAAATTCTTCAGATCGGTCATTCATTCCACCCACATTCCCACATTCCTTCATCATGGAAAAGAGCGGAGTGAGAGGAAGATAGCAGCAATGACTTTTCTGGTAGGCTACAGTACTTTATATTTTTTTACCCTGCCGTTTTATTGCCATGTTACTGCCGTGTTACTGCCGTGTTACTGCCGTGTTACTGCCGTGTTACTGTCGTGTTACTGCCGTGTTACTGCCGTGTTAGAGCCGTGTTACTGCTGTGTTACTGCCGTTGCTGTCATGTTACTGCCATGTTACAGCCGTGTTAATGCCATGTTACTGCCGTGTTACTGTCGTGTTACTGCCGTGTTACTGCCGTGTTAGAGCCGTGTTACTGCTGTGTTACTGTCATGTTACTGCCATGTTACAGCCGTGTTAATGCCATGTTACTGCCGTGTTACTGCCGTGTTACTGCCATGTTACTGCCGTGTTACTGCTGTGTTACTGTCATGTTACTGCCATGTTACTGCCGTGTTACTGTCATGTTACTGCCATGTTACTGCCGTGTTACTGCCATGTTACAGGCACTGTTCAGAAAAAAGCATTTATTTAATTAAAAGTTAAAAAATCTTTCGGTGTACCATCTTTCTGTGTAAATATCTCATGTTACAACGTAGACACCTGCGGCTTATAGACAAGTGCAGCCTATGCACAATTTTTTTTTTCTTTTTAAATTTACTGGGTGTGGTTTATATTCAGGTGCGCTCAATAGTATGCAAACTACGGTATACATTACCTGATTAATCAACAAATGGCTCTGGTAAAGCATAAAACTCTAGGGGTGGGGCAGGGAATGCTAATAATAGTGAACCTGCTATCTATCAGCAGAGCAGGTGACAGCTTCCCTCACCTCACTTCAAAGACTTTCATTAACTTCCTGAGCAAAATTCACCTTCTTCTTTTCTTCTTCCATTTTTTTCTCAGTCTCCTCTTACTGCACCCTCTCCAAAAAAACATCAATTATCCTTAGGGGAGACAAACTTCTGCCCTCAGCATTTTTCTTCTTTTTCTGGATCGACATCAATACATTTAGGGATTTGTCATAGTGAAACATATTGGCGGATTAGACTGAGCAGGACCCTGGGCACGCAGCGGTTCCCATATGAAAAGCTATTCCCCCATCACTGGTGGCTTGAGAAGGAGGGCCCACATCAAAGTGGAGGCGGAGGAAAGGGACGATCCTACCAGAGCTATTAGAAGGCTCGAGACATTTGCTGGTTCACTGACAACATGGCTCTGCCCTTCACTTGAACAGCCTGAGCCCTGCCACTGGGGGACCATCATGGAACACAGGATTAGCCACCAAACCTTCAATGACGCACAAACCCCGATGTAATATTTCTACCCTCAACATTTTCTCAGCAGGAAGAGATGAGAGATCTCAGAGAGCCGAGGCACCAGTGGGTATATAAAAACTACTAACTGTACTCAACTGTACTGTCCATGAAAACTCTTGAGACAGTACTGGCACCTTGGCATTAACCAGGGATGGCATCACGATACTTGCATTGAGAGTGAGATTGATGAGGCCTGATAATAAGATATTGATTGGCAGCAGAAACACATGGGCAGAATGACAACAGAGTAAAAACAGTGTAAACTGCAGTTTGACTGAAAATGCATCATAGGAATCACAATGGCTTTGTTTATTATTTTTCATCAGACAGAGGTACAACAGCTATTTGAATTGAGTATGGACATTCATTCCTGACCATGTGAACAACAGAGTAACAGAATAATCTTACTGAATTAGCTTTTCCAGAAGAAGTAGAAAGCAGACCTTTAAATTAAGATTATTCTGTTAAATAGCTATTTGAGTTGCAATGGTCACTATTCGAGCAACAGCTGGACCTCTCCATTCAAGCCAGATGAACAATGATACGCCATTTACATTCTCATAAAGCTCTGATCTTTTTCTGCTTCAATCCACCAGAGCGAAGCTCTGCTTAATGATCCGTTCCTAAGCATCTATCTCGCTGCGGCAGACAGCAGGTAAGAGTGATGAATACACAAATGCAGAGGGGCCCTTAAAGGACAAAGAACAATGGTGAAGAGAGATGTAGATCACAGAACCGCCTGGGTGGAAAGACGTTCAGTTAAGATTACATGAGCGCAAACACACAACGGCTGAGTAAGATGCAGGTTTGATTAGTAGGACAGTGATATGCATAGGGAATCTAGATATGACCTTTAGGCTGCATTCAAAGCTGGAGCTGCTCTGTGCTATTCATCACTGTTCAGTCTTGACAATATGTGTTGGCCATTAAACCTCATTTAGATACTCTAACATGTGTCAGCCATATATAATATATGCTTTATTAATGCTACGATGGCCACTGATGCGATGAAACATTGAGAGTAGAATTGAAGCGTTCAATCAAAGTGTCCTGGCTTAGACATCAGCTGACAGCATCTCATGAAATAAAATGTTTTTAAATGCTGATGCACATTAGACATACTGTATTATTGCATATCTGGCTTTACTTTATGTATCTGCTTTCACTAGAAAAGAAGTCAGTAAATATGTACTCCATTCAATATGATACATCATCTTTTATCACTGAAAACAGAAGAGTTTATACCACTAGCAGTGGATGCCTCATACATCATCTTCATCGATTTACAGGGTAATAATACTTCAAGGCTGCAGCACAACAGAGGAGTAAAAAGTCAAAGACAGAATTTCCAAAGAGGGAGAAAAAGTAAATTATGCAAAGCCTCAAAGCCAGTTTGATTGTTACAATCATTTAATCTGGGGAGTAGATTTGAGAGAAGCAAATCTGTTTTGACATCTTCTGTGGGGAATTCTGTGCTTTGCTTACAGGAAGTTGCTGACTTAGAGAGAGGACAGCAGAAATATCTGCCAACTCCTTCCTCTAAAATCTGCAGTGTTTAAAACAGAATGCAGGGATGTAATGGACGACCTGGTTTAACCTCATATGATGCACTCGTCATACGAGGTGTTAAATCTTTTGGCATTATTCAAACCTGCAAATGGAACAGGTGAGCCAGAAAGAACAATTGACTGCATCTATCAATTTGAGTAAGTGATGAGAGGATAATTTCAAGGGCAGACAGAGAAAATCATTATGGTTTCTGCTCGGCGAACCTGAAAGTTAATCCAAATCTCCCAGGGCGAAGTCCCCCACAGACAGTCTGATGTGGATTCTGAGCCCCCATCCCCCAAAACTGTATTTGTCACTGTCAGGAAGTAAATAAACAACTATGCCTCCACCCACTGCATTTCACTGTGGTAATCCATAAAGCATCATAAAAAATACTGTTCTTTTTCTCTGAAAAGAATCGAGAGACATTATTATCATCTTATTGATGGAAAAAAGGTACACAGCAGAAAGCCCTCTCCTTTCCCTGTCCAGCGCAAGGGCATGCCAATATGAAGAAGTGCATGATGTCTACACTGTGCTGCACCTAGGGCAAAACCCTGTCAGTGGCATGTAATTTTAATAGTGCCTTGTTAGGAAGGTGAGGCTGTCAGATTTGTCTGCCCTCCTCGCTGGCTAAGTGTTGTTGCAGCTGTGGTGAGTAAATACTCTCTACCTGGGGTGAGACATTCAGATGCTGTGTAAAAAAAATCCAATAAGACAGTCAGAGAAAGAAAAAGGGAGAGAGAGGGTTTTTTTTTCTTCCCTACGAATCACATTGTGACCCAGTGATCGTTAACAGGCATTAAAGGGACATTCATTATCGTCGAGTGGCCTCTGCGTAACGTTGCCACCACCGGTTTCCGGGGACACCGACCCCAGAGAAGTATGGAAGGATGTTCTCCCGTCATTTCTCCAGCTTCGAGCCACCGCCATCTGATTATCTCCTTCCCTGCGGAACTCATTATCTGCAACCTGTGATGTCAGTCAGCGCTTTCCCTGCTCAGCCAGACCTCTTTTAAACTAGAATCTGCAATTTGATGGATGTCTTAAGGAAAGGAAAAGCGTTTTCCTTAAGAGTTTAAAGAGAAAGACAGCAGCCTGAGATGCATCAGTGAATGTGTAAGATAAGGTAACAGCTCTTTGGATTCACACCATCTTGGGGTTCATGATATGGAATGTGCCTTCAAAATAACACAACTCTTAATGCAGGTGCACATTCTCTTGCCTTTCCCCTGCCTCTTACAGGTCACAGCAAGATATGACATCTCTGTGCTTTTACTTCATTGGACAAGGGCTTGTGCACACTGAACCAATCGATTTCCTCCTGTGGAAGAGGGGGGGTTGTTGATTGGCTGCAGCTCTGGAGAGAAGCCAGCCCTAATTCTTCTACCAACGGTGTGACAATAGTGGGGAGAGGTACAGGAGGAGGGAGGATGGGAGTTGAAATGGTTCATGCTGGGTGGGAAAGTGGTGTGTCCCGCACTGTGGAGGCATGACATGCATTTATTCATGACATCAGGCCGAGCACCAGGGACAGCGCCACAGGCGAGATGGAGGAAAAATGATTCTCTCCAGAAACTTCTGCGACTCTTAGGTCTCTCAGCTCAGCAAAGACGACACCGTCACATTAGAGAATACTCGGTTTCAGTGACGCTCTATGTGGCCTTTCATTCCAAAACAATGAAAAAGAAAAACTATTTGCAGGTTTATGAATTGTATGCCATCTCAGATCACTGTATTTAAATGACAGTCTTGTTCTCAATAGCACTGTCCCCACCTCTTTACCATAAAGAGGTTATTGTATGGAAATGAAGATTTTCTGGCTGAAACACAGATGCATAGAAATTGATGCTATAACCGCCCTTTCAGAAAATTGTTTTCATCCTTAGATTCATCTTTTTTCCTGCTGTGTCAGTTAGTATTTTCTGTTATTCCTGTTACTCTCCAGCCAGGTCTTCTTCCATCTGTTTTTTCTTCTCTTCACACTTCTCTTTTGGAATTTATCTGTCGGGCCATGCACTGTATTTCTTTCAAGCTTCTGTGTGTTTCCATTCACCTGATCAACAACTGCATTCCACCACTTGTCCAGTTGTTAGTAGACATAGATAACCAAAGACAATCAGGGCCTTTTTACCACCAACACCCATGAGGAAGAGAAGAGGAGAAAGACAAAGGCTTTGGACTAAAATAAATATATGGGTGTGAAGAATGGTCAGTCACAGGGCTATTTTTTGGTAGTATCCCATCCTACAGATACTTCATTGTACTTCCACTGTATTTGTTTGTGCCATTATATGTGAACAAGTGTGTGTGCATGTGTGTGTGAATTTGTGTGGAGGAAGGCATGCTGGATTTTCAAAAATTCCAGTAACAGAGTTAATCCCCTCTTATTGAGAAATGTTCTTTCCAGCCACAGAGACCAGACAGAATACAATGGCTGAGGATGTTCTCTGCCTTTACACCCAACAACTATCAGTATCAAAGCAACTGAATAAGATATATA
>JBBMJY010000013.1:16751460-16772167 GCA_037833715.1 Toxotes lorentzi
CCTCTGGGTCTTAACGCTGTGTGTGCGTGTGTTGGTGGATGTGTGTGCATGTGTGTGCGTGTCTATAAAGTCTATAAATGTTCATCTACTTCTAAAAGTTCTTGCATGTGAGTGGGGCTTGTACGTTTCCAAGCTGGGGGAAAAAAAACATTCATCATCTCTGTGTGCCAATTATTCATATTTAAGCAGGTACACAGAAGCACATGTGTGTGTATGTATGTGTGTGTGTGTTTGTGTGTGTGTGTGTGTGTGTGTGTGTGTGTGTTTTATCTATATGCGTGTGCCTGCATATCAAGGGACAGCTTGGCTTGTCCATATTTCAAACAGCCTGTGCAATACAAAGGACGAGGCCCAGCCCAACATGATTGCCTTTAATGTTTCACATAAATCACTGAGTTGTGTGTGTCTGTTTGTGTGTGTGAGGAGGGGAGGGGTGTTCTTGCACACACTCAGAGGAATGTTTCAAATCCCTGACACCACTGATTAAAGCCTCTCATTACAACACAAATAAACAGTCCAAACACATCCATACATCCATTTGTTAAAGTGTATGAGTGCAATGAGTTTCTGAAGGACAATTTACATAGAAACACTTCAGCAGCTCGGAGGGAAGTTCAGGTGTCGGGATAAGCTTTGAGAGTGTGTGTGTGTGTGTGTGTGTGTGTGTGTGTGTGCGTGTGTCTGTGTATGTGCGCAGGCTCCATTCATGCAAAGTAATGTTGTGTTATTTAAGTTGCGGGTATATTTGTTCCACACACAAACTTTCTTTCTCTCACTTTACACACAAACAAACACAACCCATGCATGAGCAGACACACACACACATTTGTTCTTTCATGGCCATATCCTGTACATATACATTACTCACATTTGGTTAAAGCCTAACCAGCCTAGCCCACACACACACACACACACACACACGTGGGGCTGCAGGGATGGAGATGGAGGTGCGGGGAGGCGACAGCGCTGCGGTTTCTCTGTGGAAGAGCTGCAGTAGGTGGCTCAGGCTGTGACCTAGATACAGTATGGCACACTGCATTCCTAATGGGCCATTTTGATCACTGCCACTCTCTGTATCCTCAGCTTGGCTCCTGCTGCCTCAAATACAAAGATCTCAGCAAACACAGCAGCCAAAGTCTGCTCATCTCTTTTAATGATGGCAGCAACTGTCGACGTGATGGCGCTGCAGCGGGGAAAAAAGGCGACCTGAATTTTAGAATGACTGAACAAATCACCACAGATGTGTAGAAACTCATGGGAATCAAAGACTTTCATTGATAATAGGTTTGGTGATGTGTTTACAGCTGCTCTCACCTCCTGCTTAAAACTTAACAACTTAAAACCATCAGGACGTGTAGGTGAGAGGAAATACCTTGGGATTATTGTCATGAAACAAGATTACCTCATAAATTAATTGTGTTCATCAGGCCACTTTTCTTGTCTTTTCTGTTTTGATTATCCTTGCTTCTTGCAATTGTCTCCCAACTAATTTACATGCTGATGAGTCTGGAGACAGATGTGTTTTGCGACGCTCAAATGCCTGATTTCCACGATTTCCAAGATGCTCGCCTAAGGACAGGAGATGGGAGAAGTGAGGCAGATTTTCTGTCTCGTAAACGTCAGACTTTGAAATACAAGCATGGACACACACCGGCCCAAGCGTTGTATTTGAGTCCATCGGAGAAAGGAGACAGCAGAACCGCTGATCCGTGATATACATCCCCCCCAGCATTCAAAGAGACAGACGGGAGAGGTCTTTCTGTCAATGCCACAATGAATCTCCAGGGCAGCTAAAAAGGAGGAGGGAAGAGGGATATGGGTGGATATATGGAAAGAAAGAGGAAGGGAGTGACAGTAATTGTGAGAAAAGTGAGGACGAGAGAGAATAGGACTCCCATGGAATCTCAGGGATAGGGACTGTACATCACAAGCAGAGTTAGATAAATAACCCTGGACACTCCTCTTCTGTCTACTGGCCTTGTACCGTTGGATGAAACTGCTGCTTCTCCAAAGCAAAATACATAAAAAACAATTAGACAGAATAGGATCATAAGTGTGTCTAATTAAACGTGCTGCATTCAGCATTTATCAAGTCAAGAAATCATTTGTAAAACCTTAGTACAATTACTGTAAACAAATGATATAGCAGGATCAATATGGAGGACTTGCAGCCGTACTCACATACATATTACATTTTATATTGTGTAAACTGAGCGAAAAATCAGCTTTACTGATTTACAGCACAAAAGGAAGCTTCTTGACAGCACAGGAAGAACATTAGGATTTGAGAAAGATTCATCTGCAAGAGTGAAAACCTTATGATCAAAGAGGAAATGTCCTCCTCGTGTCAGGGAGCAGTGGGGTTTATGGGTAAGCTACAATGGCATAACAACACTACTGTTAAGAGACTGACGCAACAAATCAACTGTGGTGTCATCATGAAATGTTACCAAGGTGAAGTTGATATATTAACCTTATCACAACATCACAACACAAATCTTAATTCTCACTTTGAACAACTTCTGCACATATATAACTGTGGTATGGTAAAAGTTAGGTTAGTTAGGAAAGGTTACAGTTATGGCAAATATATATGGTTGAGGTGTGGTTCAGGTTAAAACAAGTAAAATACCGCGACTGTCTTCCTGTAAAAAGCTGAACCCACAGGACACTGGTGCTAGCAGCTTATTACGACAACCTGTTAGTTAAGGTTAAATAACCATTTATTTCAGGAAAGAATCGTGTTTATGGTTCATGAAAAGGCAAACATTAATTGTAGGTTTATCACCTCAGCCTGTACACTCTTACTTTCCATTATTACATAAAGGGCACAATACGTCTGCTGCTGGCACTGAACGTTGGGGTTGGAGACAGAAACAGGATGAATAAATAATCAATATGGAGGTAACTGCTGAATATACAGCTGTAGATACAGAACATGGAAGAGGCTGAACCAGACACCATACAGACCTGCAGCTAGAAATATAAACTCCTTCAGCCTTGCAGAGGATAGGGGGGGTTGGGTGGGTGGTATGGCAGGGAGAGCCCAATTAAGAATCTTTCATGACAAACACGGGGAGGAATGAAATCCTGATCCAGCCATGAAAAGAATCTCCATTTCTCTGACACGCTAACCAAAGACAGAAGAAAAAGATCAGAGTCAGAGAGAGAGAGACGTGGAAAACCAGGAAAAAAAAAAAATAGACAATTTCACTTTACATGCCGAACACATGTCGGAGACGCCGCTGACAGAGCAAGAGGAATACGGTTCCTGGCTTTAATTGGTTGTCTTTGATGGAAATCAGAAGTGTAATTCAACATCGATTGATATTACCTTTGTAATTCAGAAGCAATTTTCCCAGCTTTTTTCTTCCGTGCCTTCATTGTGTTTGTCTCTCTCCCAGCACCCATCCTCTCACTCGCATGTTAGGAGTGTGCACACATCAGCAGGTGGGAACTCAGTGGATAGGAAAGGTCATTTCAGCCAAAGGCCTCTATTTCATTACATGCTAAGCCTGGTAGATGGATGAGCAGACTAGCAATGAGTCCTACTGTAGCAGGCAGCACATTCATTTGCATAGCACATAGGGGGAAATAAATAGGTTCTCCCCTGTGTATTTCTCACCTCTGTCTCTGTGATATAAAGCATGCTTTGCATCTCTAAGCTTATACTTTAGTTTCTTCAGACCAAAACATACATTTAATATGGTTTATTACAGGGGCATTGGTGACTCATTTGTACTATTTAGAAAAACAGATCCTTGAACGTGCTCTTAATGTTTTCTCGTTATTTTCAAATCCGCCTGTCCTCTGAGAGTTGACTCGCGTTGGCACAGCCTTTCACTGATTGATCAAAGCAATCCGGGCCAGAGCTGAAAAATAACATCAAAGTGGATCCAAAGTGTCTCAAAGTGTGAAAAACAAATATCAAACAGAAAAGAAGAAAGTTAAGAAACATCGGGTGGTTTCTGTTTGCAACATCGAGGTTGATGAAAGGAAAGAAGATGGAGAGAGTGTAAAGGGAAGAGAAGAAGAGAAAAGAAAAGAAGAGAAGACATCTTGGGTTTCCATTGGTGAGTCTGGGTTTGATTCCACTGGGCTTGGATCATTAGTAGTCATAGTCCTGGTAGAGTATGGAGGGGTGCACTGCTACACTTAATTTGAGCTCTTTAATAACACACTTTATGAATTCAGTCATGTTTGCAGCCCTCTGCCTGAGACACAGTGTGAGAGACATCGGTGGATCTCATTTCAGGCCAACAAGATTTCAGATTCAATTAACTCCATCATGCAACACCACCTCTTCACACACACACGCACACACACGCACACACACACACACACACACACACACACACACACACACACACACACGTATGAGCACACACACACACACATAAACCAGCCTCCTCACCACTTCTCCCCATGCTTCAAGGTCTATATCAGAGCACTGCATGATCATTCTAAACCTAATTACTCCAGGGCTGTCTGATGGAGGCCCAGTGCTGCCCAATCACATTTGCATCGAGTGGCCAAAAGCAGAGGAAGTGCAGCCGGACAGCCAGGCCCCCCCTCCCAATGCCCCTCACCCCATGCTTGAAACAACCGTCTCTCTTTCTTACATGACGGTTAAACTCTCCTCCCCCTCCGTAATCCTATCACTCATCCTCTCCCCACGTCTAAATGCTTCACCCCGCCAGAAACTGACAGTGACATCTAATTTTTTGACACCAGACACAATGCCGTGCTTGCCTTAACCTGGCGTACAGAGGAGTTTTGTTGTTTTACCGTTTTCATCTCCCGTCGCTGCACTCTGTGACAGTGGCGCTAATCTTCTCAGTGGGGGACTTTGTTGTTAGTTGTTTGGCCCCCTGCTGGGCCTCTTTGGTACATGATTGGCGGGAGAGTAATGGAATGTCACACTCAGAACATTTTTGTGCTCTTTTGTTTTTCCAGAGAAGTTGAAAAAGCTGACCCTCTCTCTGTATAGTGCCCTCGGTGACATGATATTTCTTTTAGCTGTGCAGCCATTTGAAGGTGATATTGAGGTATGACTTTGCACTTGGCAAAGCTGCCAAAGTTCACTATTGAGTTCCCTCTGAAATATTCATCCATGACAGGGGAAATTTTGCAGCTCACTTTACTTTCGCCCGCTCCACAGGGAGGTCGAAGGGTCAGCAGCACAAAAGTGCCCCTAAAGCTGACAGGAAGTCCCTCTGTTGCTCACAGACACTTCAATGAGTGAATCTTTGCCCACATGAAGACTAGAAAAGCAATTTCTGCAATCACTGCGCACCCTGCTGAACTCGTGTCCATTCTTGCGTCACCATCCAGAGTCCATGACGTGTTACACTATTTTTTTTTCATGTAACTGTCTTTTGCTGCATTACTCATATTCTTCACACCGTTCCAGCTGCCAGTCATTCTCCCATACAGGCTCCAGCTTGATGCTGTGCCCTGTGTTTGCCTTCACTACCTCAGCACAGACGTTATGATGAGTGAGGCAGAGCAAACGAAGAACAATTATCATTTTCTCTCAGATTACATTCAGCAGATGTCAGAGCCCACATGTGGAGGCAGCTAATTGCCGTCTCCAAATCAACTGTGGTATAATGCTACAAGCATGTGTGAGCGTTTGTGGGAGTGTTGGGGAAGGTGGAGGGTGTGAGAGTTGTGTTATAGGAAGAAAGTGTGTATGCTGATCCATCAGGCAAGCCGCTCTTGACTGTGTGTGTATGTGTGCATATAAAAAGCCAAGCTAATGCGTGTGTCATGTTGGTGTACTAATGATCAAACTGGCTCACCCGCCATCAGCTGTTCACACCCACACAAGCAGAAAGAATCATATGGTACAAAGACACGGAGCAGCACAGGAACACGCTAACTACCCACTCTCATGCTACACACAGTCATGCTTTCATGGTGTGGTATCCATATTCTCACGCATGCATGCAAATACCCCCCCCCCACACACACACACACTCCAGTATTCTCAGCGTGCTTCCACGCTACCCAAGAATAATAAAGATTGAAAGACAGAAAGCATCCCTACACTCAGTCGTTCACTGCTTTCCTTTCCAGGCCACACCCCTCCCTGCTGCATCTTTCCATGTAGCCTTGAGTGGAGGCTGCATCCACAGGGCGGAGCAGGCAGACGAGGTCCCAGGGGTGATGTAGGGTGGAGGGGGGGGTGCAAGGCTGTCACACCGAGCTCCAGTGTCGGTTGATGGCTCGGCGTGAGGCATGCCACTTATCAGATTGGTGGGGAGGGTGGGTGAGTAGGTGCGTGTGGGTAAGGAACGCTGAGGACCAAGGGTGAGATGCCAGAGCACATTAACACAGTCCTTTCATCTTTACACACGCACACAAACATGCATTACACACTCACACACGCACATGCAAATGTACATGCTTCTTGAAACTGCTCACGATAGCATGCACACAAAAAAATCGCCAGAGATCCTCCATCCTCCCTCCGTCCTCCCTCCGTCCTCCCTCCAGGCAGACAGCAGCACGATGCCGTGACTGCCGCTGTGAAAAGCTCCCTTCTCTCCTCATTCCCCCCTCTCCCTTTCCCTTTCCTTTTCATCCTCCTTTCCCACTCTCCCTTGGTGCCCCAGTTCACTCCAGTGCACACGGCCCCTCCATCTCACCCAATGCACCCTCCACCCCCCTCCTATCTGGCCCCCATTCCCCATCCCACCCCTGACTTCCATTTCTGCAGCCTTTACACTGCTGTTTCTCCTTCATGCTACTCTTTGTTTTTGTACAGTTTAATGAATTCTCCTCATTCTTGGCAAAAACACAATTATACACATGAAAAAATTATTTAGATGTAGAAATATCAATGTACACACACCATCTAACAGCATTCTGAAGATGGATATGCAGACACACACTACAAAAATACCTATATAACCAGTTTAATCAACCCATTAAAATATCAATTTTCTCTTTTAACTATTGAACACTCAGCCCTATAATAAATGACCCAGAATGAGCTGTTTTTTTATGTGCTTACACACAACATGGTCACACACACAAAAACACATCAAGAGATGGGTCATTGATGGAGGAGGTCAGTCAGTCACAGAGCAGATAAACACCACCTCGTTAGGCATGTTGAAGTGAGTCTCGCTGGCTGGGGCTGAGACATCATTGTTTGCTAGCATGCTAACAGAGCCCTGGGCAAAGCTTCCAACATCTAAACAAAACTGATAGAATCAGAAAGTAATGATCACATATTATCCACTAGAAAGGAGATGAATAATCACATACAGTGGTTTGGGGGATAATGCACTGCCCTGCACTCTCCTCTATCCCACTGAATGCTGACATGGACACAGTAATAAATGCATGCAACAGACATCCTTGAAATAACAGTGATGTCAAACCGCCTAGGGCTCAATTTGTTTGTTATGCATGCATGCACATTGCTATCCATTCATAAGATTAGAAGCTATCCTTTACTGGATGGTACAGGACTGTGTACCAGGCATTCTGCCATCCTACAGGCAGAACAGTGTGAATCCAGAGAGGCAGGGAAACCAGGGCTGTGCACTGCAGTTTCTTTGCTTTGGGCTTTAGGCAGTCAATTTTCTTTCCATCACACACTTGCACACTTTCAGTCATTCTTGCACTCACAGTATTTATCTCAGTCTCTCCCTCTATCCTCCCTCTCTCTCTCTCTATATTAGGCCATCCTCCTTTCCCCTGGCTCTGATGTTAATGCACTCCCAATCAGGCTGTCCATTAAACGGACGTGCACTACACGTTCATCAGGCTGTCCAAAGGCCTGCATGCAAATGAGCTCAAATTGCAGCGCGCTGCAAACTCCTTGAAATCTCCTTAGAGTGAGAACGTGAGTGTACGACATGCATGTGTGAGAAATGCATGAAAAAGAGAGTGCCTGCCTTTCCATTTTATGCAAATGAAAACCACAGAGACAAGCATTACAAAGGATTAACCCAATCAGCATGTCTTTTTGATGTTTTGATGCAATGGTGAGACACTCACATGTGAAACTTGTTCATGTAAATTCTATCCGTGATCCGTAAGCCTGAGAGTGTTCAGTTTCTGTCAGCCAAACCCTTTGTCATGCACAGTAAAACTTCTCCGTTCCAAAATCACTGTCAAAACTTTTGCTAGAATCGCTGAAAGTGAGACACACAACAGATCTTTCACTTTCTTTCCCTCTCCTCCCTTTTGACCGCTAGGCATTTCACATCACTTCATTTTGTTCTTTACAAAGAAAGTTTGTTATTGTATCCAGTGGGATACATTAATTCTCACCTCACTTCCTTGCCATCTCTAACTTTCTAAACCTGTTAGGTGGATTGTGAGAGAACAGAAAAGGGCAGTGTAGACGTGTGGGTGTGAGAGCTGTCACACTTTTAAGTAGAAATTAGTTTGAGGTATCAACAAGGAGTAGGAGCAGCAGAAAGAAAGAAAGACAAAGCTTGAGAGTCAGAGAGACATGCTGCTTCAGGAGGCTGCCTGTTTGCATTCAGGAGGCACAGGGCCTAGTGTTAAATGCACGGAGCAGGGGCGAGTGTCAGCGATGCCTGCCATGTGCCAACTCTTAAGTGGCAGTGGCACTCAAAGATAATGAAGAACGATGATGAGGCCGAGGAGGGCATATCGAGGGCCCACGTGCACGGCTAAAAATCACCCAGCAGCCACCTATCGGGCCGCACACACAGCCACTCAAAAAGGTTTGCCAACGGCCCTGATTGCATGTCACAGAGTGTTAAACCTGTGGCTTAAATTTCCTCTTTCATTTACTAATCCAGCACATTTCTCTGTGTGCACTCCTGAACGTGTGTGTCTCCACATACGTGCTCACGCCTGGTGTGCAACAGAATGTGAGCCTGTATGAGTCATTATGCATTTACACCACATGCAAGACAGTTGAGTTAAAAAAAAAAAAAGCCACGAGTGAAAATAATGGAAGATAAGCAAGCTCCCTGCATTCCTCAATCGTGACCTCAAAACACACTTGTCATCTTTATTGTTCATTACCGAGCCGTGCGCCACGATACGCTAACTAATCCCATTAAACTAATCCACATGAAAACAACTTACGGCACGATAACGGGCCGCACTGCCTCCACCATTAATTTATGCCATATTCAAATGTGCAGAGAATTGAAATAATTAATGTGACTCCCCCACTAATTCTCCTTGTGGCAGAGATACTGAATGGATACCTGCAGGATGTTTATTTTCATCTCCTACTTTTGTCTGTGTACACAGAGTATGGTCCAAAGCAACATAACTGCTTGACTGCAGGGTGAAGAACTTATGTTTTTTGCCCATCAGTGCTCAGTAGCAGTTGTTTTATGTTCCAGGCAGGAAGACTAAACTAACAACCTCAAAATTTGCCTGTAGAAGTGTCTGGTTTGAATTTGCCTCCAACTTCCTGGAGCAGATGAGGTGGTAACACAGTGTTAAAGGCCTACAGCAGGTGTGACTGTCACTAAATTAGATAACTGTTTTAGAATCCTTTGCTCCTTCATTAATGAATATTATGGGCTCATGGGAGCAGAATCGTGGAACCTCTCCTGGCCTTCCAGGGTAGTCTGCCTCTGATGAGACAGCCGCAGAGAATACCAATCCCAGAAAACAATTGCAGCCTGCAGTCGATTTTATCTTCTCCAAAGGTCTTTTATCCCCAGAACCAAATCACAGCTCCCATATTAGCACCCATATGGGCCCTGAACATTGTCTGCTGGTTAACAAATGCTGAGCATGTTTGGATAGAAGGAGCGCGCACATAGGTTTATGAATAAAACATGTTGCCCTTATTAAAAATAATCTGGCTCAAAAGTGCCAGAGGCCCTCGAGGTCGATAAATCCCCCCCCCCCCTCCTTCACCACCTCCATCCACTCTCTCCATCTCACAGGGTTCAAGGAGAGTGGTCCCTGATTAGCACTGGCAACATCCAGAGAATGCATTCAAATTCTGTATGATCCGGTGGTGGACATGTTGAGTAGAATTAAATAAAGCAGATAGCAACTGGCGCTCGAGGCTACACAGAGGAGACTTGTTTAGCAATTTGAGCTGAGCTCCGGCTCCTTCTTACCTGAACATCTCACCCAAGCCCTTCAGCACGCCTTTCTTGGCTTTGATCTTGTCCTTGTCTTTCTCCTCTTTATCTCTTTCAGGTTTCTTCCTTTCCTTCCCTCCAACCTTGTCCCCATCTCTGCGTCTGTCATCTTTGGAGAGGTTGCCGTTCAGCCCAGAACCCACAACGAGGTCACCGCTGGCGGACATTGACTCGCGACCTGATCGGGAACTTCCCTCTGTATCCTCGTCCACTGGAATGGAGGGAATGGAGCGGGTGTTAGGTACAGATATTGAGAGGGGAAGAGAATAGCACACACAATCATAGGGAGAAAAAGCAGACAACAACAGAGGCAGAAAAAAACTTTAACTTCCACTTCACGCTCCCCATAGATCACAGAAGCTGCATCTGAAATCAGTTCACAACACCAGTTTTTTTTTCGATCAGTCACAAAGAATCACTTCTTTCCTCTTGTAACATCAGACAAACCATTAAAATAAAAGCTGCGTCCCACAAGGTATCGCAGCTTTGAACAAAACAAACTGGATTCATCCGTCTCATTAGAGCAGAATATATTTACATTGTACACCCTGTGAGAATAGTACTCAGTTGAACATATTTTCACTTAGCTGAAGGCCTGAAGTTATTTCAAGTGTGTACATTTCACACAGCTCACAAGAGAACCATCTTTTTCCCCCTTTTCTGTTGCATTTCATATAAAAGTGATATGACCGAACCGTGGAAGTTGGAATGATCATCATATGAATCTGGTTCTTAATTTACTTATGAACTCATTTCAACCCAGACATCAAATTGAAATCAAACTCCTTAGGAGATGTAAGGTTGATTAAACTCAAAGTTTCCATCACATCTAATCAGAACTGATGTGCAAAATGTAATTAATCTGTCAGTAATTATACATTTAGATAATCTTGAAAAAGGCTCTCGGGGATCTTAATTGCAAATGCGGTGCGTTCCACAATCGGTATAGCTCCTGTCTACGCTATATCTCTGGCTCTGAGGCATGAGGTAGATGTCCTTCAGATTACAACTTATTACAGTCTTACACGTCGTTGTCCAAGTTCTGCCTTTGATGGAGGAGAGAAAAGCACTTATCGTGAGGAAAGAAGAGGGAGGGGAGACCGTGATGGATTCTCAGCATATAGGATGAGACAGACTAAGGGAGGGAGGAGCTGAGGGATTCACATTTCAAGGAAGAACAGTGGGGTTTGTTTTCTCTTGTGATCTGTGGAGCTATCAGCTATTTCTTTCAGCTGCCATCTCGGAGGGAATTACTAAAATGGAATCTCAACATGAGGCACTGTGTTGCAGGAAGAGAGCGAACTGGCAGCTTAAACCTGATCAATTATGCAGTTCATTGCTGCACGTAGCCCCTCCCTTCCTTTTCTCCACCTCCACAAATTTGGGAGCAGGTTCTGGATGAGTATCAGTTATATCACTCAATCTGCTGCCTGCTTATCATCCACTTAAGAGCAACAGCAGTGAATCGCAGCTGTGAGCTGTATCTCGCTATTTAAATCAGTGCTAATGTTGCTACTGCTTAACGATGCCAATCTGCAGATAAAATACTAAATATTGTAATGCAGAGCCACCCAGAGGGCAGTGGCCATGTGTGCTTGTATGTCTGCATGTACACATGTGTTTGTGGTTTGGCTCTTTACATGTGATCTTACAAAGGCCTCGTAGTGAGTTAGAAGGAAGAGCAAACAAAAGGGAGCACTTCATTTTAAAAATCAAATGTCATCTTCTATTTCATTTGCTTTTTTCAAAAAGCAAATGAAATAGAAGCAACCGCTTATCAAAAAAGAAAAAAAAAAAACAGACAAAAGCCTTTATCGTCGCCGGACATCAAAAAGTGAGGCCATCCACAGCAATTTAATGGAACTGAAAAGAAAATGACTTGGCTTACAATCTCAAATGACAGCAGGAGCATTGATGAAAGCATCAGGAGGCTGAAAGATAATTTGAAGAGACAGACGACCACAGGAAACATTTTGTCACTTCGGTGACCATTAAACTTTCCTGCTTTAATAATCAAGGACATTTAAACTGTCCTGTCAGTGAAGGTTATGACAGACAAGTAAAATAAAGAAGTAAAGAAGAAGAAGAAGATTTTTGCACTAAACTGCAGAATTTCCTTTTTCTTTTTTATTTCTTCAAACAATGCAACACAAAGTGGCACAAGGGGAAGTGCATTTGGCCCAGCAGGATATCTTCGGGGACACATTTTCTTTAGGTGATGCCACATTCTTATTTTATGTAAATAAAAGTCTGGGAGCAGAGGAAGGCAGAGGCTTATCTGTCAACTTTGACTATTAACCTCAGTGACGAGCACAGACTGGCTGCTTTTATCTAAATTGAAAAACAGAGTTATTTGAATATCATGAGGGAGAATGCAATATACCGCAGCAGGGGAAATCGGTTGCTTTCCCCATTTTTCTTTGCCGAGATAAGACTGTATTTAGTGGCGTGCTGACAGAGCTTATGAGAACAAAGCGTTTCAGGCAAATAATTCCTTCTTTCTCAAATGTCCCCCAGCTCTTTTAATGGAATCCTTTAATGGTGAATGGAAATTTATATCTGGTGATTACTCTTGTAGTGTTGCAGTGTTATTACCTGTCGCAAAACATAAGACGGCTGCCTGTCTATATCCAGTGCATGTCTTTTTGTCATCAAACACCAAGTGGGAAAGGATATATCCACTCAAACAGAAGGTGGCATGTCTCTTCCTGTTTTCATAGTTCAGGATAAAGTAAGGTAATTTTGGTTTCAGTCCCAGTCAGTACACAGGGAAAACAAATGTGAGTAAACCTGACAAAGTTGTGAGGTGCTATGTGCCAAAACTAACTGGCACAGACCGAAGCAAACACATTTATTTCATTTATTATCATAGTAAATGTACTTATACATATTTTGTGTAAAACGGATGCAATAGCACCCTGACGTATGTGAGTAAACAGCAGAAGTTTCTCCCTGCATGCACTCTGTTGAAAAACATGGCAATGCACTTTAAGAGTATGTAAGCTCATGGGAAAACACGCTGCCACATTCTCTGACAATCCCACTAAACATGGACTATGTGAATATTAATGAGTGTGTAAGCTAGACGCTTAGTGCAGGTGTACTTTGTAACGCACACATCTCTCCAGAAAGTGGGGATCCCTAACCTAGTTTACTTGTAGGTGAATCCTTCCATTCCGAACAGGCTCTGGGGAAGCATTATTGTGTTGGCCTATTTTATACTAACAGAAATTCTCTGTAATAATCTTCTAATGTCTTCCATTATACGTTAGATAATGACACACTTTTGGGCACATTATCCTGGATCACTGCAAAACACAAAGGCAGTGTCTAAACACTCACACGTCTCCATGCTGTTCTCTTCATCTGCTGTCGTGACACCAGGTTTCTCATATGATTTGTCAATTGCAGCTCGGAAGCTCTCGTTGCAGCCGCGGCCCCTGACGATCCGTGAGCGTGGCCTGTTAACGTTAATCTCACTTTTCAGTGTTGCCTCAGCAACCGCCGTCTGGAGACTTTCGAGGGAGCTGGACTTTTTCAGGCCCAGCGAGGGTCCGACCTCTTGTTCTGCAGAGCCTATGGAAAGAGGAAACAGTGTCACTGAGGCCAGCAGACTAATGGTGTGCGACTCTAACTCCCCCACAATGGCAACCTAAAACTTATCATCACAGAGCTCATTGCATGTCATTGAATCATTTACGTTTTGCTAGTTTTGTATGGATGATGTTATGTGCCGTACTTGGCAGCCAAAGAGAAAGTGTGAGTCTGGCAATTAACAGGAAAAACAAATGATGTCATTGCCTGGCCAATGAAGTGTGTGAAATGAGAACAGAGTGTTACATCTTCACTGAGACATTTTCCTGTTGAGAATTATAATTCAACCTTTGTTCTTGTGTCTGCAGAGTTATATTATATGGCTGAAACATAATGCATATAAATGAAATATCAAAGACAGCAGTGTACCACAGCACCGGAGTGATTATAGCGTTATACTAAAATATTATACACTCCCAAAATGTTCAAAGTGACTGTGAACCTAAAACTATTCCCACGGGTGGTCCTCAACCTGCTTTCACTTTCCCGAACAGAAAGGAGGAAGGCACATAGACTAAACAAATCTAAGTCCATTCAATTCCAACACCATCCTCTCATATTCACCAGCTCATCTTAGCACAAACATCTTACAGCTGTAATCTTTTGCTCTCTTCCTAAGGCCTTTTCGTGTAAGCAGCATGAAGGCAGTACCACTGAAAAAAAAAACCCAAAAAAACCAAAAAAAACTCAACCTGCTCTGTTATCAGTTGATTAGCCGGGTGGGCAAAAACCACCAAAAGATTTGTTGACATAAGCCACCTGCAGAGCGAAGCTTGCACCTGGAGCCTTTCCACAATGTTGTCATCATATGTACTGAACATATGAGTCATGAAATAAGACAAATGGCACACACTTTGTTTACTTCAAACTACCATTTTGCAAAGCTAATATAATTAACAGGTAAATTGTGCACAATACAAACAAAGGGCTGTTATGACATGAAACATTTTTGCAATGTAGGACACACTTGGTGCTGATATGGAGGCTGGTAGGCCAGCTGTGTAGAAAACAAAGTGAACAGTCAACCTCTTCAACGCTGGAGCCAGGCCCCAAAAAGCTGTAATTATTTTTCCAATGCTTGCCAGGGGTTTGTTTAGGGCATGTCAGTGGAGCGCGACTCAGGTATTGGTATTTCATTTTATCAGGGAGCGTCCGTCAGTTCCCCGGAGCTCTTACCTTACCTGCCAGTTGGTAAACAAACAGCCTGGTTGATTTTCTGTCCCCTTTATTGTACCTCCATTCAGCGTGTTGCACGGTGCTGTCACACATAACAAGATGGATTTCTGCATATGTGCAAGTGAAGCCTTGTTAGATGTAAACTTCTGCAGAGGAAACTATCAGTTATAATGGATAAACTGTTGATTCAATTACTGTAGCAGCACCACTGACTCTCTGAGGACTTAGCACGTCAATGAAGTCTGAACAGAGCAGCATTGTGTCTTTACGACTCCCTGTAGACCATATAGACCCTCCACATGTAGTGAATGTGCTGCTGTTTCGTCTGTGGCTTCATGTGGAGTAAATAAATGTCTCCCACGTCTCTTCCTGTTGGTTTTTAATGGCAAATGTTGCCATAAGGTCTTGTCTCTACCCCCACTGAATAGAACACACACATGCAAACACCGGGTGTATATGTGTGTGCCCCGTTCAGGGGCTGCTCAATAGGCACAAGAACACGAATCCATGACACACACACACACACACACACACACACACGCTTCTGTCACGTAAAATCAACAGGATCCTCAACATGGTTAAAGTGGCCTAAATGAGGCATGACCCACTGCTGCTAGGTGATCACAGTGGACCTTAAGATGGAGGGTTGCATGGGCAAACACAGATTAGGTAAAGAAAATAAACCTCCATCAGTGCAAGAAAACAATGTGGGAACATAGGATGAAGCACCCTGCCTGAAATACATTTGTTTCAGTGCACAAGATTGAAACTAGAGAGTCACAAGCACACAAAGGTTGCAAAAGCAGGGTATGAATGAGTTCAGAGCTGAAGAAAAAAGAGGGTATACTGGCAGCACTGTGCAGAAATGCATATGTGATGCTACTATTATCATAATTCTTTCAGTGGCAGCTTGTCTCTTTTGTTGGCTGAACGCCTTTGCCAGTTTCTTCCTGATCCCTTAACCAAGCAAACCTGCAGCCGCTCACTAGTGATTAGCCAGCTAGTTTAAACATCCATCCAGACAGTTACTTTTAGAGGACAAATGTAGGAAAGAGCAATGCTGACTGATTTCTTACTTCAGTCATGTCATTTTAAAGGAACTGAAAGTTTTCATGCTACTTTTAGGATCTTCATGGGTCACAAGGACATCTGTCTTTTTGCTGCATTTGCTACCGATGCACCTTTACTGAGAGTGTGAGTGCTTCTCTATCATCCATGGCGGCTATAGATCTGGTGTCAGATCTGGAAGTCAGATAGGCTTAAAGGTCAGCTGTTAGCCAGTGGTGTTGGGTTTCCAGACCGGTAAACACACCGTGTATTTAACACACTGTTTTCTCTTCCTTTTAGTCAATGTTAATAAAAGTGTCCAATCCCAAGAGAAAGTACCATTCAACACAAATGAACACCGATCCTATAATGCTGCATCCCATTTAGTGGGAAGAGCAGATGTGTGTGCCTTCAGGGTACATTGGACAGTAAAATGAAACTTTACTGTGAGCTACAAATGTCTGAGGGGTCAAAAGCTCTCTGGTTGCAGGAACAGAGGATTCATTTTACAGCTTAATTCATCAGATGAGGACGACCATTTCTGATTACTATGACAAATTTTAAAGCCAGGGAAGCATAAAAAGCCTTACAGGACCAAGAGAATGCAAGTAAAAATCATGTAATTCATTTGTTCAGAAGGAGTAATCTCATCATGCGAAGGACAAGAGAGGACAGGAAGAGGACAAGAGAGGACAAGAAAAAATATATTATAAGGAAACATTGGCATAGACACAGCATGGCAGGAAAATGCTGTAATTTTTCATACTTAATTTTTCATACATAAAACTCAATCAATCCAGTACAAATGTCATGTAAATTTGGGATTTTTTGAAGCTTAGGCACAAAGCCTGCCAACAGTGGACACGCAGAAGCCAGGGTACATGTTTGACACAATGGGATTGCAAGTTAGAGCCGCACAGGATGCAACAGTTCAAGGGAACACAAATGACATCTGCTGTACTTGGAAACAGGGAATTATCGTCCCGCTTGGTATTCCGCACCATGATCCCCTTCACCATTGTTTCTAGTCATCGCAGTGAATGACGAAGAGAAGCAGAGAGACAAAGAGAATGGGAGAGCGAAGCAGATAGAGAGTTTGCCCACAGACCCCGGCTGCCTCGAACCTGCCTTTGTTTTCATCAGAAGCAGCCCTGGCTCTCCAGGGAGAGTTTGACGGACAGCTCTCTGTATGCCAGTCTATTATGCGATTCCTATCACACAACAGAAGCCTCAGTGCTCTGCTCCTCATCTTCCTCTTATTCAGAGGGATGAAAATACATATTCCCCCACTGCATACAGACATGAGTTTGTCTCTCCCCACACGTCTGGAGGAGAAATGAAAATCATCATAATGAAATACAAAAAAAGAAAGACAATCAAACCAAATATGGGGAAAGTGCAGCTGGAATTTTGTCATGGCTGAGGACAAAACTGGCCAACGTGCTCTGTTCCTTAGCCAGATAAAGGGCAAGGACAGTTAATTGGAGGAGATCCATTGCCATTAAACGTTAGAGGGGAGGTACAGCAAACTCCATGAATAAATCAGCAGCAGTTATTACAGAGACAGGGGCCCATAGCATAATTAGAGCAGCTAAAACTATGCTCCCCAGCCATTATTCACCACAGGCTCTTGCATGTAAAGATCTGTGTACAGACAGTGGCTCCATTACACATAATTTATTCAGAGAGTCAGGGCTTTAAGCAGGGTGGTAAAAGGGTAATTATGTTAAAAATAGCCTCCAAGGTGGTCGAGGGAAGGCCAGGTCCAGGTACCCTAGTGGAAGTGAGGCATCCCTGGGTCAGCAGCACTCCTATGTCTCTGCCAGTTGCAGATCATTAGCCCGACAGAGGACGTCCTCCGTACGCTGAACATGAGTCACAAAGGAATCACCATTACTGGTACTGGTGGTTAATATCTCAATCAATGATTCTGGATACTCTCCTGTGGTTGTGTGCTTTTTATTAATCTAATAATTTAATTTTTAGATTTGCTTATCACTCTCTAAGTACACCGAGCTAAGCTATTAATATGCAGAGGCTGGCGACTCTCATGCCAAGCCTGGCAACCCAGCGGCTCAGTGACTGACTTGGCTGGAGCTGAAAAAAGTGCCTGACTCATTTAACACTGGCCTATCAGTGACTAGCCTCCACCAGTCTCTTAATATTTGCTTTTAACACGTATTGTTTGTATGTTTAGGAGTCCTCTGAGATGTGCACAAAGTTTTGATATGTTTGCATGAAAGTAATGTCCCATGCCTAATATGGGCACACGTTATTATTATTTTTAATTATCCCTGTACACAGCAGGTATCAGGCATGTTAGTTTTAAATTAGCACTCTCTGAAATCACACAAAAATACGCCCTGGTGACCCCATCGTCGGTGAATGCACTCTAACGTGCCGCAGACGCAGCTCAAAATAGCCTGACTATAATGGATCAATTGCAGTGAGCTGAAGAGGCTAACTGGCAATGAATGTCTCTCGATTGCAAACGCCGCTCCATCGCACGGCTTTCTCCAGCCCTCCACACCTCCTGAAGTAATGAGTGTTTTCTTAAATCACTTGCAGTTCAGAACAAGCACAATGGCACAGGTTCCCACATTAGTTGCCAAGTCTCTATTCAACGCCATGCAACTCCCTCTCAGCAATATGAAAACCCTCTTTTGATCATGCTGCAATTTCCTCAAACAACACTCTCCTCCATATGCATCTGAAGGTGCCAAGATCACAGAGCCGATAATGGTTGGGCTGGTTATGGAGAAAGAGTGGGACTGCTTATCCAATCTCTATTATTGACCCATAAACCCAGCTAAACACTCATAATGGTCCATTGGAATAATGGTGTGAGTGTACTGAGCTGGTCCCGACATGGTTGCTTGTGCTACAGTTAATCTCATCTGCTACTGTTAAAGAGTATAAACAAGTGTGAGTGGTTAGAGCCTTCTGCACCATGTTCTTGAGCACATGCAAAGCAGAGACAGCATCGGAAAGAAGTGCGGGCAGATACTGAATAGTTTGAGAATAATGATCTAAGTGGAGCAGATATTACACTCCATGCAAGAGCCTGTCAATCATGAGGCTTACAAAGCAAAGTGGCTGGAATGTGCTAACGTATTACTGTCAGCACCTCACGTCTCTTTCTTCCCTTTTCTTCCCTCACTCCGTTTTGTTCCCCATCTAAATGGGACTGAGCTGCGGGATGTCTGACCAGTTTAGCATATTTCAACAACGATGGGCTTCAAAGTCACAAAATCCATCTGCTGACGTGATGGAGCAACTGGAATGCGATTAAAAGGAGAGACAAAAATACCTGGTGACAGAATAAAATCAGTCTGTGGGGGATAGCATTGTTGAGCATGTTAACAACTTAGTCAGTGTGGCTTTGAAAGAAAAGGACAGCTTTATTAATGTGTTAATAGAAAGCAGAGAGGTTTTCCTGCACCTCCTACTTCACCTAACTTCTGAAGACAAACCTGTCAACGTCCAACAATGAGCTAAAGACGAGGCTTAAGGGTAAACGTTAGCAATATGTTCTTCAGCTCATTTAATTTTCAACTCTACAGTGCATTAGCCATAGGCCATATTTCATTGTGTGGCTTTGATGTAATAATTTCATTAAAATAATCACCATGCTATAGCAGTATGCGCCTGTGAGATAAATGGAACACATGTGACATTAGATACAAAGCAAATCACAATATGTAGCTTTCATTTTGAACGCACACTGTGGAGCTTGTGTAGAGCCTCCATGTATTGAGTGAAACATTTCTCCTCTGGGAACTCATGTCAGTTACTAGAGTTATTATGAGAGGAACAAGTTAGTTATTTCCCTGCACCATCTGAACACTGATATTCTCGCTGATGGATTATGATTTTGTATTGGCAGGGATTTCTGTCAGCAGGATATTTCACAAATTCATTTGGGACCTGAAAAGTAGTGAACGGGAATGTGATTTTGAATGACATCTAATAACACTCTCACTGATCTTGAGAACTAAGAAATAAAAGCAGTAATAAAGATTTGTAAAACATCCATAAGGCTGGGTATCCCAGGAGCAAGCTATCGTCTTATGAGCAGATGAATTAGTCTCAAACAAACACTGTGGTTTTCCAGAACGAATCGAATTCACTGATAAATGCTGACACCACTTTGGCTCAATTAAGAAGCTTTTATGATTAAACTTGATGATAAAATGTGCATTTGCAATAATCAGACACCATCATGGAGCAATCTCAGCTTCCTGTCCATTCTACTCACTTCCTGTCCTCAGTAATATCCAATTATATTGTGACACTAAGAACATAATGGAAACAATTTTTCTGCTCAGCTAATTTCTCAGTGAAACCTATCTAATAAACAACTATCATCTTTCTCCAAAGCAGCACTTTCCGCTATAAGTTTGTTTTGTCTGGTTTCACTTTGTAGAAAAGTTTTGATGGTGAACAGAGGCCATAGCTAATACAGGGAAGGTGGACCCCACAGAGCTGAGTGCAGTGGCCTGGACCTACACCAGACTCGGGCAGAATCAAAGGTTTCTGCAGGTCTCTGGGCTCCTTGTGGAAGAGAGCTTGTTGTTATCTGTTATGATTAGCCAGTGATCCGAGAGAGGGCAACGTCTGCTTCAGCCTCAGTGGGAGAGGCTCTGGACTCACACCATGTACTTCCCTGGGTACAGTCTGAGTGTTTTAGCGTGTGCTTGTGGTTACATGTTTGTGTGTGTGTGTGTGTGTGTGTGTGTGTGTGTGTGTGTGTGTGTGTGTGTGTGTGTGTGTGTGTGTGT
>JBBMJY010000013.1:16782726-16792927 GCA_037833715.1 Toxotes lorentzi
ACACACACACACACACACACACACACACACACACACACACACACACACACACACACACACACACACAGAGCCACACAGGTGCTTTTCCATGTGTACACACATACACATGGTGTTACACAACTGCATATTCAAACCCAGATATGTGCCCATATTTTGGGATTCCAAATATATCCCCAAAGCAAAACTTACTTTCTCATAACAAACTTAGTGTATGATAGAAAAAATGTTATTTCTTGGTTTGTTAAGGCAGGAAGCTGGTTTTCCTACCAAGGAAATAACTTGCATTAACTGAAAATGCATTATAATGTGTATTCCTTTAAATCTGCGTTTCTTTTTTTGTCATGCAGTGACAGTCCAGAAACCCTCACACGGAAACGTGTACAAAAAAAATCTCAGACACCAGCTGACCTACACCTCGGACAAACACTGTGCCGCTTTCTTCCACTCATGATCTGTCTGAAGTCCATCAAGTTATAAATAATTCAGCCTGCTCACCATTCATCCTGACCGGGCATGTCGTGGATCCAGGGCACCGGATTCTCTCCCACAAAGCCCATGTCTTCGTGAGAACTGGAAGACGATTGGTCAGAAAGGTGGGCAGGAAGCAGGGATGGCCTATCATCTTCGATCATCACTATGTCGTCTTGTGGCATGTTCACAGTCGGAGAGAGCTGGTAGTTACCTGACGGGGGGAGAAAGCGATGAGAAAACATAAACAGCTCCAGATAATTGTAAAAGTTTCTTCACAGTTACATAATGTAACATGGCATCAGTACCTTTTTAAACACCCAGGCTGATAACAAATGTGAAAAAATCAGATTGAGAAAATCTGTGCACACACTGAAGCAAACAGCTCCACAGACATGTTTGAGTACACATAACAATTTTATCTTGCTTTAGTAATTAGCAAGATAATACGGGAAACAGAGATATGAAATATTCATATCAGGACACGCCTGAAGGACACCGATATTTCTCAAAAAGGGAAAAAAGGATTCTCATCAGATACATTTTTGAAATGCTGAATGAATACAAAGATGTTGAACGACAAGACAGTTACCACCAATGGTGGCGGGCATGTGACATTTGAACAGCACGGGGACAAAGTCACCATGAAGTCACAAGACAACGCACAAACATGATCTAATGTCTGCTGTCCTGAATCCAGTCTCTTAAAGTCGCAGCCAAAAGTTGGAGACTTGAATAGTTTTGTTCATTCTCCTTCTCCAAGGACAAATATGAGCAGAAGCAGAGCTCCCCTGATCTGTATTCCATCCTGTCTGACCCTCCCACTGACGACTTCTTTGAATCGCTCCTTTGCTGCTCCTCAGGAGTCAAAGTCAATGGGGAATGAGCTGCCGCGGCTGGCACTCAGCACCAAGGGCAGGAGGAGGGTTGTTCAACAGCATGAGAAGTGGCATTACAATACAGAGGTGGAGGATTCGCTCTGCAAATTGATCAGTGCCTGACTTCAGTGGAGACGTACACCCACCAAAACCACGAAATCAAAGTCCGGATGAGTGATGAGGTCTAAGCCCTATCGCACACCTGCTTACTATTAGACAGCAGTTTTCAGAAATGCTGAACTTCCTATGGTCTTTGTTTTTGTTTGCATTATAGGAGAGCCATTTTGCAAATTTAATAGCTCAGGAACAATTGTGTGTAATCACTAACAGCAGACAACAATATTTAGCCTGGCAAGATCCCAACATGAGTCTGAGAGGCATTTAATTTCACTGTGGCCTGAAGAATGATAAATGCATATTGTGGAAGTAAATCTGAGCACCAATCAACGCAGCAATGAGGTGTAAGGTTTGGTTATAGTTACAGTTATTACAAGAAAAACAAAGATACAAAATAAAAACATCTGTGCAGGGGAGGACATAAACGGAGGCGGGCTCATAAAGACCCTCTCCTAAGAGCATTTTCTACGTTATTTGTCATTATAGTCAGGAGGCATGTGTCAAAACAGATTTATCACGCCTTATACTTTTGGTGAATACTTGTATGATACCAAATGTAGCGTTACAGTGAACAAACTGAACTAAGGTGTTACTTTACTTTGCAATGTTTATTTTAAATTCTTATTTTTTTCTTACTTCTTCTTGCTGTTCTGCTCCTTGAATAGAAACCTTCACCAAAAACCTGCTCCTGGACTCACACGTCTGTTAATTGATTCTTTTAGAAGACTCATCTCTTCGCCTATGGACTGCTCTTCTAAACCAGTTAAGATGGCTGCCAACTCTGTACAGATGAAGGCCATTTCTCACTTGGGCAGCGTGACCGAGAACCATGGGTAATTGAATTCACCCCATACTGTAAATCAGCAGGACTGGAGTAATGGCAGTGAGACACTACAGGGAGGCAGTGTGACTAAGCTGGACCTTTCGGTTTCATAGCAGGCAGACCAAGCAGTAAAATTATAGATAGGTAACAATATTCATCATTTATCTTTAATCATGTGTTTGTGTTATGGCATCTTTAATTGTGACGTCCAGTTTTGGTGTATAAAAACTAAAAGTTGCAGTCTGACCTCCGTCCAGGTCACTGAATACCTGCTAAACAACATAAAAGGAGATTTTCTGTACTTCCACAGATATTATGATTATGATGATACTGTGTATACACAGTCCAGCAGTTTGTCTAGTTATTATGTGATTTTCAGAATCTTCTTTCTGTTCTGTTTATCTTCTGTGTGCTCTATGCTCTAAACAGAAGTTTAGCTTTGACCTCAGAGTCCTTGCATAACTCCTCTAAGTCAGTCCCGAAATGTCTCCTCTGTCGTCATTGTCTCTGCTTTACAGTTAGTTTAGGAAAAGTGCGGCAGTGTCAGACACGAGATGCCCTGCGGTTGTGTGTCCACTGGGGCCGTCCTTACACCAGCCTTTACTTTCCTTGAGCTCTTAGGTAGAGTTACCTCTCAATTGCATCAGCAGCGCTGAGAATTTCACTACAGTAGGGACCTGGAACAGACAAATGGTACAGTCGCAACATAACAGCAAGTGATGTTTCGTTAGAAGAAGCTCTGTTAAAGCGTTGCTTTGTGTTTCAAATACACAACACATGGGCAAATCATTTCTTTGCATTCACAGTACACACTCTTAGAGACAATACATTACCCATAGTCACCTAACATTCACTCACGTCAGCAGACCACTTCTGCCAGAGGACGCAGTTTTAATTAGAAACTCCGCACCACTTTCTCTCCCAGCTTTATGAAATACTTCCAGCCAGGACCTCTTGACACAAGTGGCCAACACTGCAGATGAGGAGTTGCTAAAAGCATTCCACTTCCCCCTTTACTAAGCTAAAGTACACACACACACACACACACACACACACACACACATATAAGCAATAAATGGCTAGTGGACAGGTATAGTCAGGGCAACGCTGCTGCTTTGAGAGTTGAAAATAATTAGAGGAGTTGTAGCTCTTGATTTTCTGCAGCTGTACAGCTAAACTGGGACAATGAAGTGGACAAGAGTTGGATTGACTAAAAGAGCCCGAAAGAAAATTACTCAGTCTTTGTTAAATGGTTCTTTGGCTCATTAAACTGGGCTGAGAAAGATAAAAAGCAAAAGGCAGAGTGGAGAGGAAGGAGACTTTTCAGCACCTTCGGTGGTGTTTTGGCGCAGTGAGGTGCAGATGGAGCTGCTCTCTCACTGTTTTAACACCATTGTCTCTTACTAGCTCTGCACAGTCGGTGACGATGGGAAAAAGGGCAGGTGACAGTACCAGCAGAGACACTCCACATTCTACTGGCAGCCAAATCGACAGACAGTGTATATGTGTGTGTGTGTGTGTGTGTGTGTGTTTGTGAGAGAGTTAGAACTACCTGGTAACTAAGCTGAAAGTCAAGGCTGGTCCTTATGGAGTGGTGATTCTAAATGCAAATAAGTTCTGATGAAATAATGACTGAATCCATTGGTTTGTGAGCTTTGAGTGCTGCCTCTGTTGTTTACATCATTTTGCTAAGTGAAGGTCATCTGAACATATTGTTGTTCTTAAGCAACTTTTCACTGGTTATTCTCTCGCCTAACAGCACCAGAGAAAAAAATAACCTCAAGCATCTAAACCTGTGAATGCAGTTACAGTTTTCTCCAAACCCCCAGAACCGCATTCTTGTCTAGAATCAAAATGCTGTTATTTAGCCTCTGATGACCTTTGCAATTCCGAAAACACTGGAGCCTTTCATGCACTCAGCTTGTGGAATAAAAGCAAATGAAAAGAAATACTTTAATATCACGATGCCATCACAAATGAATCAGCAGTCACACACACATATCTTAGAGACATCTACAGTACGGCAAGTCACTGTTCACAGAAGCTCCGAGGGGTTATTTGGTATTTGTTTAAGAGCTTCTGAATTAATGCGTAGCATCTATGCAGCTAAGGGCAGAGGGATTGTGCCACTGTGGCCTTTCTGACACTGTAATTGGAGACAGCCTCTCATGAGTCACACTGACAGAAACAGACACACAATACCCACCACCTCAGCACCCACTGTTACAGTCACCATCCTGCTAAAAACAAACACAAGTTGTTGGGTGGGGGCTTTGCCATCTAGCAGTAATACTGTAATGTGGAGGCTTAATACATGACAGTGAGCAGCTGAAACATATTAAAGTCAAAGTGTTTACTGTGGTTGTTAATTTTAATGTTAGAACATTAAATGTCACTGCAACTGTGGTTCATCACTCAAACAGAAAATGGAATGGAAATGATATTTGTTTAATTTGATGCTGATATCAACTGAGCTTTATCCACATGACACACTTCATGATCACTTAACGGTCCTGTCGTCCTGTCTGTCCACTCAAAGCATATAATTTCAACAAGAACATAAAATCCCCCAGTAAACACAGGCGGTTCTTCTGCACCCTCTCAAATGGTGCAATCACTACAGTGAGAGCCACATTTCCACCACTGCCCTGAAGCTCATGCAGCCCTCTGGCCAGCCGTGCTTAGAGTGTGGAAGCTTTTCCATGATATCGAAGCAGAGATGTTCTTCCTCCCTCTGGCACAGAGTGAAGACAGAGACAGATGTGTTCGTTGGCTCGAGAGGCCACCTGGCTGCATCCATCCAAACGGATCAGAGCTTCACTCTCTTCTTTTCCTGCCCTCTGTCCAAGCGTTGCCCGTTGAAACATTGAGCTGTAAGGTGAGAGGTCACACTAATAGCCCCATTCTATCTTCTTTCTCCTACACGATTTCCTCCATCTCTGTCCATCACACACTCTCCTGCTTTCTTTTCCTCTGTCTTCTTTGTCCACCTCCCTCCTTCTGTGACACTTTGGCCTATTGATCTGACTGGAGGAGAGATCATTAGTTGATCCACACTGCCACAGCTTTCAGAGCCATACATGAATTGCAGCAGGTAATCACCTTAAGTACACACTGGTGGAAACCAAGGCCTTTTGTTCAACAGGGGACATCAGTGCCATTTTTTAACAGCGTTCCACCATTTACCAGGGATTCCCTGGTCAATGCAATTGATCAGAACATTTACTTGATTGGCTTGATGACAGTGTCTCACCTGCTTTTGGAGAAACTCAATGTCTTGACTCAGATGTCGAGGATATGAATAAGGACACTAAACACAGGGAGTTACGGAGACATATGGAGTTAATCAGTGATTCCCATGGACAGAGAAACAGAGCGTTCACCAACCTGCCATAATCACTTTCTGTCTGTGCTCTGGGCTGTGAGCTGTAGGGAGGTCAATGATGCAGCCAAGATGGCATCGCTGCTGGCAGAGAAGATCTCCTCTACAGCATAAGACTAAACTAACCACTTCTCTGGCATTTATTCTCATGATGAGGCTGAAAGCTTTTTCTGTTCCAAAGAAAGTCATCAGCAGGGCTGAAGGAAGATCTGCCCCCAGTCCAAGCCTGTTATTTAGCCTTTAAATGGCATTTCAGAGAATATAATAAAAAAAAAGAAAGACCTCAACCTTTCCACACTGGCACCAGCTGCAGATTCTATGCATCCACACTAAAGACAAATGTTGTATCAAATATTATATGTACTGTCTTGTTCTGACACATCTTGGTATAACTCATCCACTCATTCCATCCATTAAAAAACTTAAGCTGAGAGGAGAAGTGAGCAAACACACAGTTGTTATATTAATGTTACATATATGTTAAACTGGACCTTTTTCCACAGAAGTCATGAGACACAGTGAAACATGGGAAAAGGGAAAGTTCCTGGGTCTTGCTGAGGCATACTAATAGCACTCCGAGGCAGAGTGAACGTCACGTTAAGGGCGGTCACACAGACAGGATGAGTCTGCAGACTGTGAAATACTGGAGGTGAGGAGACAACAGGGTCAAGTCCTGGGAAGACAACCCCACTTAAACACCATTAAGGAACACTATAGCGTCTGGGGACACCCAGAGGTTGGTGTGTCTTTTGTACGTTCATCCTTTTGAAAAAAAAATGTCCTTATACTGAAAAAATAATCGTTATAAGGACTAATTTTGTATTTGGCTTAATATGTGTCTATAGGATTTTTCACCTGCACTGCATACATTGCAGCTTGAGTCCGCTTGGCTGGTTCCCACATCCAGCCTCCCATCCCACCCCTCCTTCACTCCGGTGCCAGTCCTAGGTGTGCATTCTGAGTCAGGCACTTGGCCAAACAGTCACATCCACAGCAAACGCTGGTCCACGGGCCTCAATTTTCACCCCAGCGTGTAGACCCCGCACCCAGTGGCACTTTTCAATTAAACAGAACGGAAGGCATAGCCGGGTGTGATGCTAACGACCTTTGTGTCAAACCCCGGCTGTCGCTGACACACTGTGCACACGCAGGAGATTTCACTCAGCTCCATATTTCCTTCCCTTTTATTTACCTTTTCTTGTTTCTTTCTTTCTGTTTCTCCTGCTTTGAAAGATAAATTATCTTTGCCAATTATCTCTACTTTCACCACGAAAAGGACAAAAGGATGGAAGGAAAACAGAAGAATAAAAGAAAAGAAAGTGTCAGGAACTCATTTCATTTGAACAGGGAGTCAAACAGAGCGAACTGTACGCTCACCACCTGCTAGCTGTGGATTCAGCCCCTGGACATGATGCTACAATTCACGGTGTGTGCATGTGTGAATCCACAGCTGACAATATCACAGCATTTCATGGCTTACTGAAGCAAACGGGGAATGGAATTACCTCTGACTATTGATTAGCTCAATGTGTGCGTCCAGAAATATACAAGCACACACACAGCAGATAGTTCTGAATGACAGCCCAAAACACTGCAGCGAAGATCAAGGAAAAGCGCCCTTCCAATCAATGTGACGACACCATACCAGCCATGTCTGGCCTTCATGAGTCAGTAATTTAGCAGGTGTAGATACACTCAACACCGAGCTGTCATTCAAGCCCTGTCGGTTGTGTGCTTCCTGACCTTGCAGAGCCGATCTCAGCATCTGTCCTCTAACCACATCTGTCACATCTCACACACCAGGCAATATGTCTGAGCACATCTGAAATAATATATAGAAGAAGACAGAGAGTGAAAACAGCACACTAGTGAAGAGAAAGTGAAGAGACAATATTATGAGGTTAACAGGTTATATTTTTATTCTGCCGCTGTTTCTTCTTATTTATTGCCTTAGTTCAAACTAAAGTGAGTAAATGTAGGAGACTGACATTTTGGATCAATTTAGAAATGGAAAGAACATGAATGAGTATTTGCTTTTAAATTTGTTGATTTAGGGACAAAACAAAACACATCTTCTGAATCTTTAGTAAACTGAAGATGTAAGTGGAGAAAATGAGGATCAGATTTACAGTAATTACAAAAAGTCAAAATCTGAGTGTCTCTGAGCAACACATTCCTGTATTTTACTTCTCAGGTAACAGATTGTACCTCAGTGCGGCAGTGTTGTGTTGCTAGAATGAATATAAACTAATCTCTGGTTGCATCAAAAATTTAAATATCAGAACTGTGTCAGGTTAAGAAGATGAAGACCTGTCACAAAACGCAGGCGCGGGTTAATGAGGGCACGGCTCAGAGACAGCCTGAAGACACACAAAACTAGGAACTGACATTTTCTTGCTGCGAGACAATCCGAGTCAAACATCTGAGACTCCACTGAGCTTCAGCTGTGATAACTTTCCATCCCCACCCCTAAAACTTTTCCACTTGGCTCATTTGACTCCCACTCTGCAGGATGAGATGAGCGCTGGGCGCCCTTGAAGTTTCAGCGGCAAGAAACTTTTCCATCAGCGTGCCCACAGTTGCCGCTTACGATCACAGCAGCGTTCTAAAAAGCCTGCATCGGAAAAGCAAGTGGAGTAAATAGGCCAAACTGAGAAGAAAACCCAACCAATTTCAGAGCATTTAATTTGGGATGGAGGAGTAAGACATGATGAACGAGAAAAAAAAGAGAAGGGGAGACAGGGAGACAGAGGGAGAGAGAGTGTCAGGGGCAAGCCCTATTGATCTGGACGCTTAATTAACCATCAGATGCCTCTGACACAGCCTCTGATCTTCTATGATCAGTAGCAGAGTGGCACCACTCTGGGGGGAATGGTGAGGAGGAGACAGGAGAGAAACAGGAGAACACATGGGAGAAGGGTGGAAAGGGACAAAGTGTAGATCACTGACTGATTATAAATTCACTCCATCCGTGCAGAACAGGTGCAAGTGGTAACTGGGAGGGAATCAAGAAGATCATGAGGAGACAGGAAAATGGTGAAGGGTGGAGTAGGGAGAAAGAAAGCTGGGGATACTGGGGATGAGGAAGAACAAAGAAGAGTGAGAAAAATATATAGCAGATGTGAAAAAAGACGATAGGATGGAGACAAAATAACATGGAGGGGACAGGAACATAAAATGAGGAAAACAAGTGCGTGAAAATCTACTGTGTGTGTGGAGAAAAAGGGTGTGGATGCATGCGACTGCACTGCAGTATCCCCAACAATGACGCCCTCCCTACACTGATGCAATTACCTTCAGCCTCTGTGTGTATGCATATGTGAAAGGTCTGTCGATGCTGAGATGACAGAAGCGACCGGCCGAAGATTGAATTGCCAATTCTAATACACCTGAAGAGCTGAGATCTTAGCCCGCTGATGTCAACTGGGTAGAATGGGAATCAACCCCAGTGAAGCCAGTCGGGAGTGGAGTGAAGGGGGGAAGGATTGGGGATGACTTTAATCCCCGAGAGGTTTGAATAGTGAAATAGCATACCGTGGGACACGGGGCGATAAGGCGGGATGAGGCTTTGAAGGTGACGCTGGCTGGGGTTTTAAGGGAAGCATTTCAAGGGGAATGGGGTGGATGTTAATCAGTACATGTCAGATTACAGACAGCACCAATACATGAGAAAATACACTCACCAGGCACTTCCTTAGGAACACCTGTACACCTGCTTATTCATGCAATTATCCAATCAGCCAATCATGTGGCAGCAATGCAATGTATAATACGCTGCAGATACAGGTCATGAGCTTCAGTTAGTGTTCACATCAAACATCAGAATGAATGTGCAGCTGAGAAATGAACTGATGCAATCATGTCAACATGGAGCAGGATCTCAAAGGAAGGTTTCCAGCATCTTATGGAATCCACTGCATGAATAAATGAAGCTGTTGTGAGAGTAAAGGGAAGCCCTGCCAAGCTTTAATATGATGTTCCTAATAAAGTGCTTAGTGAGTGTATATCTAATAAGCATGAGGTTAGCAGGTCAACAACACTTTCCATGTTCGTGAAAAAGGTGGCCGACCAAAGAAAATCCAATTTGTGGAGTCATTTGGTTCAGTGGCAGCTGAGAGCAGAGACACAAAGGTGTTGAGAGGGAGAGTGAAAGACGCCTGCTAATATATGACTCACCCATCCGTCCGATCGCATTAACCCGAGGCGTCGAGTTGTCCAAGTCTTCAATGGTTTCATACAGAGAGTTGGAGATACGGCGCTCATGGTTGTCCAGTAAAGAGTTCATGGGATGCTCTAAAACCGGAGGGATGCCAGGGGCTTCCTACAAAGACCGGGAGAGAGATGAAGAGGAGGCATGGGCTCAGAAACAGGTGCCCAAAAAATGTTCTATTTAGTCTCATACATAGTTTTAAAATATTGTTAAAGGCTCAATATGAACATTTTCCACCATATACAGTAGTTTTCAACATTCTTCAGCAGCAACTGTTAGCCTAAAAAGGAATTTTTGAAAATGAATGTGTAAAAATGCTGAAA
>JBBMJY010000013.1:16793027-16840075 GCA_037833715.1 Toxotes lorentzi
TTCCTACAAAGACCGGGAGAGAGATGAAGAGGAGGCATGGGCTCAGAAACAGGTGCCCAAAAAATGTTCTATTTAGTTTTCAACATTCTTCAGCAGCAACTGTTAGCCTAAAAAGGAATTTTTGAAAATGAATGTGTAAAAATGCTGAAAACAAGTTGAATTGGAAAAAGGAAAAACAGCTCTTGTGTCCCACTGAAAGATTTTAACAGTCTTTGACAGATTATTTTTGCAGTGTATATGCATCATTCAAACAGGAAGTTATACACATATAATCAAATTCACACACAAAAAGAAGAGATGGCGTCTGCTGAACATGGCTCCTAATGTGATGCCATCTCTTCTCCAAAAACATGGAACCAGGGCTTCAGCATCCATCTCGGCTTATGTTGGTATTTTCTGGTTCAGCAGTGTGAAACAGCTCCTGCAGTAGTCCGAGCTGGATAAAGCTCCATGGATTTCCCATAGGCCGATAGACAGCTGTCTCTAACAATGAGCCCTTGTAAATGGACCAGTGACATTTGCCATGTGGTCGATGTGCTGCACTGCTGGTTATTGAGCCCACTGTACGCTCAGTGCATGTGTCAGTCTCGACAGGAGGGACATAGTTAGCAGTTCGTCTTTGAGTTTGGGACCAATGGGCCCAGATACTGTGTCCAGTCTTCGACAGCCAACAGTCTGTCAAAGGTGATATTTTAAGGACAGAGACAATGCAGCTCCCACAGAAAGACTCAGGGTGTGTACAGGGAAAAATAATCTTAAATCCATGTGCAGAGAGTTAGAGAATAAAGCCTGGGCCTTGGCCTTATTTCCCACAATGCTTCATAGCAGCCTGTGGGCAGCTGAGGGAATGCACTGGAGAAGAACTCCCTGTACAGGACCTATTACAGATAGCTCCCTCACAGCGAGATAGTCTTGCGCAGTTCAACTTTGTACCTCAAGCATGCTTTAAACCAGGAGGCCCGGCTAATATTGATGTCTCACAATACTCTGCTGGCTCCCGGCCAAGAGAAAGGGGAGTAAAAGATCAGACAACAAAGCGGCAGGAAGACAGGAGAGCAGGAGGAAGAGGAGGAGAGAAGAAGAAGAGGCAACTCCCCACCACCACTGTGGGGAGTTTCTGGTAAACAAAAGGAAGGAATAGTGAGAATAAGAAGAATGAGGGGGTGTGGGAGCTGAGGCCAGAGAGCAGTGTGGGTGCTGTCAAGTCACCTCCTCGTGGGCGTAGCGTGCCCTGGGAGACACGTACCAGGCTGGAGGGACTTATTGGCTGTTTAATATAAATGAGAGGTTTAATGAGGTTGAGAGCGCAGGACTTTATCGGGACAGCATGGTGATAAGAGCAAGGGGCGAGGAGGGAAAGAAGCGGTGAGTGAGAGTGTGTGTGTGAGAGAAATGTGGGGCTGGGTCAACGCAATTACAATCAGAGCCACGGCCACTGCCAGCCTTATAATAAAAAGAATTTCCCCAGATGATTCAGGCTCAATAAGGTTCAAATTGTTTCAATGAAGATTTATTTTACTCACTTCTCCCTCTTCTACTCAACACCTCTCTGGATTTATTAATCTGTCTCAGATCTGGCAGAGACTTGTCATGAGCTGACAAGAGGAAGGTTTCAGATAAGAGGTAGGGAAATGTGTGGACACAGTGGAATAGAAAGCAAGCGGCTGAGAACCAAATGATACGAAAACTATGCACAGGGTGTGTCAAGTGAGATAGATCTCAAAGAGACACATTTATGTCACTGTCTCCCTCCATGTCTGAGCTGAACAGGCTCATTTTAAAAGTATTCATTGGCTTCAAAGGTAAATACACTCTGGAATCCACTTAACATAGAACCAAAATGGCAGCAATTTAATCTTTGTGTATCCAGCATTAATTAAGTCTGCTTCTGTGCATGCTGATGCTTCAGCACGCTGTGAATGTTTACTGACTGGTGAATGTTTACTGACTGGTGCAAGTTTGTATGACAAGCTGAGACATTTAGATGTAATACCAGAAGCCTTTGCTGCTGTCATTTATTCAGTCTGCCACATACATCCAGTTTTTAAATCTGCTGATACTCAAGACTCAAGAACACTACATTTTCCTGCAATAGAAGCAGCAGGTTAACAAAATGATTAAATAAGCAGAAGAAGAAGAAATTGGAAGTTAGCATTAGCTTCAATAGCCACAAAAATAAAAGTGCCAGCCATGGAAAAATAAACTGCCTCAGTGCCACAGTGTTCAAACTGCTGCAAATTTAATCCCTAAACAACAGCAACAGCAAGTTAACTGAGGAGCTTATTTGTCCATAGTGGATGTGTTTCTTTAAATCTTTCAGTGTCGTCGGTGAGATTTTACCTTTCTTACCCCCAGTTCTCATCACCTCATCATGTGTTTAATCTGTCTTAATCTAGTCATTTTCAGAGTGGATTATCCTGTTGACTGAGGGAGAGGGCAGAGCACTGTGACTTACGCCGAGCCCAGTCAAGATCCGTCGCTGCTCAGTGATTGGACTCACTAAGCATGCCTGTGTGCTCAAGGTAATGCTTTTATTTTTTCTATCTATGTGCGAAGGTAGAATATATGAGTGTGTGTGTGTGTGTGTTTATAAGCATTTGTGGTAAGTGCAGACTTATGCACAAAAGTGTTTTTGCTTGTGCATCAGCATCTCCCTGACCTTGAGTATTTGTTGAGGGAGAAGAAGCAGTGTGTTGACAGTGCTAGTCTTAAGCTGTCAACTAAGACTAATAATGTCTAGTCCATGGCCATTTCCTGGCCTTCTATCCTGGTTTCAGCCTGTTGCTCTGGCCCTAATCCAGTCAGCCTCCACTATAATGCTGTAATTACAATCCTTAAGCTGCTGCATCCTGCCACGGGCACAACTCACCTCTCTGCTGGCTAGATACCCCACTTTCATTAGCTTCTCACATCCTCCTAGAGCCTCCTATAATGCCAGTGATTCCCAAAGTGGACTCCCAGGTGTTTTAGGAGTTCTTAGCAAAAGTTCAATTTCACCAAAACATCACAGCCAGGAAATCAGCTCCTGATCATCATAACTCCTGATCACATTTCAACGCAATAACCAGTAAACTGAGATAAATGCTAACATTACCATCCTGATGTACTCATAATAACATTGATAACATGTTAATCTTGACTATGTATAATAAACATAACGAAAATTGTTAGGATTAATCATCGCACATCCAAGCACAGGGCTTCATCCTCCATGGATCAGGAACGTTTATGGTAACCCATCCAAGGACTGTAGAGACATTCCAGTCTGAACCAAACAGATGGACCAACACTGCCATCCTTAGAGTCAGGTTGGTAGGAGGGCTAAAACCTCACACATTTAAATTCACAGCACTAAAATGTATGTGCAGCAACTTAGCATTATATGGTTAAATGATTATTGGGTTGTGTTTAGCTCATATTTGGCTAAGTTTGCTAACGTCAATAACTAGTTATATATCTGATAAAACACTGAAGCCTTTCTTCGTGTCCTTTGGTGCCACAGAGGAAACTGTAACAAAGTTCGAGCCCCCGATGGATTATCTGACTCTGAAAGGAGGAATCTCTGTCTGTATTTCAGTCTTCCGTCTTCTTCTCATCTCTTCAGGGATCTATACTTGAGATACTACTGAGAGTTGACAATCCTCTGTTCACACTGGCCGAGTTCAAGCACAATGTAATAGTATCATATACAGCTAACAAGTGAACTATGCTGTGATGTGATAGGGCCGTTTGTGTGTGTGACTGTGTACATATGTATTCACATACATGAGTGTATGTTGCTTAACAACACTGGAGTTTTCAGACACTAAAGCACACACTTCACCTCTGTAGTCCTCCAATGTGCCCAAGCAGCCCACTCAACCACCAGATTCAATATATTATTCTCTCAATTGGTCCTATTCAGTTTCCCCCGCTGCTCCTAAATGAGTTAGTCCTCAGAGAGCCGGCTGGGAATGAGGGCCCAGCAGCACTGGAATTGCATTTCTGCTGCTCTGCGATCTACTTTCCTCAATTTAGTCACCGCTTTGTTGTAAACTGCATTTCCCAGAGTGCACTGCACTGTGCCCTTGCTCTATCCCCTTTCCATGAATCACTCCTATTTGCTATGACAACAGGGGAGTTGTAGTTCCTACATGTCATGATCTAACTGGACTTCAATCACTCCATATTATGTGGAAGGGGTGGGGTCAACACAGATTCCCATCCCTTTCTCTTGCCTCTGCTGTGGGCCAGCAACTCAATGTTTTAAGGGCTCTCCCAGCAGTGGTCAGCTCAATACTAATAAAGCCATAATTTACTAGGCCGGGGCCCTGATTGATAGCTCTCTCAAGGCTCTATCGATCAGCCCTTCTCTCATCCGAGCTAGTCTTTTGTTAGGGCCAGTCACTTCCTTCCCCTTTGTCACTTTGCATAAACGTTCTCTTAGTGACTAACAGCAACACTAATAGAATGAATTACAAACATGGGCCTCTGGCATGCTGAGACCACCTGGGTGCTCCTTTAGATGCAGAGTAAGCTTTAAAATCTACTCTTGTCACGAAGTTAACTAAGCTACTATGACTGCAGGCTTCTATGATGCAACAATGCTGGAGTGAAAGCATGGAATACAGTCTCTGCTGCTTCGATCGCTCTCCTGTACCCCCTGCTGCTTCTCATCAATAATAAAACAGTGTTCTAGCTTGCCCATTACCTGACCATGTTCCCTAATGGTGTAGTTGTAAAATAGAAGAGTAAGGTAAACTATGATCCAAAGTATGTTATCATTACAAAGCAAATGGCCACAAATAACAAAAGGTGTTTTGAGAATAAGTTGTTTGCCTCTTCTTCTATGAAACCCCATCATATTTAAATAGCATCATTTTGATTCCACTAGCTGTTGTATGTAATATTAACTCATGTCATTGTGTCAGCCTAAAAATGTGGGTTAACCCCCACCTCACCCTGCATGCTGCCCTGTCGTCCTCATGCATCACGCTGTTATGAGCCTGTCACATTCCTTCAATTTAAAGCATTGACGTTAATTAGCTGTCATGTATATCAAAACCTCAGCAGAGTAGTAAATGTCGGCATTACGAGCGGTACATTTGTTGAGGAACAGCAGAACACCGGTGGATATTTCTGTAAATGTGGTTCTGTGCAGTGAACTGAGAAAGCAGGAAACAGTAACATGGTTCTCAGGTGACTTAATGCACTGGGTTACTTTGCCATGGTTTGTTGTCCCACTTGAAATTTACATAATTGGGGTTGCCGGACTGGGAAGTCTTTCGTGGTCAAAAGAGAGGCAATTCCTTACATTTACATAAAGCTTTACATTTATGTCTCGAGGTGGTCTTGACAGAGAGCTCTGCTGAGACAAGCAAAAAAAGAAAGTGAAAGTTAGAAATATCTTTATTTCAATAAATGGATTCAAACAAATGGGGAGGATCGCTGGTAAAGAGAAGGACGTCCTTAGGCAGAAGCTCCGTCTCATGAATTATCATGAGAACTCCACGGTGCAGCACCACGATGTAAAAATAGTTCACTGTGAAATTCAACTCAATCTGTAGATGTGTGAGTGAAGTAGCTTTGCTGGCAAACAGACGGGGGGAATGAGAAAGATTTTGTGGTGAAAGTATGTTTTGGTTGCTCTGATTTCTGCAGTGCCTCACTGGCAAGTTGCGGTAGCACTGTCAGGAAGGACAAAAAAAAAAGTCAGCCAGTCAAAAGTAGTCAAAAAATAGTCGATGTCTGCAGGAGGTGTCTGTCATAAATAACATCAAAATGCATAGAGAGGCGTGTGAGTGTATCGTGTGATGAATCTCAAATCAGAGAAATGAAACCCAGCCACAAACATGCTTATCATCAGCCTGTCTGCTTTTAGATACTGCTGTGATAAATATCTTAGAAATGTCATGAACTGCTATGGCTGGTGCAAGAGGCAGAAACAAACATCCACCACTGATCAAAAGTTCATAAACACAGGCGGGGGGTGGGGGAGCTGCATGTGCTCAGAAATAAAATCTAGTTCATTTTATTGGAATTATATTAAATTATGTTAAATTCCCACTCACTATCTATTATTGAACTTTTATAATAAACTCCTTCATATTAAAATAAGTTCTGATGAATCTCTTGCTAACACTCATTTCTCTATACTGTGTTCTCATTTTTAAAACTTCTAACGATGCATTTTGCATTTGCTGTTTTCAAGACTTACGTTAACATTGCAAAGCTAACATAATACAAAATGAAGGGAAATCTCTACCTTATGGATGTGGAAAGTTTATGACCACTGGCCAAATGATCAGAAGTCTCTCTCTGACAGTGAAAGCAAGAAGTCTGGACATGCAGAACACTGCCAGGGATGGATCAGATCATCAAATGGTCACAAACAAACAGCGAAAAACGTGGGTGGTACTGAAAAAGATTTCAGATCTAATGTCTGAAATATTTAATTAACGCATATAAATTTTTAAAACTATCAAAAGATGAGGGCAGGAAGTTGAAAATAAATCTAACCCTGACTTTGAACAACCAAAGTACTGTAACGGATTTGATTGAGTCACAGGAATCTGGGTTTGTGACTTGATCAGTCACTGCACTAAAAACATGAAAGACGGAGAACATTAGGGAAGTTTGGCCAAATAAATAAATAAATAAATAAAGGAACTGAAATGACTTTTCATAAATGCAATTGCTTAAACACATGTGCTGATATATTAATAGAACTCAGATACAGAAGAGAAATTATCCAGTCTGTGAAGCAGCAATGCAATTACAATGCTTCAAACGAACTGGCAGTGACCAATCATATCGCCTGACTATCTGGGGCAGAATGGTAGTTTTTCAAACAGGGACAATCCACAGGACCAGAACAGAGGGGAAATGAACTGTTCTGCTACAGAGTGTGTGTATGTGGGTATCTGCACTTTGTGTGTGTGTACTGAGCATATTCAAATGTGATGAACTATACTTTTTCAGTCTGACTTTGTCTCCTGTTGGATTAAACATCAAATGCATTAAAGGTACTGATATTAAAACTGGTTTCCAAAGGCAGCTGCAGACATTTTTCTTCTTCTCTAACAGGCTTCATCACCTGACTTCCTGCATCTTCGACTCACGACTGCCCCTTGACCTGGTTGACTGAGAATCTTCCTTGACCAATTAGTTTAGTACTTTAAAGCCTGAATGAGGGCGCTAAGTGTTGCCACTACTTTAATGGCAGCAAAAACAGAGCAGGTTCTTCACCTCAGACATGGTCTTAATCATCAGCAGCCTACTGACTTGTCTCTCCACTGAGAGGATCTGTCTGGATGGATCTCGCCCCAAGCTCTGCTGAAAGCAAATGGGCTTCTGGGAGACCTTAGGCAATATGTGGAAGTGCGTGTTGAGGTGTTTCATGTTCATGTTCATGTTCATGTATTACAGGGCCCTTTGCAGTTACATCACGCAGAAGAAATCCGAGGCCAGTTTCATGCCTGGTGTGCTTTAGTTTTGCAAAACCACCCACCAAACCAAACTTAAACCACCGGGAAACATTACACTGCTGTGCTCCAACAAAAGTGACCACACTTTAGCCCACAGGACCAAGCAATGATGAAATCAGTGCAATTTTCATGGAGTCAGGTGGCCTGGATTTGCTGCACCCATCTAAGTCCTTGCCTCTGATGCATTAGGCTGTAGTGCTCGGCTCCTCTCCCCTGCAGACAGTGATGGATCTGATTCATTTCAATGGTGGCCTCCAGTGCTCACTCCCATTCAGCTCCCCACAAATCTGCCTGGCCAACACAGCAGAGCAGGGGAGAAGTAGAGTGGGAGGAGGGTGGATGTAGCTGCAGGGAGCATTTGTCGACATTTAACTTCTGCTTTTCTTATATGAGGTTTGCAACTGACCTTCAATTCTTCATTTAGAATCTTATCTTTTCTCTATTCGGAGTATATCAAAATTCCCACTAGTGACTTTATGGAACCTTTTCAAACCACTAAGCTTCCTGAAAACAGTGCAGCTTAAGCAATGTATGATTGCCTGTAATGGGACTTTAATGGATGGAATCTGAAATGCACTATTACGTGTGCCTTCTCCTTCTGTTTCACACACACTCAGTCTCCCTCTGCAACATCATCAATATGCTGTCTCATAGCAACTGATGTTGAAATAAATGTCAAGTTATATACAAACTTGTCAACATGTCTCTCTAAATTGTCTCTCTAAATGGATCACAATTGTAATAAACTTTAATGTAAAAATGTCATCCTTCATCCATCCACCTACAGTGATAGTGTAATAAGAATAAAAAAAAAAAAAAAAAAAAAATTTTTGATGTTTCTCAAGATGTGTTTGTCTGTGACCCTAACTGTCTGCTCGGTGTCAGTCTGTGCACCTGTCTGCCTGCTGGTGAGGGATTAAAGAGGACAGGAGAGTGACTGCGCCCAAGTGATAGAACTCACTGAACCCTGGGACTGAGCTTTCCCAGGAGGGACATGTGTCCTCTCCCCTATAATCTGGAGGTGGGGGAGGAAAGGAAAGAGGACGGAGGAGGGATGAAGGCAGAATGAGAAGAGAAAGGTGTGCAGACTGAAAACTGCCCCGTGTCTGGTGGGGCGAGCTGCTTCCACTATCACTCAGACAACAAAATATAACCCAGGAAGTCCAGCTGGAACAAAAGATCCAGGGGTTTGAAGAATTATATGATACCACAACACTGCACTTAATATTAGAGCTGTGAAAAGTGCAGGATTCTACTACCCTGAAAAGTTACCATGGCACCAATCATTTTATCTTTTGTCGAGATGATCGTGAGGTCAAATATAGCGGTACGAGGGAATCTCACTGTGAGGGTGATGTTGATTTGGAATGCAGCAAAAGTTAAGCCATGTTCAACTTTGATGGTGTTTTTAGTGTTTTCCTTTTCCCTCTGTTTTTTGCAGTATCCCACTGTGTTGGCACCATTGCTGAGTCAACACAGTGGTCTCATTCAAATGAATGATGGGGCTGCATGTTTTTCACGCAGCGCTTTTGTTTGACTGAAAGAAGCCTGAAAGAGAAGAAGGGAAGGAGGGTTCAAATTAACATGATAGGACCAAAGAGGAGGGCCTGACTGAATGATGGTGGAAGTGGGGAACAGTGGTTGTGTTGATGCATTTTAAAGTTGTCATGAGGAACATTTTGTTTCTCAGTCATATTTCTGATTAAACGCCCTGTTTCCTGTTTTTATTTAATCTCCGTTACCTCCCTGTATGACTAAAACCAAGCAGTCCTTCAAAACAGCTAACATCCAGATGAGACACACTGATACTGAGTTTTAACTTGAATTCTGTATTATCAGGAAAATAAAATTAGTTCCTCTTTTAGTGCTGTCAAGCAGTCTGAATGTATGCAGTCTTGATGATCTCACTGTAAAATTGAGAAAAACACTGCAAGAGGTTTGACAGTCCGTGACTGATAAAAGTGCAATGCTGCAATTAATGGCAATTCATGTGTGATACCTGTGGAAATTCGGTCTCTTTTTATTCCATGTTCTACCTGTTAAACTACGGAGCATCACACCTGTTTAAATGTGAGAAAATTAACATTAAAACCAGAAGAAAAACAAGCTCATGGGGCATCAGGGGCATGATGCGTGGTAAAGAACAGAGAGACCGAGTGCTCGGAGGGTGAGGGCTAGTGGGGAGGGTGAAGGGCAGAGAGGGAGGACGGGGCTCAGCGTGGTACTCCAAACTGACACACAGCCACGGGACACAGGCTCCAATTAGAGTCACAGCAACACTAATCAAACCTGATCTACAACCTCTGGCTGCAGGGTGAGTGAATGTGTGTGAGTGTGTTAAAGTATTTACCCATGCAGTCAGACTGTACTTAGTATTTCCCATTCAGCTAAATCATGCTTACATACATCTTGTTTTTTTTTTGTTTTGTTTTTTTTACTCAAGTGTGTGAAAGAGTACAGTTTTTGATAAAGAACGGTGGACTGGGATTAGCTCCGTATCACACTGGACATTTCATGAAGTTGAAATCCCCTGGCTTTCAATATTCTTCACTGTTGCCTCATGACAAATATTCTCCTAACTGCAATACACATTCCTTTATCTGCCTATCCTATAGTGTTATTTTGCAGGCCTGTCAATCACAACTCAGTGAAGTGCTTCTTAGATATCATATCGAGGCCCACCGTGGGCAAAGAAAATCACACAGAGAATGGTGGGGAAATATGAGATGTATCACCTATCTCACTCAGGAAATGAGACTGTTTGAAGATTTGCATGGTGGTGTGGTCGCTTCATAAAGGTCCTCCTCTAGCTATCTCAAAGCTCCAAAAACCTATGGGGGACAGATTACAGCTAGTGGCAAGGCAGAAGAAAGCCAGCCTCATTTATCATTCAGTGCAGCTGAAATGTGGCCATCCCTCTTCTTCACTCAATGTATCTTCTACTTATTCACAGACAGGATTTAAATGAAAGCATGCATGTGTGTTTGTTGAGTGTGTGTAAACAATATGTACTATACACTGTGTGCGCGTACGCATGGGGAAAGTGAAAGGCACAATTCATCTTAGAACTATGGTGGCTTATAATAAAATAGTGTTAATAATATCAACAATATCTCATTTAAAAATTAAACAAAGTCAGACCAATTAAATCTTTCTCCTTGTGGTGCTAATTAGTCCCTAGCACATCAGTGTGACTCCTCCCGGACTGTTAGCCTACCTCACTGTTTTTGGACACCTGCCGGGCCACGATGAGCTGGATCATCCCTCGCTTGTTGCCCTCAACAGACATGGATTTGCGCAGCGTTTCCATGGCGTCCTGGTTGGTCTTCCTGAGCAACGACTCTCCATTGACTGCAATGAGCTGGTCATTGACATGTAGGCGTCCATCCTGCAGACAAACACCATCAGGTGAAAAATTACAAACTCTGCTCTGCTGCTCTACAGCACAGTGGTCGACCTCATCTTTGTACACTGAGTTACAACAAAAACGGAATGGATGAACGGGCAATGAATCGCCTGAGGATAAGTGGTTGGGAGTAGTTACTTGCCTTGCTAGCTGCCCCTCCATTGATAATGGATTTCACAAAGATGCCCAAGTCGGCATGGCTCTCCTTGGACCGATTACCCTTGACGCTGACACCCAGGCCCGCGGACCCTGAGTCATTCAGGGGGATCTCAAAGGTCATGAACTCTCGTGTACCATCAGGGGTTAACACCATGTCATGTTCCTCTGGTTTCTGAGGGAAGAAAGAGAGAGATCTATTTTAGTCTTTATCAGTTGGCCCTCGATCAGTTGGCACTGCACATGTGCTAATTCACTTTTTTGAGAGAGTGAAACGGGCACAAAAATCTGCACAGAGCTCTGGATCTTTTAGGCTGTGATGACTTCACACTGTGTTGGCTTCACAGTGAGGCTTAACAGTTGCTGAGCCTCACTGTGAAGCCAACACAGTCACTGTTGAATTCAAATGACTGTGAGAAGTATCTGACTTTAACTTTGGTGAAAAGAAAGAAAAACAAAGATACAAAAAAAAAGATAAAGAATAGTGGAGCAAAAATTGAAAAAAGAACAGGGAAGGTGACTGACAAGAAAATGGAAACCATGCAGGAGACGAGATAAAGAAGGGTAAGATGAGGGGAGCAGGAGAAGAAAGCGAATGGATGGCAAGCATGTCACATATCTCAGGGCTGTCATCGTCAATTGGCCATACTGTCTAGCCGAGTGCTGCTAATTCCTTTCTGCCGTCATGAGCTCGGTGTAGGAACAGTGAGGACAGCAGAGAACTTTGAAAACGCCAGGTAGCAATTTGATGCTCAAACAACAGTGGCTTCCTTTGAACAACAGCCCTTTGAAGGATAATTTGTGACACGTTGAGAATGTGACCTTCTTTCCCGGTGCGATCCACGGGCCTTTTGTTGAAAATTACCATAGTAGGGGCCCATACTACAGATCCTTATGCACAGTACACAGAAACGTTCATTTCAGCTGCCAGAGAGGTGTGAGAAAGCTGAGTGCCTAACGCCCAACGCAATCAATTCAGCTGGAAAATAGTCCATCAAACAACCATTCCAATCTCTTTTCTAACAATTTCCACTGGTGTCTAACAAAGAGTATCTGCAAAAATAACCAAAGGAACAGTATTTGTGTATTTTACTTCTCGCTAGCAGCCAAGCAGAAGGGGAAAAGGTGTGAGAGAAAGCTACTGCTGTAGAGAAAACACCGGAGGGAATCAAGGAGCTGGCTGTTTCTTTCTTATGTTGACTATGAGCAAACCTGGTAAAGAACTAAGCATGTTTTAAAATCATTTCCATTCAGGTGAGATACCGTAGCCGTGCTGAAATCAACAGCAAGTTCTTTCTAAACAGTTTGACAGAAGAAGACAAGACACCGTCTTTCTCAAAGAGCAGTGAGTCTTCCAGCTATGCAGGCCTCTGCCTCTGGCCACACCGACAACCACCGTAGTTCTTGGGAATTATGTGCCTTGTTCAAGGGCACATCAGCAGCAGTAGTGAGGTAATATCTCATTCACGTTCTCCACAAACACATTGATATTCAGTGGACAACAGCTGACAACTGTCTGATTACAAACCCTCTCTACAGGATGCTTGAAAGCAGTGCTGCAATACAGTGGTCAGATCGTACTGTACATGTGTAGTTATCGCCATGGCAGCCAAATCCACATGAACAATACTGGCGGTGAGAGCAACCCACCCCAGAAACCCCCCGCAAGACCTCTTTAAATAGACTCACATCAATACACACGTGTGCACACACACAACCAGATGGATGGCAGCCAGGTGTGTGCCCTTCACAGCTGCTCGGATAAAGAGTGAAGCCGAGGAAAGAAGGGAAAGCTAGAGCATAAGGCTGAGGAGTTATTAGGATGCAGTGGTGCGTTCAGGTGGAGGCACTTTTCAACACCCTCTGACTGAGCCCCTATTCTCCAGACGGCCCTCCTATCTGCCCCCCTTTTCTTTCTCTGTGCTTTTCTTCTCCTTCTTTCAAAATGGCAGTACACCTGTCTGTACAACTTGCCAACCAGGCTTTGTCCCTGAATGGACCATTAGTAAATTCAGGCCGCTGGAATTCATTTAATCGCTCTGCATTTCAACAACTCCAGCTGTACTACAGAAATCAGCGGCTCTTATCAGGAAATGACCCTTTGCTTTCCCTCAGACCGCTGAATGAAGCAGACAGACGGACAGGACAAAATAACTGTTGAAAAACAATTCATCCAGCGAAGGCGTAAATGTAATGCATCAACAATGTTTAACTTCCTGTTCTGTCTGGAACTTGTAGAGACATCATGGTAGAATGTCCATCTATATAATCTATAAGCTCTGACAGCTGTTATATTGGAGCAACAACACAACTCATGGGTTGTGATCAGTTGGTTTCCAATGCAGGGCCCTAGCAACGCAGCAAAAACATACAATTTCCACTCTGAAAAGAGCACTCGTGGATGAATGGCCTCATGCATCATTGGCAGGGTCAGTCTATGTTTAATGAAGATGTTTTATCAAAATAAATAAATAGCGGCTATGAGTTATGTCCCTGGAGAGGCTTTTAGCCCAGCAGTTGAAGATAGTAATACATTGGATGAAAAAATTACTTTGGATGGACCCTGTCTAAGCCTGAGTGTGTGTGTGTGTGTATGTGTGCATGTGTGTGTGTGTGTGCGCTCTCTTCCAAAATGATGACAGAATAACCACCCACTCAGAGCTGTGTTACGGGAATAGCGGGCCGAGGCAGAGAAAGAGAGAGCAGTGTAACATTTTCATCAGACAGGAACAAGCGCCGCCAGCCAAGAATGAGTTTGTCAGGCTGCTTGACAGGCCTTGTTGCACCGATTCTGCTCAGGCAGAGCTGGATTCAACTACCTCTGTACAGGAGAAAAAAGAAAGTCAGCTCATTTTCTCAGGCTCAGTCCCATGTATGCACCTGGAACAGAGAGCACAAAAGCAACTGATGTAAAAACACGGAAAAGGTTGCATACTTAAATCAACTTCAGTATGCACCAGGAAAAAAGTTTTAGGCAAAATAAATCTGAATTGGTAACTGCAACATTTTGGGTTTTACATTTTTTTTCTCAAATCAAATTATTTTTCCAGGGAAGAGAAGGTGAACTCACTAATGACGGCTGACCTCTGTGAGTGTCACTCTGCTTAGTTAAAGCTGAAGATCCTGTATTCTCGTGTCAGCACTGGATGATTTGACATCTGGAGAGTGTGTAGTTCATGCTCTATATTTAAAGTCGCAACAAAATCCAAAATTGTTTGATGCTGTCTGGTAAATAAAAGGTGCAGTGCTGCGTTCAGGTGCTGATCATTAGGGTCAAACTGCTTTTAAGTGGAGTGCCTGTAAGAAGCCTGTGTCGTCTCCTCTCTGCTCTCTCTGACTCAGCCATGCGGTCACAGTCCATTATATGATTAAGTCCTTTGCTAATTAACACTGTGATGGGTTAGCTCCCATTCATTACAGACTATTGTCCGGACAGGGGAGGGCGGTAGAGGCAGCATTTGAGCAGAGACACAAACAGGTGAACAGAAGAGGGGCAGAGGAAAACGCTGCTCATCACTCCAGCAGAAGAGTCCCGCCTGCTTAATAGACCTTTTTGTTTTGTTTCTACCTCTCTTAACTCGTCATGTGCTAACAAGGAAGGTGTGTTGGATGTGTGTATGTGTGTCAGAGAAACAGAAAAAGCCACAGAGAGAGAGAGAGAGAAAGAGAGAGAGAGTGCAAATGAATCCAAATGAATCACAATTACTTCTATTCACACATAACTCTGAGTTCTCCGCACATCACTGCCTAAAACAATTAACACTGCTGGAAACTTCTCTCCACACTTGGCCCAATTTGGTGACATTAAAGGTCATTGGAAATGAATTTAAAAAGGCTAAAAGAAATCAGCCATGGATGTAATTGCAAAAGGGGTGCACGCGTGATAAGTATTGTAACACAAATTTCTTTTGGCTGTGTTTTTTTTTTTTTTTTCTCACAACATTTTCTGACAAAGAGGCAGAATATTAAATGCCTCTAAGCCTGAAAACAAATCCAGGCTTTTTCAGGTACAATGACGGGTTGTGAGGCAAGATGTTACACAAAACTGAAGGGCGCGAGGAGCACAGCAGGCAGTGGCAGGTTTTAAGGGTTTGAACTAACAATACATGTTCCTCACTGGGCAATCCAGCAGATTTTCAGCACTCACAAACTGGAACTGTTATCCTTTGGGGATGTTCTAATGAGAAAGCTCATTTGGCTCATTAGCAGAACAAATGCTGCTTCTATGAGGGCATCTGAGGCCGGATCTATCAACATCACTGCAAACGCACTACGGCTGCTGGTTATCAGTGAAGGCACTGAGTGGATCTCACTGTGAGCAACCAAAAGCAGGCTCATATAAAGGGTTGACTTGACAGTAGATGTTTCTGTAGGCAATTTAGGAAACAATTACATCTAATCTAAGAGAACATAAAAAAAATAAAAGGTTGACTTTTTACGTGTGCTTGGCAACTGGGAATGTTTGCAAAGGCGTTTCAGTGGAAAGTATAGAAGCACATCATGAAGCAGATGCCTCTCATTTCAAGCTAATGGTGGATAAAAAGCGCTTTGCTATGTCCAACTGCACATACACACTTCAACCCATTATGTGTTCTGGAAACAGACGCTGAATCCCCTTTGGGAGAGTAACTGTGTCGCCATAAGTGGCCTTTAACTACCTTGTTTATCGGCATAGCACAACGCTGCGGTGCACCCTCCTGTTCTCTGCAGTGACAGCAAGCATAATTATGGGAACAGCTGCTGAAAAGTGCTCAACAAAAACAGGTGGCGTTGACGAGACGCGCTCGGAAATCGTTAACCAGGCTGGCATTGTCTTCAACCACGCTTGGCAGCGTAAGGTTTAATTGCGACAGAGCGTGTTTCTGAACTCTGCACTTTGATCAGTAAACCTTTCTATAGGAGGCAAATTAATAATGCAGGAAGAACTCATCAGCATTCTTCAAACAAATAATAAAGCGTCTGTGATAAATGAGAAAACAGAGTAAAGAAAAGAGGAGTGAAAAGGAGGAGGAAAGTGCCATGTGAGTGTTTTTCTACTCAAAATCAGGGAGTGAGAGCAAATTGTAAATTTTACGAAGCTTTCAGCAGACAATTTGGATAAAGTGTCCCTACAAGAGGATGCTTTTTGCAGATGGAGAAGAGATTTTTTTTTGTGCCATGGTAACATATTGGAGCCTTTACCTACCAGATCACCATGCCCTCTCATTTCAGACATTTTTAGGCAGAAAGTGGAAGAGAAAGTGACCTCTACGATGCATCTGCCGCTGCCAAACTGCTCTGAAGAGCTCTGTAAAGTCACAGATGCTCTCACTGATTGCAGGTTGCCAAACCGCAGCCCTACACAACTCCTTCCAAGGGCCTTTAGAGCAATTCCTGTAATTTGACTTCACCTGAGCTCCAACTGTATTTTCAGAACAAATTTACCAAGTCTGGGTGAGCTATTTCTAGACGTTTGTAATAGGAGAGCAATTTGCTGATTACATCAAATTATATTCTATCAGCTGGTCTGTTTAAGTAATATCATGGAGTACAACTGGGAATTCATTACTGAAGAAGTGTGAATATTGGTAAAAAGGTTACAGCAGCTTAAATTATCAGCTCCACCAGTAAGAAATGACTCATCTCCTCGAGTTGTTTGCCAAGTTTTACCGAGGTAAACTATCTGACTCAGTCACCTGCTGTTAAATAAATACACTCCTTAAGAGAGAGAGCAGAAAGATTCTGTCTGTAGCACTTTATTAGCAGAAAGCTGCAATACATTACATCATCTTTACAGTGAGGAGAAAGAGCATTACTCTAAGAGACATCTCATTACATTAGCTCCAAAGATGTCATTTTTTGGCATGGCTGTAGATACTGCACAGTTTAAGACAGAGCTGTTTATCACCACTTCAATGTAATACCCCAGAAGGTTTATCTGTGCTGTTAAAGCACTGAAAGGGCCACTGCTTAGTGTGGAAGGACTGAGAGAAGGTGTACACCATCTCATCTCTTTTCTTACATTTTTCAAACTAAATCAAAGACTTTCCTCTCTGATTCTACATCACCTCTGCTAAAAGCAACATGACTTGTGAGCAGAGTTTACTCAGAAAATATAAGAGTATTCGAATGTATTTTGTGACATTCAGCAGAAGCTTTTCAGAAAAAAATAGCTTATATAACCATAAAGATGAATCCTCTGTCAGACTTTTCACTAAACTGTCAATGGCAACGTTGAATTATGTGTTGAGGAGTAAATAAGGAGTAAATAAGAATGAGGAGGAGTGAACTTGGCTCTAACTCAGCAGATCTGTGTATCATTCAGTTGCCTCCATAGACAGGGGATCGTGTTTTGTTTCCCTTGTATCAATTCATTTCTCCCTCTACCGACTCGGTAAATGGATCTCAGCAGCAGGAAAATCAATACAGCCTCATAAGTCTGCTATGGTCTTCCAACTTTAATACGGGCAAATCATGAATGGTTACCTCACTGTACTGTGGGCACCACAACAAAAGCCAGCTCTGTAACACTGCAAGAGGAATGATTAAGAAAAAGGAAAAGAGATATCATCTGCTGTGAATAATTGTGCCAAGCGATGCAACGTTGACAATGATTGCCTTGACTGGGAAGAGAAGAACAAAGGAGAGCTTGTTTGGATACCTGAACCATTTCAGGGAACCAAGTGCTTTTATTTCTAGCGTATAGAACTATTTCAGGGACTTATATAAATAGCATTATTTCAGCTAAAACAAGTTTGGAAATGGAGCAGTTCTGAATACCTCAATTATAGGCCAGTGGTAAAAACATGGCAGGGAGGATTTTAAACTAGGCCACTGGGGTTGGCACTTATGAAACAGGCCATTAGTCTGCTATAATTGTCAGCAATACTGTCACGCATTTGTCTATGGCGTCCTCAGCATCCGCACGAGCCATAAATTCGGCTGTCACATCAATCAGAGGCCGGAATTAATTGTGCAATTAAGACTCTCATTGCTTGGCAGATATAGCTACTAATGGATCAGTGACAAGTGTGATATGATCATAAAGAGGGGGTTTTAATGTACTGTTTGACTGCTCTTATGTGGTCCGCGGTGTTACAACAGAGGCTTCACAAGCCCATTTGTTCCCACAGTCCTATCGAATGTAAAACAATCTGTTCATGTAGGTTCACAGAGACATGTAAAGGTACATGAACACGTGACTAAGCCCACACTGGGTCAGGTTTTACATGGGGTGGTTTAGTATTTGTGGTGTTATTTAAAATGTTGGAGGCATGACAGAGCGCACGCACGTGTGTGTGTGTGTGTGTGTGTGTGTGTGTCTGTAAGACGAGCTGAGATCACAGCTGTCATGCTGACGCAGCAGCAATGCTTCCTGGTAAATTCACTTAGACTGTGGCGAGGGGTTTAGAAAGAAGTAAAATGATTTGTCATCAGTGGGGACACGACAGGCGCGCACAACGTTTCTTCCAACTCAATATTTATGTAATCACAGACAGGTTTGCTGTGTCCTCTCTAAATGGCACAACAACAGGTGAATTAACGTGGAGCTCCATCACTGACAGCAGGGTGTGGATGGACGTCTTTAGGGCGGGTTGACATTTGACTTGGTTTTTCCAGGAAAACAAAGGGAACTATGAACCACACAGTCTCCACAAAGCTGGGAAATGTGGACTAAAGGCGAAGTTTTGCAGCTGTAAGCACAAACAGTGCTGCACACTGGAAGATAATACCTACAATAAATAACATCCACGGGCTACGCGTGGGAAGTGTGCAGTACATATGTGTGTGTTTAAATGTGCCTTTCTTGTGACTGTGTGTTTGTGGGTAAGTGTGTGTGTTGTTTTGTTTTTTTTCCCCTCTTACTTTCACCTTTAATGTGGATCACTACAGAGGTGTGACCCAGAGATCATGCACCAAGCTGTTATCTAAAGATCACAAATCACTGTCACAATCTATCTTCATGTATATCCTGAGTTTTCACCAAGTTATATCTCGCTCAGGTCTTTCTGCTTTCTCATATTGGCCTCTGATGATGCAAGTTTCCATGAATTAGCCTGATCCAACATCCCAGAACTGTCAAGTGAAGGAACAGCACTCCTACTTCAGGGTTCAGGTTAAGCGTTAAGAGAGACCCTGGTCTATATGTTCCTGCTCGCCTCCTCTCTCCCCTTTTAATGAACACTGTCTCATAACCTGAAGGTCACAGGGTTCATCCTATAGAACCAAACATACTACAAGACAGAAAACCAATGATGCACAGTTTCCTCCACTCGATATATTACAGAATATGATCACGGATTGCACAAGTTTAATAGAGAAGAAAGAGGTGCTCAAAGGCAGTCTTGAGAGTTTGGTAAAGGTTATGGCTGCACTACAACATATTGTGTCTGTCTGATATCCTTAGAGTAGAGAGAGAGCAGTAACCACACACACAAAAACAGGGAGAAGTCACAGAGGCAACGCCCCACTCTGCTCTACTGCCATTTAACCTTTTCTCTTCCCAGTGAGCACGTGTTATTGAGAGCTGCTGCTATTGCTGCTGGAAGCATGACAAAATACACCCCGACCGTGGTAATTAAAGACGCAATGCAAACATGCTGGGAGGGTAAATTAATTCCTCTGGGGGCGCGTGCAGTACACCTGGCACACAATAAAACATCTAAACAAAAGGAGATGTGGAGGGATTTCCAGCAATGACATTAAACATCAGCAGGCAAACGTCAACTAGACAAAAACACGGCTCCTCTTTATTTTCATCTATACATCTGGATCTGCTGCCAGTGAGTGTGTGTGTGTGTGTGTGTGTGTGTGTGAAGACAACACTTCTTTAACAGATGCCTGCAGTTCTCTGGCACGTCATTCAAGCTGCAATTTAAAACATCATCGCATTATCATTGAGGGAATTACATGAATGACAGCACGTAAACACTCGTCCATGCATGTGTGCTTGTGTGTGTCCTGGCACTAGAGTGTGTCGTATACATGCACACACACTCACTCACCCATCCAGAGTGTGTGACAGTAGAGGCAATTACCAACCGTGCTTTTCCACCATGCTTTATTTGCAATAACTGTCACCAGCAGAGCCTTGACCTCCTTATCTGATTTCTATGAATATACTTGTAAGGATTATTGAGATTTGTGAAAACACTGCTGTGATATATAAAAGTGAAAAAAGAAAGGGAGAGCAAAATGCTAATATGCAGTGGAAAGTGATGAAATCCTGTCTCTCACAGTTCAAAGAAGTTGGTCAAGAAAGAAAAAAAAAAAACAACACAGAGAGAAAGAGATTATTAGACAGTGTTTCCATGATGGGCTTTTTCTAATCACGTCATGCCTGAGGAGCTAAGAGAGTGTAGCCATCAAACTCTCACACCGCACCGCTCCAGAGTCGACAGGCCGGAGGCAGTCGTGCATTTTTTAACTCCTCACAGCATCATTCAGCTGCTGTCAATGCTGCTGGGGGGAGGCATGAATCACTTTGTGGGATCTGTGTGTTGGCTGTAGTGGTTAAAGAGCATTTTCAGTAACCTGAAGGTCAAAATTTTGACTCCAGAAGCAGCCCATGATACATGTAGAGTCACAGCAAGATAACACTTAACTTTTAAGACATGCACAAGGTTCCTGAATTTAAAGCTGGTTGGGATGAAAGATGTGCCACTTTGTGAATGTGAAACTTAAGGACCGATTTAAATGTGTCTAAGTCTCGGGGTTGGTGCATTTCTAAGTGGAAAAACGGGACATTAGTAGAGTAAAATGCCATTATTCTACAGGTTGACCTGCTCCTACGGCGGGGTTAACAGCCCGGGTGCCAGGCTGAGTATTATGGGTAGGAGTGAGGTTGGCATCAGGGGCCTCTGGTCTGCCAAGGTGCAGTGACGCCCGAGCCTGCTGTCAGAGCCGCTGAGCGCAGGCTGGACGAGGGCAGCAGCCTCACCATCTGCTGCGCGACAGCCAAAGTCACCCTGTATGTAGGCTGTGTGTCTGAGTGGGAGTGTGTGTGTGGGGAACGCATCCATGTCAGTGTCCTTGTGCATGTGTGCGAGTGTGTGTGAATGTGTCCAAAGCTAAAATGGTGTCTGCTCATACCCATTAACTGAGGGTGTCTGTGTATGTGTATACTTGTCAGTGTGTGTGTGTGTGTGAGAGAGAGAGAGTTCACATTCTAAAAGCTGTGACTGTGTTTGCTGGTCAATGTGTGTGATTATGCCCATAGCTGTATTTTTGTCTCTTTGTACACATCCTCTGTAGTTACCTGTTGGTTGGGTGTGTACCTAAACCAGCTTACCCTTACATTTAAAGCACTATGTGTGTTCATATAATTCTCAGCTCTCATTCGATCCAATATTTAGATCCAAATATACCTCAAAGCCACTAAGGTGGACCTAAAATTGGTTTTAAAAATGCTTTACAAATTAGCTCAACATCAACATGAATTTTAAAAATCACTTATAATTCATGAACTTGTTGACTTGTAAGATTAGAAAGACGAGAAATCAGCCACTGACCACTTTCAATAAACTCAATGCATACAGAGTTACACAGAACACACAAGAATGTAAAAGTGTCTGTGCAGAAAGGTGATGGACTGAAGGAGCAGTTAAAGTTCAGTATCAGTGAAGCCACCATGACAAATGCTCCAGCTGTACAGATCGTTATACATTTAGTGACTTTCACCAGGTTCCTTGAGTGAGTTCACCTCTGCTGCTGCTTTCTACTTGCTTTTATGTTCTTCTGGCCTCTATAGAAGTGTTGGTTATGTGATTAACAGTGTGTTTTCATGTGTAACTGTGAGAGCACGCAGCCAACTTAATAAGGAGTACATCTCCTCTAGTATCGAGTAACTCACTTGTTACATTGTGGAGTGAAAATGCCAAGGTTGTGGAAGATTCAGTTTATATTATATATATTCTTGTTTTTTATTTGAAAGCGGTTGTGAAAACATTAGGTTATAAGGTGACGTGCTGACTGGGAACTGACCACTTCTCGGGGTAGCAGGGAATCCTCCTGGCGAGTCACCAACAGGTTCACAGTCCCACCCATGGGTGTGGCTCGTAGCAGGGCCACCACCTCCTCCTGAGTCTTACCAGTAAGGTCCACTCCACTAACCTGCACACACACACGAAAACACAGTCCTAAATACACAGATCAGCACATACATACAGGCCATAATAAATATGCACACAGATACACACACTCAGAGGCAAAACTAAACTCAAAGAGCTCTCTGATTTTAATGAGCAGGAATCTATGGCCTCCACATAACCTTTATGCAGATTACCGTCTGAGCCGGTCGGAGCTGGAATTAAACATGGGTTATTTCCCCTAAAGTGAGCACAAGCTGATTTTCATGTCAGTCTGATTGAAGTATAATCAAAATATTGTTCCATCTAACCACTTTTCCTCTGCAATTCAAAGCTGGAGCTGAATTGTTATAGCCATAAGAAACACAGTGTATTTGACTCATTTCAACAAAAGCTCTGTAAGATTGAATTTTGGAACAAAGCCCTATCAGCAAAAGAGTAATTACTCCCTGAAATAACACACAATCTCAAAGAGCACACTCGCTGAACACTATGTTGTTAAAAAGCGCTGCCCCACCTCCAGCAGCCGATCTCCAGCCTTCAGTCGGCCATCTTGTATGGCAGCTCCTCGAGGAAGGATGTTTTTGACATAAATGGGAGCGCTGCCGCCAATGGGGACGTCTCTGGATGTGATGCTGAACCCAAGACCCTCTGGGCCTAAGGAAAAACAAACACAATTCACGAATATAGTTAGACATGACATGTGATATTTTAGCAACCACTGGTGATGGTTGTTCCCCTTTCCTTCTCACCACCAAAGAGGTCAAATGTCAGAGGTTCGTTGCATATCAATCCTGGAATTTCAGAATCTTAAGTTTTACCAGCAGGGGTCCTTGAACCTGGGCAGTAAAACTGAAACCTTGCCAGTTTACATGCTCTTGCACTCTGCTACCACAAAATTATAACAGCGATAATACTGATCTACAGCCATGTGAAAAGGCGGAAGTAAATAAAGTGTTTATGTTTGGTAAAGTGCTACAGCACCTTTATATGTGTTTCTTTTTTTCTCCAGGTGAACATAAAAAAAATAAGTTTGACAGACAGAAACCAATAGAGTCAATAGAAAGAACCAGGCTAGACTCTGATTTCCATTTCTGAAAGACTCTTTTCATTGCATGTCGCTGTAACATGAGCAGCCGCTGCTCACCATGTTCTGTACCTCCTGCAGTTACTGACGTTTTTCGCTGGTTTGCCATCAGGGTGTGTCTCACGTCCCTAACTCTAAATATAGTGTCAACGCTATGAACCAAATTGGAGTGTTTATGATAAGTTCGTGTGGAAAGTTATGGTCAGAATTAAAGACCAGCTATCGACCAGAATAAGCAGAAAGAAATGAAGAGTATGGATTTCAGAATGCATTAAAATGCTGCTCAATACCTTCTTAAAATGTATGACGCTACAGCTAAAAATCATAAATACTGTATTCTAAATTATCCATCTGCCATGTGTCCAGATGTTTTAACCAAAAACCCTTCAGACTTTTTGCTGCAGCGAGCGGTCAGGAGGCTGTGTTCAGTTCGTGTCTGGGTCAAAGAAACCTCTTACTATGTACAGATAGTTTGCAGTTTGCATAATCCAGACAGCAGAGATCTTTATGCGTATGTTAAAGCTGTTTCTTATCCTTGAGCAAGAGCTACATGCCTTTTTAAAGAGCAGAGAGGTGTAAGGATGAATTCAGGGGCTGAATCTCAAAGAACACTTCAGGTATCAGCTGTGCAAAGTCATTTGCCTTAGGTTTTAAGACTGACCTTTAAGGTTCATCAAATGAATATGAATTGCTGGTCTGGAGGAAGTGGGCAAATACAATAACGGATAAATAATAGGATCTCAGGGCTGACCTTTCCTGCTGACCAGACCCGAATTTGTCAAATAAAGGCAAGAAATGGTTTCAAATGTCAGCTAGGGAATGAGGTAAGCCAAATAAATTGTGTTTATCGGTTATTCTTTGACAGAATATTTAAAAATTCAATAGCCCTGCTACATAATGTTATTAGATGAGTCATTAAGAGCAATGTTCAGAGATTCCACCCTGCACAACCTAGCCGCTGGCATTTCTAGCAGTCAAGTGGGAAAGTGGCGTTATGTGGTGTCAGTGGAGGCTTTTCTGACGGTAACAACAGTGATTAGTATTCATGTCAAAGTAGCTGCACATTTCACAGAGCTGTCAGCGCCTCTGATGGTTCATCATGACCTACTTTTCCCAGTATGTCTCTCTAGCAGTCTGTCGAACTGTCTGTCGTCTCGCTGACAGTGATGGTGCTGATGAACAAGAAAGAGAGAGGAGTGCGGATGGCAACTTTCTCATGGCTTCTGCACACAAACAAACTTGCGGAAAGGTGATGAAGAGATTGCTTATAAGAAAGTCAGAAAGTTGAGCGGCTGAGGACGATGACGTGCTCTGATCTCTGCAGCACGATAACTAAGCAGACAGAAATAGCTGCCGTCATTAATGTTGAATGTTAAATCTGCAGTTTGTCTGTCTACAAGTGACAAACTTTTTATTCAAAGTCGCATATCCTGCCACGTCAATCAGTTCCCTTCTCTGTGCAGTTGTTATCCTCAAAAAGAAACTATAGAGGAGTAAAATAAAAAAGTGGCTGTGATTTCACAGATTTCTAAAAGTTTTGCTGATCATTACTTTGAGACCAACATTTCCCACTGTCTCTCTGTCCTACAGTTTCCAGTTGTCCAGATAAGCTGCATATAATGGTGCCCCTTTCAAATCCTACATCAAGGTCTTTGTTCCCCTTTCAACAGTGACCCGCCTCCCCCTCCCCCTCTACCATGCCAGTCCCTGGCCTACACACATCCTAATGAACAGAATCAAACTCCTGCCCATTGTAAAATCCAGTCGTTAACGGTCTCCAATCAGACAATTAGGAGAATGCATCTCTAATAGGCCTTCAGTAATTAACCACTGACGTCTTTATTTTGGGTAATAGAAGACCAGGATAAAAGTAATTGTATCCCTTTCTGGATTAGTCGGAATCCTGGCTCCAATAAGCCAATTAAACAGCAAACATGAGGAGAGGCTGAGACACATTAGAATGACTTAATGGGCTGCATATGTCCTTTTCAACTGCAGTATTTGATTAAGGCACTCCTTGTTAATTTGCCATGCAAGATCTGCTCCTGCCACTTGGAACTCACAACAATTACAATGAGTCAACAACAAAACTGCTGAACCCTGTCTAAAAGTACATTAACAGTGATAAAGTCTGATGGTAATCAAATGGAACTGTCAAAATGGATTGCAGAGACACATTTGGAGCCTCTCAGATTTAAGTGCTGAGTCGAATTTCCAATTCAACAACATTTGGACAATAATTCATCTCTATTTAACGTTCATGAATAGCTTGAAGTTTACAAGTGAGGCACATCCATTCAAGTAAGCCCCATTTAAATCCTGAGCAATAATCTCAGAAACCATTTCTGTCACTTGGGCAGAAGCGCACCTCTAAGAATTATGAGTGGTGTTGAATTAGACCATGAAGCAATGTGGCCAGTGAAAATAAACTGAACTACTGGCATCAGTCTCTGGCTGGAGCTCCACCAACATCTCCCCGGCTTGCAGACAAAAAGAGAGGAATTTTATCATATTATAAACACACAAATATAACTTGCACTGCAGTGCTCAGGGACCTTTGCCAAACATATTAGAGCAGCTTGTGACTGCATTTCCCCAGAGGTTTGTTGCATTTAGGCTGCGCTGCTGCCCTCACTTGCCGCTCTATTCCCTGAAGCTCGCTGTTAAGGCCTCGGTGCCAGCTTTCAACTCAACATCTGCTCCCTCCAACAGAAAAAAAGAGCAAAAAAAAAAAAAAAAAAAAAGAGTGAGAGAGTGAGCAAGTCCCCTCAGCAAGGGTTCATTTCACAACCAACTGCTGTAAAGATAGTGAAGTGATGAAAATGAGATGGAGCCTGGCACTAAACCCACCACAATGGCTGCCTAAGATATACAGCTGCTCCAATATCACAGGCCTGTCCACAAACAAACGCACCTCAGCTGGAGGCAGACTGATTGCTGAATCTCAATATTTCAGCCACAAGACCATGGTGATGAAGCCCAAGAGCATCAAAGCATAATCTCTCTTTTCAAAATGAACTTGATCTGTGTTTGCATTTGGCTTTTTCTGTTAAACAAAAGCCAGAGGAAAGAAGAGATTTCTGAGAGAAACTTTTCTTTAGTCTCCCTGAACCTATTGTTTACTCTGGAGAAAATAAATACATACACATGATGAGACAACACTTTGTCCCCTTTGACTCAGTGAGGAGTAACAAGGGGAGACAAACCACTGCCAGTCCTTCCATGTGACTATTTGTTGAAGTTAACCACATCACTGATTTGATTATTGCTCTTACAGCCATGAACTCATGTGATTGCTGGTTCTTACCTTTCTTCAGCTGGATGTTGAATCTGCGGCCTTTGGTCTTTAGGTAGGAGCTGCTGGATGGGTTTGTGCTTACCCTGCGCTGCAGGGAGGGGGAGGGGGCTGACGAGGTCCTGGAGACCAAGGTGTGGGGTAACGTGGTGTAACGACGGCTCGGCTCTGGAGTGCTTCCTGCCACGGGGCCCTGGTGGCTACAACAGCAAGATAAAGATCAAGGGTTGATTTGTCTTTTAGTTTATAATGTAACATGCTGAAAGAGAAAACAGTAGTTCAGTTCCTTTGATATTTCCAGTATTTTCTGTATTTTTTTACCTGTAGTAGGTCAGTCTTTCACTAATGATAATGTTGCAGTGTCAAACACATGTCAGAACAAATTTTGAATAAATATCAGGACAACCCTGAGCCCAGTTTTGGAATAATGATGGTGGGTGATGCAGCCTGGATCAGTGGTTTGGTCAAAATCCAGGTGTCAAGTCAATAATTTATCGGCTGACAAATTGCTTGTGGAGTCAGAGTTGATTATTTTTGAATGTCACTGGACATTTTTTTTTCTTTTTTTAATTATCTACTTTATTTTTATTTGTATTTAATAACATGTACAATTTCAAATTGAGTGTATCTGTGTATAGCCATTATGTGTCAGGCTGTAAAGTATAATATAATGTAAAGTATCATGCACTGATTTTCACCAAGTAGTAGGAAATACTGACAGACTTACTGAACATAAAATGCAGAGAATGGATGAAGGTTATTAATTTAAAACTAAGACTTTAAACCTGCAGACACAGACCTATTTCATAAACACCCACATGTTTAGCTTTCTGGAATTAAGCCAAAGGCATTACAGAAATGAACAGTAACCACAGGCATATGAAATGGGCTTTTAACAGGATGATCAGATGAAAGTAATAGGAGGTCTCAGGTAGAAATTCTTACTAAACTGCTCTTTTGACTTTTATAGTGTAGCTTTTAAACTATAATGGATTCACAGTGGAGATACTAAGGAAAAGTCATTGACTGGTGTAATTAAAACAAAATTGGCATGCATTAGAAACTGTGGCAGCTTGAGACTGTTTAGATTAAAACTTGATTTTTTTCATTCATCTAATCAGAAGGGCAACTTTCATTTCATGCTTGAGGACAGCCCTGCAGTTGTCTTACAGCCCTGATCATAGTCATATGGATGCACTCAGCTGCAGACTTAGATGTGGATGGTGGACTTGTGCGTGCTTCTATACACACTGTGTATACACAATCTATGAGTACATGAATACGCTCCACACAAAGGGCACTAGAAAACATTACCTGCCTTACAACATCTGTGCATGCTGTCTGAACACCTTTTCAACAACAAAATATTTGATGGGAAAACGAAACATACAGAAAGAAGAAGAAAAACCTACTTGTGGCCGAGGCCAGGTTGTGGTCCAGGCCTGGATGCCAGCCCACCCACTAGACTGGACCTGTCCCCTGGCTGCTGAGGGGTTTGGCTGAAGTAGACTCTGTTGGACTGGGGAGGGCTGAGTTCACTGTGGGCTGACAGCAGCTCGTACTGCCTCTTCATGGTTGCGGGGACCACATGGAAGAGGATGACCGGGGAACGCATCGCATGCCTGAAAATGTTCTGGGCTCTGGAGGTGATACAGAGAGAGTGTGGAGGTCATGCAGACAGAAATGAATTAGCTTTAACATGATAAGAGACACAAGTACAATAATGTACTATCATAGCCCAGCAGATACAGAGGGATAAGGAAGGGAATGATGTACTGTATGTTGAGAGTTCAGGTTAGCATGGCTAATCGCAGTGCTACTCACTGTACAGAAGCACAGAACAGAAAATACATCATCTATAATTACCAGCATCGAGACAGGAAAGAGGTAAGGACAGTGAGTGCTAAATGAAATATTACATATGGTGTATTCTATATTATTTCATAGAAACATACTGTATGCAAAGTATCTGAGTGTCTGAAGTGTAGTAGTCTGTGTGTTTGTGTGTGTCCGTGTGGTTGGAGATGAACAGACATGAGCTGACTCAACAATCAGAACAGAGATGATGACTCATGCATGAGGTTCCAAAGTAAGCAGACACACACTTCATATCTTACACACAAAATCAGAACACACACTGAGTCTCATGTGAGTTTTAGGGCCAAATCAGCCAAGACAAGAGCTCAACATCACTCCCAGACAAAAGAATTGTTTAGTCTGGTTTCCCGGTGGCACTTAGCATATAGATAGGCTTGCCACAAGCGAGCCATGCAGCAGCATAAGAGGTGCGGTGGATGTCTGGAATCCAACAATCCCAACTCCTGTTTCCAGACCCCCATTACCATACCAGTAATAACACGCTGATTCTGTCCAAATGACAGCCGCTAAGCTGCTTCCACCACAACAGACAACACTTCATTCAAGCGGTGTCACGGAGGCGAGACGTGCATGCCGTACCAAGACACTTCTGTGGGATTTGGATTCTCCCATCTTTATTCTTATGGTAATTTACAAAAATCACTCACATGTGCACACTGAGGGGTGGTGACTGAGTATGTGTGTTTGTACGCAAATGTTCCCACGTGCATATATACAGTGCCATCACTCCAGTAATCAGCCTCCACGCGAGCCTGATTGAATAATAAATTACCCCATCAATGCATCATTACATTCAGTTAGATTAAGCGCCTCAAAATATTTACCCATGCAAAACAATCCAAGGAGATTACACTATCACTTTAAATTGTCGCTCTGTCGGCGCACAATCAAGATGGGGGGTGGGGGTGGGGGTGGGGGTGGGGGTGAGCGCTCGGGGGGGGCAGGCGGAGAGGAAGGTTTAGCTCCTTCACCTCATTTTCATGCAGAGTTACAAACATCATATGCATTTGGATGCTGGTGAGGAGTGTGTGTTTGGCAGAGGAGGGTAAGCGCCGAATGCTACAAAACATCACTCCCTGGTGGATTTGGTTTGAAAGCCTCTTTCACTGTGGAAAAGACTTGGAAGGAAATCGTAATGTTTACTAATGACAATAGCATTGTTTTGAAAGAGAAAAAAAGAAGAATCTTAAAACCTTAGTGGCTTTGTATGCAGTCTGATGAACACATTAGCATAACATGGTAAAGGTAACTGGGTTTTACAAGCTGATGGAGAGTTTTTCTTATCTTTGCCAAAGTCGGTTAAAAAACATTCGACATGCTTTGCTTTAAAAAAAAAACAGTTCAGAAAAAAAAATAAAAGTTTCAAACTCTAATTCTGGATGCAGAGGAGATCCAGACATGGTTTCTGTCAGTCATCCAGCATGGTGGCTCTGGGCCCAGTGGTTTTAGATGACTGTCCAGCCCAGTGTGACTGTAGGCTGGACCTTCGTTAGCAGGAATTCAGGCTATTTCTTCCTGTGGAGGAGTGGATGATAAGCGAGAGAGCCAAGCAGACCACCACCTCCATACACTGCCTCTAGAACCCAGCCTGGAGGAGAAGCAATCTATTTCTCAGCCTGGCAAACACACACACACACACACAGGGTGTAGATAAGACTTTATAGTTCAGTGTCACTGCATGTGTTTGACACAGTATGTGCAAGTATGTGTGAGAGTCCACACATTCAGGCTTATGTGAGTTGGAGAGAGAAGAGTAACCCAGGCTTATATCTTAATTCCACTTTAGGAATGAATGGAAGCGATGACTCGATCAAAACGCATGGAGAGAAGAGTGTAGGCACTTTTGGATCAGAGGGCGAAGCGGTGGTGAGGGACACTGAGGTCACTGAGACCTAATACAGGAAGGCCAGCAAGTCAGTAATATTTCTGTTTTATTGTGCAGCTGTGTTGGTGTGATGTCTCTCTGTAGTTTGGGCTCCACCATTTACTGTCACAGCACTTTCAGTGTGATCTGTTTCACACAGTGGACAGTGCTTCAGAATAATACTCTGTGTCCTAGTTTTGCAGATCGCGAAGGAAAATTAAAATCAGCATGGTCTCCAGTGCACCTCACAAGAAGAAGAGAAACTGAAAATATTTGAAAAGCTACAGGAAGTAGAACATAGAGTTAGCAAAAGGCAAAGACCACTGACTACACGCAGAATAATATAGCAGGGGAAACGTCACATTATCAACATAGGACCAACTTTGGAGCTTACTGTTCGAAGCGCAGGTTGCGAATGTCTCCCTGGTTTATCTTGACGATGCAGTCGTTCTCCTGGAAGAGACGTTCCTGTTCAGCTTTGCCTCCCTGCTCCAGACGTTTCACTAGCAAACCCTGAATCCTGCAAATTATCACACAACAGGTCACAGATGAAACACCATTTGGAGACATACCGTGTCAATCACACCACATACAGTCACATATCAACACACTGAACAGCAGGAAGCAAGATGCAAACTTGTTCCCTGCACAAGAAAGGTAGTGACAGTGAACAGAGGTCTAGAAAAAAAGCGTGAAGGAGGGAAAAAGGTGAGTACTAACGAAAAGCTATGTGATGAGTGTTAGCAAAAATAGCATGTGAATCTTCTAGTTATCCAGAACTGACACTGGTATGTATCAGGTGTTGATATGTTTTATGGCAAAGAGATTCATAACTAATGAATCAACAAAGAGCTGCATGCACTCGTCCATTTGGTGTGTATTCCATCAGTGGACACAATCATGAAGATTAATTGTCTAGTTACTTTTAAAGTTCCCCACGAGATTTTGGGGAAAGTTGATAAGTTTGCCTGGTAAGTTCAGCCCTGTTGTAATGTACAAAAGTTAACTTTCTAAAACTTTAAGCTCGGATAAAGACCTGCATTCTCCCGCAGCCCGGAGAAGCAATGCATTACTAACTTAATTTTAAGCCCCTGTCCGTCCCTCTGTCCTCCACTCTGTCTGCCTATCTGAGGAGGTCTGAGAGAATGATGGGGGAGCTGTCTGAGGTAATCCAGAGCAACAGCTAAGAGATCATCTTATGGCTTCAGAGGAAACACTGCAGCTGCTTTCACTAAGATGAGAGCCGGCAGTGCTGTAATAAATACCCAAGTAGTTCCACGGCAGTGCCATCTCAGCAATCCCTTCAAAAAAGGCAACCTTTACCTTCAAATAGACCCCCCCCTCTCCTTTTTTCCCTCTTCTAAATAAATACATCAGTGAGTTCCTTGGGGTTTTAGTTGGGCCCTGAGGATAAACACATGCAAAGAGATCTGATGTGCGCTCGCGCAGCAGAACTACAAACCGTCTGTCTCTAAGGCGCCAGACGCCTGAGGAAGCAGGTAGACTGAATGAGTGCAAACGTTTGGTGTCCTTGCATAAACTGACAGAAAGTTTGGAGGCTTACTTCTGGGAAATTAAACATAATGATGAAATATATCAGAGCTAAAGCCATTAAGAAGCCAACCTAAGATGTGCAAGATATAGACTTTTACACCGCAATGAACAGTTGATCCGTGCCAAGGACATTGGAGTTTCCTCTCATGTCACTGGGCACACATACAACAGCACATCTAAATCGTGACCCTGTTTACCGAAGACGTCAAGGGCAGATTTGCAGAGCTCTTTAGCATTTCATCCAAACAGGGCCACTCTCAGAACCTTGCTATAATTGGCTGCATAATGTGGACATCCACGCTCACACCGCAGACTCATCTCAGCTCCTCAATGGGGGTAAATGGTTCGGCATTAAGTTGAAATTAAAGATCACAAAAGGCCCTTCCCTCTTTCTCGGTGTCTGAGCCAGCGTTGCCAGGTCAGCTTAAGTGTGTTGAACAGAGAGTAATTGCAGGCGGTGTGGAAGTGGACATGATCGTGCTTTATCTCCATAAGTGTTGGCAGCTTGAAAACAAAGTATTACGCATAGAGATTACAGCATGGACACACTCTAATGACTTCGGATATGGTAGCAGACCAGAGACAGTAGATGAAGTAGTTTTGGTTGATCCCTAATCAGTATTCAAAGCAGCAGTGAGGAGGATTGGGGATAAAGCAGCATCTTTTAGGGATTTGAATAAGATGATTATTTCATAAAAGCACCATTATTGTGATGATTGTAATGCACTGCCACCCTCTCAGTTCCTTCCTGTCTCACTGATGGGTTTTTTGTAGATACTTATCAGTTACTTGGGAAAAGCAGGGAAGCTACAGCAAGATCTAAATGGCATTCTTATGGGCTGCAAGTCAGTGAATTCATCAGGCATCAGATATAACACAAGGAATGTGTAGTGAGAAGGTTCTCTGCAAACACTCTGCAGAATCTTACTTTTTATACAACACAAGACTCGGCGTTATCCAGTGGCTTTACTCCATCTTGTGGCTAGGCACCAGTGCTGAGAAACGATTTGTAGGAGCCCACCTGCTCTCATCTACTGCCTTTAATCAAATAATAATCCAATCAGGATCCATTTATGCACAACAATTATATCCGTAGTTTGTTTACAATTGAAACTGGTCATGGAATGAGAAGTTCATTAAGCAAAGAAAATGCATCTGCGAGGGGTCTGTGTGAGTGTGTGTGTGTGTGTACAGTATATTTATGAGTACACACAGCACTCAAGGTACATCAGCACTCAGTGCTCACTAACTGTTTGCATGTGTGCAATAAAAAGAGACAGACTGCAGGAGCCTGTGTAAGAATACACCTCTCACTCATACTGTTCACAGTCACACAGGTGTAAGTTCATTTTCAGGTAAGGACCTGCGCATGTGGGTGTGCATGTGTGTGTCAGAGGGAGAGATACTGTCTGCTGGAGTGACAGAGTCTCTAAGCTCTCCCTGCAGATGTCTTACCTCCTGCTTGGATCTAACTTGATGTCAGAGCAGTGAAGCAGAATGCAGGCAGCCGATGCTGAGGAGCCTGCAGTTCCTTGCTTGCTGTCTGGTTTTGCTGGCTGTCTGACCCCGGTGTCCCTGGTCTAGACACTAATGACAGCCCGCTGAGCCTAATGCCTCTTGTCCTAGTGCACAGGAAAGAGCTGGGCCAGGCCATTAGCATCATCCCACTGACCAGACGCTAAGTCTTATCATGTCTGAAGTTAATTGAAGGGTCTGATAGCTATTAGTGCGGCCCTTAGCTGATGGAGAAGAAATTTACTGGCCATGTAGCATTACTGCTATATCTCACAAGATGCTGTTTGATTTTATGGGCGTAGAGAGTAGCTTAAGGATAACTGTGCGTCTAATAAATTAGTTGGATTTGAACAATATTGTTCGCTGAAGTTTTATCAATGCTCCACTTAGTTTGGTGCCACTCATCATTAATCATTATTTTCCTGCCCTGGCTCAGGATAAATCAAAGTGTCACAGACTCCGAGAGAGTCAATCGCACAGGGTCAAAGCTAAATATAGTCTGCTGACACTTGCTTATAAACAGCGATGGGATTAGTGTCCCAAAGAAATGACGTGCAGCAATCTTCAATGACAGCCATCCTCACTCCCTCAAATGTCATCCCATTTCATCTGCTCGCTCTGTCTTTTCACCTCAGTCCCCTGCCTCCTCCCTCCAGCACTAAGTAGTCACATTCACCTTGGTGGTGTGCCAGTCCCTTGGCGTGCAGCAGGGTTCTGTGTTATACACAAGCTTTTAGTTTGATTACATCTGGCCACTTCCTCTGTCCTTTACTTTTTTCTGGAATAACCATAAACGGGGAAGCATTACTCCTCTTGTCCCCTGTCAGCGACACTCCTCATTGACTCAAAAAAAGCAAAAGGAAGCAATCTGAATCACCTCGAAGGCAGAGTGGACACCATCGGGACACAGGTTAAAAGAAAAGAAAAGCTTAACAAGATGTAGAAAAACTGTGCAGTCAAGAGCAAAACTACTTTCATCCGCCCCCCCTTCACACTGGGGGCTTCGGAGCTGTGGGATGTGAGCAGTGATGGGTACTGGTGTGTAGTTTCAGCAGTGAGACTCGCAAAATAAAAAGACAGCCAGAAGAATTAGAGTCAATGAAAAGGACAGCCTAGAGTAACACGCACAAAAAGATGAATAAGAAAGAAAAAAAAGTTTTAAAAAAAAGAAAAAAGTAGAAATAATGAGTAAAAGCAAAAAGGAGTAACATCCGCTGGGCTTCAACACAAAGGCTGAGGGGACATGCTGGATAATGAAACTGGCCATTATTGTACACTAAGCTGCATTGATTCCCAGATTTCTCTTCTTTCTTTTACCTGACATCCTGCGAACTGAAAGGCACTACGTGGATCCCCAGGGGCCCTCCTTCATTGGACACCTCGACCGGCTTGAGCATGCCTCTGCAGGACGATGATGGATGTGGCCGAGAGGACGAGGAGAAGGAGGAGGCAGGGGGAGACATGCATGAATAAAAAATAACAAGAATGACAAGGAAATGCAGAAAAGCAGGATATAAAGGATGACACGAACAAACATGACGAGGTTGATGGGATGTGTGGGATGGGGGCTGGCACGGCCTTATTTGGTGGTGCTGCATTGTGTCACCTATACAAAGTCATCCATTACAAAACCAGGCTGGTGGACCTCAGGGTCAATTAGGGACCCAAATGGAGACTCCAATTAAGTGATTAAGATCAGACTGTTGTGCTAAAAGAGAACAAATTAATTGAAAATGTGTTAAGAAGGGAGGGAGGAGGAGGGGAAGGTTAATTTGTGGAGATAAAGACGTGAAGACAAAGGAACACAAGTAATGTGTGTGATGCTTTTAATGGGAGAAGGCCTTGGTCTTGATGTGTGTCCACATGTGTCATGTGAAACATTTTTAAATCCAAAGCTATGAGCACTGCAAACAGAGAAATATATCTCAAAACTTGGATGAATTAGACCAATTATATCTCAAAGGTCAGATACCAGGAAGGGTAAATGAGAAAATATATATTCTTGGAATTTGGGTAAATCAGTCTTTTTAGACATACTGTGTGTTACACAGGTGGTCATGGGGGTTTGTTAGGAGCTCACTCACTCTAGACTTAACACTGGTGAATGGTCCAATGAGGAGTCAGCCCTCCCTACTGGCTCTATCCGCTCAATCCGCCTTTCTTGTTTCCTCTGCTCTTCTTCCTCCTCCTCCTAAAAAGAAAGAAACAAAAAGAAAAAAAGACAGGATAAATCACTGAAAGACTGTTTCAGCTAAGTAAAAAGCTTACACTCGCTGTCATTATTTCTATTTGGCTGTGCTTGCATCCCCTCCTCTTCTGCCTCTGACTTTTAATCCAATTACCTGCAGGAACAAGTAACAGTCTCTATTCTAAATCAAAAGAGACTTTCAGGACAGACTTGGGCCCTGATTTTGCAGCAGAGGCTCCTCAGCCAAAAAACCTCAGTGACAGCAGTGACAAAGTGGCCCTGATCAATTGCTCCTGCTCAATCAATCAGGTCTGGCCTGGGGCGTGGCACCACTGCCACAGGTTTTTGCAGTGATACGATGAGGTCCAGGGTGAAGGGAAGTGGTCGCACTCGCTGTCATCTGTTTCTCTCACTCTCTTCATTTCATTTACTCATCTTCCTTCAGGGAGATTAGGCAGCGGGGCTGGGAGGCGGTGGCTTTTACAGGCAAGCCAGACGTCTGAGGACTTAACTAGGCTCTGGTACTAGACAGCAGCTTCATGCTCTCCTTAATGGGGGATAAAATCTTTCTCTGAGCTCTCTTGTAAGTGCCCTGAACAGGGCACTTACATGCAGTGATGACAAGCTGTATGTAGAATGGGAGGGAAACGTGTCATTGCACAGGGTGCATTTTCAACTAATCATCATCGGTTGAAGGTTGGTAACAGAGAGAGCCGTTCATCAACAAGTGACAAGAAACAAGTGACGCTTTCTTCATTTTGAAAGAAGAAAGAAAATTCAGTGTTTGCTTCCACTCCTGTTAGTAACCGCTGATCCTTGTGTGCGTCTGTGTGTGTGTGTCTGTGTGCCTGTGTGTGTGAGTCTGTGTGTGTGTGTGTCTGTCTGTGTGAGTCTGTGTGTGTGTGTCTGTGTGTGTGTGTCTCTGTGTCTGTGTGTGTGAGTCTGTGTGTGTGTGTCTGTGTGTGTGTCTGTCTGTGTGAGCTCGTCAGCATCCAGACAGCGCATCGTCTCCTTGGGAGGGTCTGCTGAAATGCTTTGTTAGGCACTGCTATTTTCCCGCCCTCACCCGTCACCTTCCTCTCTCTTTTACTTAAATGTCAAGCACATCCAAACAGGTCTTGTGCCTTTTTGGTTTCTTTATGGAAATGGATTCAACCCTTTTCAGAGGCCGGGTGATACGCGGGAGTGGCGCACAGAGACTCTGTCCCCAATTTATTTATTAGAGGAGGGGGGGATGAAAATTTCATCAGCAGCCTGCCTTAGGAGACCTCGACTCACCCTACCTGTCTGTTTCCCCTCTCTAACTGTCCCGTATGAAAATGAGTCAGTCAACCTTTAATTATGTGTCAGCCGAGGTCCTGGCCGTCTCACGGGGCCCGTTATTCACAAAGCTTTTCATGAAAACCCCTCAGGGGAGTTGACTGAATTTTTTTTTTTATATATATATGCATCAACATATAAAGACGGGAGGGTAAAGAGCGGAGCAGGCAGGTGAAATTGGACAAAGAGAATAAATATAAGACCATTTAAGTATACGCCATAAGACAAGACTGTCAGAAACTGAGATATGAAAGCTAAAGGAATACGCTGACTTTGAAAAAGAGCATTTTCATACTCCGTGTTCGACATCTCTGTCTCATTAGACAACAGAGTGATCAGGGGGATGAGCTGATTCACAGTGTATCATCATTGAAAGTGACACGTAATTAACTTCAGTAACAGTAAGTCCCAGAAACCCCTCCCTGTCCTGTGGGTGGCTGTGGCATGACTCTCTTCCTCTTTAAGCATCTTTCTGATTAAATGTAAGAAAAACTGGGAAGATGTGATGTGATGACGTAAAGAACAAGTAAAGACAGAAGTAAGCCACTGTATCTGTGATTATCACCATCAGAGCACCAAGGTGAAGGAATCAGTCGCTTGCACCAGGCAAAAAGCACAGTGCAGGTTGGGTATGAGTGTGACAGGTAATAATACCACAGAATGGCAACAGCAGATATCAAAGCAGCACCAGAACAATCTGATATTTCTATTCAGGTGTGAAAAACTGAGCGGGAACTGTGAAAATGACACTAAAGAAAAGAGGAACCCAGTTTAAAAAAAAAAAACAAAATGCATGAGAGTGAACAAATCAGAGTGAGTTGGCAAAGGAGGAGAGCAGAGAAAAGGAGGTGTGAAGAAGAGAACTGCCACAAACAAGAGAAGTTAAAGAAGGGGGAACTGAAAGGCCTCATGGTAAAAATCCTGGTTTGTTAAAAGAAGTAGAAAAATCTGCAAACAGAGTGAGATTTTCACTCAGAGACTGAAGTACAGTGATCTGTGTTACACACCCCGAACTCTGATATTGACTTTCCTTCCAAGGACATCTGTGGAACAGTTGAACTACTCTGGGTACTGAAGAAGAATCAATTCACTGCTTTGGAAGGATCTGTGATGTTTTTATGGAAAATGTGTTAATGTGTTGTTTCTCTAAACTGAAACATATTGTCATATTGTCCCTGATACAACAAATAACACCCGTCTTACATCACTGCTGTTGTCAGTGCAAGTGTTTCTCAGTATTAAGATCACGTTTTCACTCTCATATTTGAATGCACGACATGCTTCGACTGTCAATTTCCACCACAAACAGAAACACATGATTGACACTTGACACTGGATTTGGAGGCAGTGCTTAAGTGGCCACTGTGGTTCGTTGGAGTCAAAATGGGGACATCCATCCAGCAAGAGCACAGGCTCTTCATTATTTCAGACTCTGTGCTTTCACCAGGCTAAAAAATACAACCTCTAAGAAGACATACGATAAGAGATCACTTGTTAGCACTGACACTTCATCCAGTCAAGTCCTTAAAGATAGCTGCTGACTTGCCAACAGACTGAGTGTTGAGTCAGTATTGCAGGGGTCAGAGTCTCCTTGTGACCAGAGGTGGAAGAAGAAGTCATCTCTCTTTATATTCACTGCCAACCCCCTTATTGTTTGTGGCAAAGCTGAGCGCTGAGTGACAGCAGAGGAGAAACACAGGCTAAATATACATCCATCTCTCTGTGCTCCTTTGTCCTCCTTCTCTTCTCTCTCTCTTTTTGTTATCCCTCCATCACTCTGAATCTCTCCTTTTTCCCCCTCTCTAAAACCCCTCCATTTCTTCCTCCCTTGAGTGCTTTTAGCACCCTGTTGATCCCTTGGTAACCAGTAGAGTGGGGAAGCAACAAGGCTTTTCAACTCTCCATGGCACTCATTCCTGTCTTGCCTCTCTCTCTCTCTCACTTTCTCTCTCTCTCTGCCTCCCCCCCTCCCCCTCCTCCTCCCATGTTATAGGGAGGGCTCGGAGCCCTGATCTGTGGCCAAAAATCCACCCGCCTCTTAGACAATGAATGCAAGCAAAAGCAAGGGTCAGAGGCTTGGACATCGGACAGCTGTAGCATTAGATTATTGAGAATCATATAGGAGAGAGAGAGAAAGGAGAGAGGGATCGCTGCAAAGTGCAGAGTCTTGTTACCTTCAAATGGACAGACGGGTTGAAACAGTGAGAGCACCAAGGAGAGAGAGAAAGGGAAGGAGGGAGGGAGGTAGCAGCTGTCTGCTCAGGAGGGAAAATGCAGCACACACACACATGCACACACACAAAAACACACTGAAAGTGCTGGAGGGTTGGGGTAAAGGCTGTGTGTTGAGGAGCTGTCATCCGCCATCAACCACTGTCCTTAAGGACACCTACTGTAAGCGTGTGTGTGTGTATGCATGTGTATGTGTCACGCCATTAGCCATGGGCAAGTACAACATGTAGCTGTTCGGGAAAACAAGTGGGGGTTGGGGGGGGGGGGTTCCCTCCTCCCGAGCCCATCTTTGGCGTCAAGGGCTTAACAAGGACAGGTTCAAAGGTCACAGCAAATGGTGTGTTACACTGGCCACCACCCCTCCTTCAGGGCCGAGGTCCACATCTGTGTGACAGCTTCATGTGTGGAGCAGACCATCCTGTCAGACGATGTCACACGTTGCCCCACAATGAGCCGCCTGTGCCGGGCAGAACAATGGAGGCCATAGAACAGGATACAGAAATGTCTCCAAATGAACAATGTGGTGTGTTTGCTGTGTGTAAAAGCAAAGGAAACAAGCAATTTAACCAGAGCATTTAGCAAAATGACTGTTGAAATATTTACAAAGACTGCCCTCCCTTTTGAACCAGCCAGATAAAAATATGAAAGATTATTTGTGTGAGGTGAGGTGACGTACGCCCGTTATGGAAACATTAAACCAGCCAAAGGTAACAAACGATGGCAACGTGCAAAGATTCTGCTTTTAGTGAGCGGAGATGGAAGTACGAAAAAAGAAAAGCAGCAGAGGCGGAGGCTTTTCCTCTCTCTCAAAAAAGGTTAAGGAGCCATAATTGTACCCTCATTACCTCCAGTTAATGCAGTGGGACTAAACACTGTACAACACACATGACCAAACAGGACTTCACAGCACCGCTGCATTGCTCAATGGCTCTGACATACAAAGACAAGCGGCAGGTAATAACTCCTAATAGTCCTATTAAAGTTCCTTTGACCTCACAAAGCAATTAGCAATACTTTTCCATCTTCACCGCAGCCGCCATCTTGCTGTTTCAATCAGCCATTAAAACAGCTTTATGGTATTGGACAGAATGTGAACAACAGATGATCCCAACTCGTGTACGTCAGTAGAGTAGAGGAGCAGTGCTCACCAGCTGCTGATGGACGGCATGTACAGTGTGTAGGATGGCCTGGTCATAGATGTGTCAGAATTTACCATACACTGATTATTCTTCATGTTACAATGGGTCCTTTATCCCTCCTCCCATCCCCTCAGAGGAAACTGCCATTAGGACCAAATTAGGCCCCAAAATGGCCTCTGTGATTAGATTGAACATGACTGTTGCACCCGACGACCCGATCCCATCCCCTCCACTATCTTTAACCCTTTACTCCCCAGCAGCCCATCGGACTCCAACGCCATTAAAACAACCAATATGTCACAATCAATGAGATTATGAGACACTTATTTACATTTATGTTGGGGAGAGGGAAACATTGTGAAACGCTGGGCGAGTTAAACCCTTAGTGGATGACGAAAGGTTCCTAAGGATCTCCATCCTGCCCACAGCTTCTCTAAATGGTTGTCAGCAGAGAGGCAGAGAACGTTTCAGAATACTTCCTTATCTTCTTTATACTGTTATAATCTTAAAGAGCATGATGATGTAAGCTTATGGTCACTTCAGTAAGCATCAATATGGATTTATTGTGTTGATGTGAAGGAAGTTGAACACAGAATATACGGTGTAGTACGTACTGCATCAGGCCTTCTGTCAGTGAAAGCTTAATTAGTTTGACAAACTATAATCTCACCATTGGAGTAGGTAAAAAAAAATCAAAGCAGTGTGACCCTGGTGACGGCCATCTCCTGCTCTGTATGTGTGTGTGAGAGAGAAATATAGAGGGAGGTAATGATACTACAGTTCTGTGTTTGCTTGCCAAAGAGAGAAGACAAAGCGGCGCCTGTCCTCTGATGAGGACACGTGTTGTCTTTCAGATTTCACACACCGCGCCCACGGGCTCCAGCCTTGTTCAAAGGAGAGCACTTGCATTCCAGATTAGATGAACTATTCCTTTTGATAATGAGGAGAAGGAGTCAAATATGTGTTGCTGTGCTAGGTGAGGACAGGGAGGAGTGAGCCTGGGAATCAAGAACCTGATCTGAATTAAAACGACTCTTTAATAAACAAAGGTTTGTTTAAAAAAACTAAAACATGATTTTTGATTCCACTCACCCGTTTCCTGACAGAAAGGTCTCGACTTATGTGTTTTCTTTTATATTGTCAGCACACATGTGCCAATGTAGTGTGTTTTACAGCGGTTTCACACTCAGATACTGCTACCACTTTGTGTAACACAGGAACATTCATCTTGTGAAAAGCAGGACAGAAAACTTTTTTTAAAAAAGCATAATGCATTTTACTAGTTTTATTTTAATATATTTAATTTCTATTTATTGATATGTCTCCATTCTCCCAACATTTTTTCATAATATAATATAAAGTTTAATAATACTCCCTCAGTCCAACACCTCCTTTTAATCAACAAAAGTCTCCAGCCTTTAAACCTGTCTTTGTTTTGTTTTGGAAAGATATGGCTTCTGGCTCATAAAGCTTTGGGCTCTGACGTAGATTTTCTTGAAGCAAATTACGGGGACAGACAGGTTCCTGATGCTGTTAAGCAAATTAGATCAGAGATGTGAGGCTGCATTTGTCCACATCAGGACAGAGAGCAGCGTGATGCGGAGGGGTGGGGGTGACAGACGGACAGTACTGTTTGTGGGCTGACATTTGGAAAAACAAAGGCCGTCTCTCTCTTTTAACTCCTCTCATTCTCCCTCTTTGTCTCTCCACTACAATCTTCTCTTCTCGTGTCTCTGTCTCTGTCAGTGGGAGACTTGCTGTGTGTGGAATACATCATCTGCTAGCGCCTGTTTCATATCAGGCCTGGACTGATCTATCAATGACACAGCTGCCTTTGCCTTTGCCCACTGCATCGTTAAATTGCACTTTAATTAAATTAGGCCTGCTAATTATGAGGGCTTAAATCAATCACCAGGTCAATAACAAAGGCCCAAGGCGGACGGAGAGGACCGAGACTTTTTCCAAAGCTCATCAATAACAGCCGCAACCGGAGCAGACCGCTCCTGTACCAGAGAGCCGGAGGTTCAAACGGGTAGGAATTACTGTGAATTGAGTTATTGTCACCGGCTTTTGTCCAGAGCACTTCTTACTCTTACAAGCTCTGTGAATAATGTTGTTTGAATACAGTAGAAGTGTTTCAAAGAGTCTGAATGTGCATAGCATTTTGTAGTAGAATTACTTCAAAGGGGGTGTTAAAATAGATTTGGAGTTTCTGGTGCATAAAAAAATAGTTCAAAAGGAATATTATGACTTTCCAGACACCTGGCTTAGGTGCAGCAACGTGATTCTGAACAGATAATCCTGGGGGGGTAAGTGCACAGTCCCGCTGAGGGGACGGTCCCAGCCGAATCCAGGGTCTTTACCCATGCATTCAAAGGAGCTCTGTGGTGCTTTTCACAGATTAATCATCATTTTGAGCTTATTAAGTGGGAGGACAGTCTGCTTTCCACTGCTCAGAACGTTTAATCCATCTTTCAAACTGTGAAGGTCAGTGAGCGAATGTTACCCCCGTGGAAATAATAGCGGCTGTTTGAATTTCAATGAGAGCACCCGTGGTTTGGATCTGTATTGTAATTAAATACATTTTCTTTTTTTTAAATTCTCTGCCATTATGCGAGTCAGAATCACACTGACTTATTGAGTAGCACGGTGGCTGCCAATGAACTACACTCCCTGCTCTGCCAAATTGTCATGTGTCATGTATTTAATACAACATTTACTGTGATGCAAATGCATCAGCGAGTAATAATGGCAGCAATGGGAAAGAAAATGTGGAGAGCAGCTATTCACAGAAGAATCTCATTCATCTTCTATAGGATGTTTTAACACACTGTGACCTTAAACCCTAAATACACTGAACATAAAGACGGAAGAAATGATGAGAGTGAATGATGTCAAACTATGAATAATTTAGTGGAAAGTAAAGCTTTGGTACACATTGCAGCAAGTTATTTCAGGGGGTGAACGGTCTATTCCACAGATCAGCGGTTGTTTGATGCCTTGTTTGAGTAGGTGGGGGGGCGGTGGAGTGTGGGAGGTTCATGGGTAGTGGCATGGGAGCAGTGTGGAGAGAGGTGGGGGGGCACTTTCTATTTCGTTTTAATTGGAAGCTGAAATTGGGTAAGGGGGAGACAGAAAGCCATTTGGCTGAGTCCTTGCTAAATGAAGAGGGCCGTGTGGAGATGAGGGCCCTGTAGAGGGCCAATAATGAGGAGAGGTCCCAAAAGACTCCTGCACAGCCACGGCAATCTAGTGGACCCAGGAAGGTGGGGCAGGATGTGGGAGGGTGGCTGAGGGGTGGGCTTTAGAGGGGAAGGAGATAGAAAAGAGGAATAAAGGGAAAGCAAGAGGAGGGAGGGAGAGAATCCTCACATCCTTGTAATTTTAATAAAAAATGTTTTTTGTTTGTCTGCGTTGTTGAGGCTCCGAGTGCAGTGAGTGCAAGATTAATCAAGATATCGATTGAACAAAGTGTGTGCTAGTTAGAGCTGATGATGATTTACTTACTAAAAACAACAAGTGATTGCAATCAGTGATGAGATAAGAGCACAGGGAAATCATCAGTGTCACAACAAACAAGACAGATCGGAGCATGGACAGCCAATTTGCAGCACATAAATATTGTGCATGTGTAGACGCCCACCTACACCACTCACACACCGAACACACACAGGGTACGCACAGGCATACTTACATATCAAGGTATCTATTCATACTTCAGTCAATCACATAACATCAGTAGGAGTCTCACTTTCCAACACACACACACACATAAACCCCGACATGCAATCCAACTGATGTTTCTCCGCTCCACTGTTTTCTAAATGGAAAAGACTGTCAGCGTGGGTCTGGTTGAAGTCATGAATGCATGTGGGAGAGTATGGCATGATGGGGCTCAGCAGGGGTGCTATTCTATGCAGCAGCTCCCATGGCCTGTATACCTGGAGCATAAAGAGGAGAAAATTCCATTGGAAAACTGCTGTGCAGGGAGAAGCACCGCCCATTACAGCGATGCTCTTTGCTAGAATGACACCATTAACGAGACACTGAAATTATATGTTATTTTGCATGTTTTACCACAGAGAATCTTCAGTAAGTATGCCATAGCTTTTCATTGTTCTCAGACACTCCACACAGCCATCGGTGCCCATTCATTTCACTGAACTATGAGGACTGAAATCACCTTGAGATGGGTGAACGTCATGTTACCTTTATGAAAGTTACTGTTCATTTTTGTGATAGACTACTGCAGTCGAGCGTGATATAATTTGTCTTCCGTGTGTTGATGGGACAATTCAAAATCCAAGATTTTAGATTTAGACAACAAATAAGAGAAGATTCAAAACCCACATTACCCTCATCCTTGTCTTTTGCACCTTCTTGTAAATGTTCATATAAAACTGGACAGAAATGTCTCAATGAATCAAGAAGAGAGCAATATCTGAATGAATCCAAATAAAAGCTCTTAGCAGAGTAGTACAAAGTGGATGGCTACCATGGCTACAGCTGTATGGAGGGAACAGAAATGGACTGACTGGCCCACAAATATTTCTCTCCTCCTCTCCCTCTTTCTTTAGAAGCTTTCTATTCTTCCATCTCCTTGGCTCTGAAATGAAACCACCCCATTCCTCTCCACTCGCATCCAACTGTGATCGCTTTTGTTCTCCGGCCAATGCAAATGAAACAGGTCCCTTCAGCCACGATGGCGAAGCAGCCCTGTCTCATGTTTCTCAGTGGCCCCGAGATGTGGATGTTTACTGTCGGTCGGAGCCTTATTACATTCCTTCAGCAACTTAAAAGCATTGGCCCCCTAATGGGACCTATAAAACAGTGAGAAAAGCCTATTGTGACAATGGAGCTCATTGTGTGAGAGTGAACTCATTTGGCACTCTGCGGAAAGTGGAATTGTGTGGCATATTTTTAAAAAAAGCAGTGAGGGAAAGAGAGGGTGAGAAAGTAGAAAGAAATCAAATAAATAGGAGTGAATGACTTCACTCTGGGAAACTGGGCTCTGTCAATCACCAAAGTCCATCGGGGATAAGAAAAAGAGCTTCGGTTTTCAGCTGTAGCTGTTGCAGAATATATTTTCATTAGCCTCTATATCTTTGTTTCTCTCTTGTCCATTTTTTGTGCCCTGGTTGCAAAACCAGTCTGCAGGTTTGGGTGTAATTTAACGCACAACAGAAACACTTTGCCTGAATTTCTGACCGTGCTGCTCCTACACTCCGCTCAGGACTTCCCTCCGATGCCGCTGACACGGCTGCCTCTGAGAAAAGTAAAATGATTCAAATGAAAATGAAATACAGGAAGATAAGAACAAAATGATTTCACCTTAAGGAACAGAGTTAAGAGTGTGCATCTCTGCTGCCCAAGCTGGTCTGACTCCATGCTGACAGCCCCGTTTGCTTCCCTGAAATCATTATTGTCTTCAGCTAAGGTGCCCCTGCTCCCTGTGATTTGTGGGTAATGAGCTGGCACCCCCCTGCCCGTGTTCAATTATTCTCATTGAAAAAGTGATTTCTCACTCCACGGAGCAAATCGGAGAAGGCGAACGCGGGAACTCTAATCAAGAATTAACATGTTCACAACCAGCAGTGCGGAGAGGGATCGCCACCCTGATGGTGCAGAGGTGCTGTAGATGTGGACAGGAGGAGGGTAAAGGGACAGAGCAGTGACAGTCACTGAGGTAAACAGATTTTTCACCCGTCCCTTTTAAACCCTGTTTCAGTTCATCCACTCATCTTTAGTGTTTTGAAGTGAGAGAAAAAGGAACTGAACAAAACTTGTCAGAGAGGGTGATGTGTTTAAAACTGAAGAACAGGCAGCCGTTCACAGCGGAGAGGTGAATGTATGAGAGAGAACGACGTCTGAGCAGTTATTAACCACAGAGAAAGGAAAGCCTGAAGAGCAGGAAGTGAGAAGATGAAGAGCAGCCACGGTTCCTTATTACTGAAGACCTGACAGGACGAACAGAGGAGGAGGAGAGAGGATGACTGCACCCAGACGAAGGACGATGACACACCTTCACCTCTGAAACCAGACTTAACAGGTTAATCAAGATCATACTGATGTTTTATTAACTACTGATTATCTACAAATTAATTGTAGTTTTGTATCAAAGCCATAATTCATTCATTCTAATGCAACATATTGATCATGTTCCTCAGTTTCATTGTTTTGTTGTTAACTTTTATTTCCCAGATGCTTTTTCACTCTGACAACAATAAAATTCTGAGGGAAACAGTCCCATCTTAATTCTCTGGGGGAGTTTTTGCATATAAATAGTTACATTTGAAAGATGGCACAAAAAGCTTTTGGGAGTTTCAAAAACATCACTATCAGCCTTCTGAAGCCTGAATCAGTCAAACTCTAATCTGAACAGTCTAGTCACACACACAGCCAGACGCACAGCCTGCAGAGGAAGACAGGTTAAACATTTTCAGGCTATAGTACGACTGATAGAGAAGAGTGTTGGCAACTTCCAAAAATGTCTGCCGCCTTCTCTCCTGTTCAAACAAGATAAGAGGAGAGACATGATTTGCACAATTTTCAATAAAGTGAGAAAGGCAAGAAACAAACAAAGCGTATCTTGTTTCGAGGGGAAAGAAAAGGCCAACGTGGCATGCAGCATTTATCGTGGAACAACAGAGAACGACAGTGGGTTTTTTTCTTCTCCTTCCAAAGATCGGCCTTTACACATACTGTCCTTGAGAACTGCATTTGTCTGTTGTGTTATGTGCTCGGGATTAAGCTGTAAAAGTTGTTCTGAATTTCTAAGCACTTATTTCTATCATCATTTTCTGTCTCTCCCTGTGTGTGTGTGTGTGTGTGTGTGTGTGTGTGTGTGTGTGTGTGTGTGTGTGTGTGTGTGTGTGTGTGTGT
>JBBMJY010000013.1:16840175-16854112 GCA_037833715.1 Toxotes lorentzi
TGTGTGTGTGTGTGTGTGTGTGTGTGTGTGTGTGTGTGTGTGTGTGTGTGTGTGTGTGTGTGTGTGTGTGTATGAAGGTGACAGGGGAGCTATCCTGAATGTTAATAGTCTCAGAGCCCAGTGAGAACAGCTTCTGGGCAGAAAGCTGGAGGATGGTTAAGTGTCATGGTCTCAACATAAGTCATGGACACAAACATACACACACTCACACACACTCATACACAAACTCACATCATGGATCACAGTGATCATCACTGCTGTTTATTTCTAATAAAGATGTTAAGTTAATAATGAGACGTTAAAATGCATTATTTTCATAACTGCTCATTTACAGTCTATTTTCCCTGCTGTGGAATGAATCAACAAAATGATGCAACCAACAGTGTGTGTGATACCTGCTCAAATGTGCACACACACACACACTTTACTGTATTTAATGACAGAATGACACTCAATCTGCATTTTGTTGCTGCAGGCTGAGCACTGGATTTGACACACAGCTGGTGGCTGAAACATATTAGGTGATTTTTTTAAGCACAGTTGTCTAATTTAGTCTTTGACTTAGACTCAAAATGTGTTCAAACTCAAACTCAAAAATTTGGGGAACATTTTTACACTTTACATCCCCAAACACTCAGAATAGTGTTAATACTCTCTTGCTTGAGTAAATGCAATAAGTAAAATTCCACCGCAGACAACAGTACAAACGATGAACAGATCAGAGTAACTCTTCACCATGTCCAAAATATACCAGTAAGTTCAACATTGTCCAACATGAACAGCATCATTAAAGTAAAAATAAAGATGTAATAGATGTTGGGCTTTCTCACTTTCAGTTCACTCACCAACAAGTCGGGTCAGTTAACAAGAACTACAAGTCAGTGCAAAGCTAAAGCTAAATGCCAAAGCACACTTAAAGGTGAAAGGAGGAGGTGACCAGCACTAAATGAGGCTTAAAAAGCAGCTCAGCTCTTAAGAGAAACGGTAGAAAACAAACCCAGTCTGTCAGGGGTCGCGACGTTCTGGCAGCAGTTCAACACTGATGGCTAATTAAGTGAGGAGAGGCCACTGTGAGGCTCAGGGCTACACAGGCCTCACTCAGGTCCTCAGCTGGACAGGAGCGTCTCTGGTGAGCTGCCATTGACACAGCATTCACAGAGAAGAAAAACAATGTGCAAAAATGTATTTCTTAAATGAGTTCATCTCAATCTAAGTCCTTCATTCTGTGTAAGAGAAAATATTTAATATTACACTAAGTTACTGTTAAAGAAAGTAACAATAAGTCTAGTGGTTTTAAGTATTTAAGCTGGAATTACTCAACTTTCAACCCCCGGATTTTTTTACGCCTTTATGAAAAATAAAACACACTAAGAAGCAGATTAAATTAAATTTTAAAGTAAACATATTTTGCAGTGTAGAGAGAGTGAGCAGGAAAGAGAAACAGAAATGGGAAGAGCTGTACAATTAAGAGATAATATTTAATATGAAAAAAAAGAATAAGAAAAAGTGTGTTTTTTTGTGGTACTGTTGTGTGTCTTGTGGAGTCACTGTTGAATACACAGCAGCTCCTGCTGGTCAGGCCCACAGGGCAGCAATTAGAGTGCACATGCTGAGTACATCCTGCATGTATGCATACACTGCAGTGTTTTTCTGTGGACTAAACCGGCACACAAACCCTCTCTATCTACTTCTGCGACTGTTTTGGAGCTGGCTGACCTTCCTGTCTGGGTCTCAGGGAGAACTGGAGGGTCTGGAGAAGTGCAAAGTCCCCTCTGCAGACACTGGACACCACAGAGGGACTGACTGCGCCGCTCTGGAATGTGAGTTGCTGTTTTTCTGTGCACTCTCCTCCACAAAGTAAAACCCCTCAACCTGCTCTTCATGAAACATTGACCCAGATTTACTCAAACATAACACATGGACGCATGTACACTGCGTCCAGCAGAGAGCACCGGACAGAGGGACAAAGAGCTCACCTGATTCTAAGTCACTCAGAGAGACAGGTAAAGACAGAGAGACAGACAGGAAGAAAGAGACTGTGTTCTGCAGGCACGGTTTGGGTGTTACTGCAGTGTTTTCTCTCCATGCTCAGCTGCTCTAACATTGCCTGCAGCTCGCCTCGGGCCCCGCACACTGTGGGGGCTTTACCAACAGACTAGTCAGGAGACGAGACTCAGTCACCAAGTTCACTCACCAACAACAGCGCAGAGAATTGAATGCTAACTTCTGTGCAGAACTGACTTGCCCACGAGTTTTCCAACGTGCCATGATTTTATTTATTGATTTACTGTTTTGTGAGCTCGTCCACCTCGGCTCTTACTCTGATTCTGAGAAGATTCTCAAAGTATTCATTGTATTTTTAATTAAACAAGTGAAAATCAATCTATAGTTTAAAGCTATAGTGAGGCAGAATAAAGAAACAAGCAAAAAAAACACATTTATATTTAAAGGGAAATTCCTTCAGCCGAGAATCTATACAAACAGAATTCCCCTAGAAATATCTGTGACAGGCTGCTGCACTACACAAACAAAACAGACAAACAAAATGTAAATAACACCGGGGTAAACCAATACTGGGATTACTCTTTAAAGTCACGTTTCTCTGAGAGATTCTCAAATTTCACATTTTGAGAAAAAAAAAAACATTTAATTCAAATTCACACACCTGTATTCATTAATTGGGCTTCGTCTCAAACAGTCTGCTGCAGTGTGTGAACAGCTGCCGGCTTCTGACTGAAGTGAGAGAGGCAGGAAAAACGGGAGAAAACTAACATTTTGTTGACAAATCAGTTCACAAATGGCAATCTGTGTTTGTTTGGTGAGAAGTCTTTGATGTGAAAATATAAAAGTAAAGAGTGTGTTCACACTGCTCCTAGCTCTCTTCCTCCAGCTTGAAGTCAGACGGGCTCATCTTCCTTCAACGCGCTGGCTCGATGATTTAGCCGGGCACCTCGCCACTTTGGGTTTCCTTTAAAACTCGCCAGACAAGGTGTCTCATTTAGACAACAAAGAGAGGGAGGCATTCCGACAGCTGGAGGCCTGATCAAAGATGTCTGATCAGAGCTGTTTCTACTCAGACATATTTTGGACACAGTTATGTAACAGTTTCTTTTTTCTTTCTGTGTCCCTGGATCTCTCTCTCTCTCTCTCTCTCAAACCCTGACTGTTTGAAAGCAGCATTTTCAAAGTAGTATACTATAGGCCAGAAAAAAACATGTCAGAAAATGAATTCAGTTCACATTAGGAAAACTGTCTGATAGCTAAATATCCTATAAAAAAAACATGATAATGAGTATTTATAATGAAGTGTCTCTCTCTGCCTGTCTATGTCTCTGAAACCTTCAAACACTGAACTTTGTGGATACACATCAAACAGCTCTGTCTCCGTCCATGTGCGTCACTGTGACTGGGTTAAATCCCTCAATGACTGACAGCTGGTACGGCTCATGATAATGGCCTCGGTCTCTCATCAAGGCCGCAAAAAATAACACTGTGGAGAATCATTCAGCCGGATCCGAATGTGTGAAAGCATGTGTGTTTGTGTGCATGATGCTGAGAGTGAAGGCCCATTAGCATTCATCAGTAGGATAACAGGCCGGCTAATGTCAGCTGTTTATGTAAAGAATAGCTCATAAAGCTTTGGTGTTTATGGGTGGATAGTGCACGCTTTTCTCTATAGCACAGCTGTCTGGGTGTGTGTGTGTGTGTGTGTGTGTGTGTGTGTGTGTGTGTGTGTGTGTGTGTGTGTGTGTGTAAAGCTTTCAAGGGATTTCAGTGGCTGGAGCTCCTCAAGTCTCAGATGAAACCATCTGACACTGAAGTGAATTTATTGACTGGTTATCTAAACATCAGACACGTAGCTGATGTTTAGATACATTACATGTTCAGCGTGTATGCTGAACATGTAATGTATGTGTGTGCTGCATTTTATAAACACAGCGGACTTTTGAATCTGAAATAATAATCCTGGATTTCCAGTTGCTGCTCTGCAGCCTAGCTTCAGATCCCTGTCTGAGTTTATCACCTCTGGGTTCACAGGTTGTGCTCTCAGTGGTGCCGTGCATCTAACTTCCCCAGAAACTCTTTGGTATTTTAAGCTCAGAAGTCAATGTGCCTGACTTCACATTCCTAATTTATAGCAAGGGGTGGGCAGGCCTGCTTAAATATGAATGGCAAAGTGAAGCACTTTAAGAGTGTACCAAAAGCTGCTCCACACATATCAGCCATTAAAGGGAAAGATTTGATGACAGAGTGTTTAAAAACCTGAGGTACAGTAAGACTGAAGGAGAGGAGTAATGTACCAAGTTAAGAAATGATGCTGCAGGAGCACACACACACACAAACACACACATACCAACACACACACACATACTGCACATATACAAAGTAATGAGTGTGTCATTTGTTCCAGCACACAGAGAGAACTGAGTGCGATGCCCCGTCTTAGTTCTCTTCCTTTTTGCTTTTATCTCTACTCATAAAGCAGAACAATGAAGTACAGCAGATAAATAATCCATGATAAACAAACAAGTGCTAATTGGTGTGATTTTCCTAAAACCTTGGTATATGTGTGTGTGTAAACTCATTATCTCCATCAGCGCTTTAGTACTGATCACAATTCTTTTTAATTAACCCACTCGGTGTAATTTTTATCTTGCAATTCGATGCTGCGGCGCTGCCTGTCCATCAAACAGACAAAGAAGACAAAATATCAAACCGTCATGTGTGGGAGGAAAAGGCTCTGATCACGGCTGAGATGCACTGAGAGAGGGAGAGAAACAACTGGGCAATTAAGTGCCCTTTGAAATCTACACTGTGCCACCTCTAACGAGCGGATTTGTGCTTTGTGAATCATCTTAGTCATATAGCTGTCGGATTACTCAAAGACTCAGGTGGCACCGGGTATTATCCACCGGTGAATTCGTACTCCTGCTGTTTTTCATTAAATGTTTACATACTGATGTTGGTATGACTCCCGCCCTAAAATCCCCTAATCTCAGATTTTATTAGATATGTTATAAATGAAAAGATCGATACCAGTTTCATGTATGAACAGGAAATGTGAAGCTGCTGCCAAGAGCTGTTTAACTTCACACAAAGACGGGAAGCGGTTAGCCTTGGTCTGTCCAGACGTAACAAAATCCACTAATCAGAACCTCTCATGCTGCCTGATCAACACATTATATATAACAAGTTCTCTTTTTCTTTTACTTTTTTTTTTCAACTTTGACTGATGACATGATTGTATCATCTTGTAAATTAAACATTTTAAAACCTCAAGATAAACCTCAATGTACATAATGATCTGAGAAAATAAAGAAATCTGTTTTTCTCTCATGATTTCAGTGACAGTTCTGTCAGGAGATGAACCAAATGACGGTGAGAGAAGGTGACAAGAAACAGAACTTTAAGGTCTTCTTTAAGATCTGCAACATCTTCATATGCACAAAATAAAAATAAATACTGCACTAACAGAGCTTCTTTTCCACTGTATTGCTGTGTCCTCACAGGCTGTCTAGTCAGGGGCAAAAACTGAAAAACAACACTTGAGAATGAAAATACTTCCCCCCAAAAAAACCCATCAGCATCTGTACCAACGATAACAATGAACCTTGGCCAGGTTGATTTTCAATGCCACTAGAAAGAGAAAGGCAGACAGACCTCCCAGAAACCCACATCGCTGTAGCTTAGACATTTACGTGATAATCCTGGCAAGAGTAATGGAATGCAACGCAGGAAAGGTGTCTGTGAAATAAGCCAACAGCCACAGGTTCGGTAGCTTGAATCTCAATCAGCTCTTCCATATTTGAACTGTTTTATTACTTCCTCACTTGCTCTTTACTCTTTATCTGACCTCTACATGTTTCACACCCTCTCATTGCTTTTTTTCTTATTCTATAACATGAGGGCGAGATCGATTAAACACCTCCTACGTGGGTCAGAGCAGGTAGCAGAGGAAGTGTGCAAAGACTGAGAGGCAAACAGAGGACTCCTCTTCACATCGAGCTCAGCGTGTCCGACACCTCCCAAGGTCATTTCTGTTCTCCCAGCAGAGAGCCTCTGTCACTTTTAATAACTTTTAAAGGGAATATTTTTCTCTCCTCTGACAGGCTGAGGAGTAGAGGGACCAGTCACAGAGTGAGACAATCACAAAGTGCCGACAGAGCGAGGAGTTGTGAAGTGAGGAGACAAGCCTGCAGTGACTGAGAGTGTACTATGTTACTTCATAAAAAGTACTGCTACATAGAACAGAAGTATGAAGTCTGATATCAGTCAGTGTTTCACGCTGGCCGCGGCAGTGAGCAGCCAATGTCGTTCTAACCACTGGTCTGGTATCTGTCACTGTTATTACACTGTGGTAAGATGTGATACATCATGAGACAATGCAGCACACTATGAAACATACAGACATGGATATTCTGCAGGTCGAGGGAACAAATACAGGTGGCAGCCCTGCTGAAGAAACATACCAACTCATGCTGCCTTATGGCAAATGTTACATGTTGACATCTTATTATGGTAAAATGGCTGCCAAGTGTGTATGAGAACTATTCTTGTGTCCATATAACAACAACTGACTGACACAGTGCAGCAACTTCTCCCAACACTCAAGACCAAATCCAATACTCCAAGGGTAACATCCGAGCCTGAGTACCAGAGATCCAGCAGCAGAGCTCTTTAAAAATTTAAATCTATATATCTCAGTGTGTGTGCTTTGAATAGTTTTTATGTGGGGTATAATGAGGCTAGGGACTGCTGTGGCAGACTGAGTTGGTGACCCACCTTGATTGAATTAATTTGTTATTAACTGGTAGACACGGACATTAAAGCTGTATTTAATATGGATTTGATGCGTCACAGCTGATACCTTGTTCACTTAATAAGGTTAGTACAGGGGTAGATACTGATTAGGCTTATTGAAGAGTTGCATCCCTGCTTCTCCAGTTTAGCTTATTGCTTGGTTTTATTTGCAATGCTTCAGTTTACAACCGAGTAGTAAATATCGTTCTTTAAAGAAACAGGTAGACCATCATTTTTTGTATTAAGTCCACGACCATACCTGCTCCTGTCTGTCGAGCCACTGGTCCACCATCGGATGGTTGGCGCTCAGGGAGGATCGAGTCATCTCTCTCTGGAACTGAGTGGACCAGCCACTCGCATCCCGTGGAAGACTCCGGTAAGCGTGGGCTCCTCTGCCCTGCAGAGGGAACAGGACGAGGTGACGAGATTAACATCACTGATGGACTATGACAGAAGCTTCTCTCAGAAGAAGATTTACTTATATTGATCAGACCACTGCTGCCACAAAGAAGTGACTTGGCACATAATCAGTCATCTGAAATCCTTTATCAACAAACTGTTTGAAAGACTGATCCATCCTCCATATTTCTGGCCTTTAAACGGACAGTTTTGTGGATTAGTGCCATCTATGGCAGCTGGTTGACGGACGTTTTGTGGTGGAAGTCAGTTAGTTTGTCTAGGAGCTTTGCCACACACCGAAACTGAGTTGTTCATTCAAGTCTCACTCCATTCCAGCCTCACCCCTAACCCCTCCCCACAGCTAAACCTGAGCTGCTAATAAGAGGTCTCTTATAATAAGACAGCCACATTACACAGAAAGCACCTTCCAAATGCTCCTGCCAAGGTAATGTCAAACACCAGCAGACTTGAGAAGACTTATTACAATGGCCACAAGCACAAAAACACACACAAGCACACTGGATTACATTCCAGACATGCTAGCCTTGGCTTTGAAATCCCAGTGATTGAAGGTCATGGTGGCTGAAGCTTTCTGAATAAAAATGAAAGCAAATTAATATTAAAAATCACAGCAGAGACAATGATTCACCCAGACAGACAAACAGAATGAGAATCATTTAAAGTTTGATGAGTTACAAAACGACAGCGAAAGAGTGAGACAGACAGAGACAGAGACAGACATTAAAGTTTTTTTAATGAGACATCCAGCAACAACAGAGCGGAGAGAAAACTTAAAATAAAAATTCTGAGTGCTTCACTGCAGAATGAGAGACAGGATGAGAGGCAGCTGAAAAAAGGAACAAAGGCAAAACACAAGAAATTTTGCTCAGTGAGTTAAAAAACAAAAAAGGAAAAAAGAGAGAGAGAGAGAGAGAGTGAGAACGAAAGACCAGGAGAGAGATCTTTATCCCTTGCATGTGTTTTAGTGCAGCTGAATGTTGCATGACGGGGCCCGAGGAAGCACAGCAGACAGGACTGTAAAACTCAGCCGGACACGTGGGCTCTACTGAGACGGCTCCTGTTAGCCATCGTGGCCTCGGTCCCTGCCATGCAACACGCCGCGACAAAGGACCTCTCTCCACAAACTTTTACGACACATCAGATCGTAAAATGCGGAGAAACCCCATATACCAGAGAGGTAACAGTAAATCAGCAGGCTCATATCCACTGCCTAATCCCTTTAGTTGACTGTGCTAAGCGTGGAGAACCCAGAGTATGAGGTATTGTAAAGTCATTGGGAGATGTGATGAGTTTACAGTGCTAGCTGATGACTGAGGATTCCCATTGGCCTGTATTGTGGACATTTAGCAGAACCGGGCGAAACTCAGCCCGGACTCATAGGGAGTTGAACAGATCACGGCTGGCTCTAGTGTGAAATGATCCCAGACAATGGAGAGAGACTATGTGTATGGTGCGTATGGCTTGAGTCCACACGCTCTTTTGGCAGTGCTTATCATTGATGTATGGCCCCTCTAAGAACAATGTTAGCTCCAAGACATAAATATATCAAAGTCAGTGCTGACTAATACATTCGACATCTGCTGTTGATTGCATAAAAATAAACTTCATCTTGGACGGGTGGTGACTATATGACAGCTGGACGTATGTAAGAGATACAGAGGATTATGAGGACTCAGACTCTTTAATGAAAAAACCCAATAGTCCTGTCAGAAACTGGACTAGAAATACGACAGCCTTCCAGTGTTCACTCATTACTTTTCATTCCAGTGGCCAGTGACAGGAAGATGACTTAAATTGATTTAATTCAGATAACTGATCACCTGCTTCAGATGGGAGTCAAGAACTAAATGGGACACTTGGACATTACATTCAGTCAGGCTTTATTTCCAAAATCTAAACAAAGCGCAAAATTTATTTTAGCCATGATTTGAAAAGAATTTCTGTTGCCACTTTCAACCATACACCAACCAAACAACCAGCACTTTAATGTCAGTTACTGATGTTATACGACGTGTTAATCCCTGAGTGCAGTTATTTGTTTATAGGTTTATAGTTGTTAAATCCTGCTATGTAAAATCCCACCGTGCAAAGTAACCACATATTCATATTCTGCACACGTGTGCATGACTGTACATGAAAGTGGATGGCACAGAGCACAGCAGAAAGGCCAACCTGAGGTACCAAGTCAGAAAGTGCATCTGTTGACACTCCTGGTCTCAGCTTTTACGCTGAGCACACAAACAGTTTCACGAGTCAAAAACGAAGCTTCTCTGACAAAATGAAAAGTCTAATAATCATTTCACCCCAAACTTTCCTCTCCACCCCCCCGCTGTGGCGTGTGCCGTTACATTGTGGGGGCTTGAAAACTGAAGAGTCTTTAAATAGGATTATCAGACGATGCTTCCAGACAAACTAATCACATGGAGGGTTGCCGTGTCACGTTCCAAGCACTCAATCATCCCTCTTTTTTTAACCTCCCCGTTTCATTGGGAACATATCTCTTTCTCTGCGAGAACTAGAAGTCTATCAGCACCATGTGGGGGCAGCCATTTTGAGAAGTTAATTGGCTTCCCATCTTTTTTGGGAGCCGCGGGGAGGATGTACCTGAGCTACGCTTTTTCAGGATTTATAATCAGAAGCTTAAAAAGCCTCAGAAAAGGTGAATTTCGAACAAAGGGAAAGTATTTAACAATCTCTGCTCATCTTTTTGGAAGACAAGAAAGGGGTGTTATCAGAGGGAACTAGTTTCAGATAAAGACTATCTGTGCCACTGCTGGATATCTGCACGCAGGGCAGCACAGGTTTCATATCTAATGCTTATTTCTTTGATTTGGGGTGCAGAGGAGAGTAGGAATGAAAATGAGGGAAGAAAGCTCAGTAAGGAAGTTAAAAACAGAGACTGCTGGGGGTTAGAAGATTTCAGAGCACATATCTCTGACATTATAATTGACGCAGCTCCAGTACATCTGCAACACTGTGGAAAATAACTTCTAGGCAAGATGCAAAAGAATCAGTATATACTACTTGAAAGTGGTGTAAGAAAGAATAGATGCAATGTCAATCTTTTTGAAGCTCTGTGGAGTTTTAACACCTTATGACATGAATGGTACATCACAATAGTTAGTGGTTTTTAAGTATTTCTCTCGATAGCAGTCAAAAGCCAAGATGTATATGTTACCTTTCGTTCCAGGCTGCCAGTACCAGTGCTTGTGTTTGGTTTGTGGTTGTACTTTTGAAAGCCAGCAGTTGTGGACCAGCGACTTGGGTTCTTTCTGGACGGTTCCTTTGGACCAGCTGGGACTTCAACCAGAGGAAGGTCGACGATGGAGGGATCGCTGCTGGGACGGACATGGAGAGGCATGTCTGTGGAGCAGAAGAAGGATGGAAAGAAAAGAATAAGAAGGAAAAAAAAAGAGTGGTGGAATGAGAAAAAAAATAGGGGACAGAGAGGAAGAGGGAAAAAAGTTACAGCAACAACAAACCACTTGCTGCTTTATCCACTTACTGAGCAGATCACTTTCCATCTCAGTGTTCCAACATTTGCACATTTCTGGGACCATTGCTCTGTCTGTTAGCCACAAGACCCCTACAGTCCAGCTGAGACATGGGAAGTGGTGATTATAAGTACTGTTGTTTTTATAAAAGGCCTACTGAGCCCAAAAGGAAACACTGTACAACTCAACTGTGGAAGGTTAGGTTTGGCTTGAGTCCTGCTATAGTGAAAGAAATATACTGTCGATTCACTTTTACCTTGAAAATTAACCAGACCAATATAAAAATTTGAAAAATGAGGAAAAAAAATATGTATGTGAATGATCGCCTAAGCCTTTGCTCAGCCTAGCCACTCTAAAAATAACAACCGCAATTGCAGCAAAATTGCACATATATCATGGCTAACTCTCAAGATAAAGGTCATTTTAAGAACCACACTACCAACTGAAGCTGATCCTGGAAAGTTTCCAGAGAATGAAACCGGGTCTCAGGACCAAAATGACCCCAGCCATCAAACATCTACGAGGAAACTGCACGGGAAGCACCGGCTCGTGTTACAACTGCCACACTAACTGATCTACAACTAAAACTCGGTATAAAGTTCCCTCATTTGATCGGAGCTGCCAAAACAAGTAGAGGGAATGAAGTTGCTCCTCATTTCACACTCAGTTAAAACATTCAGTGAGAAATCCTGCTGATGCCTGTTACACAGGGAAGGCAGTGTGTATATTCGTGAGCTGTGCTGAGAATCATCTGGATTTTCCCAAAAGGCCATATGGATTTGTTTATGACATTCTAGCAGTCAACGCGTTACACCCATAATTATGCAAATAGTTGGATAACCACCTGTCAACCATCGGCAGATCGCTGCAGCGAGCATATGCCGGGGCTAAGCTTCCATCTGATACACCAGAGACACGTCTTAGTGGTGGAAGCGACGCACTTTAGTCATGGCTTACACTGTGCCGCAACTCGTGCGTATTTAATGCTGTGACGAGGCTGGGGAGCTCTGAATGCTACTGTAAGTGTTTCCTGTGACCGCCTGCAGAGTGGTTAGGTATGAAGACAGTTTAATTATGTGACTGAATCCCAGAAATAAAAGGTGAGCTCAACATGTCTTTGTCAGTGCTTGTATATTTCCAACAGAAAAATCACAGCCTTCTTTTCAATATTTTGCCAAACACAAATCTTTTTAAGAAGCATCGTACTTGACCCCAGTAACACATCCCTCCTCCCTCCTCCCTCCTCCCACATCCTTCACCTGTACTCACTCTAATATGTACACATCATCAAAAATCCCTTCTACTTCCCTCCTCTCTCACTCCAGCTTGTTTCACTACATTATTTGGTCTTCTCCTACCTGATAATTCTGTGGTCAGGACTCTCTGCCATCAGCCCTTTGCTTGTTAAGTTGTTGAATTAAAGTTTATTCTACTATCGCACTCACCGAGAGTCACTCGCTCGCCTGTAGTCTGTGGCTGCTGTGATTGTCAAGGCTTAGTTTTGAATTGTGACTGTTTAAGGGCTATACACATGAACCTGGCTTGTAGCAGTTCAGGGTTTAGTTTAGGGTTTAAGCAGAGACTTCCAACAAAAGGCACAAATTAAACTAATAAATTAATATTCTGGTAACTTGTGCCAGTGAGCCACCAAACACAATACCAGGACCCTGGAACCAGCTCACCTAAATGATATGAAAAACCTTTTTGTTTTCTTGAAATGAAAGATCATATAACCATGATCTTTCCCTAACCCTAGCTGAGTGTTACAGTTACCAAACCCTACCCATTTCTTATTCATAATTCACTTGCCACAGCCAGTTCCCTTCTCTAACCTTGATCATACCGCAGTTGTGGAAACCAAGAATTTTAAAAACATTGGCACTGGGTGGAATGTAACGTCTCAGAACACAGTATGGGATTTTCCAGTATCACCTGACATTAACTTACCTGGTGATAGGGTTGTGCACAGAACTGTAAACCACAGGGCATTTGCAGTAACATCACAACAATGCAGCTGTTTGCATCACAGATATTTACACTGGTGCCCTCTGGTGAATGACTCTGACTTGTCTTGTCTTACTACATTTCACAACAGTTTAACAGTGATTAAACCAGATCTGATGTATAGTGTAAATGCTAAATACTGCTGGTCATTAAATTTAAGCAGTGTTATAAAAACCCTTCTAATTGTTGCCAACTGCTGCGTTTCAAAGTGTTTTCAGTCTCACTTCCAAGGCTGATGATGCCAACGCAGAAACATTTGCACCATTTGTCCTGGTTTAGTCTAAAGTATCTGATCTCACACTATGTCCCAGGGGACAGCACCTTCTTTTCCACAAAGAGCAGAGAGATTCCAGCAAGGAGATTTCACGCACAAACTACTGATGATGATGTTTGGAAACTTCTAAGAACTTTCTCAGCAACCAAAGAGTGGAGTTGGCAACACAGGTTCCAAACAAAGTCACTTGACTGAACAAATCTGTGTTTCTCTGAGGTTCTCATGCAGTAACAGGCAGCCTGTAAAGCCCACCATACCCCCATTTAAAGTTTGGCCACTTCTCTGCTGACACAAATCATGCTGACTTAACACACCAGCAGCCTTTAATATGTTCTGTGTACGATTCCTCCATTACAAATGTGTTTCATTTATTTTGGCCTTTGTCTGTAGGCCTCCTCAAAAGAGGTCGGGAATCGAGTAAAGAAACCACAGCTAGCAGCCAGACGGCCAGTCGTTCTGCGTTTACTCTTAAATTAGGTTGAAGATTCAATAATGGCATTTAATAGACTTTGCCCCCTCTGGGTGACGGCTGGTTCACGTTCAGTTCAGTTCTCTAATGACGTTCACCTCAGACAGCAGGATTAATTAACGTCCAGTATTATCCTACATGACAGGCTTAGAGATGACACACACACACAAACGATTGTAGGAAGACAGGAACTGAGCGATGTCCTCAAAGACCTTTGGGGACATTTTGAGACAAGGCAAATCAAAGAAACTGAAGGAGAAGAACAGTTTTAAAAAAGGCTCAAAGATAAAGCTGAATCATTGCATCAGACCTCCATTTATCTGTATTTTCTCCAATAAATGAGCCTTTTTTTATTATTAAGGACATATTATAGTATACTATAAGGCTTAACAAAGCTTTGTTTTTAGTGTGTGTGTGTGTGTGTGTGTGTGTGTGTGTGTGTGTGTGTGTGTGTGTGTGTGTGTGTGTGTGTGTG
>JBBMJY010000013.1:16854212-16871712 GCA_037833715.1 Toxotes lorentzi
TGTGTGTGTGTGTGTGTGTGTGTGTGTGTGTGTGTGTGTGTGTGTGTGTGTGTGTGTGTGTGTGTGTGTGTGGATAGGGAGTTACACAAGACACTTGTTGTGGATTAAAAGCCTTGATGTATTTCCCAGAATATCTCAAGCTCTTACTGGACCTTTATCTGAGTCTTTGGAAACCATGACAACATTGATCCTGGTTTATGCAACATGATTCTCTCCAGATGTAACAGACCAAGATGTTGTTATGGACTGATCATAACCTGAATCATTTGAAAACACGCTTAACCAAAAATTCACACACAATAACAGCTGAACCTAAGAATTTATACATGAGATGATTCTGTTTTCCAATTTCATCAGATAATCTCATCATTGCTGATCATGCTTTCCCTTCAGGATTTGAAAACCTCACAGATTTAGATACGCATGAGTGAGATTTATAAAGGATTTACTTTGTGTGAGGGAGAAAACATGTCCTCTGACCCTCTTTGCACTTAGGATCTATGCTTACACATCAGCTAATCATGTCTGACTGTTTTACGATGCCACTGGCATCTAAACATGGAAAAGGCTCCCATTCAGTGAGGTCTCCTCTTTAATAAAATGCTGATCCATCACGGGTACAAATCCTTACAGATTAACATATGATAAATAAGAGGACTGTTGACGAGCGTCTGCTTGTTTGTGTGTTCACTGTGTAGAAGGTCACAGTATGAAGATTCTCTCCCCTCCCTGTTCTCCCTGTCCAATTTTCATCTACTTAATTTGTGATGGGATTATCCCGGCAGTCCAAAGGGTTTGGTTGGTCCCACATTTAATAACCAGAGCTTCCACTTCAGACCGAACCAGCCATCGATCCAGGCTGAAGAGGGAGCGAGACCGCTGGGGGGTGGTGGCTAATAAACCGAGGCCCTAATCCAGCCCCGGTAGTGAGGGATTATGGCCAGGGCACGGGGTCACAGAAATGTACACACACTACAATTGACCACAGGGAGAGGCCAGACTCTCAGGGGGCTATTACCTCGTATTGCTTTGTCCTTTATTTATCTTTCACTCTCACCTTGTTTGGAGGAGAAATATATTAGGTGGTATGAATCACTGTGGATAAAAGCATTGCCATATACACACGGCAGGAAAGTCAATATTAAAGTCATTTAGTGTAGTATTAGATTGCAGAATGTTAAAAATACTGAACGCTGTGAGGTTACTCCTGATCACCTGATTCTGGGTCTACAGCACAGGCACAGCTACCACTGTTTTTTTTCTGCTTCTATGGCCGAAGGACCTGAAAACAGTTTGACACAGGAAGGAGTAAACTGTGAGTAGATGTGGTCGGCCTTGCATCAATTACAACCAACAGCATGAGCAAAAAGCATCATACTGCTATCAGCCAATAAAGCTGGTAAATGACATGTTAAGAATATGAACCAGCTGTAGATGAGTTCAGTGGACTCACTATAGTGAAGGTGAGGACATTTCAGTGTTCATTCAAACAGTGTCAGCTGTGGCACCGCACAGAAAAAAATCCAATGACAAAAAATTAAGCTGAACTCGAAATGTCTCAGACCAGTCAGAAAATGTTCAGTGTCTTCTTTCAGGTGTTACAGATCTGAAATGGAACATGACATTATCATTAATCCCTGACCAGACCATGTTTCTCTTTATGAATAAGATGGTGTTTGAGGACACCCATTCAGACAGTACCACTTCTTGATGCTTCTCTGTTGCTCTGGTGTCCATTGTAGATGTAGATGTTATATCAAAAAGCCCTGTGAGCTGAGGTCATGCTGATCACACATGTTTGTGTGCCAGAAATAAGAGACAGGACAATGTAAATGAGTGCAGAGCAGCAATTTATACCTTCTTAAGTTTTATTAGCTGGATGACCTGTTGGCAACATTTGCTGCTGAGCAAAAGAAGTTGCATGGTGTAAAAATGCCAACACCACGAAAACATTAAAAATAAAAAACTATGTGCAATTTTGATATACTCATCAATCTAGTTGGTCATAAACAACACCAACCTGCAGCACAGTTACATCCACCTCACTTCACTTCCCCAAGTTTTCCTCAAGTGGCTCCAGTAAAGCAGCAAAATCAACGTCCACCTTCGTGGTGGAAGAGATGGAGGTCAACTCTAATGTATTAGCTGTGGAATTTTCCAATCACTGAAATGGCATGAGAATAGAGAGAGGGTCCTTAGAATACCTGGAGAGGAGGGAGTGGCCCTTCGCCCTGACTGGCTGCCAGCTCAGGGTAATGGAGCTAATGCCTCAGCATACTGATAAGGCTACACAGAGGACACACTAAGGATAGACTTTCTATTAGCGTGTGTGTTGTGTTTGTGCGTTTCTATTCTTACGATGACTTAATGAGCTCACAGGGGTATAAAGTAAACTAAATAAATAAATAAATTATAGAAATTTGGGCAAGAGTTTACAGACTGCAGATGTTACAACATAGCATCTGCAGTGTTGTACTGAACGCTACATATATTAACATGCTATGATGAATTTTCCTGTGCAGATCTGGGTTAAAGGCTGTGGAATGACTCAGGTCTTCATCGGATTTAAACACAAATGTGCGAATACGGTGAGAAATGGGCACTAACAGCCGAGCAGCCATGAAGACTGTCTAGTGAGTGAATTGGGTATTTTCTCTCATGGCCCTCAAGCCCTGGCGAACTCTGTCTTTGCTTTCACATCGAACTGATTTAAATATAAATGCCATGCGACCGCAGCTTCATGAAATGAATGTCTAAATGTTCATGAAATGTCTAAAAGCTATTTTTTTCTGGGCTACTTTGAATACTTCAAGCCCGGGCCAGTTCAATGTCTGAATAAATTATGGCACTGAGCCATTTTAACTCGCTCTCCAACCACTGACTACATATTGATGTCCCCTGTGTGCAGCGAGGGGGATTTCCACTGAATGCACCCTGACCTGAATCATCCACAGGGGACAAAAGGGTTTTTTGGTGGGGGGAGCAAGACAGTTCTGGAGCGGTGGGAACCAGGAATGTGGAGGAACAGATGAAATATTTAGACTTAGATAAGATGCTGGTCAACTGAAGGCTAAATAGGGTCAAGAATACCACTCCTGGTACTCCTGTAAAGTGTTCAGCAAACTCTAATCTGATGTATTGTCAGAAAGAGAGACGAGACAAACTGTGAATAAACATCAAGTGTTGACCTTTACCACGAGTGGAAGATGAAATCCAAGAGATGGATGGATGGAAAAACACTTTAAAGCAAAGGGGCAGTTATCAAAACAAAAATCCTACTCAGCTTTAGAGCTAAGTGCCCTACTGCCTATACAGGGAGTGTATGTGTGTGAGTCTGCTTTGATGCATATGTATGGTTGTGTAAATCTGTATGTGCAGCCTTGTGTGTGTTTGAGCTTTCTTGTACTTGCACATGTGAATGAATATACATTGGTTTTTGCATTTTCATGTTCCATGTCCTTTGGTTCGGAGCAAATTCTCTGTAAAAGATGAAAGAATACTGCAGCTGCTTGTGACCAAAACATGGAAACAGGACAGTGAGCCTCGGCCAGCTCTCTCTTTCATTTCATTTTCATCCGACACCAAAACCTTAAAGACAAAATAAATCAATAAACTTGCATTAGCAAGCTATTAGAAAACGCAGCAAACCTTCCCTGGGATACAAAAAAAGTCTGTAACTCAGTGTATTTAAATTATTTTAAAAATCCAATCATTACTAGTTTGTCAGATTTCTATTTTCCAGGGCCCCATGCAGCTGGTTCATGCATAAAAAGACGTGTTTACAGAGAAATCAAAGTGCTGACCAGGCTTCTTCCTCCACACAGTTCACAGGTTCCATGGTGAAGCTCTTAAAACAGCAGCTTCTTTACAAACTAGCCTAAAATATCACCTGACTGGCTGCATTGCCTCCATTTCTTTTGATGGTTGATACAACTGATCCACTCCTGTGCCACTGTTATACATCACGGTCATCTCTTCAAAATTAGCTGTCTAAGGCTGCAGTTATCCCGATCAGTGTCAAGGATCTCTCCGCGTGTTTAACTTCAATATTTAACCTCTCATTACGGACGCGACCACGTACCCAGAAAGTTCAGTTCCGCCTTCTGTGACAAACTTCAGATGTCAATCACGTTAGTTTTGGTGTTGGTATGATGTCCTATCACAGTCCCCGAGTCAAAGACTGAGGCAGGAGAGAGCTGCATTCCCACAGGGCTGCTGAGTCAACCATCCGGTTTTCATTTTGAACAAGAAATAGAGAGAGACAGAGACCGATTCTTTTCTCCTGACAGAAAGACAATACAGAGTATTTACTGGAGAGAGAGAGGAGAGGATGTCAGCCTTCCTCAAGCCCTCGGAGATGAGGCCTCCAGCTGCAGACACCTAGACACTTCAACAACAAATCAACAATAACACCAGTGTGTGTGTGTGTGTGTGTGTGTGTGTGTGTGTGTGTGTGTGTGTGTGTGTGTGTGTGTGTGTGTGTGTGTGTGCTGTTTGAAGACTGTTTCCCCAGACAATGAAGATCTCAAAGAGCAGTGGAAGGGAGTGGAAGGCAGGGGAGAGGAGGAGTGGAGTTCACTCCCCAAATCAAACCTGACTCATCTAGGTCGAGACACACACAACTGGTGTATATCTATGCATGTGTGTTTGAGTGCTGGCATGTGTGCACATATGAATAAGTGCACCCTTGCACAAGGTGTTTAAACTTATAATGTTAAAGAGGTAATTCATTTTCTTTTTTAAAAGAGGAAATTAACCTTTTCGTTCCAGAAAAAGTTTGGAAACATAAGTTGGTTTGCCAGCTTCAGTCCTGGTTTAAATCCAGTGGTTCTATGATTAAATCTCCTGCTGTGTTTACTGCGCAGATTGATTTTTCCAGCTTTTTTTTTCATGTACTGTGTTTTTACTGCAATAATAGAATATTAAACTCTACCTAACTTGTTATTCCCTGAAAATAAAATAATCTAATGAAAATCATGCCACATTACAACATCCCAACTCTATCCCGACTTAGACCACACTCATGAAGACTCCCATCCACACCCAGACCCCCTGGGAGTTACTAATCAGCAAGCCAAACAACCCTTGGCCAACCCAGAAACAGGTCCACAGCAGCACCTTCCATGTAAATACCATTTTGCGAGTTTCTCTGTTATGACCGGTCCAGAGGTACAGGCTCCCATAGAAAAGGGGCCATAAATCTCCCTCAGCCTGATATGTGGCCAAGTCAGTCATGATTAAAAACACTGCTCTGAAAAAATCAGGAACCAGGAGCCGTAGAAGCTGGAGGCAAAGCCAAAGCCACAAGGTTTGTTAGATTCTAGGATTCAGTTTGGTTGGATAAACAAAATTTGACTTACACAGAAAATATCAAAAAGCTGCGACTGCTGAGATAAATAAAGACTTCCTCCAACACAAACCTCTGCTCACCCCTGAAAAGTAATTTCAGTGTGGGTGATTACTTTAGTCAGCACCAGGGGTGTCAGTCTGTGAAAGCTGCAGTGAAACCTGCCTCCCTGCTTTAAGAATGTGGCTCAGCTACCCTAAACAGTTTTATTAACATGGCTTCCAAAGGTGATCTTAAGGGTCCTATTGTAGTCAAAATGCCACTGAAGAGGCTTTAGCACCCAAATAAGACAAAACTTCTGAGGGTAAACACCAAGAACTAGCAAAGTGAACACAGCTGACACAACATGTCCATCAGTAGCTACAATAAAAACCTCTGTATTGGCCATGAGCTGTAGTGTGTTTACACTATGGAACTGTAGTGTGTTTACACTATGGTTTAGCACCATTCAAAATTCACCGTAACTCAAAGCAAACCTGTGCACGTGTACTGTACAGGTGGTCTTTCTTAAAATAAAAGTCACTTTTCTAAGCTGCATCACCTTTTCATGCGTATGCAGGCTGTGTGAAATGTGAGTAATAAAGCTAAGAGTGAACACCAAACTCTGACCTTTAGCACCAAGCAAGAGCAGTTTTGATTCAACGTTTCATTCTGATTATAGCCAGGGTGTGACTGCCTAACTTGGGCAGGTGTAACCTTTAACTTGATGTATACTTCTGTGTTAAGCAGTTACACTGTACTTACAGTGGCTAAATGCATAGGTTCAGAACCTCACTACAGCCGACGATGTGCCACCTCAGAAACATATGGCCAGACTGTGTGCGGTGCAGCCTTCTAGTTTTGTTGTGCTATCAGTGAAAGAAATCTAACACTAGTCAAGTCAGAAACATGCCATAGGTATCCAGAACAGTACTCCTGTTAATTATTTGTGCTGACCATCTTGTTATGGCATTACTTATGCAATATATAACAGCAATGTGGAGACAAGAGCATTGCTATAGACTTATATCCTGTATCTTTCCACTGTGGTCAACAGTGACTTTTCCAGATCTCTGAATGGTTCTCTGATTCTTCTGTCTCCAAACAAGCTTTAATTGTCACAGAGTCGTCAGAGCCGACGTGTGAGTGGAAACTGGAGGCTGATGAGTGAGAGAATGAATTTCAGTTTCTGTCAGGTCGGGCAGCATCTAAAGCATGGAGCTCATTCCACTGCAGTTTCCAGACAGCACGTACACAAAATCCATATCACAAACATTTCAGCCACAAGACCAAGCTCTTTCTCTGCTCTGAACAAAAACATCCTCACACCAGCTGCTCTTTTCAGAAAACATGACAAATGCAAACTTCCACCAGTCTCCCCAACTTTTTCTGGGCCCTTTGATGATTTATTGGGAAAAACAGAAGTTATTTGGTGTGCGAGATGAGAGGAGTGCTGCGGCAGGAGTGATATGGGTACTGGTGTGAGGCCTGGCTTAAATGTGTTGTTGAATGAACTGAGACATTTCTGGTTGAAAGCTGCCTGCTGGGAGCCGCCACTGAGTACATATGCTAATCTTAAAACAGCTCACACACATATAAATCTATTTCTGCTCAGATGCACGCACACAGCAGCAAGTATGAGGTCAGAGTAGTTTACACGCAAAAAGTCAAAGTATCTCAGAGAGTCGTTGTTTCCATAACGCAGAGCTGAGCGACAAAGACAAAAACAGAAGAAAAGAACTCACAGACTCGCGCTCTCTGCTCAGCTCTACGGGAACAACCTTTATTAGGACTGTTTTAGAAAAAGTGAACACACAACCCTGAAGAACAGATGGTATTGTGATGTGCAGACTCTGTGTTTGGGATATGCATCACTCTGATCAGTCACGCAGTCCTATGAAACCACATGAGGTTTTCATAGAGATTTGAGGCGGGGGGTGATGAGGGGGAAGCAGTGGTTTAGAAAATCTAACTTTTTCTAGGTAGGTATGCGTCACACCCCCGGTGGGAATAACACATATAGATGGGAAACAGGGTGTCAGAGTGAGCATGGAGACTTTCCTTCAGTTTCACTGATCATGCTGATAACAACGGCGTTACCCAAAATAATGCTCGGATGGTGGGGGAGAGTGGTGTCTGGGTAGGAATTATGTGAGTCACAGGGAGGCTGAGAGGTTAAAGGTGCTATGTGGAGCATTTAAACATCAATAAATCATTGCTACAGTCACCCCACGCTGCCAACATACACCACAGGGTTAGATTTCACACAGAGTTTGCAGGATGTGCTGCTGAACAAAAGAGATTGCTTTACATTTCAAAACAGAAAAAGGGTGATGAGCTTTAACTTCAATGCGTAGCATTGGACTGCAGCGTTCCTTGCAGTTGTAGACGGAGCTAGCGACAGGTCTCAACCCAGGTCCAAAGTTTCAGTGGCTCACAGCACCACTGGACCCAACATAGAGGTGTGCAGAGTGATGAAATAAGTAACTTTTCAGCAATTGCAGCATCACTTGAAGCACTGAAACGCTGATCATGTGCTGAAAAGCATGAACTTCTTAAAAATTTTGTCAGAGTTTCTTCTTTCACAGGAGTCTGGACAAATAGTTCAATTTAAAAACCTCCGAGGAAGCACACGGTGCATTCTAAACTGTGCTGTCACACTAAGGTGGAAGTTTGGACACTGTTTTATTTTTTGACACATTTAGGTTCTTGTCCTTTGGACTTGACCCACCATAAGTTTGTTTTAAACCAGACCACGATCTTAACCTAATATAAACAGAGCTTTGTCAGTGCCTAGACATAAACCATAAGAATATTTAATAATGCAGCAGCTGCAATGAGTCAAACACTGAATTGCAAGATTGAGAATTTTGGAGTATAACAAATCAAATATATTGTCAGTGAACATTTCATTGATACTGTCAGATACAATCCCTCATTGTATTCAGGGAAAATGTCATCAGCCTGGTATGCTGTTGTATTTGGTGTTGCTAATTAGTTGTATATAAAGTTGACATATAGAAAAGAGAGTGAAAAGGGTTGTTAGCTCACAGTCTGTACTTGTAAAAGTCCATTAGCAATGAAGTCATTTCAGTTCCATGGTTTAGAATGTGGTAAATTTACAAACACAATTTAAAATGTTACTGTTTGGTTGCAGCTCTGATTTCAGTTTCAAGGCACCAAACAGAAGTACGACTCAGCGAGGTGTGAGCGTCCTCACAGAACCACCTGAAACCAGTCTCCATTTGAAGCATGGATCATGTCATCAGCCTGCACTGAAATAAGGAGGCACCCAGATTTGAACGGAGGACCACTTGATCTGCTGTCAAATGCTCCAGCACTTAGCTGTACCCCGAACACTGGGGACACAAGGGAGACACCATAAGTCAGCTAGTTGAGGGTTTGATCTCTGCTACTTGACTAAATTCCACATGACAAAGACAATTTGGGCCAGCGGGCTTTAGGAAGTGGGCAGGAATTCAATCCAGCGTGTCAACCTGCATCTGCTCTGCTAGAATAAGACACTCAAAACCAAACCGGCTCCAGGGGGTTTTCCTCTCTCTGACCAAGTGCTGACAAGTCTGTGTATGGAGCTGCAAATGAAAGGAGACTTTCTTTATAGGTATCAATAAAGTATTATTATTGTTAATACAAAAGTGATGCCATGATGGAAACAAAAATCTGTAACTGATCAGCAGAAATGCAAGAAAGACTTCTCACACAGCAAACGATCACCGGGAAGTTTGCTGCAGTCGGGGAGTTTGTAACGTTAGAAACACGCTGATTCCTGCAGGAACATGAAAACATCTAAACACATATTAATTATTAATAGTTCAAATCTACGCCAAAAGATAAGAAGCAGCTTTGTCCTCGTTTCCAAACATTGCAGACTCAGAACTTTGGTCCAATATACCAACATGTGGTTTCTAAACATCTGCAAGCGTAGCATAAAGGAAGTCGGCTGGGCAGTCACTGCACATTGTCAGATTAATTTGCCCTTAATTTTCAAATGGCTGGCAGAAACCATTCCATGAGAAAAAACAATAAATCAAGCGGGGTATGTGAAAATGTTTTGCTTTCATCAAAGATGTGATCGTGAGCCAAAGTAAGTACTCTGAAAGTACTCTATGTTTGTGGGAAATAGGAATGTGGTAGGAGAGTGTTCTGGGATTTCCACAGCGCTCTGGGGCGGATTGTATCTCTGTGGATCTGATGAAAAACAGGAGGAGGGACAGTAAGGGACTGACAGACTCACTGTAGCTGTGGACAAGGAGATGCACCATTCTCTCATAAGCAAGCTAGGGCCAGTTTCATCATTATTCATGAAACCTTCTCACACATTCGTTGCACTGTCTCACGTCCTAACTCCACGGGTTTTACTGCATCGTGTTACTTGGTGAGCATTTCTCCCTGTTGGAGTATGAAGCAAAAAAAAAAAAATCCACTTTTGTTATTTTGTCTAGCACACCCATAAAGTGAGATCATTTCAGCTGTTGTCAGTGCAAATCAACTTCAATAAGATCCTCAAAGCAAATCCCACAGTCTTGATATCAGGGACATGAGATTTCCTTCACTAGTTTTCAGAAAAATATTTTTGGAAATTCTGGATATACTTTATAAACTGCACAGGACTCATACTACTTGTGTTGTGATGGAGCATTTCTGCAGCATGCTCAGTGTGCGTGCTCATACATTTAGCTATAAAAATGAAAAACAATTAACCTGCACTTTCTGTTTTTGCTTGTACACAACAATGCTGTCATGCAGTCTGCACATGTGCATTAGCGTGTGTGGATAAGTGCCTGTCGGCCTGCATTAGGCGTGTATGAACATACATGTGTGTCTAACCACGTGTGGCTGCTAGCAAGTGTCTGCACATGCCTCAGAATGCTTCCCTCACATGTGCTTTATAGCAGACAAACTTCACAGGTGACCTCCACATGGAAGACAATGAAACAGATCGGTGCAGGAGGGAGGGGTGGGAGGCTCTTACAAAGGGACTAATGAGGTGGGTGTAGCAGTTGAGGGGTTGTTTGCAGGTTCAATGGGATGAAGAGTCTGGAGACAAAGAGATGCTAAACACCCCATAATCCTTTGAGCTCTTATCATGCCAAGACCAGGAGGCATCGCCCTTGGCCAACTGTGACCCTCTTCTGACATGTCACACACAATGTAAATGAACCACAGAGGTCCTCACTGACTAATGAGAGACAGAGAGGAGAGGCTGGATTTACTGTTAGCACTGCTGCTCATTTCCAGTTAAAACATTTAACTGAAATAGTTTTGATTTGAATAGATGTGAGAGCTTGAGTACTTATGCTAATTATTCAGAGGTGTAATCATTGTAATTATGATGAGTGATGCATTTTTAGATGAACCCTAATGTATTTTTTCTTGTCTCTTATTTGCATTCTTTGTTTGAATGTTCCACGTTTTTGTTTTGGTAAAGATAGACTTTGCAAGTTGAACACACATAGTGGAACTACTGATGTGAAGTGAGAACCATGTTTTTGGGAATTCAAAGTTTGTACTTCAGCAAATCTGTTTCTGATAAAAAAAAAAAAAAAAGTTTGTGCCATTAAAGTGCTGACTGAAACTACAAGTGAATTTCTCTTGGTTGTTCTCTTTGCCCAGATGGAGGGAGAATAAAGAGCAAGCAGAGGAATTTGGAAGTGAAAGGGGGGAGAAATAAAAGACCAGTGTAATGATGTTTCTCTTTCTGTTGAATTTACAAAGCAACTTCAGCGAGGGCTGCAGTGAATTAGCAACTCCTCAACTAAACTCAGCGCCTGAGAGAGAAACAGAGAGTAAATCAGTTTGTTTATTAATGACTCAAGAGACGGCTACTGAAGACCTCAAGCTTTATTAAATTATTGTTAAAATTGAAAATTCGAAGGCCCTATTTGTAACTTGGCAGTAGATGAACTGATTCTTTTAGTGGTCACAAATGAGGGAGAGAGACTGTGAACACAGGCTCTTTGCTCGTCTTTGTCAAAAACAGGATGCAGGAAGGTCTGATGACTCTGTCACCTCTGCAATCATACTTCCTGCTAACACTTCCTGTCTCTGGAACATCTCATCCATTAAGTTATCTCTGAAAGGAGAGCCACTGTGAACAGGACTTTTCTCAACACTACATAAATATGTTAGTGTTTACATGGTGGATAAACATTTGAGTGCAGTGAGAAGTGGACAGAGACGCAGCATTTCAGATCAGGACAGGCAGACACATAATTCTGCTACATGTCCTCCTGCTGAGTGTCTTATACTGAGATGACACCAAAGTCAGTCAGTGCAAACAAACTTTGGCTCCCTTCCCGTGCTCCCTGTCATGGGGTTATGACCAGTCACCATTGTGTCTATGTCTGCATGTCAGAAAGTGTAAATGACTTGTCCCAATCAAGACCTCGGTGCTCCTGGGTCGCTTTAAGTGTGACACGAGTGACCGGCAAAACTGCTCTCAGCACAGCTCAGGAGGTAATAAAGCAGTCAACAAACTCTCCCTCACACACACACACACACACGCACTCAGATACACAACTCTGAATGATTCAGCTGTGTAGTTGCGGCTTTATTGGGGTCCTGGCAGACGTAATAATAGGAATTGTACTGCTAGCACGTTCCCACTGGTGCTGAGTGGAGACTTTGACCACTCCAAGCACTACACACTTCATTACCAAAACATTGTCTTCACCATTTAACAGCGCCGACCATTGCAATAATTAGCTGTAATGTAAGCCCTGGATGATGTTATGACAGTATGAGTGTTTTTATGACTAATATTCCCAGTGACTGTGAAATGAACACCCACTCCTCAGCAGTTTAAAGACCCACCCTGGGCACTGCCTCTCCCTCTCCCTCTCTCCGTCTACAAGCCTGAGTATGATTAAGAGTTGATATAACTAATAGCCTCTCCTCTAACTCAGGTGGAGGAAGGCAGTTCAGATTCTCATGGGGACCTGTGGGTTTAAAAGTGCTTTCAGCTTGCTAATGATGAGCTTGCTATCTCAACATTCTCGCTGCTGAGTGTGTACTCAGCTCTGTAGCTACTCTGAGAGGTGTTATGCACAGTTAGAGTGGCTGTGGTTTGTTGATGAATAACGGCTGAGTAGATGAAGAACCACAATGACACAACCACATAGAGTACGATAGTGGTCTAAGACTCTGGGCATGAACCTGAACAAGGACTCACGCTACCTGTCTGTCGTCCAGTCCCCTCTTTTATATCCGTACACAGGCAAACATTATAATTCCTTGCCAAGAATCTTGGAAATTCACACTCACAGGGGCTTTGGAACCACTGTATTTTACTTACATAGTCACTTCTAGCACTAGAGAATGAATTGCTGGAAAACATATAATCCATAACTGTGGGCTTCATTTAATTTTTTGTTGAATCACAGTTAAATAAATGTTCAGTTCTTGCTCAGTGTTAGCTGAGGAGATAAGCCTGTCATGACCAGTGTTTCATGACAATGGGTGGTGTCATGGTGCTGCAGAGGTGGAGAGAGAGGGGATTCCTACAGAAGGCTATTTCATCACAGCTTTCCAAAGCCAAAAATAAAGGAGAGGAAAAAAAAGAAACAGAGTCGAAAAACTGTGCCGTGTTTCTTGGTAATTCCAAGGCCTGTGCTGATAAAACGCAGTGAGGAATGGACGCTGCTTCTTACATTCATTCTGCTCTGCAGTTTTGTTTTTGAAGAAACCAGCTTTACAGAGGCAGGTGGTGAGGCAGGGTATAAGTACTTCACTGTTAATTTTGTTGCTATTTGACACTTTCTAGGCCTTTAGCCAATAGTCTGTGGACCTAACAATGAATTACCCCAAGTACAAATCCCCAAAGGAACCAAAAGGTTCATAGTGTTCATTTTTTGATCCTGTCTGGTAAAGGTTACCTCCTAGAAACCCTAACACCACAGAGTTTCAAGTTTTTTTTAGATTATATTGCAATCACAAACTGTTTGCACATTCTCTGATAAAGTTTTGTTTAACCAAATTCCCACAAACTGACTGACGCACAGAAAACCAGTTTGGCAAATAATTAAGAAGTCATTAGTAGCCCATTGTGTTCTTGATGGAAACTAGGAGGCAATTATAAGTGGGGAGTGAAGGGGGGGGGGGCAGTGTGACCCAAAAGCAAAGTGCTGCCCTGTGATGGATGGATTAGTACAAGGTCAAGAACCTGTTGTTGAGAATAACAGTTCAAGGTAACCACTAGCAGCACAGATTGCAATAAAGCATTGCAATAAAGATTGACTCAACAAAGCAGAAAACAAATAAAGTTAAGTGTCTTTGACAAACAGCTAAACTTGTCATATTATACAATAATGTAGTGCCTGGCCTTGTACAATGCTCAAATTGAATCGATTTAATAATATTTTCCACAGCAACTTTACTAAGAACGAGAGAGAGAGAAGGAGAGAGACAGAGCCGACGTGAGATGGTTTAACCATCAGACAGGACCAATCAGCAGATGCACACTGCCACTGTTATCAACTGTGATTCTTGATATCTAAGCCCCTAGATCGTACTCCATCACCTGCTCACCACTGAAGTGAGAGATTAAAGAGGTAGTTTTGGACCAGAGACAGCTAGAGAGGGGGATGGGGGGCAGATGAGAGAGGTAAGTATCAGTGCCTGCTATCAGACCAGGCTGCACGTGGTTCCAAACCTTAACCTGGGAGTTTATCTATAATGGCCGATCAAAGCCTTTGGAAGTCGCCCGAACCCACTGGAGAGTCTGCGATGGAGGGGTAGTCCACTTCTCAAGCCTTAATTCTGAGATGAAGCCCTTAAAAATTGGTGAAATAATTCTTCACCCACTGTCTCAAAACATGTGCCTATGAAAAATAATGTTTTCATTGAGGATCTTTGCTGTGAGGCATTTAGCAATCATGCTAACCTCAGTGTTGGTCACTGTGAACTATGTGCAGTTATACTGCGTGCTGTAAACATCACAGTGCATCTCCTCTGCTGTGGTGACTTTTATATGGCCTTGGCTGACGGCAGGGATCCTGCTCAGTGGCAGACCACTAAGCCAAATTGAATAGATGAAGGCCCTCCTCTTTGAAGGTGTCCACACTTTCTCCCCCACAGGCAATCTCTCTAATGGCCTCCCAGTAACCCTGTCACCGCAGAGCTTCAAGGAGCACAGGAGCAGGTCAGTGGAGGAATGGACAACTCCTCACCACATTGCTCTTCTTTAGGGACAGAAACGAGAGGCGAGTTTGTTGTGTCTGGTGTTGAAAGTTGTAGGTGGTTTCAGTGTAAAAGGCAAAATGACAAGTTATCTGTAGGTATTTTAGTTTGATCTTTACATCAGCGGGGGGTCAATCATAAAAGCATCACTGCAATCACTATGATCTTCTGTTCCAGTTTCAAAGCCATTCCAAGTCAATGTCAGTGTGGTTTTAACTTCTGTCAATAGCACTTGAGCCTCCCCCACTTCCTGATTGTGGATCCTGAGCAACTGCAATTGAGCCTCTATAAAAACGCAGGAATAAAAACCTCACAGTGAAGGAACAATCACATTAAAGTAGTCATCCATGAACAGATGACACGCCAGCAGTCGAGCCAATGCCCAAACCAGTTTCTCTGATCTGTCGAGCACCTCTATCACACACATATAGTCAGTGTTGGGGAGTAACGGAATACATGTAACGGCGTTACGTATTCAGAATACAAATTATGAGTAACCGTATTCCATTACAGTTACAGTTTAAATAGATAGTATTCAGAATACAGTTACATTGTTGAAATCAACGGATTACATGACGATACTTCTCTGTTTCACGAGTTTATATTTATTCTCTAAATGAACGAAGGCAACCCGATGCATTTCCCAGAAGCCAGAACTCCATGAAAACAAACGTAAGTAAACAAGCTATTTGCCTGATGAAGAAAGAGGGATAATGAAATATAACTGTGCAGTGCAAAGACTCCACCTCCAATCTGAAGAAGCATCTTAAAGTAAGTTCGTTTTTTCTTTTTAATTCGCCAGAGGTTGGCGTCTACTGTAGTTTAATCAAGCAAAGGATTTGATGGCCGCATTCCTACACTTATAAAATGCAATTACTTTTTTGGGCATGTATTCTGTAACGGAATACATTTTGAAAGTATCCTTCCCACTCACTCATATAGTGAGTGAGTGTAGGAGGTGATTCACACTGATCCTCAGGTGTGTCCTCCAGGCTGTAAACAGACATCACTGAAGAGATAACGTGATGTTTGAGACGGACACAGGTTTAAGCCCTGACTTCTTACTTAGACTTAACTTCAGACTTATCACTGTGACCTAAGCACTGTGCATATCACTCTGTGACTCTGCCGACTTGTTGCACTATGTTTTGTCTCCCTGAACCATGTGTCCATACCTGAGGCACTGTTTAAGCATGGGAGGGGCATAAAGTCAACTCCTGGTAAAACTCTTTGAGCAACAAAAAACAGAACATTCAATTTCAAAGCTACAAGCACCATTAAGATCCAGCGCTAATTTAAAGTTTCAGACATTTTCTCTTACTTCTGAAAGATTAGAATTTAGCAGTGAGTAGAGGCAGAGGCAGCTCCGGCGTCCGTATAATTACGAGAAAATTACATTCATTATTGTAATTTACATCTCATCTCCAATCCAATTATTAGCAGTTTGACCTGCACGGCACATGTTAGCATGGAAATCTAAAATGGGTTCCCAAGGCGGAGGCAAGGGAGGGATGGAGGACAGCAAGAAAGCGGGAGGGGGGGTTTGGGACTTTGGGAGTTGTAGGAGGAGAAAAAACAATCAATATGGCTCTAAAAGATGATGATTTTAAATAGCCATAATTCTCTGCCTCAGAGCACAGCTGCCAAGGGCGCCGCTGCTACACTTTGATGTCTGATATGCAATATTGCTGCCAGTAATTTGCTCATCTGCATCTCTGGAGGGACCATTGCCTGTCTGTCTTTTTCATCTGCCTGACTGTGTACATGTGATGCCAGTCAGTCAGTCAGTCAGTCAGTCAGTCAGTCAGTCAGTCAGTCAGTCAGTCAGTCTGTCTCTGCATGTCGTCTAAGCTCTAATCTTATTCACTCCACACATATACAACTCCTGCGGTGCTTTTGAAGTGGACACTGGAACGTGCATTATACATGGTCTCCAGGGAACAAACATATGCTACAAACAAAGCAATCTCACTTGTATCTTGTTTGTAATGCTGCACTTATGTAAACTACCACAAAACAAAACAACCACTGGCCCTACCTGCCTGACTGCCTAAATCAGGTCCAGCCCACAGTCTCTCTTTCCAACCAATCTTCTTCACTGTCATTATCTCAGAGAAATTGCTAAAGATATACCCATCACCATGGCAGACACAGTGTGTAGGAAGCACTCACTTCTCCTGCTTTGCCGCAGTCTTGTTATTGTATTTCCTGAATGCAAGATTTATAGGCTTAGAAGTGTGTGTTTGTGTGGGTGAGTAAGACAGAGCTTTCATAAGCTCTCATTTGTGGCATCAGAAGGAAAATACATGTGGCCTGACGTGCTCACAAATGTGAAAAAATCAAGTCCCAATATGACCTAAAGATCAAACAATTCTTTATATTCATGAAATAATTACTTGAGTTCATAGCAACATTTCTTCGAGACTGGTTAGTAAACAGCTGTTAATGCTAATGCTGGCTGTGTAGTGAAGGAAAAACTTACATACAGCACCTTTAGGTGAACCCACCATGCAAACATGCACCAGGAGGCAGTCAGGACAGGTGTGAGGGCAGAGACCGACCTGGGATTTATCGCCTCATTCAAGGAAATTCCAACACCGCCTTAAATCTAGTTTGTCCAAGGATGGTGTTTTTCAATCATCCTTCCACCACATATGAACTAGTCTTAGAAACTATAAATCAGTACAGGAGAATCTTTGTTGGTGTGGGGATAAAAGACAGCAACATATCTCTGAGAAAACAAGTCATTTTTCCCATTTCAAACGTGGGTTTGTTTGAAGCTCGGTGACAGCAGGTCGGACAGCTTCAGACAAACCTGCGCTCCACCCTGTGCTGCTGGTTTACTAAATCTCCACAGTCCAACAGGCAGGAGAAGCTACTTTATGCTCTCAGGATAGGGCAGGAGAGTTAAGTCGACTGTTCATTCATGTGCATGTGTGCGAGTCCTCGCTCGTATGTGAGTTCTGCCTTTGAATG
>JBBMJY010000013.1:16873920-16893994 GCA_037833715.1 Toxotes lorentzi
GAGAGAGAGAGAGTGAGAGAGAGAGTGAGAGAGAGAGAGAGAGAGAGTGAGAGAGAATGAGAGAGAGAGAGAGAGAGAGAGAATGAGAGAGAGAGTAATTAAAGCATACGTCCTGCAGTAGTGGAGAGGAGATAGCAGTGCCAAGTGGTTCTCATTGCCAGCACAACCTGTTACTAAACCTCTCACGAGAAGATTAACCTCTTATTCCTTCCAAACAGAGCAATCACACAGCAGCAGCCCGATACACACCGTGCCATACAGAACAATGGTATGTACATTACAGACTTGAGATGAGTTCCTTTTTATGTCTTTGTGCTACCTGTAAATCTATTTAATGGAAGGCCACGGATGTGGAGAGAGCAACCGACAAAGAAAGCATTAGTTGCCGTTGGGAGCAAACAGCTTTTGTGTATCCCGCATCGTATTTGTCTGAGGGTAAAAATAGCACAAATGTTTTTCCATGTATTTGCTGTTTTTCATCACCCCAACACAGAGAAATCTGCATATAAACAAGTTTAGAAGCCCCTGTTCTTCTTTTTGATTTAATTCGTATGCAGGGGCTGATGCTTAAGTGTGTATGTGTTTGTGTATCTGCATCTGAATTTATGCCTTTCTGTGAGCATGCCCATGTGGTTTACTGTTGCCGTAATTCACAGCGACATCTCTCACACTGGCTTTGTGCAATTAAAGCAGACTGTTTTTTTTTTCCTAAGATGTTTCCTGGCATCTCAATGCCATCTCTGAGACATAGAGGGGAAAAGAGATATCTGGTGCTACAGAATAAGACAGCCTTCATATAAGAAATCAGGCAGTTTGAGGAGGTAATTTTCTGCAAGTTTTCTTATTAGAAAATGTGTAAATGTACATTTGTTGAGACGCGCAGAGATACTCCGCTTTGTGGCAAACACAGTTAATAGGCAAGATGAGGATAAATACTGATCAATTTGGATTATATTTCTTTACACAACTTGGATCGTTGGCCCTTTTTAAGCACATACTTTGATATCTGGTTTCTTTACAAGAGGTTAAAACTTATTCTGAAAGTGGAGAATGTTGTATTTGTTTGAAGGATGAAATTTTACAGTGATGACGATGAGGAGACCAGCTATGAGAAGACGCCGAGTCGGCTATGAACACAGACGAGAGAGAAGGGCTGTCCCCAGAGGGATTTACACTGCCCGAGTGCATGTGTGAGCCAATGAATCATTAGTGACAAAGTAATCAGGCCTCCCATTCATATGTTGGTGGGAGTATTTAGCAACACGACAAGCCCTCTGCCTGCCAGCTGCCCATTTAGAGAAGTGGTGAATACTGTTGTTGGTGTTGCGGCGAAGCGTGATTCATTTTTAAATACATTCCAAATCCCTCTAATTAGGTCCACTTTGCTATGCCATGCATCCTTTCACCAGACACTCCAGAGCACTCTGTGGGTATCTGACGTATACAGCTCCTCCACACACCCTCCATTTCATAATCAAATGGGCCTGCATTTATCCTGCATTCAATATTTATGGGCTCTTGAAAGTGCTTGTTTGTCCCCTAAACCCAAAGAGACAAGAAAAGTTCCCACAGAGACATAAAACTACCTGTTAGTCATCTAATTTAATGAAACCAAAGAGAAAAGGGACGATGGGCTGATGAGATGATTTCAAAGAGCTTTTTCAAATTTTGGCTTTTTTTTCCTCTTTCTGTTCATGATCTGTTACAAATGAAAGGTTTACATGACATGTAGGTTCAATTAATCCCCAACGAAAGTTTAACTATACCAAAAATAATATGCTATAGATCAATTTAAAATAGCTTTGGAAAGTATTTTGAACCCAGAAAGGTTTGTGCAGCAGGTACAGGTATGGACCTGCAGTGAGTATTGTTAAGAACCAAAACTAAAAAGTGTGTTCATCTCCCAGGTCCAGTTATGGTGAAGTTGCAGCATTGCTTGAAGCCAGTTATTTGGGCTGTGACCAAAACATACAAACACCCATAGAAGGGAGAAGTAGTTGAAAAGGATATAATCATGAATACATGTCTGCAGAGCATCTTTGGGCGTGGCGCCTTCTTTTCTCTGGAGATTTTGAAGTGCCCTGTGTAGCCTCCTTATTTTGTTGCCTCTCTCCTGAGTTTTTTTCCGTTGCCGTTTTGTCGTCTGCGCTGTGGAGAAGTGGGAACACTTGGCCAGAGGGAAAACTGACGCAATTCTTGCTGTTGACGGGACAGAGCTCAAGAGGTAACACAGCGAAAGCCATCACACAAACGCTTTTCCTCCATCTGGGGATTGGTCACAGCCACTTAAAACTGAGACGATTTCAATATTTTTACTCTCACACTTTCCCCCTGTGGCTGCTGTACAGCGGGCGTCAAGTTGTATTCAGAAGTTTTTCAAAAGGAGGAAAAAGTTTTTTGGTTTTTTTTTAGTGATGCACAGACGGGAGCGGCATGGCTAATTGTGAAGTAGCGTGACGGCTGAGAATAAGGAATCAGAGCGGACAGGAGGGAGGGAGGCCGTGAACAAGAATTTTAAAGTGCCCCTGAATAACACAATGCTACAGCCTACAATAAAACAGGTATATCAAAACCAAAGACAAAGAGGAAGGAGAGAGGGAAAGCACAAGACAGGATGTCAGTTGAAAAAACGTTCCAGTTTCCAGTCTCCAGGATAAACTCTGGAGCAATTTGAAAAACCTATTTAGCTCCTGCCTGCTTCAGCTGAGAGAAGCGAGGAGAAGAACTGACTGAGTCTTATTTCACGGGCCTCTCTCTCGCTCTCTCTCTGTCTCTCTCTCTCCCTCTCTCTCTGTCTGTCTCTCTCTCTCCCTCTCTCTCTCTCCCTCTCTCGAGCAGGGAGCTACAACATTGCTACTGCCTTAAGCCCCTGGAGCAAGGCTGACACTCATCCACTCTCAGCCGGTTCCACTGACTGTCACAGCAGCTGCCAATCAACTGCTATCTACCTGGAAGCCTGAGGGCTGCTGGAGAGAGGCAAGAGCAGAGGATGGAGAGATGTGATGATGAAAAGGTGAGACGAAGCGGAGGAGGGGAGAAGAAGAGAAAGGAAAGAGAGAGAAAGTCAGATGAGGCAGGGCATTTTTTGCAGCCTAGGTACAGGCTGTGTTTGGGATTCAGCATTTCCATATCTATAACGGAGAGAGCAAGGAGACGGGGCACCGAAAAACAGAATCTCAGGGATGCCTTTCATGTTGGCCTCCTTTGATCTCCTTCTGGCTTTTGGCAGCAAGGGCGCGGCAGAAGAAGAGATGGCGAGGAAGCAGCTGAGGAGGGAATGAGGAGATGTTTTGACAACCTCTCTCCATCTCTTTTCTCGCTTCTCCACTTCTCCACTTTCAGAACCTCTGATCTGCCAGGAAGCCCGGGCATTAGGATTGGCACCAGTACAAAACAGTCGTCCCAAGCGCCAACCGTCCGCCAAGCGTTCGCCAAGCAACACTCCGACAACGCGAGACAGCAGAGGTTATTAGTAGTCACAGGGCAGCGTTGGCAATGCCACTAGAGACATGTAATACCTGCACTGCGATGCTCTGACGCTAATCCATATCTGCCACAACAGCTTTTTCACAGCCGAGTGAATGGGACGTCTGACATGAGTCAACCCGCGGGAAACCTGTCCGCTCAATCCACACCTTCAATTAAAGAGCACATCCAAAGTCGTGCCAGGCTGCGTCCTGCTGTGAATATTTATGGCTGCACAAAGCGACCCTTAGAGACAAGATTAATATTTATTCATTTGTCTGTCGGAAGGTTTTCTTTTCCCTTTACATTCAAAAGCTGAAACTCAGTGCATGACTAGTACGAAGTGATTAGAACTTAAAGAATTCACTGAGCTGAATTTACTTCCTGTGTCACCTTCAAACCGTCGCTGAGACTCTGTGTGAATTTCTCATGTTCGTTTTGAGTTGAAATCGTCAGTGTTTTAACTGATATAATGAATAAAGTTGTGTTAAGTGAAGCAAAGGCTGAGGTGATTTTCACATATGCGGTATATGTGAAAATCACCTCAGCCTTTGCTTCACCTCACACACACAAACAAACAGTCCAGGTTTCGTCTCCCCTCACTATCATTTATCATCATTTTACTCCAAGGGCACCAGGGGCACAGACTTATTATAGGTACAGTAAGGGTGTAAACTGTGAATGCCACTTACTCCACCAGAAACTCGAAGGACTTTAAACTTGTTGAGTAATAGCCAGGAGCCACCATCCTTCATCCACACACCACCCATCTATCCATCCGTCTGTCCATCCATCCATTCACCCCTTTCAACACTCTCCATCAAAGAGTAAGATCTTGGATCATCTATCGGTCTGGAGACAGATCAACTCGATACAGCCCCCACGTGACACACTCTTCCCTGTGGAGACGGTACACGGTGCTTTCATTTCCCTCACAGCAGCCACTGAAGAGAACGTGACCTTTACTTTTTCATGACCTAAGGCAACATCACCATGGATTAACCCTCCTCCTCTCACTGCAGAGTTGTCGCACAATATTTTTAATAATTCATCCTTTCCTCCAGTCCGTTATTTCTCGCACGCCGTGACTCGAGCAGACCAACAAAGTGGTTAGTCCTGTATTTTTCCTGCTCATTAAGACCATAAAATATTCAGAGAATAGATCTGAAACATTCCGGCCTGCCTTCACTAGCATTCCACATAACCTTCCAATGGCACCCTGCAACACTTCAGAAACATGTGCATATTTCAGGTGCTGGGGGAGTGGGGTGGGGTGGTAGGGGGTGGTTATATGCTGGCGAGCAGGAAGATGACAGGCTTAAAGCATTATAATCCCAAAACAAGCAAACGCAAGTCTTCAGATTGGTTTATGCTGCTGTTCTCACTAAAACATTAAGTCATCAATTCTTTCGTTTTCTAAAACAGAGCCGCTCATGAGGAAGATTCACTGCTGGGAGAAGAAAAAAAAAACACAAGGTAGGAGGGCTGTTAAAGAGAGAATGGGTGAAGAGGCAGTGAGAAAATATACAGAGCAAGCAAAGTTTAACCAGATTACCACTCAGCCAAGTTCTCGTCCCTGCCTTTGAAGATTTCCTCCTGCGTTGGAGGAAATGAATTCACACATATTAGGGCATCCAGTGTGAGCGCTACCTATGCAGTGCTGACAGAAGGGAAAATCCCTACTACACCCCCGTCGCATTCTGCCGTGTGTATTAATACCTTATAACCCATGGTCACATGTACAATTCAACACTTTTCAGCCATGGGAAATAAAGAACACTTTTTTTTTTTGAAGGTTCACAAAAGACCTTTGCAGTCTGCAACTTCAGAGGGAGAGGAGGACAGGAGGGAGCAATGGAGGGAAAAATGATGACATATTCATGAAAGCAATTAGGGTGGGTGTCCATAAGAAAGCAAGAAACATGATGAGCATCTTATGACCTTGATGGGCTAAATTACCATCAATCACCTGACACTAATTAACACTGAGCAGACACATGAAATAATGCTGAACTAATCTTGTTCCATCAACACGTCGACATTTTTAAATGTAATCATATTAATCATCGTATTCCGTTCTAGGTGCAGAGAAATTTATTCACTTTTACTTTCAATTCACTTTGGGCCTCAGCTTTCTGTTGTCTACAGTATTCTTCACTTGCATGCACTTTACTTTGTTTCCTTGAAGGGTTTTGTACTTTTAGGTTGAATGCACATAAGCACAGGCTGTACCAAAAATAGTTTGTGTAGTCTAATCATTTGTTTATGGTATCCTGTATTGATTTTCATGCCACCCTATATTCATTTTGCTGTCTAAACAGAGTTGCTGGGGCACCTTGAGGCGTTGCACCCTCAAACTGGTCTTAAAGAAATCTAATCAATGCAGTGAACCTACCTGCTCCCACAGTCTTCATCCAGCCCACCACCACCACGCTGCACACCCAATCTAATAATGCCTTTCCTCCCCAGCCTTGATTCACATGCAAAACAACAGCCAGACAGTCTGTCTAGGGGCCGAGCTCAAAAATACACACACACACACACAAATATGAGTATGTGAGCACACCCAGTCACCCATACGCACACCAACTGCACATACATACACACAAAAGCACAAAAAGTCACAGTTTGTGTATTAGTATTCTTCTCCCAAGGCGATGGCATTAGAAAAACCCGTATTCTAACAGTTCCTTTCAGAGGGAAGTGCCCTTCAATCTTTCATTGGTTATGCACAAAGCCAGGAGAGAGTAATTAAAAACTCCACATTCAGGGACCTTGGCACAGAGAGAGAGAGAGGGCCAAAAGAAAAAAGAAAAAGCTTCAAACATTTCAGGCCTCCCTCGTGGGAAGAGATGGAAAGAATGAGGAGCAGAAAGGAGAGGAGAGCAGAGCGGACAGGGAGGGAGGACCATATCCTTGACAAGGCCATACATCCTCTATAGTCAAGGCAGATGGAAATCAGGTGTTACATACCTTTAACAAGGCCAGAGCCGATTATTAACCAGAAGAATTTAAGCATTGAGATTGCCATATCATACACGCAGAAGTAAAAAGAGTAAGAGAAAAACCCTTTGATTCTTAGAGGATGATACTGAAAGCTCATCATCTTAACAAAGATCTTTCCGGACACAACTCAAAACACCACGGTTTTAACGTTTGAATTTTTCACTTTAAACTGCCCTGTACATTTTGTGTGTTATGTTTGCCTGTTGTGTTTTGGGTCAGAGAGCAGTTTAACATGTGCAGAGTGACCTCAAACCTCTTTATCCGATTTAGGCAGCAACTGTCAGCCAACAGGTATATACAGCAGATCAGGTCTCTTTCCTGGGTGGCCTTTGTCGTGTCGCCTGGGATGTCCCCGGGTGAGCTGCCTGATAGCCCGGGGCCATGGACCGACAACAGACGCTGTATGAATGCACAGGCTACTTTATATTCAAAGGGAATCACTTTGAACTCACGTAAAACAGACTTCAAAACAAATACCTCAGTCGGTCTGACTACTGAGAGCAGCACCTGAAAGCAGATCATTAGCAATAAATTTATTATTTCACGTATTTATGTTGCTGTGAACTGTGCATTCAACTCTAATTCAGAGCTGAAAATTTAAAGAGAATATTCTTGTATAAAGAGGCTGGAGGCCTTGGTTTGCACTGATTCCCTATCAGCAAGTAGGATAAAACACATGAAAGCTAAATCTAGAAATTACAATAGTAGTAATGAATTCCCAATCCACACCAAATCCCTGGAGTACTGCTTTGACTGCAGAAAACTCTGCTTCTAATGGCAAAGACGAGTTCTTGGGGAAGCATTCACTGGATGTTTCTGGTAACCAGAATAAAAAGAAACACGACAAACCAGTTTTACTGTGTGGTAATTTTCCTGCTCTCCAAGACACACATGCACATTTCACGGAGGACAGTGAGGACAGCTGAACGTACCAGAGTCCACCACCTATGTCTCTACCAGTCAGTGAAATACAAGAAAGCAAAGGTCGAGGGGAGGGGGTGGGGGAACACATGGGGGCCTTAAAAGGCGCACACACACACACACACACACACACACACACACACACACACACACACACACACACACACAATCTGGTTACCATTTCCCTACTTGTCTGATGGCTGAGCAGCTGCCAGTGTTGTGCCACTAAGCCAGTGAGCTTGTCAATTAGCCTGTTAGGTGCTCAGCTAGACTGTTAATCAGCTGGTAAGAGTAACAGCCAGCCAGCCAGTCAGATAATGAGTACGTCCACAAAATCCAGGCTATTGGGCCTTTCAGCTGGTCAGTCAGCCAGTGAACCAGTTAGTCAGCCAGCCAGTCGGTGTATTATCGAGTACGTCAGCCACTAGTGCACCAGTGAGCCGTGAGCTAATAAAGTGTTCAGCCAGTAAGCCAACCAGTGACCCAGTCCCCCACTCAGCCAGCAAGAAGATGGCCAAGTGGAGCTAAACACCCCATGGTTGGCACTGAATTGAGCAGAGGCAGAGCCAACACGTAAAACACACACTTCCACACGTACACAAGAACACACAAACTAGCCAGTGGGGACAGCACCGTCATTATCTGCCATCTGCAGGCCTGAGTGGCCTCAGCCTGGAGGGAGAGGAAACGAAGAGGAGAGGAGGTGAAGCAGGGAAAGAGGATGCTTGTCGTCATGTGTGTATCAGTGGGGGGGGGTAAACACACAATGTGAGAAGTGACACACTCTCACTAACACACCGAAACTCACGTGAAGACAACAAAGAAATGCCTTTGTGCCAATAAGGGAACACACAGGCCTCGCTTTGTGAGAGAGAAGGGTACATCCAGTGTGCTGGATTACAAGAGAGCAATTACAGCTGTGTGTTCAACAAGACCACACTGACAAAAACCATCACGTGTGTGTCTGTGTGTGAAGTGTGTATGGATGCTTCTCACTTAGTGCAGGTGCTAATGACAATGTTAAACACGCTTTTTCTTCCTGTTTAACTGCTGCTGCTGCTTGTGTATTTACAAAACAGCTGTAATTTAACACATTTCTGCACAAAGTTGAACATTAGCTCATTTGTTGATAGTTGACTAGTTTGTGTGCACAGTTACATGGTGGACTGAGGAGTGAGGAGTGTAGGACGGTTCTGTCTGGACACAGCAAGACAACTCAGCACTGAAGATTCAGACTGAATAACAGGGTCACGGGCCACCAAGAGACCGAGTGTGTTTTTCTACAGCTTCTTCCTTTCCATGCTGTTTCTGTGCCCGTAGCCAAGCACATCACCTCACAGAGCTCAGCACCTCCATGGTACTGAGGCTGTGGCTGCGTGGAGAAGTGTTGTGTGTCAGGGTGTGTTGCAGTCGGCTTCACATGGAGGCAGACTTACATCCCGGAGTCCAAAAGAAGCTTCTTGGATACATGGTTGCACCTTTCCAGGAGTGACAAGCCGACTAGAAACTCCTGCAAACACTTAGCTCATCAGTTGGACTGCCACAGCTGCAGGGAGGGAGAGCTGGGTTCCTGTCTCTGGTCTTTTCAGTTATTCCTCTTTTCAAAGACCAAGCAGCACCGTGTTTGTTGTTTCATACCCCTGAATCAGACATTCCAGAGAGTAAATGGGTTTCATTCAGCCTTTCATCACAAAGGTGAAACATTTCAGAAAGTCCCTCACTCCTCTCTGTTCTGTCTCCTAACACCCTGCTGAACAGAGGGGCCACCTCTTAATTCACCCTCTCTGTCCAACTGGAAGTTTGTGTCTTAGCAAGGCAGCTTGTGCCCTCTAGTGCATGTCACTCTACAAGTACCTCGCAAGTAACTGTACTCTCTCCTGTCCTCCAACCATTTCTACATGCTCTGACAACAGAGGAGAAATATGGCTGTGAGATGTTGTGGTACTTTATATACATATCAAGTTTTACACACATACAGATATTTGTCTTCCAAGAGATGTCACAGGGACCTGTTCAGGCAGACCAGTGTTCTGTGTTGACCTATATTTTTAACTTCATCAGATGAGCTCTCTTATTACAGAACAATAATGACTTCATAGCTACTAGTAAGCTCTGAGAGCAACGAAATGAAGGAGAGGTCTGCTGCTAAAACAGTCAGTAACTCAGAGAAACATATGTGTACACGCAGTGTGAGAGAAGGGACATGAGGACACAGTGCACCCCACCCTGTGCATAATAGGAGGTTACACGACAGGGTGGGGGTGCATGTCTGGGGAGTGCTGCTGAACTCCCATAACCTCAATTATTCAGCATTAGGCCCTGCTATTGATTTCCTGTTGGATCGACTTACTGAGTCCCGAGCATTGGGACAGTGACATGCTATAGCCTTCCCTGGGACGGATCTTTAAGAATGGATGGATGGATGGGAGTCTGTTAGAGGGAGAGAGGAAAGAGATACAGATCCTTGGGTGGAGAGGAGGGTGTAATTAAAGATACCCCTTATCAAGGCTGTGATAGATGAAGATGTCACAGCCTAGCCGGCTGGTTAGTTAGTGTGAGGCGGGGGAGGACTAGTTAGCTTGACTCTGCAACCTTGGGGAGGGAGAGAGACATTGCATGGAGGGCAGAGGGTTCCCATGACTGCAGTTCCTGCTGTGGGAGGAACAATATTTATGTTTGAAAGGAAAACTCTGTGGCTGTCAGATATGCAGGGAAAGACTAATTGGTTGAGGATATGGGGTATTATAACTGGTGCTGAGGTTTTGGGGGAGTTGGGCAATTTTCTAGAGCATCCATCAGTGCCCACGCCGACCTCAGTGAAAACAAATAACACAACTATGCCAGGGAAAGTCACCCTCAATATTTCTCACACTCGCCTGAACCATCAGCTGTGAAAACAAGTGCCATGCTGACAGCACAAGAAAACAACATTACGCTGATAAAAGAGGAATATTTTTGGTTTCCCTTTCACTTTCCAGGTCTAAACCTGGTCATATGTACCTCTGTCTTCTTCTGTCTGTACCTGGCTGCATGGTCAGACGTGGGTCAGGTTCCAAATAAAACAGATGGTAAGAGCTGCCTTTCTGCAGTTTCTCCTTGGCCCAACCTTGAGAAGCTGTGCTGGGCTGAGCAGAGCTCTGATCTGGGCTGAGCTGGTTTGGAGGTTGAAGACTGGAGGGGGCAAATCTGAGGCCCTGAGCCTGACAGAGTGCACGCTAATTCGAGGAGGCTGAAGTAGATGAGAGGTTTTGAAGTGTCGGGAGAGGTGAGAGAGAGCTGGAGTGGGGAGGATATCTTTACACTGAATCTAGTGCTGAATTTCAAAATCTCACTTCCCTTAACCTGGTTTGAAATAACTGTGAAAAAGGGAAAGTTTTTCAATGCAGAACAACTAATTTAAAAATGTTAATGAATCAGTTCCAGTGCCTCAGTGTAAACACCATCACACGTTCAGATCAGCTTCAAAGTGCTGTAGTAACAGTAATCTGTAGCTTAGTTTATGACGAGGAGAAGTCATGGTCATTTCATGTACATTGTGTGTGTTTCTCTGCTGTTACTGTTTGTGTTGTGTTGTGTTTGCTGGAGGATGCCGTTTTTTTATTTGACCGTAACTACTGCAGTGCATAGTTAGTGTCTGTTTTATTATAAAATAAGATCAATCAGTCAGTTCTTTTCAAGACAAATGATCACAGCACTCTGACATGTTCTGGCCTTTATCTCAAAATAAACAATATTGATTATGTGATCGATATGATACAGTTGCTTTGAGTGGCTGAGATTTTCAGGGAGGATGGTGGAGGTGTGTGTGTGGGGGTGTGCGGGTTAAGGGGTGAACAGGGCAGGGTTGTGTTCTTGTCAGTGAGTAGTTAGCTGTTGGTGATTCAGCTCCGCCTCTTAATCAGCATTTAATTGGCAGCCCTGATGACAAGTCCAGGCCGTGGGGCAGAGCACAGCGACTGTTTACTGCTGTCTCCTCTGTCCTCTGCACATTACAGCAGACACACAGACGTCCATGTATCTACCTGAATGTGTCTACAGTACGTAGTACAGTATTAATGTTTGGGTGCTTGTATGTATCACTGCTCGGAGGCCTGTTTTGACCTGGGTTTGTAACTCTCAACATCTGCTTTGCAGTTACTGTGTTCTAGTATTTTTCCAACACACATCTGTTAAACTTTATTGGGGGCATTTTACGATATTTGTCAGTCAACAGCACAGATCAAAAGGCACCATAATTACAAGAAGTTGCCCAACTCATGCAAAAATTGTCAGCAAGGTCATTGCGGATACTGTCTGTTCAGACTTGGCCCTGAGTTTGAGAGTCATCAAACAGTTGTGAGAGTATCAGCCTGGAGGCTAAATTCATTCTGATACACAACACACAACTTTGGCAGAACTCACTGCGCACGGGAAAAAAAAAAAAAAAACATCCAACTGTTCGTACTCGGCTAGAACTCAGGGGACTATACTAAAGAGATTTTCAGCCGTGGGATGAAGAGGAAGATAAAGAGAGCTAGATGGAGAGGTAGAGTAAAGATCTGCACTTCACAAGATGGCAGAGAGCTCGTGTCGGCTCGTACATGGTGGCATGAATGTAAATCAGCAGGTGGATCATGCTGTCAGCTGCTGTCAGGGGTGGAGAGGAGAGGAGAGGCTCTGCACAACTTTCCTGTCCACAACCTGAGAGTCAACACTCGTATTCTCTACTCCCGTCTGTCCAAAATTCATCTTTCTCTTCATGCTTTTTTACTCTTGCTCCTTTTCAGTCTCTGCCTATCACAATGTTTATCTCTGCCTGTCTCTGTTCTTCACTCTTTCTCTTATTCAGAAACCAAACCTTAACCACAGGTCTCCTTCACGTCACCTTTCACTTCATCATCTCAAAATATCTCTTTTCACAAATCATGTATATGAATTGGTCGATCTCTTGAGGTGTGATTTTTATTTTAGCTTCCAGTCATGGCAAAGTTCATTGCCTGAGTATGAAATAATAAATGAGCTTCTTCCCTGAAGCCTTACAGTTCATCTGCTGTGCTATTAGACTGACATGGCCACGGCAGCCAGCTGCTGACACAGGGTGTGAGGAAGCTAGTGTTTGTGAGATCTGATGCATCCTATACCTCTCACCTTGTGAGGAAACAGATCTACTTTTAGACATTTTGAGGACATGTTATTTTAGGTAAACAGTTTGGGATTAGGAATTGATTTTGGAGCAGTACTTGAATAAAGAACAGATTTGAATAAGGGTTCAGGTAGGGGATAGTTTAGAGTTATGACTTGTGTGTAATGTTAAGGTCATCATAAGCATCAGGGAATAATTGTAAGTGGAAAGTCTAATTGATGAATCGAGACTTCGAATCGAGAGTACAGTACTGCAGGATACAGATTTGTACACACATGTACAGAATCTCATATTAACCAACCAATCATCTCTTTTAGGAGCTGAGGAAGGAGCGAGATCAAATCAAACAAATACAAATGCACAGAGAGAAAGAGATGTTCATTCACACTCCATCCCTCCACAACACAGATGCAAGTGTTGCTGGCCAGAGTGACACTACCCTGCTCTGTGGCCCCACCATGCCAACACCAGCTGGAGATCCAGGTCCCCCTCTGCTGTACACAGCTGCAAATCCCCTCAGCCATTCTCAAAGGCTCCTTTGGAAAGTGGAGCATGCAGCAGGAGCCAAGATGTCAGCTCTTCTAGCAGTTGGACAGCTGATCTGCGTAGAAAATAGGCCTTGGCAGATGGGTGAGGCAGCAGTGTCTTGAGGTGAAACAAAAAGGCTCCCAGGAGCATAATCTCCCCCTTCAGAAGATGTGTAAGCTGCAGCTTTCAAGGAACAAAATCAGCAGATTTTTCAGCAGGAAAACAGCAGCCTCTGACACCTGCGACACTTGTTAAGAAAGCAATTCGAATTTTAAGTGCATGTAAATCCTGTCCATACTTTGCTGAGGCTACAGAGAACATGACTTCTGGGAGAGAAATCTCTCTGACAACATTAAAGGGAAGCTGTTAACCAGACACTGAAGAGGCCAAAGTTTGCTTTTGCTCAGTTTTCGTGCTGGTTTTACAAACACTGAGCTCCTTGACAAGAGCAGTCTGAGTAAAGTATCTTTAGATTGAGGTTTGTTGGTGGAGTCATCAAAGAGGCACTGAACTGGGTTGATCTTCAGTTGTGCTTGAGTCGTGTTTTGACACTAAGGTCTTTCTCAAAGAAGCTTTTATTTCAGCTCCAGCTGTGGAGTCAACACACCACTCAAGTTGTGAACTACACACAGGTCCAAGACTTACAGTAAGGATAATGTTTGGAAGATCTAACAGCAATCACTGCTCAGACGTTTTCCATGACACTGCCTTCTAACAGACATCTAACAACATCTCCTTAATGACACAGTCGCCTCACAGTCATTGAAACAGGCTATTTAAAATGCATTACTTCGCTGGCCCTGATCTAAAATGGTCACGGTGGGATGCAAGAGAAGCGGCTGCTTCTTTTACAGTAAGAGACGGGCGAAACAAGCAGAGGTGGCCAAATGTGAGCTTTCCATGAGCTGTAACCGTGTTTCCACCCTAACTCATGTTTTATAGAGGATTTTATGAATTAATTGTGTGCCTAGGGAAGAGGGTGACTGGTAACCATGGGTGAGTGAAGAGTCAAAGGCAAAAGGAAGAATTTTTCCTTTTTAGAGCAACTGTGTGTGGTTTTTTTTAACATTTTTAGAAGTTTGAAGTTACGATTCATCTTTGATGTACAAGGTGAATGAACATATGTGTGATACATGGTGAGTGTGCGTGTACATTGTGTACATGTGTATGTCTTTTCTCCAGAGCCACCTCTAAACAAGGCATGACAGCAGCCAGGCCACACCGTGCTATTTATGGCCAACATGCACCTTCCTAATTCACCTTGCTCCTGTTTGTCTCCTGTTAGCAGTCCTTCAAACCAATTAACACCTAGACAGCCATTCAGGTCTGATTCCAAACGGCTGGATGCAATTAGAATAAGGAAACATGGCCACTTATGGCAGGAAGGGGATTTAAGACACTGGGCTGGGAACTGAGACCTCTGATGGTTTGCCTAATGATTGGGATGCAGACAGTGGCTGCTGATGATTGTGAGTGAAAGCTGAGAGTAAGGTAAATACAGAATGATTCCTTCCAGAAACTTAAATTTAGAAAAAAAAAAAACCTTCGACCCAAATTTGGAATTGATGGACTTGGTGAATCACGTTACACTTTACACATCTCAGTTTTATTTTTAATGAAGTAAGAGTGGAGTGTAGTGGTCCAGAATGCTGTTCCCTGGTAGGTTTTTTTCTTTACTTTAAGGGTCCCTTGGGAAAAAGCTACGATGGCGGCACTGCGCTCTGATCTCCAAAGGCTCCGCCCCATCCAGATTATCGCTACGTGGGACCGGCGCCAGCAGTTCTGGCTCGGCTCAGGTTCCCAGCATTGCCCCCTTCAGCGAGACTGTGTGCGGCGCAAAACAAAGACAAAGCGGTGCTGGTCTGAGTCACGACCGCCGACCAAGATCTGAAAACGGAAACATTACAGTGAGCCGTGCGGCACGACTCTTCGTGCAGGGCTTTGAAGGCTAAGTGCATTTTTACGTGTGCGGCAAAGGTCTTTACCTCAAACACATTCCATTCTGTAGGCTAATGCGGCCTTTTTAGTGCAATTTTCCACACATGAACAATGTTGGATCACAGTGATGTGATCTATTGGCAAAAATGAAAAAAAAAAAGCAAACACTGACAGGATAAAGAGAAAGAGGAAACCTCAGGAAGAGCAACAGGGGAAGGATCCCTCTTCCAACATGGACAGGTGTGCAATAGATGCTGTATGCACAGTGATAACAACAATAAAATTACAATACAGAGAAACAGAATTACAAGAAGTATCTGAAAAAACAAATTAGTGTTAGAGTTCCATGGTAGAAACATAAATGTCCCTGATCTCATTTCTCCCAACAAGAAGGCGACAGACATGACAGGACTGAACTGGGCCAGTCGTCCCATTTCCCTCTGCGGGCTGTAAATTATTCATTCCAACCAGAGGCCCATACATACAGCTTAACTATATGACGACCTAATGAGGGCTATTGATCGAATAATTGATTGCCTTATGCGTGGTCTAAGTGACTGCCCACTGATCCATTTGGGCAGCTCATTACTTAATATGCATTATTCAGAGCTAACCACTAACCAGTGGAGGCTGCAGTATCATTCTGAGAAATGAATGTCAACAAGAATATAATAGCAGAGTCAGGGCCACATCAAAGCCACTATGACTTTCCAGTGCAGTGAATAAACACACGGCAGCAGAGTGTAAGAGCAATACAACGACTGCCAGCTTTGATTTGTCAGTTAATGACACAGGGTCAGTGAGGTCCTATATTTATCCAGCCTGCTCTTACCCTGTTGTGAAACTATAACCTTGGATGTAACTTCTCACATTCCCTGCACCACTTTTATTTCTAAGTTGTGTCCCTGGTTGTTTTATCCATTCCTGACTATTCTGGCCTTTTAATCCCATAAATATTGACAGATCCAACCACATGGACCTCTGGCCTGCAGAACTTTGTCTTTCAAATAAGAGACTACAGTATGTTTGGCTTGCATCCTAGAGAGGCATCAAATAATGTGCTCTTTGAGCTTTTCCCACAGATTTAGAGGTGAGCCACAACACAACCGGCTCCTCTTCTCCTTGTCTGGTAACAGAACCCAGGAGGAACCTCTCCAGAGAGTGCTTTGCAAGAAGTAAATTACTAAACTCCCACACACTGACTCTGACCTGTTCTAGCTTTCTGGCTCGACTATGATCGTTTGGGTTGCAACACAGTTGGCTGGCCCACAACTAGAACTTGGACTGTACAATTGTGCTCACTTAGCATCCTTCCTGCGAGTGATGGTTCAGGAAACACTGGCAATGCAATGAAAATAATTCTCTAATACTATAAATCTGTGATTAAAGCGCACTACAATGCAGTCTGCTGTCTACCTGAATAACAAGCCGGGGTTATGAACCGGCTGACTGGCCTAGTTTTCCCATCCTTTTTTTTTCCTATTTTCTGCAGCACTATCAGACATGCTTCCATTCCGCAGTAAACCATGTGCACTGACCATTTGACAGAGATGACAGGAGTGGGATGCCCTCCTGCCTTCCCTTTCAATAAAACAGCACTTTGAGGCCTCTCTGAGATCTTTTTCTAACAATCATAGAAAGATGGGGAGAAGAGGGAAGAAGAGGAGGAGGGAAGACAAGACTGAGAGAAAGAGAAAATGTGACTGTGATGACATACTGTGGAGAATAGAGGGGTCTCCAGAGGGAACTGGAGCTGAAAGCATCCAAATCGACTTCCTGGAAAAGCAACAGCAGCAGCGCATACTGTACGCTGAATGGGTCAACAGAGGCTAACTAGCCAGGGCCATCCTGGGGTCATCTCAGTGTGGGCAGTTCAACTTTCACTCCTTAGCTTGGCCTTCTTTTTCCATTGCAGCTAACTTGACTTTAGCTCTGACTCACTGTAGATGCAGCTTCTGTTTTTAATCTACTTGTAGATAGTGTCAGTGCAAGGCCAAGGCATGAGGGTGATGCTACAAGAGCTAATCTACCAACATGAATATGTCCATATGCATTTTTTGGTCCAACTATAATTAAATGTAGGGAGATTAGGAAAAAATGCCGACTTAAATGCTCTGTCTTCAATAAATACTGAAGTACATTCACGTTTTTCTCTCTCTTTATGTGTCACATCAGCAACATATTCAAGACACAACAGGGCTTTTGCTATCATCAACTAGATAAAAAAACAACCCAAAGTAGAGCAAGCAAGAGACGACATCTCTGAAGACGCAACTTTCCTCTTGGGGAGCTTTAAGGATAAATGACCCTTTGTCCTCCGTCTCTGCAGAAGTAATAATGCAGTAATATTTCATGCATCCTTCCCACGCTAAGGTGAATGAAGACACACCAAAAACATAAATATGCATGCAACTAAGTTAAACATACTGGGATGATTGTGTATAAGAAGATGCTACAGTACAAAGGAAAGACATTGGTGTGAGAAGTTAATTAAAACTTGAATTTCTGTTTCCTTCCCCTCAACAGCTGGATACCTGCGTCTCCTGCATGTGAAGACTAACTCACGTAACGTTGCTGGGGTCATGGGAATGTGTTCACTTGGCCTTTAGGTGATTCCACTGGGACGGAGTTAAATGTCCCCATTCACTGGAAATCCAAATTAAAGTGAAGCAGAATGTGGTCCAGGTTTATGATCTATTTACAATTCTAATTTGGCTCACATGCTCCAAATAAACAGTCATCCATTGATAATAGAATAGTAATTGTCCAGCAAAATGGCAGCAGCAGAATGGCAAATGGCAGCACATGTAGCAGAGCTGAACCAAGCTCTTGCTATTCATGTCCCCTTCTCCATGTCCCAGGTTCAGTGCTGGTTTCCTGCCAGTCCCTTAGCATTTCAGGCAACACATAAACAGACACACGAGACACCCACAACAAGCACCTGGAACCATTCCCCAGGACTAGCACCATTTATGAGCCAGATTATCCATAGCTCTCCAGGGTCAGCTGGGACGCCAGGTCAGGGTTTGTCACTAATGGAGCTCTGTGAGTGCCAGGGTACCAGAGTTGTGAATCCCCCAGAGACGCATCAGTCTGAAGGGCCCAAGACTCTAATTAGGGGAGCCCATGTACATAAATGACAGATTATGACCTATAAATGAGAATTTATGTGACCATTAGATGTGCCGGGTGATCCCGGCAGAGATGGAGAAGGCGCTCATTAACTATGCATTCAGAATGCCTGGCTCTGCCTAATTAGCCTGATGATATGCAGGCTACAGACATTTTCTTGTTTTCCACCCTAAAAATTTCAGGCTTGTTATTTTGATGCACTTTTGGGTGCAATTAGAAGGTGATTTGGATTCTTTGTGTTTTAACGTTATATATTATATATGTGGAAAGAGCAAAACAAGGCATCAAGTGCAGCCAGGAACCCAAACAAGGGGAGAAAACCACTGCCAGTTATTGTTGTGTGATAGCGATCCAACTTTAACAGCTTTATGAGACGAGCCTCCCTTGTCACCGTGAGAGTGGATGAAGGGAATATTTACCCAATATTAAAAAATCTTTGATTTGATATATCCGCAGGGAAGGGATATGTCTAGAAATACATCAAAATCAATGAGCTTGTCCAAAGGTCTGCAGTTGAACGGTAATATCTGGGAGATTGATCGGTGTGATTTGGGATTTGACGGCAGACTCAAATATTTGCACATGAAGTGGCAGTATTAGTGCTGTAATATTGAGTGGTGGTGGTGGTGGTGGGAAGTGGGTGTCATGGGAGGAGGAGATGAAGACGGCTAGGAGAGAGAGGGTGACTGCAGACAGAGAGACTGTGGAGAGAGTGTGTTTCCATCGTACCTATCTTAAAAATAATTACTGGTTATTATGCAGTCGTGTACATATCAGTTATTATATACAATTGTGCTAACAGGCTAAATAACTCATATCATAACTCATATCAATATAATGTGTGAATACATAAGTTGTTTGTTTTCAATAAATTGCAAACTGCTTTGGCAGTATTGTGTCTGATCAGCAGCATGCCAATAAAGTTAATGAAATGAGTAATATTGAATTGAGAGGTGTAGTGAGCGTTCATTAAGTCGTGCTAAGACAAGCCAGCATTGAGTCTGTGTGAGTGCGTGTGTGTGTGTGCGTGACAGAGAGAGATCAAGACCGAGGAAAGTCTGTTTTGATAAACCCCCTTGTCTTTGCTCCCCAGCTGCACCCTCCTTCATCTCTATTGGTTCTGCCTGTTTTGATCAGCTCACTGAAGGGTTGGAGGCTCTCCAAACAAAGCGTCGCAAGCGTTACACAATTAACTAGCGGTGACAGACAAAAGGTGCAGCAAAAAAGGGTTTTGAAAAACTCTCCCTCTTTCACTTTGACCTTGTCTCCTTTGTGCTGTGCTACATATGTGATCAAATGTATAAAATGTGTTTTTCCTCTGGGTAAAATTACTCAAGATAAAAGAAAAAAAAAACAACCTAAATAAGCACTGAAGAGCAGATCATCTAAATCACATCCAGCAAGTGCAGACATGGAAATACATTTTCACACGTGGATCTAATAAGTGAGCACGGATGGACACTAACAAACTAGTCAAATATTAGTGATGGGAAAACCAAGTATAGAGGATGGAAACTTTAAGAGGAAGTGATGTGTACTGAGGAAGAATCAAATTTCAGCAAACACCACAGGATCATTTCTATGCCAGGTGTAAATGTAATCCAGAAATCTCAGATGTAGACGGGAGCGGTGTGTCAGTTATGATACCACGTATCATTCTCTCTTTCTTTATCTCCTCTGTTCTCTCCTTCTCTCTGCCCCCTCGTGTTTCTGTCTTTCTTCAGCTAACAATGCCAGAGTGTTATTTATCTTCGAAGAGGCTGCGTGAGTTCCCGTCAGGCATGAGGGCGGCGGGGTGGAGATGGAAGCGATGACCGTGCGAGATGGCGACATCGGGCCAGCGAGCCTATTAGTGAACTTCACAGCTGGACCTCTCTCTCTCTCACTCTTACAAACACACACACACACACACACACACACACACACACACACACACACACACACACACACACACACACACAC